>OZ038385.1:844096-1444096 GCA_964036045.1 Eutreptiella sp. 'Long Island Sound 2002'
TATATATATATATATATATAGTATATATATATATATATATATATATATATATATATATATATATATATAATATATATATATATTATATATATATATATATATATATATATATATATATATATATATATATATATATATATATATATATATATATATATATATATATATATATATATATATATATATATATATATATATATATATATATATATATATATATATATATAATATAATATATATATATATATATATATATATATATATATATATATATATATATATATATATATATATATATATATATATATATATATATATATATATATATATATATATATATGTATATATATATATATATGTATATATATATATATATGTATATATATATATATATATATATCCTCCAATCTACACCCCTCTCCCAACTCTAGGTGGCTCCACC
Source organism: Eutreptiella sp. 'Long Island Sound 2002' (assembly GCA_964036045.1). Taxonomy (NCBI): domain Eukaryota; phylum Euglenozoa; class Euglenophyceae; order Eutreptiales; family Eutreptiaceae; genus Eutreptiella; species Eutreptiella sp. 'Long Island Sound 2002'. The sequence continues at coordinate 844,539 of OZ038385.1, forward strand.
ACACGGCTCTAAGGTACGTGCGAAGGGCACAAAGTGGTGCATACATGTGGTGGAAGGGCCAAACTGCGTCAAAACGGGCTCAAAACGGGCTAAAAACACTTGTTTGAGCGTCTCAAATGGTCCGGGATCACTTTTGGAAAAACACGTTTTTGACCCATTTTTGACCCCTTTTTGGTCCCAAAATGGCCCATTTTCAAGGCGTTTTGGGATTTTCCATGAGCCAAAACACGTCACCACGGGCTCAAAATGGGCTAAAACCACTTATGTGAGCATCATAAATGGTCTAGGATCACTTTTGGAAAAACGCGTTTTTCACCCATTTTTGACCCATTGTTGGTCCCAAAAGGGCCCATTTTCAAGGTATTTTGGGATTTTCCATGGCCCAAAACGCGCCACCACGGGCTCAAAACGGCCTAAAAACACTTGTTTGAGCATCCCAAGTGGTCTAGGAACAACTTTGGAGGAAATGATTTTTTTCGCCCCGGGGACCCTGGTGGACCCACCGTTGGCCCCCACTGTGCACGGGCCGGGCTGCCCTCCAACTGTACCTGGTGACCACTGGTACGGGGGTCTAGGTGGCTCGTTGGGCCATTTTGAGGCTTGGAAACCACAAAAAGTGGGGGGTTGCGGGTGGACTAGGTGCCTTCGGAATTCGGATTTTAGCCACGTAGCCCGAGATACGCCCCGTGATTGTTTTCGGGGTGTTGGTGCACATGGCGCAGGTTTTTGGGGCTTTTTGGCGCCTTTTTGGGCCGTTTCTCCGACATATCGTGGAATTGAAGGGCACTAGAGAGCTCTTTGACACGGTGAAGTGAAGCCGCACGTGCGATGTCCTCACCGTATCCCTTCGTTTGGGCGTTTCGCCCGGGTTTTGGGGCTGTTTTGGGCGAAAAATGGCTGTTTTTGGCCCAAAACTGCGCAGATTTGGGAGGGCACGTCCCGACTTGGCACCCCCGCCCCGGGCCGCCACCGCTGATTTTTTAGCTCAGAACTTGGATTTGGCAAGGGCACCACCTAGGCTCCAAGATGGCCAGAGTAGAGTAGAGCCTGAAGCGATGGGGTGGAGCAATGGCCAAAACAGTGAGGAGAAGTGCTTGCTTGTTGTTGCTTGCTTGTTGTTGCTTGCTTGTTGTTGCTTGCTTGTTGCTTGCTGTTAGCTAGATTTAAGGGGAGAGGGGTGTAGTAATATATATACATATATATATATATATATATATATATACATATATATATATATATATATATATATATATATATATATATATAATATATATATATATATATATATATATATATATATATATATATATATATATATATATATATATATATATATATATACATATATATATATATATATATATATACATATATATATATATATATATATATATACATATATATATATATATATATATATATATACATATATATATATATATATATATACATATATATATATATATATATATATATATATATTATATATATATATATATATATATATATATATATATATATATATATATATATATATATATATATATATATATATATATATATATATATATATATATATATATATATATATATATATATATATATATATATATATATATATATATATATATATATATATATATATATATATATATATATATATATATATATATATATATATATATATATAATATATATATATATATATATATATATATATATATATATATATATATATATATATATATATATATATATATATATATATATATATATATATATATATATATATACAAATATATATATATATATATACAAATATATATATATGCACAAAGTGGTGCATACATGTGGTGGAAGGGGCTAAACTCGGTCAAAGCGGGCTCAAAACGGGCTAAAACCACTTGTTTGAGCATCATAAATGGTCCAGGATCACTGTTGGAAAAACACAATTTTGACCCAGTTTTGACCCATTGTTCGTCCCAAAACGGCCCATTTTCAAGGCATTTTGGGACTTTCCATGACCCAGAACGCGCCACCACGGGTTCAAAACGGGCTAAAAACACTAGTTTGAGCATCCCAAGTGGTCTAGGGACAACTTTGGAAAAAATCATTTTTTTCGCCCTGGGGACCCTGGTGGACGCACCGTTGGCCCCCACTGTGCGTAGGCTGGCCGGCCCTCCGGCTGCACCAAGTGACCACTGGTATGGGGGTCTACGTGTCTCGTTGGGCTTTTCTGAGGCTTGGAAACCATAAAAAGTGGGGGGTTGCGGGTGGACTAGGTGCCCTTGGAATCGGACTTTGAGCCAGGTAGCCCAAGAATATGGCCCGTTCTTGGTTTCGGGGTGCTGGTGCACATTGCGCAGATTTTGGGGCTTTTTGGCGCCTTTTTGGGCCGTTTCTCGGACATATCGTGGAGTTAGAGGGCACCAAAGGTCACCAGAAAGTCAAGCCGCACGTTTGGCTTCGTTTGGCTGTTTTGCACCCTTACTAGGGCTGTTTTGGGCGAAAAATGGCTGTTTTTGGCCCAAAACTGCGCAGATTTGGGAGGGCACCTCCCGACTTGGCGCCACCGCCCCGGGCCGCCATCGGTGAGTTTTTGGCTCAAAACTTGGATTTGGCAAGGCCACCACCTAGGCTGTGAGATGGCTAAGATAGAGTCAGGCTCCAGGCGTTGGGAAGGTGCAATGGCCAAAACTGCACGGAGACGTGTTGTTGTTGTTGCTTGCTTGCTTGTTAGCTGAATTTAAGGGGAGAGGGGTGTAGAGCCTGCCGGTGATGCCCGACGGGCGACCAATACTCCGCCTGGTGTCCACGTGGGAGGAAGCGAGGCGCAGCCTCCTCAGTAGTGCCACAGCACGCACGCTGGCGGGTGCCTTGCTCGGACTCGAGGACGCGTGCTGCGATGTATGGCAGGACCTGTGGTCGCAGTGTTGTGATGGTAGCTGCGTTCCGTCGCGGTCTATGCTTCCGCAGCGATGCCACGGGTGCGGGGAAACGGTGTCAGTTTGGGTTCATCAGTGTGCCTCCGTCCCGCTATGCGCAACCTGTAAGGAGCGTGCCGATAGGGGATGGCCTAAGGCGAGGTGGGCACTGCGGCACTCTGGACAGATGTCCTCTAGCGCCTGGAAGACTATCCAGGGTGGCCTGAAGAGCGTCCGAGTGGAAGGGGTACGGTGCCCTGGAGCGCCGTCTGCGGCCCTGCCCCTGATGCTGTGGTGGGCGGCTCTGGAGGGCGACTCACGGATACTCTGGTTGTGGCATCGCGGAGGAATTGGTGACGGCGTGGTGGGGGCCGGGGGTGCAGATTGATGGGGTTGGGAATTGTGGGTGCACCAGCTACCGTCCCTACGCTGGACGCAGCGGAGGGGGTAGCGCCTGAGAAGCAGTGCCTTCACGGCCTGATTGTGCGGTACTGGCAGGCGGCGTATGACGGCCAACGCGATGTGACAGGTCGTGCCGGCCTGATGGTGAGCCGTACTGCCCCCGTGCATGAGGGTCGGACAGGGATGCTTCACCCGCCTGCCCCGGGTCGCCGCATACAACAGTGAGGTGTTATGGGTCGTCCCGACCAGGGTAATAAGGCCCAAACCCCTGTAGGGTATTCCCATGGCACCGGGGTCTCTACTGGCGGCCCGGCTACGGCAGTATTGGGAATGGTTGCTCGGGGTGCACGGAGTTGTCTGGGGGTTACGGCGTCGCGGCGCCCCCTGGGAGTGTTACACGGGGTTACGGGGACGGCCTGCAGGCCCCGGGAGCGGCGACGAGGCGAAGATGTGTGCGTTGAAGGGTATGGCAGTGGGGTCGTCAGGTGGACAGTATGGCGGGCGTCGTGGAGACGGCGAGGCGGCCTGGGAGGAGCGCTCGCGGGGGGCACGTGGAGTTCCAGGTGACGGAGGACTGGAGTCTTGGGGGTAAACGCGGCGGTACTGGGATCCGTACGGTGGGGGTACGCGGCGGTACCGGGGAACCGTACAGTGGGGGAGCAGCGGGGAAGTTCCAGATGGCGGTGTACTGGCATCGTGGGGGTATACGCGGCGGTACTGGGGACCGTATGGTGGGGGTACGTGGCGGTACTGGAGGGCCGTACAGTGGGGGCGCTACGGGGTTGCATGGCGGTACTGGGGTGTCCCCCTGACCCCTCTAACAACTCAGGCGGAGCGCGGGGGCATCCCCTGGCCCCGTTAACAAGCTAGAGGGACCGTGCCTGCGGGCGTGTACATAGTCTAACCTCTGACCATGGCCTTGTGGTTGCGGTGGTGCGTGTCGTGGCGGCTCGCAGGTGGCGTCGGCGTGGCAACAGCGGTACTGCGTGGCGTCGTAGCGAAGAGTATGCGGTCGCCACACCACTGAAACGGCTTACCCCTGGGGGGCGCCAGTCCGGTCGGCTAGGGGCGAGGGGGAAGAGGAGCGGCATGCTGAGTGGTCCAGGGGGTGGCGCGCGGGCCAATGCTATAAGTAGGCTCGCCACGTCGTCGGTGGGGGCCGAACCTGCGGCCTGGCCGCCGCTGTGGCGGAAGAGGCGCAACCACGGGAGCTGGCCAATCAGCGCAGGTAAGGGTCAAGGGTAGGCGCCAGGGCAAAGTATGTGGGCCAGATGAGGTGCACCTGGTTACCACAGCCCGGAGCGAGCCTCTGGTGGGTACCCCTACAGGAGGTCGATAACCAAGCTACAGCACCCACCAGCCCGAATGCCAGCCAGCGATATTCACGGGTTGCGCCACTCCCGTCACGTAGCGGCCGGCGTCCCCCCCTGTAGACCCTCAAGTTATATTATACGTGGGCGAGTGGATGCCTCGAAGCTGATTGGGTGCTGGCCCCTGACATGGAGTGCCGGCATGGTATATATCAGGGGTGTGGGAGCAGCTCAGGGTCACGGGGACGTGGAATTGGTACCGTGTTTCTGTACTATACTACGGGGATGGTGCGGTGGGTCGGTGACGTACATTGTGGAGACATGGGGGCGATGAAAGCTGAGGGCCAGGCTAGGCTGGAGCCTCCCAGAAATCCTGGCAATGCACATATGGGCTATTGCGTGCTGGCAGTGGGGTACGTGGAGTCAGGGGTGGTGGGCAATTTCGAGAACGCAGACGGCAATGGATTTCAGGGGGTCATGGGTGATGGATGTCTCCACGGTGGCGGGGGTACGCGAACGACGGAGGGTCAGCTCTCGCTTCGCCGCATGCGTGCTGCTTAATTCCTTCGTTGCCGCTTTGCGACGGACAGAGAAGCCCTTGCTTTCTACTTGTTGCGATGCTGCTGCGTTGCTTTGCCTTGCCCCCATACCCCCGGCGAACAAACGGGCCAGCGCCCGTCGCCGTTGCTAATGCTAACGCCATGCAGTTGCCACTGCCCCCAAAGCCTGGTTGACCGGTATCCCCGGTCCTCTGGGTCCTCCGTCATGCTGTGGGCCACCTCAGGCAGCCCTGGGACCCACGGGATCGAGCGAGGCAGGAACCACCTGTCGGCGCGAGATGCCCGGTAACTCCAGTAGACGGCATGATAAGTGGGTATGACTATGACTATGACTATATATATATATATATATTACTACACCCCTCTCCCCTTAAATTTAGCTAACAACAACAACAACAACAACAACACGTCACCATTCGGTTTTGGCCACTGCACCTCCCCATCGCCTCGGGCTTGACTCTACCTTAGCCATCCTAGAGCCTAGGTGGTGGCCTTGCCAAATCCAAGTTTTGAGCCAAAAACTCACCGGTGGCGGCACGGGGCGGTGACGCCAGGTCGCGTGGTGCCCTCCCAAATCTGCGCAGTTTTGGGCCAAAAACAGCCATTTTTCGCCCAAAACGGCCCTAGTAAGGGCTCAAAACAGCCAAACGAAGGCAAACGGATGCTACATTCCACGTGCGGCTTGCCTTTCCCGTGACCAAGGGACCTTTGGTGCCCTCTAACTCCACGATATTTCCGAGAAACGACCCAAAAACGCGCCAAAAAGCCCCAAAATCTGCGCAATGTGCACCAGCACCCCGAAACCAACAACGGGCCGTATCTTGGGCTACGTGGCTCAAAAACGAATTCCGAGGGCACCTAGTCCACCCGCAACCCCCCACTTTTTATGGTTTCCAAGCCTCAGAATCGCCCAACGAGAAACGTAGACCCCCGTACTAGTGGTCACTTGGTGCAGCCGGAGGGCCGGCCAGCCCACGCTGAGTGGGGGCCAACGCTGGGTCCACCAGGGTCCCCAGGGCGAAAAAAATCATTTTTTCCAAAGTTGTTCCTAGACCACTTGGGATGCTCAAACAAGTGTTTTTCGGCCGTTTTGAGCCCGTGGTGGCGCGTTTTGGGCCATGGAAAATCCTAAAATGCCTTGAAAATGGGCCATTTTGGGACCAAAAATGGGTCAAAAATGGGTCAAAAACGCGTTTTTCCAAAAGTGATCCCGGACCATTTGGGATGCTCAAACAAGTGTTTTTACCCCGTTTTGAGCCTGCTTTGACCGAGTTGAGCCCCTTCCACCACATGTATGCACCACTTTGTGCCCTTCGCACGTACCGTGTGGTGGAGCCACCTAGAGTTGGGAGAGGGGTGTAGATTGGAGGATATATATATATATATATATAAATACATGTATGTACATCTATATATATATATATATATATATATATATATATATATACATGTATTTGTATATATATGTACATATTTCACTTGGAGGGAGTAGAAATTGAGTAGGAGGGAGGTGATATTCGCTTGGAGGGAGTGGATTTTCACTCGGAGGGAGTGGAAACTGAGCAGGAGGGAGGTGAAATTGAGTAGGAAGGAGTGGATATTCACATGGAGGGAGTTGAAATTGAGGGGAAGGGAGTGTATTTTCACTTGGAGGGAGTATACAGCAATATATATATGTATGTATATGTATGTATACATATATATATATATTACTACACCCCTCTCCCCTTAAATTTAGCTAACAACAAGCAACAACAACAACAAGCAACAAGCAACACGTCTCCGTGCCGTTTCAGCCATTGCACCTTCCCATCGCCTCCGGCCTAACTTTACCTTAGCCATCCTAGAGCCTAGGTGGTGGCCTTGCCAAATCCAAGTTTTGAGCCAAAAACTCACCGCTGGCGGCCCAGGGGGGGGGGGCGCCAAGTCGGGAGGTGCCCTCCCAAAACTGCGCAGTTTTGGGCCAAAAACAGCCATTTTTCGCCCAAAACAGCCCTAGTAAGGGTTCAAAACAGCCAAACGAAGGCAAACGGCTGCTACAATTCACGTGCGGCTTGCCTTTCTCGTGACCAAGGGACCTTTGGTGCCCTCTAACTCCACGATATGTCCGAGAAACGGCCCAAAAAGGCGCCGAAAAGCCCCAAAAACTGCGCAATGTGCACCAGCACCCCGAAACCAAGAACGGGCCGTATCTTGGGCTACCTGGCTCAAAAACGAATTCCAAGGGCACCTAGTCCACCCGCAACCCCCCACTTTTTGTGGTTTCCAAGCCTCAGACTCGCCCAACGAGACACGTAGACCCCCGTACCAGTGGTCACTTGGTGCAGCCGGAGGGCCGGCCAGCCCACGCACAGTGGGGGCCAGCGGTGGGTCCACCAGGGTCCCCGGGGCGAAAAAAATCATTTTTCCCAAAGTTGTTCCCGGACCACTTGGGATGCTCAAACACGTGTTTTTGGCCCGTTTTGAGCCCGTGGTGGCGCGTTTTGGGCCACGGAAAATCCCAAAATGCCTTGAAAATGGGCCATTTTGGGACCAAAAAAGGGTCAAAAATGGGTCAAAAACGCGTTTTTCCAAAAATGATCCTGGACCATTTATGATGCTCAAACAAGTGGTTTTAGCCCGTTTTGAGCCCGTGGCGACGGAATTTGGATCCTGGAAAATCCCAAAATGCCTTGAAAATGCGCCATTTTGGGACCAAAAATGGGTCAAAAATGGGTCAAAAACGCGTTTTTCCAAAAGTGATCCTAGACCATTTGGGATGCTCAAACAAGTGTTTTTAGCCCGTTTTGAGCCCGTTTTGACCGAGTTTAGCCCCTTCCACCACATGTATGTACCACTTTGTGCCCTTTGCACGTACCTTAGAGCCGTGTGGTGGAGCCACCTAGAGTTGGGAGAGGGGTGTAGATTGGAGGATATATATATATATATATATATATATATATATATATATATATATATATATATATATATATATATATATATATATATATATATATATATATATATATATATATATATATATATATATATATATATATATATATATATATATATATATATATATATATATATATATATATATATATATATATATATATATATATATATATATATATATATATATATATATATATATATATATATATATATATATATATATATATATATATATATATATATATATATATATATATATATATATATATATATATATATATATATATATATATATATATATATATATATATATATATATATATATATATATATATATATATATATATATATATATATATATATATGTACATATATATATATATGTACATATATATATATATGTACATATATATATATATGTACATATATATATATGTACATATTGTAATAGGCTGGCCTGGGCAACTAGGACAGGGCTGCAGGCCCTGGCGCGATTGCGCCTTTGGCGCGTCGCCATGGTAAACGCCAGAGTGGCAGAGATCGAGATTTGTAGTGAGTCTGTGGATTTCGATGATTGTCTGGTTGGGTTTTTTATTATTAAATATAGATTGCGGTGTTTGATTGTTGCTGCGGTTATATCCCATTCTTGAGTGCATCATTTGCGATGTTGTGTTTGTTTCCAGTTCCCCTCTCCATGTAAATATGGGTATAACAAGGCTGCCGTCGAAGTACAATGCTGCATGCGACGCCAGCTGGCATGCAGAGCCCAGCGTCAAGGACATGATGGCCCGTGCAGTGCACCGGCAGTGAACAGGACCCACAATCAAGTACGTGTTGAGCGTTGTGCAAGTGTGCAAGGGTGAACAAGGAGGGGGACATCACAGTGGGGTCAACGCAGCAAGCAGAACCAAGGAGCGATAAAAGAGTTTGAAGATTTGGGCAAGCCAAGGCCTTAGGCAAAATGACGCTTTGTGGAGTTTGTGGGTTTTGGAAAAGTTGAAAGAGACCGAGTACAGCACAAACAAAAGTGCTGTACAAAATCTTCAATCAAAAAGAAGGCCGCGAGGAGTGCGCCAGCAACGGCGCTGAAGACTTGCGCCTGCAGGCGCTATAACGCCGCGCCAGAGGGCGCTGAAGGGCAGCCTGCAGAGGGGGCGTTCAAGAACGGTGCCAGCGAGCGTCCTGAGGTCTTATGGTGCTGGCGGTGAGGCCAGCGAACGTCTGGATGACCCATGGGGCTGGCAGTGAAGCCAGCGAGCATTGGGGAAAGCGTGCGCCAGTGAGGGCGCTGGGACAGCGTGGACGCGTCAAGGAGTGCACCGGTGAGGGTGCAGTACATGCGCCAGCGAAGGCGCTGAAGACTTGTGCCCGCAGGCGCTATGGAGTCGTGCCACTGAGGGCACTGAAGACCAGCCTGCACCAGGGGGCGCCAAGAACAGTGCCAGCGCGAATGGAGGGCGCTCCATTTAGAATGATGGGAATGTAAATTTTGAGTTTGTAATTGAGGCGCCGACAGCGCCAGAAAGTATGCTGTTTGGCATGTATGCATGGAATATATATGCACCTTTGCCCCCGTTTGTCGCTGTGGAGCCTTTTTTGTTCAGTACCACAGGCGTCAGCACAACAGGGCAAGGGTGCTTACAGTGGCTGGGTGTGAAGTAGATGGGCGGGTGGTAAGCTGCAGTGTGTGTGTGTGATTGCCTAGTTGAGGCCCCACCCACTGGCGGGCGAGTGCATGGCTGGTGGGGAGCTCTGTGTGGTTGTGGGTACGCGTAAGGGTCAGCCTCTACGACAGGGGTGGTGGGGGAAGTGGTCCAGGTAGGACGTATGCAAGGGGCGTGGTCGAGCAAGAGTAGCTCCCTTCCAGCCCCAATAAGTATCCCCCAGAAGCCGGATGCCTTTGGTGCCCAGGCCAGCAAATACTCCATTATCTAGACTGCAGCTCTGCAAGCAAGCATGCAGCCGCAGCCCGCCCCCAGGCCCCTAGTTATGCCTTTTGTAGGTTTTGTTGCCCAGGCCAACCATTGAGTTTTTACTTGTTTTACAGACTCTCCACGCTCCGTGTCGTGTCTTAGGAGGGGAGTGTAATAGGCTGGCCTGGGCAACTAGGACAGGGCTGCAGGCCCTGGCGCGATTGCGCCTTTGGCGCGTCGCCATGGTAAACGCCAGAGTGGCAGAGATCGAGATTTGTAGTGAGTCTGTGGACTTCGATGATTGTCTGGTTGGGTTTTTTCTTATTAAATATAGATTGCGGTGTTTGATTGTTGCTGCGGTTATATCCCATTCTTGAGTGCATCATTTGCGATGTTGTGTTTGTTTCCAGTTCCCCTCTCCATGTAAATATGGGTATAACAAGGCTGCCGTCGAAGTACAATGCTGCATGCGACGCCAGCTGGCATGCAGAGCCCAGCGTCAAGGACATGATGGCCCGTGCAGTGCACCGGCAGTGAACAGGACCCAGAATCAAGTACGTGTTGAGCGTTGTGCAAGTGTGCAAGGGTGAACAAGGAGGGAGACATCACAGTGGGGTCAACGCAGCAAGTAGAACCAAGGAGCGGTAAAAGAGTTTGAAGATTTGGGCAAGCCAAGGCCTTAGGCAAAATGACGCTTTGTGGATTTTGTGGGTTTTGGAAAAGTTGAAAGAGACCGAGTACAGCACAAACAAAAGTGTTATACACATATATATATATATGTATATATATATATATATATATGTGTATAGATATATATATATGTATGTATATATATATATATATGTATATATATATATATATATATATATATATATATATATATATATATATATATATATGTATACATATATATATATATATATATATATATATATATATATATATATATATATATATATATATATATATATATATATATATATATATATATATATATATATATATATATATATATATATATATATATATATATATATATATATATATATATATATATATATATATATATATATATATATATATATATATATATATATATATATATATATATATATATATATATATATATATATATATATATATATATATATATATATATATATATATATATATATATATATATATATATATATATATATATATATATATATATATATATATATATATATATATATATATATATATATATATATTACTACACCCCTCTCCCCTTAAATTTAGCTAGCAACAACAACAACAACAACAACAACACGTCACCATTCTGTTTTGGCCACTGCACCTTCCCATCGCCTTGAGCTTGACTCTACCTTGGCCATCCTGGAGCCTAGGTGGTGGCCCTGCCAAATCCAATTTTTGAGCCAAAAACTCACCGGTGGCGGCCCGGGGCGGGGGCGCCAAGTCGGTAGGTGCCCTCCCAAATCTGCGCAGTTTTCGGCCAAAAACAGCCATTTTTCGCCCAAAACGGCCCTAGTAAGGGCTCAAAATAGCCAAACGAAGGCAAACGGCTGCTACCCTCCATGTGCCGCTTGCCTTTATCGTGACGAAGGGACCTTTGGTGCCCTGTAACCCCACGATATTTCCGAGAAACGACCCAAAAACGCGCCAAAAAGCCCCCAAATCTGCGCAATGTGCACGAGCACCCCGAAACCAAGAACGGGCCGTATCTTGGGCTACGTGGCTCAAAAACGAATTCCGAGGGCACCTAGTCCACCCGCAACCCCCCACTTTTTATGGTTTATAAGCCTCACAATCGCCCAACGAGACGCCTAGACCCCCGTACTAGTGGTCACTTGGTGCAGCCGGAGGGCCGGCTAGCCCACGCACAGTGGGGGCCAGCGGTGGGTCCACCAGGGTCCCCCGGGCGGAAGAAATCATTTTTTCCAAAGTTGTTCCTAGACCACTTGGGATGCTCAAACTAGTGTTTTTAGGCCGTTTTGAGCCCGTGGTCGCGCGTTTCGCGCCATGGAAAATCCCAAAATGCCTTGAAAATGGGCCATTTGGGGACCAACAATGGGTCAAAAATGGGTCAAAAACGCGTTTTTCCAAAAATGATCCCGGACCATTTGGGATACTCAAACAAGTGTTTTTAGCCCATTTTGAGCCTGTTTTGACCGATTTTAGCCCCTTCCACCACATGTATTGAAGCCGGTTCGGACCCCCGTGGCCATCTTGGGGTCACTTGGGGTGTGGATCTATGTGCCGGCAAGCCGCCATTGGCTGATATCATACTCTCCCATCCACCTGACCTAACCCGATGTGATAGTGTGATAGGTTTGGCCATTCCGGCTATGAGCGGCCATATTCAGTACCGAGGCGCCGCCAGCGGAGATTTATATATCGGAATATCAGGAATCAACAGGGTTTTATTATCATGATGTTTCCGTAATTTTTCAGCCTTTGGTTCTGATGGTCAATGTATCGGCGACTGTCAGTTGGCTCGCGATTTTGCGTTAACCGATTGGTTAACTGTTATTTCCAGATATTTTGGCGGATACTCCGTTGAAGGGTCAGATTTCATCAGCAAAGGGTTCGTTGCTTCCGCAATTTTCTAAATAAGCACTCGAAATTTTAATCTGAATTTTTCGCGATGTCGAAATCGGATTTTCGACTTCGACATCGCCGCACTTGATTTGGACTTCTTCGAGTGGTCATACTCCTTTCCCTATGCCCGAATCAGGTTTCCCTTATACTTGCCACCCATTTGACTTGGAGATATAAGGGAAACAAAAGTGAATCGTGGGACCACTTTGAAGGACCATATCTACGCGCGAGTGTGAGGAAAGAGAATAAGGAAGGTTGGGTTGCAAACTCCTTGGTCTCAACTTAATTTAGGAAGCATCAAACGCCTTTGGTGTGTACACATGCCCGATATAGCAAGGGAGAATGGTCAAGAGGGTATAAAGTGATATATAACTCTTGGACCGTGCAACCGAACATTTTATTGTGACTTTCGAGTGTACCGCATGAGTGTTGGGGTTGCATAGCAAATTTCCTTGGGTTCCTACGTATTTTTAACGTGAAGTTATGTCAATGGAGGGACAAGGCATATCATGGTGGGAGCCATATTTTGAGGGTATGTGTTGTATGCATGGTATATGTTTGATATGCTCACGCCCATGTTATATATCTTCGTGTGGCCGAAGAGAAGGGGAGCCATACGTGACAAGGGCTTTGCCCATGTCCCAATTGTGGAATTCAAAGCGCTAGACCAAGTCTACCGCGTATGTATTGCTCATGGTATGTTTGACAAAGAGATCCATGGGTGCACTCCCATTTTCATGGGGCATGTAGATATTAGTGGCGAAGGTATCTCCATGCGCCCGATTGGGGATGCAAGTGGGGGAATTGTTCGCAAATGGTTCCAATCATTTGTGTATTGAATCATGAGCGGATATCATGGGTGAGCATAGAGATATACTATCATGACAACTTTGTATTTGGTCATATTTTCATGTTTTTGACCTCAATTTTTGCTCATTTTTGCGTTTTGTGTACTTACCTGGTCAGCAAACAGCAAGAAGCCTATGGAGAGTCGAACCATGGTATGTTGTTCATATGTTGGCATATGCTTTGGAGTTGAACACCACCATATGCCGGATCGCGTACTCCATTTGGCTTGGCGCACGAGAGATTACAAGAATTGGTCTCAAGATCATGGGCTGACTTGGGCAGTGCGTGGCGCCCATATCTGAAGGGGTTTCGAGGGTAAAGTGGGGATGTACATGGGCATTGACCTTTGGTCTATATCCTCCATGAATACTAGACTTCGATTCCATGCATGCTTTGAGCCTTTGGATAAGTGGTAACTTCAATTTTGAGCATATATTTGATATATGGCCAATATGGTGTGAATTGGCAGTTTTTTGGCATGTTATGAGTTCAAACTCATAGGTCATTTCTCTAAGCCCAATCGACTCCAAGTCCAACCAAGGTTATGTCAGGGTATGGCATGGTCCTGAGTGCTACTCTAGGCCATGACACGCCACCTCCCCTATTGGGCTAGGATTTAGAGGCTTGGGAGTGAACACATTTTTGGGGTTTGTGTAGTGACTTGTGACACATGGTAATCAGCCATCTCATTTGACCTGGTTCAGGGCAATATGTTGGTGAGTCAAGGGAAGGTCTTGAGTCCAGGGAATGAGGAGTTTATGGCTGTGAATGTGTATGTTTACCTCTTTCCCCAACTTTGCTTTATTTGTGTTCATATGCCAATTTCAGGGCTTTCTTCCTTGGTGCAATTCTTGTACATGCCCGCCACCGTGGGAATACCGGTGTGCTGAACGGAAGCCCGCAGCCTGATTTGGATTGTGAATTGGGTTATTGCTGTACTTGTGGGATCTGGTTGCTATTCAGGGTTGAAGGAGGATTTTATTTTCTATATTTTTGGATTTTGGACCCTGGACTTTGAGAAATGCAAGCATTGATCCGGAGCAAATCAGCAGGGATCACAGGCGGAAGGGGCACAGCGGGGGCCGGTCCTGGTAGGGACCTTCTTTATGGTAGCAGAGGCTTACCTGCTGCCCCTACCTACCGCCGACCCGGGGACTTGGGCCCTTATGAGCCCTGCCCAAGTACGCCCCGGGTGCGTATTGTGGACTCGGTGGAGACCACGCCGGAGATCAGAGCCATAGAAGAACCGAGACGTTCAAGAGCATGGCGAACTCCGGAAGTTGAAGCCCGAAGAGAAGTAAGACATTCGGGAAGAGGAGGACGTGACATGGAGGACCTGGTCTCCATGTGTGAGCGTCGCTGCCGAAAGGCATGCAACCTCCGCTCCGCCGCGGAGGACTCCGACGAGGGCTGCCACTCAAGCAGCAGTGGAGGACGGGCCCGGCGCTACCGGAAGCGCGGGTCACCCAAGCCCGCGGCAGAGGACGCCGGGGCTATGGATACGGACCCCAGCCTGGTCAGGCTGTGGGACTCCGAGCACTCCGAGGGCTATCGGACAGCCTACGAGCCACCTTCAGAGTCGGAGGAGACGGCCAGACCGCCCACAAGGGCGAACACGGCCCCCGAGCCCGCCCTGAAGCACGACGCCGAGGGCTTGGAGAGGCCAGCCAGGGCCCGGACGGCACCTGTGCCCCGGCATACGGGACCTGAGACGGACGCCATAGGCGATACGCCCATGGGCGATGAGTCCGAGGCGCCGGGAACCGCGGGATGCGCTGGATCAGGCGGACAGCACGCCGCGTGCCACTGTGAGCACGTGTCCTTCCTCATGGGCAAGTACCCGAAGATGGGGATGGACGCCATCGTGCGTCACCTTGACCGCCTGGACAACGCCAAGGACGCTCTAGAGGAGGACGTCGCGGGGATCCTGGACGACCAGTCGGCCGCGGAGAACCACATGGAGGAGCTGCGAGCGGATCAGGCCCGGTACCGGGAGAATCTGGAGCTGGCCCTGCAGAAGCAGCAGCAAGTGGTGGACAGCCTCCTCCACTTAGTGGAGGACATGTCGGGACGTCTGAAAAGGCTAGAGGAGCGACAGCCCCTCGCCTCGGGTCCGGAGCTCCCGGCAAAGCCGGCCGCGGTGGAGCTGGTGGAGCGGGTTAAGACCCTCAGGAGCGCCATGGAGAAACCCATGGGCGGCCCTGCAGAGGCACCATACGCGCCTCCGCGTGTTGACCCGGGTGCGCTGCCGTTTGTTCCCATGTTCAGCGAATCCACAATGCTCGGGGAACACACGGCACCGGCTGGGTCCATGCGGGAAGGGCACGTAACCACGGACCCGAGGAGCCTGACGGTACAGATGTCCCATGCCGCTCAGGACGTACCGATCACGACGAACATGGTGGTATATGCGGAAGAGAAGATCGAGAACCACACCATGCAGGGGCGAACCCTGGGAAGCGCCGACGGACATGGTCGAGGTCATCCAGGCGGAAACCTGTGGGCGAAGGACCCCAATACGGGGATATGGACGGCCGATGGAGCAAATCCTTCCCGCATTCCAAACCCCATGGGTTCAGGCCCAACTGGACCGCACTCCATGGAGGAGAGGGATGTACGGGGAGTGTACTCACACCCCCCGGCCACAGGTGGTATCCGTCTCGGTGGAGTGGTGGCTGGAGACGTCGGAGACGCCATCAGGATTGACGACCTCAGGGGAATCAAAATCCCCTATTACGACGGGAACCCGTCCAACCTGGATGACTTCATCCTGGACTGGGAGGACTTCGCCGAGGAGGTCGTCGGCGAGATGCGGGGAGCGCCGCGGGACAAGTGGGTGTGCCGGACATTCCCACACCGGCTGGCGCAGGACCTGAAGGAGGAGCTGCGGGATCAGATCCGAGAAGGATTGATCCGTACGGAGCAGGCCTGCCTTCAGTGGCTGGAGGACGAGGAGCGGGTGGACGCTCCGAGCCAAAAGCTGGAGGACCTGTGGTCCATTCCGCTGCCGCTGGACCGCGGTGAGTTGCGGGTCCGGGAGTGGAACAGGTATCTGCGGAAGTACCGCAAGTGCCTCAAGCTGGTGGAGGACTGGAACGAGGCCAGCGAGATCCGCCACCTCCTGAAGGACGTCCTCCCCGGCAACTGGAAGAGGAGAGTGGAGGACGAGGAGAAGAAGCGCGCGAAGAAGCGCGTGGCGGTGAGGATTATGGCGGCGGAGGATACCCATGCGGGTATCATGGAGTTCTTCAGGAGGAACCTGGGCGAACCCAACCGGATGTTGGGCCTGAAGAACGCCGTGTACGTGGAGGTATTCGGGGACTCCATGGGGCAAAGGTTGCTGCGCCTCAACAACGTGGAGTGGAGGCGCGGGGAGCCGCTGAGGATGCAAGTCATCTTCGCCCGCATGAGCCTTGACGAGATCGTGAAGTACATCACGGTGGAGTTGAAGCTCAATGCGAAGAACGAGGCTCACGTGCAGGATCGACATGGTCATGGTCAACGAGGCCACCGAGAAGACCGCCATCATCGGGAGATCCAGGAGGACACGACCAACTCCGCGGAGGATGGTAGTGGAAGTGGCCAAGACCACTGGTCCCGGGAGGATCACGAGGAGGCCCATTTCTTCGCATTTGTGGCGCACAACGTGAAGAACAATGGGCAGGATCGATCCAGATGGAGCCGGGCGGGACCAAGGGGCAAAGAGCCAAGGAGGATCGGGAACCCACCGCTCTCGTTCCGAGAGTACAGGTCTCAGCACGACGGGTGCTGGGTCTGTTATGGCAAGGGAAACAACCATGCACACGACCACCGTCAGTGCAAGGTGTATGAGGCGGACAAGAAGGCCTACTTCGCCGCTCACCCCGAGAAGAAGCCCAAGGAGCAGCGGATTTCCGATTGGAAGGCGAAGGGCGGAGACGGGGGAAAAGGCCAAGGCAAAGGCCAAGGAAAAGGCGGAGGAAGAGGCTATGGTGGTGGACCTGGCCAAGACCGACGAGTAAGGTCGATCGAGGAAGTTGCTGAGGACATGTTGAGGACGTTGGAGGAACTCAAAGCCCAGCAACGTGGTGGACAAAGTCCTGGCGGATCACAGCCGGAAGGAGCTGCGGGAAGCCAAGTCTAGAGGAGCCCCCACGGGAGTGGGACCTCGGAGGTCTCTCCTCCGAAAATCAGTGGAATCCCAGAGAAAGCGAAGGCACATCGGGTGCCGAAGAAGGCTCCGGAAGAGCCAAAACCACTGAGTTTCGCCACTCCCAACCCCTGGAGCGCCCTGCCAAGGGAAGTACATGTGGGTACGGGACATGGCAAGAAGGAAGGAGCGACCACGGAGAGCCCCGTGGACGGGCAGGACCAACCCAAGATCTACACCATCCGTGACCATACCCTTGAAGTCCTGATGCACCCGCACGTGCTAGAGTTGCATGCCGTGAGAGTCGTCCATACACCTCATGGCGACGAGCGGCAGTTGCACTTGAAAGTGCGAGTACGGTGCGGACGAGAGGAGAAGGTGGTGGATGTGTTGGTGGATACGGGTGCCCAGGTGAGCCTGGTCCGGAGAGGGTTGTTCAAGGAGGAATTCCTGCAGCCCAGCCGGAGACCGGTCCGCCTGAAGGTCGCCAACGGAGAGATCATGGGTGGTGGTACCCATGAGGCCACTATCAGCATGGAATTCTGGGAACATGAGCGCTTGAACCGCCCTGATCAGGCGAAGAGAAGCACTCTATCCGGGAACTTCTACGTGGCCGACATTACTGATTGGGATATGATCATGGGGTATGACTTCATGGTGGCGAATGCCATTGGAGCCCTTCCCCATCATGCAACGCTGGTCCGGGAGGATGATGAATGCCTCACATGGCTGTCCACGGACTATGCATGCGGATCATCCCAATGGAATGCTGAGGAGGAGGATCGGATCGTCCAAGCGGTGCAAGCTGTGGGTGCCAAGTCCAGAGGAGACCGTGGAGTTCAGCTCACGGAGTATGGAATGGCGCCACAGGTGTATGCCAGGATGATCCAGACGCTGGGAGCCGAGGCGCCCGAGACGGACGTCTTCGCTTCCCGGGATGCCCCACTTTTGCGGAAGTGTAGGAGGCATTGGCATCGAGGAGACTCAGCCTGGCATTGGCATTGGGGTATGAAGGAGTGGGGGCCCATGTATTGGCATGGCTCCCTGGATAACACCAGACGTACGGTGGAGAAGATCGTCGCGGATAGGGCGAA
Organism: Eutreptiella sp. 'Long Island Sound 2002'; assembly: GCA_964036045.1. Classification (NCBI taxonomy): domain Eukaryota; phylum Euglenozoa; class Euglenophyceae; order Eutreptiales; family Eutreptiaceae; genus Eutreptiella; species Eutreptiella sp. 'Long Island Sound 2002'. Next base: position 863,258 of record OZ038385.1, read on the forward strand.
GGGGATCCTGGTCATAACCGGCATAGGATCCACCCCATGTCCGCTGGAGGGTCTCAAGTCGACGCTGGACTCCATCACCCTGAACGAGATGTCATTCGGGCCAGAGGAGGAGTTGTTCATCGACGCCAAGGGTGTATCAATGCCCTCCCCGGGTCAAGCGTGGGGTACCAAGGCTTTCCTGGTGGATGGGGCGCAAGCCCAGCCCACGGGTGATGAAGCATTCATCCGTAGGGTGGAGGCGGTGCCCATGAAGGTCATGTTTGAGCCCAAGGAAGGGACGGATCAGCCAATTGATGGCATTGACGTCCTGTCCCATGCCGAGATCGACGACGTCGTCAACTACATGCGGATGGGGATGCACGATCGTGTGGCAGCCAAGAAGAGGCGGGCCATGGTCACATCTCCGCATTGGTGGGATGACAAGATGTTGGTCACCGGCAAGTACGAGAAGGATGAGTTCGTGGCGAGGGTCATGGATCACATCGCGGACCAATACGATGGTCCGGTTGGGTCGGACCCACCAACGTGGGGTTTTCCAAGAGTGGGAACCGGTAGCGACGAGCACCAGCCCGAGGCCGCAAATTTTCGAGGATTATCGGTGGGACTCGCGACCCACGACGATGAAGACGGCATATCGGACGAGGAGAAGTCGGACTCGGACCCAGAAGAGGCCTATACCGCAGTGCGGTCGGTTGTATCTATACCGAAGCAAGCGGCTGAAGAGGCCCAGGAGAACCCGAAGGTCGCCGAGCTGAAGGAGAGGCTGATCAAGGCCTATCCGCGGCTATTCAGTGGCGTCGCCAACAAGAACCCTCCAGATCGCGGGAGGTTTGGTACAGCGAAGATCAAGCTGAAACCGAACCCGAAGATCTATCGTCATCGGGAGTACCAACTTCAGGGCGATCGGGCCGAGGCCATGAAGAAGCTGTTGGCCGAGTTCATTGAGCGGGGATGGATCGAACCCTCCGACAGTGAGTGGGCCAGCCCAGCCTTCATCGTGCCAAAGAAGGAGAAGGGCGAGTGGAGGTTGGTGGTTGATTACAGAGGTTTGAACGAGCAGACCGAGCACGACTCGTACTCGCTTCCCCTGATCGACTCCATCCTCCAAAAGCAACAGAAAAAGCGGATTTTCACGGTGTTAGACCTGAAACACGGCTATCACCAGACGCCGCTACACCCGGACTCCAGGCCCTGCACAGCGATGTCGACGCCGCTGGGGCCCATGCAGTGGAAAGTGGTGCCTATGGGCGCCAAGAATGGCAACGCCGCTTTCCAGCGCATGATGGAGGACCTACTCGGTCCTGTCCGGGACTGTGCCGATCCCTTCGTGGATGACATCATCATCGGGTCCAGCACGGAGAACATGACTGAGGACGAGCTCATCGACGCGCATGAGAAGGATCTGCGCCGAGTGCTCAGCGAGTTGGACAAGCACAACATGGTGTGCAAGCCCACCAAAGCCTCACTCTTCGTGAAGGAAGTGGAGTTCGCGGGTCACGTGGTTGGTCACGGGCAACGCCGTCCCATGCCTGGGAAGCTGGCGTCCCTGCACCACTGGGAGAAGCCCCAGACCATCAGCGAACTCCGGTCCTTCATGGGGTTCTGCAACTACTATTCGGGCTATGTCCGGATGTATGCAGAACTGTCGGGGCCGCTGCACAAGATGCTGCAAGTGGGCAAGTTCGATGGCCGGAAGGGGAGCAAGAAGAAGCTTGCCTGGACCCCTGAGGCTGAGGATGCGTTCAACCGCCTGAAGGAGCGACTCCTGGGGCAGTTGGGGCTGTTCCTGGTGGACCCGGACAAGGGATTCGTGCTACGGACAGACGCCTCGGACTATGCCGTGGGGGCAGTCCTCGAGCAAGTCCGGGATGACGGGACTCATGTTCCCGTGGCGTTTTGGAGCAGAATCCTGGCCGAGGGCCAACGCCGAACATGGACCGCGAGGGAGAAGGAGACATACGCCATTGTATGTGCGCTCAGGAAGTGGTCTGGCCACATCGGACTGCAGCCGGTGGTGGTTTGCACGGACCACCAGTAGAAAGATGTCCTTGAATTATGCCCTAGGTCTTTTGATGTATTCCTGCAAGTTGGTTTTGTAGTGGAAAACCCCAAACCAAAGCAGCAAGTAGAGCAAGGACTGAATATGGATCGAATCAATGAAATCAATGATTGGTTTTGGAATCCAGTGTAACACAGAAGGGCTGCAGATAGACAAAGCAGGTATATGAACATAGATTCAATCACAAATGAATAATGCAAAAGGTTTTATATGAAAATTGGTCAGACTCTAGCCTCAGAGGTTGTAATAGGCACTTCATGTGCACTCTTTTGGGTGAAATGGTGCTGGTTAGGACTGAGGGGCATAGATGTCAGGACCACACAGAAAATGACTTGGCCAAGCAACTGAATTCAGAAACAGTTACAAAGTAGGACCACAATAAGTGGTAGAATCAATTGAGTATAGGGGTCTTGGGGTGGGAGACCACTTAGGCTTAACCTCCAAGGCCCACAAGCATGGAATGCCTGATTTATTTTGGTATGACCTCCATGAAGGAAGGTACCTCCGCTCAGTTGAGTGGTAGGGGTGAACTTCATGGGGGGGGCTAGGGTCACAACCCTAGTTACCTTGAAAAAGTGTACTTTAGGCCATAAAAGAGTGATAAAAACACTTAAGTTTGTCTCAGCATCAACAAAGGGTTTTAAGGGGGGCTTAGCCTGGATCAAGCCCTCCAAGAAAGACATGGCAGTGACTTTTTCTTACTCCCCCCTGGAGTACTAGTTGATCAAGCTAGTAGGACCAAGGAAAAAGGCTCAAATATTCCCAAAATTACCCCAAAAAAAATGCATTAAACTTACCAAAAACATTCTCATCACTTCATAGAAGCCTATCACACTGTATGGACCCTTGAAAAACAGTGTGATGTACCGTGAATGATGTCCCTTCGAAGGGGCATTCCTCAAAAGTCGTCGGCGTGAGGCGAAAACTTTTGGAAAGAGTGTGGGGGCAGTGGGAATTGAACCCAGGACTCCCTGTCCAGAGCACATGTGTCTGTCCACTAGGGTACAGTCGAACGCTCTAATGCGGACGGTTATCGCCGTATAAACAGCGTTTTAGTAAACGTCCTGACCAAGGGCCAGGGCGGAGCAATACTCCCAATGGAGGACACAAACCCCCAGGAGCTGAAAAAAATAGAAAATGGAACCAGCAGGGAGTGATTCCTGCGGTTTTGCGGAAGGGGCTGCGATTTAGCAAGTGAAATCGTTGAAAATCGACGAAACCACGCGGGAAATCGTCATTTTTACACATAACTTAAAGTCGCAGACAAGCGCAAACGAAGCGGACGCCAAGAAAAGGGTTGCGCAAGCGAAAACGGCTTTTGGAAAAGAAGGTATGAGCCGTAGTTTTTTAAGGTTTTAAAGAAAATTTTTGCACAGTTGCATCAAAATTTTTATAAACTTCAGAGTAAAGTATTCAATATCAGCCCGCACCACAGAGCAGTTCAACAACCCGTCTCTCAGGTATGTCTGTGTCACTTCACACTCACGCATTGCGTTCGTGTTGGTTGTTCCGTCAAAACGTTAGGGTTGTCAACGCTTTGCTCGTTGGGGGGTCGGGTGTTCATCTCTCGTGCTCTGCACAGGCGAAAGCAGGAATGAAAGGTATGTGATGCGGATGGAGCGCGCAGCGCGCACGTAGGGTTAGAATATGCGCTGTGCTCGCGATGCATGTGCCTAATCTAGGCATCCACACGCTGTATCGCTTCACCTGTATCCCTAATCCACCCTTGTTTCCTTCTTCACAGGTAAGCGTTTGTACGTGTGCGGCCGTAGCGTTCAAGTTGAGTTGCTTAAAACGCTTAGGTTTGTTTTGTGTTCGTTTCAATGCGGCATTCGCACGATGCATGGTGAGTAAGGTAGGTTAGCCCAGGAGGAGCTCACCTCCTGGTTGAGTCTGTGGTTAAGCCTCCCTTCCCTGCGTGCACATGATGCATTAAAGGGTAGGCCACGCGAATTGCGCACGGTAAACCTTGTTTAGGTTACCCAGAGGCTCCTCGGTACGTTCTTTAAGAGAACCCGAGGAGTTTCTTAAAGCTTGCTTGCTTGACAGGGGTAGCTGCACCTGCAGCGTGTTTGCGAACAGCGTATTATAGGTCACACTGAGAAGGGTATAATACCTGGTGTGTGGCTTGGTTCCACAGTCGCAAACGCCCCTTCATCTGCCTCTTTTGTACAGGTGGGAGAGGTTAGGGTGATTGGTGCACGCAGCAGCTGCCTTCGGCGGCTACCATTTTTCTGCCCCAGCAAAACAGGGGCGCTGATCACAAATCAAATCACTGTGCCTCAGCCAGGAGTGGCGAGGACAGTCCGACTTCAACGACATCTGCGCTGTGCACGCAACGAGAGCACCCCTTCCCTCCAAGCCCTAGCAGGGGAAACGCGTTGTGGCGTCCCCTGTTAGGCCACAGCTGCTTAGGAGCGCTGTGTTCTCTTGTCCTTTTCACAGGAGGGTCGTTAGGACCCATGAGAACTTCACCTCCGCAGCGCCAAGTAGAGTGTGCGTGTAGGAGTGGTAGTCCTGAGTGGGGGCTAGAGCCAGTTGCCCAGTGCTCGCCCACCAGGATGGTGCCACTGTAGGGTGTGTAGGACCTGTAGGGGGCGTGTCACTGTCCCACCCTTTTCCTGCAATTTTAGCTGGGCTGGTGGGCTGGGACAGTGGTTAGGTTAGTGTTTTTGGCCACATAGCAAACAGGCGTTTTGCATGCCTTCATAGCTTTTGGCCACCCCTCCCTGTAGTAGTCAGGTAGGTAGGGAAAACAATACCTGGACTAACACTCTTGGTATTCCCCCAAGGTTTTGCGCCAGCACAGAAATTGGGCGCATAGGGGAGGGGAGACCCGGGGCGTACCCCGTGGCATCAATAAGCCAACCCTCCGGGTTTAGCAAGGGCGCAGACTTGGGTATAATTAGGACACCACTTCTGCGGCTTGCTCTCAGGACCTTAGGACTAGCACACTCACACATACGTTATGGCAGGTAAGGGTAAGGTAAACCCTGTAAGGAAGGGTAGAACCCCATGGGTCTGGACCAGTCAGGGGTCCTAACTGTGGGCTCGCTTGTCCCCAAGGAGGGAAGACACACCTTGTCTCATAACACCTTGCTTGTCATTCCCCCCTGGTGTAGAAAGCCACCGTTCTTCGTTGGCTCACCAAGGTCATTACATTAGGGCAGTACCCATGCAACACATGGTCAACAAGGCAAACACTCGCTGGGTGACTGCCATCTTGATAAGCGGTCACCTGGCTCACGCTGGAAACCATAGGCATGGGTCTGCAGGGCACAGACAGGGTCAGTAGACTGACACAGGGTAGTTAGTTTCGCTTCTTACGCTGGGACATAGTCTCAGCACGGGTTAGGAGCTGCCCCTCGTTGTTCTCAACGAGATAAGTGCGGAAGATGGGGTTGATACTCCCATCTGGTTGTATGAAGGCTGACATAGGTTCCCAGGTCGCCTCGGACAACCCATAGCCATCCCACAGGGTAAGGAATTTCCAGCCCTGTTTATACTCGTGGCGAGCAATACCTGCAACCACGTAGTAACCATCGACTGCCATCTCATCGGCAGTCATCTCTTCGAGTTCGTCTGCCTCCTCTGGACTGGCAGCGTTCTCTAGGTCTATACGTTCAATCTCATTGTCGCTGAGGCGCCACTCATCCCAAGACAAGTCGTCAGGGGAGTGATAGTGCCTCAGCTGCTTAGGAGCACATAGCAGTTCACCACCTAGACGTGGACTGCACCTGACATGGATCCTGGATCCATCTATCCTGATGATACGATAGGGTCCAAAGTAAGGGTCCTGTAGGCAGTTACGTGGCCAGGAGGGTAGGCGTGAATGGTGTACCAAAACAAGGTCACCAACCTTGAAGCTGGCAGGTCGCCGTAGGCGGTTCCGTCGGCTCTGTTCACGGTCACGAATGTGCCTCAGGTTAGTACCAGCCTGGTTAGCCAGAGACTGCTTGTGTTCTAGCCAATCTCCCACAGGGCTCTTGAAGTCCTCAGGAAAGGGGGTTTTGAAGAACCAAGCAGGTCGTCCTCCATGGAACAGTTCGTGGGGGGTGAAACCCGTAGAAGAGCTCCGCTGTGAGTTCATGGACAGAACTGCCCAGGGCACTAGGCGTACCCAGTCCTTGGTGCGCTCCTGTTTCATCAGGATTCTTAAGTTTTGCTCCACCACACGGTTTTGTCTCTCACAGAGAGGGTTAGACGTGTGAGTGTAGGGCACACCTGTGGTTACCTCCACGTTGAGGGCATTTAGCACTCGTTTGTACCACCCAGTGTCACTGCGGATGCGTACATCTTCATCAGAGTGCACCTGTTTAGGTGCTCCATAGGGTTCGAACCATTGTTCGACCAACATTTTTACAGTCTGCTCACCTGTGATTTTCTTATTGCAAGGGAACACACGGGTGAAGCGAGATAGACCACAGGTGACCACGAGGCAACTATCATAGCCGCCAAAGCGTGGTAAGCCGTGGATGTAATCCACGTAGAGAAGAGAGTTAGCACAATAGGGTATGGGTAAGCTGGAGATCAGACCCCTATCCCTACTGTCACTTTGCTTGCTGGCATGACAGCCACAAGCATCCACAATGGTCTGCATACGCGACCTCAGTTCAGTCAGGGTTAGACTAGAGTAGAAACACTCACGGAAGAAGTCCACTGAGCGATTAGCGCCAGTGTGACCAGAACTGAGATGGGACCACTGTAGGCACCCATCCAGTCGTGCCTCAGGAACCACAATTCGGTCCTCGTAGAAGAGGTACTGATTGTTTTTATACCACTGGTGCCCGTCAATGACACGGGGTTCGAGACCAGTGTTGAGGGTTTGGAGAATTTCTTCATACTCTGACTGATAGTCGGTTAGACTCCAACCCTCCAGGATTCCAGCAGTGCGCATGGACAGGTCAAGCTGGACATCCATACGCTGGAAAGCCTCTTTGGCGAGTGCCTCAGAGCTCTCACCAATAAGCGCATCGAAGTTGTTGCGCGATATATAGTCAGACAGTTCATTCTTAATCCCGGGGATATGATGCACTGTCAGCCTGAACTGGCTCAGGTAAGTCCACCACCGTTTTAGCTTCGCTTTTTCTGGTGGGGGGCCCTTCTGAAAAGACTTCACAGGCTCCTGGTCACACAGCCAGACAATAGGGTTAGACCCCAGGAGTCGGGATTGTGAAGATAGCACCAACATACCGGCCAGGAGTTCCTGGTCATAGGTGCTGTAGTTGGAACGCGCTTGGTTCCACTTCCAATTCCAGTGTCCCAGTGGCACCAGTCGCCACTCACTGGTAGGATAGTCATGTTTCAACGAACCATCACGGTTCAGTCCAGTAGTACGATAATGGCAGTGGGTTAGCTCAGCGGGGTTAAGCTCCTGCCATTGGTAGATCGTACCTCCCCCCCCTACATCACTGGCATCAGTGATCAGGACTATCTCGCCCTCAGGGCAGGGAACTCCCAGGCAGTTGGAGGAGGCAATCTTCTTCTTCAACTCCTGGAAACACTGTTCCTCTCTGGAGGTCCACCTCCAGGGAGTAGTTTTCTTGATTAGGTCAGTGAGGGGTGCAGAGGAGTAAGTAAAATTGTGGATGTGACGCCGATAGAAATTACAGGCGCCCACAAAACTCCTCACATCGTGTAGACCCTTCTTAGGGTCATCGCGAATCTGCATGTCCTGTAGGGGCTGCATCTTAGACGCGGCTGGTTTCCACCAGCCATACCCCACGTCGAAACCCAAATACTCCATCTCCTCTTTCATAAACTCGCATTTTTCGAGTTTGATTCGGAGATGGTTTTCTTGACAGACAGTGAAGAATTCACGGAGGAGAAGGACATGGTCCTCTTTGGTATTAGTACCCAAACTCACGTCGTCGATGTGAGCCTCCATTTCTGCACCCCGAGAAATCAACTCTTGTACTAGAGGCCTGCGCCTCAGTATGTACAAAATTTTGTTCATAAGCTCCTGGAAGAGCGCTGGGGCGTTAGCCACCCCGAAAGGCATAACCTTCCACTTGAAGACACGACCCTTAGGGGTTATAAAGGCAAGCAGCTCTTGAGCTGCGGCGGTTAGGTCAACCTGCCAGAAACCAGAGCGTTTGTCCATTTTGGTCTTATACCTGCATTTGGCAATACGCTCCAGGGTGTTTTCCATGTTAGGAATACTGCCTGAGTGGTTCTGGGTTTTCTTGTTGACCTCACCATAGTCTACAACAAGACGTAGAGCAGTCGACCCTGGTTTAGCAACAAGGAAACAGGGGCTGCAGTGATGGGGATAGTCCCCATGTTTGTACTCTTCAACGAGGCCAGCATCAATGCATTCTTGGATCTGGCGCTCGATTTCTTCAACCTGTTCCTGTGGAGCGGGATAGGGACGACGCCTCACTCGCGTCTTTTCAAATTCTGGTTTCAATTTCAGGTCCATCTGGACCAGTTTTTTGCAAGATAGAGGAGGCGGCAAGGCGCCGAACACCTCCTCATAGGTTATAAGCAGTTTCTTCAGGCGGGGGTCAAGGTTAAGACTCTCGACTTTCTGAAGGAAGTCCTCCTCAGCATGGAGGTTGCTTTTTCCATGTTCTTTCTTTTTATGCCGATCAGCAGTTTCGGCAGGTACAGTACCATCGTCCAACTCAGGGGGACATTGCTGCCCATAGTGTAGAGAGTACACTAGAGGTATCTCAGGATCAGGCAGCGTATAGGACTCATCGTCCTCCTCAGACCAGATGGAGTATTTCCAGGTCTGTCTGAGGTATTGCAGCCGCTCTTGGCGCTCAATACCTTCGGCCTTCAGGTACAGCAGCCGTCGGAGTTCTTGCGTGTCATGCTCAGACAAGGGCATGTTATTAGCAGCAGGCCGTGCCAGAGCATCAGTACTCCGGGCCACGGCTTCACCTGTGTGCACAGGCTGCATGTGTAGCACTGGTTTCCCAACAGAGGAAGCGGGTTCAGAGGTTGACTCTAGATCTACCTCCTCTAGCAACAGCTGGGCCAGGAAAGCACTATGTTTTAGGTCAACACAGCTGGGATCAACAGAGGGAATAGTGCTGGCGATCTCAGACAGTTGGTCGTCTGCATCCTCTTTTACAGCTGCAGGTTCCAGATAGTCATCAGGAGACTCACACCCTGTAAGTGTGGCAGATAGGTGCTCAGGAGATCGATTTTTGAGATCATAAAGGGTCAGGCCACGATTTTCGGCCATGACCTCTTTTAGTAGCACCTGGTCCAGGTCACACAGGGGTACAGGATTGAGAGATCCATCGATGATGGACAGGAAACTGGCCCACTCAGGGGCCTGCATAGCTGTGTCTGAGTCCTCAGGCACATAGATGGGGCCGTCGGGGAGTTGCACTCTTCCCACGGTCATTCGGTCAAGCATACGGCGCCAGTAAGCATGTTCACCAGAGCAACCCCAGTCAGGGGTGCACATAACAACCCTTCCTCCCTCATAAGCGATCTTGGTTAGAACCTTCGCGAGCAGGGAGAAGGGAGGGTTAGCATACGCTAGGCCCATTGCTTTCCAGAAGAATCGGAAAGCATTGTTCATTTGTTTCGAGCAGTACAACTGCATGATGTGCTGTTGTTGGCTCGCAAACAATTCCACCTGGATCTCATCCAGGTTTACCTGAAGGGCCGCCAGTCCATTTTCGAGAACATGACGGGCCAGTTGGTAGTTTTCAGTACGATAGTTCGTCTTGGTTGCGTAGCGCAGCCCAGACTCTTTTCGTCCTGACAGCTCCAAAGGAACGGAGAATAGCCCACTGCCAAAGTCGCAGTGCAAAGAGTAAGGACGCTGTAGGGACAGCATTTTAACCTGGGGGTTTCTTCTTAGAAAGTCAGTGCCAATGACAATGTCAAAGGCGTCAGTGTCCAACACTCTGCAGTGTTGGGTCACGGTTTCGTCGCCCAGACATATGGTCACATCGACCCCCCCCAAGGAATGGATGGTACGCCCATCCCCTACTCTTATGGCCACAGTCTTGGTCTTCCTGAAAGTTTTAAGCAGGCGCCGGGCCACTATGGAAAGTGTTGCACCGGTATCAAGCACTGCTCGAAAAACCTGATCCCCGATTTTCACGAGGATCCAGAAAACCAAGTCCTCCTCTTCGGAGCCGCCCCCCCTATTCCTCATCAGGGAATTTCACATCCACTCCTGCAGCCATGAGGGCCTTGGCCATCCAGGCCAAGCGCCTCTTCTTAGAATTATTCCCCTCAGGGGTAGCGTTATCCCCTTGGGGGCGCTTCTGGGGGACACCTGCGGCAGGAGCGGGTGTAGCAGCAGGAGTAGGCGTAGCAACGGGCGCTGATGAGCGCCTCTGGGGGTTAGGGGGTCCAGTCTTACCACCCCCTTTGCCACCTCCTTTACCTTTATCCCCATTCGGGGGATTTCTGGCGGGCGTCGGGTTCTTCTGGCGCTCCGCCTCCTGACGCTTGAGTTTGTCACTCTCGCGTTTCTTGATGTGGCATTCGTCCTCATAGTGACGACGCTTGCCACAGTAACCACAGGTGATGGTACACCTGAAGTGGTCCTGATGGGTCACAGTTTTCCCATCTTTAGTATGCTGCTGACGTTTCATCTGCAGCATACAGCCACTGCGGAGATCGCAGTCAGAGGCATGACAAGGTCCCCCCTTGTCATTGACAGGTCGGCAGTAAAACAGGGGGGGGGTGCCTGCATCAGTTGGAACCTCGTTCATGGCACGTAGGTTGCCCCTCCCTTTACCGCCTCCCTGGTTGGTGTTAGTGGGATTTTTATGCCCCTTCCCTTCGCCACGTTCAGGGGTAGGGGTACCACCTCGTCCCAAATGCTTCTTGAGGAACTTCTCCATGTGGGAGTCGTTCTCTCTCTCAAGAGCTAGCTCAATCAAGAGATCCACCAGTGTATCATACGAGTGGGTCCTGCTCTTCCTCTCAGAGGTTGAGCGGCAATCATCCCACGTACGCTGGGGAATCTTACTCATGAGCCACAGGTGGGGCTCAGTGGCTCCGTAGGAGCCCACATTCATCCTCGAAAATAAGTACTCCATGTCGCACACATACTCAGAAATTCGCGCAGCGGATGGAAACTCCGGGAGCATAGGTAGCTCCTCGATTTGTGTGCGTACGCTGAGGTCAGTCTCATAGACTGGGAATGTTTTCTCTAACCTCAGGAGTACCTCCGCCCAAGTAGAACAGGTTTTCACAATCTGTTTGACCTGTTTTTGCAAAAATTTCTTTTTGCATGAGCGTTTTAGCAGTGAACATTTGGTGGCCACATCCACATGGGATTGGCCAGTCAACAAAAGGAACTCCGCAAATTCTTCTGCCCATTCAGGCAGGTTTTTAGGGTCGAACTCCGGCAGTTCCAGCTGGATGTTCGCCCGGGCAATTGGTCTGCCCATCTTCCCACCCCCTGGAGTTAGGCCTGAAGGCGACACGCCGGCAAGTGGGGCCAGGGCTGACAGCCCTCTTCTCTCACTCTCTGTGACAGGCACGTCCTGTAGGTCCGCCATAGGCACAGTCCTGGCACGGGGGTGAAAGGGGCTGGGGCAGGTAACCTTAGGCAACAGCCTTGAGACCCTCGATCTCTTGAGATCTTCGGCCAGGGTACTCAGCCCTGGAGAGAGAGAGAGGAACTCAGGCTTGGGTAAGGGTTCTGCAATACCCAGTTTAGCCTTAATGGCCTCTGATAAGGCCGTCACATCTGGATCTTCTGATCCAGACAGGAATTTGGCCAGCAGCTCGGCCGTTTGATCCAGGGCACCGTAGGTTGGCCTTGGATGATGTTCTTCGACTCGTGTTGGGCCCACTTCGGGAGCCCTTGGGGTTGGGTACTCAGGTCTTAGTCGTCTTGGCAGGGATGCAGTAGACGGAGGGCCTGAGTGTGAGTAGGACCCTAGATCCGTACGTGGTCTGGACCCATGTACAGCCAGTGGTTCCTCTCCATCTTCCCCACGGATGGATTTGTAGTACTCATCGTGCATGATGTACTCGTCCATCTTCATCTTCAGCTTCTCATATTCCTCAGGTCCTTCAATGGCAGTTGAGGATGAAGCTGGGCAATTGGATCGTGATACTGAAGCAGCCACACGTCTGTGGAGGTGACTGAAGCTGTCTCCACCGTGTGCTGCTAAGGCCTCGGTGGTAAGGCCTTTATTCTTCTCCGCCCTTCTGCGTTCTGGATCTCCTTGGGACCCAGATGCGCCACTGAGGTGATGTGGTGCTCGGTGTGGTGGTTCACTCATTGGGTGGACCACACTGCCCATTTGTACTTGGACAGTTCGGATAGGCCAGGTCCTTACACTTGGTGTGGACATTATGGACTTTTTGTTGAGCTTTTGTTCTGCACTTCTCAGGGTCGGTTCAAAAGGTCTCAAGGGACTGTCTCTGCTACCGGAAAGATGTCCTTGAATTATGCCCTAGGTCTTTTGATGTATTCCTGCAAGTTGGTTTTGTAGTGGAAAACCCCAAACCAAAGCAGCAAGTAGAGCAAGGACTGAATATGGATCGAATCAATGAAATCAATGATTGGTTTTGGAATCCAGTGTAACACAGAAGGGCTGCAGATAGACAAAGCAGGTATATGAACATAGATTCAATCACAAATGAATAATGCAAAAGGTTTTATATGAAAATTGGTCAGACTCTAGCCTCAGAGGTTGTAATAGGCACTTCATGTGCACTCTTTTGGGTGAAATGGTGCTGGTTAGGACTGAGGGGCATAGATGTCAGGACCACACAGAAAATGACTTGGCCAAGCAACTGAATTCAGAAACAGTTACAAAGTAGGACCACAATAAGTGGTAGAATCAATTGAGTATAGGGGTCTTGGGGTGGGAGACCACTTAGGCTTAACCTCCAAGGCCCACAAGCATGGAATGCCTGATTTATTTTGGTATGACCTCCATGAAGGAAGGTACCTCCGCTCAGTTGAGTGGTAGGGGTGAACTTCATGGGGGGGGCTAGGGTCACAACCCTAGTTACCTTGAGAAAGTGTACTTTAGGCCATAAAAGAGTGATAAAAACACTTAAGTTTGTCTCAGCATCAACAAAGGGTTTTAAGGGGGGCTTAGCCTGGATCAAGCCCTCCAAGAAAGACATGGCAGTGACTTTTTCTTACTCCAGTCCCTACAGAGCTGGCACAAGGAGCATGTCGACACCCCCTCAGGACCAGCCGCTAGGAGGGCCCGATGGCACGAGACGTTCGCCAAGTTCGACCTCAGCGTCGTGTACGTCCCGGGGAAGGACAACACTGTGGCAGATTGCCTCAGTCGCTGGGCCTACCCCGCGGGCAAGGCGTGGATGGACATATCCAGCCATGGCGACGCCGAGGAGACCGAGGAGGCCAAGCGCATCATCGAGATGGAGAAGGTCATGGAGCAAGAGGGGGTCAAGTGTTTTGTGGTGCTGGCAAACTGTACAGACCTGGCCAAGTTCCGGGGTGCCCGCGTCCAAGCTATTCGAGAGGAAACCCTCGAGCAATGGATGGTGGCCCCTGTAGAGCTAGTCAAGTCGGTGCTCACAGAGGACTGGTCGGATGACTACGCGGCATCCGAGCACTGGAGCAAGTACTGGAATGCCGTGAGCGCCCCGTCGGACGACGAATGGCCCGAGGGCTTGACCGAGGATGGGGACAAGTTGTTCCTCAAGGACAAGCTGCTGGTGCCCGAGAACCGAGTGGAGGAGCTCATTGACCATTGGCACAACGCCCAGCTCATGCATCCTGGCCGAGACAAGATGCAGCAGGACCTGGAGTGGCGTTTCAAGTTCCCTCCGGGGTACTACGCCATCCTGGATAGGTACTGCAGCGACTGTGCCGTGTGTCGGGCCACGAAGAGCCCTAACCACTCCACAGCGGGCAACCCGGTGTATACGGCTATACCGGAGGCCCCTATGCGGTCCGTGGCCATGGATGTATTCGCCATGCCTGAGGTCACCGTGGAAGGAGAGACCTACGACTGCGTCATCCTGGCGGTGGACAGGCACAGTGGGTATATGGTGGCGGTCCCTGGCAAGAAGTCCAAGAAGAAGGACAAGAAGGACAAGCATGGAGTGGGGTTGCAGGCCAAGACCGTCGCTAATGCCATGATCAGGCATTGGCTGACGATTTTCGATGTCCCAGCTGTCATCTGCAGCGATCGGGGCAGTCAATTCGTGGGGACGTGGTTCAAGACGATGTGCAAGCACATGGGAATTCGGCACGCCAAGACCGTGGCATACCACAGCCGGTCGAATGGCCGGGCTGAGGTGGAGAAGTTCCGCCAGCTGCACATCGACGAACCGGGCCGGAATTGGTACAATTCGCTGTGGAGGGTACTCCAAGCGTATCACGACCTTCCGGGGCCCACGGGACTGTCGCCCCATCGCATCCTGTTCCTACGGGATCGAGTGTCACGCACTCTCCCGTGGATGAACCATGGCAAAGTGGCCCGGGATACGAATGCCATGATGGCTGAGGCGGACGACACGGCGGCCAAGGTGTACAAGGCACTTCAGGACGAGCACGACAAGAGGGCCAAGTACTTCAAGCAGGGAAAGGTCCAGAAGTATGCTCTCCAGGACACCGTGTGGGTGGAGCGGCACCACAAGGATGTCCTGTCCAGGCATCGGCAGGCATCCTGGTATGTGCCGGGGGTAATCGTGCGGAAGGTCGGGCAGGATGTGTATGCGGTTCGTGTGGGGGATAACAAGATCCTGGACCGCGACCATACCCAGCTTCGTCCCCGAGCACCAGACCCCAGCGGACGTCCCGTCACCTTCGAGTTCACGGCCGGCGATGTGGACTCGGACGACGAGGGTGAGGACGACGACTTCACCGCTGAGAAGATCCTGGCGGACAAGCCGGACCCGGGGACGCCTGGGGGTAGGCTTTATAAAGTGCGTTGGAAGGGTTTCGCCGCATCCAGGGATTCGTGGGAGCCTCCGAGCAGTTTTGTGCCGAGGTACACCACGGTCTGGATGGACTACCTAAAGAAAAAGGATATTTCTTTGGATGTCAAGGACGTGTTGGTCCATTTGGTTGCTGCTGTGGCACCGTAATGGATCCCCCCTTGGCATTTTGTTTGTTTCTGTGCTTGGGGAGACGGGTGAGGGCGTTCATCCGGGGATTTTTCGGCCTTGATTGGCCATATACCCCCTTCACTCGATCTCCACGTATATATTTCACTGTGGTATACTTATTTAGGTCGACCGACGACGTTTTTCTATCTTTGATCCCCTTGGTCCATGTTGTAGATCAAGTGGAGACCGGATATGGCGTAGGGCGCTGAGTATCAGTGTCCTCACCCCTCCCTTGGGGCATGGGGGACGCCTACGACGTGTGTGCGGCCTCCATGTGTCCTTGGGACATGGAGGGGGGGGTTGGAGCCCATTGGGGTCCTCCCGTCCTCTCTTCAATGACTTCCGAGCGGTAACAACGCTCTGAGAAGGGGGGTGAAGCCGGTTCGGACCCCCGTGGCCATCTTGGGGTCACTTGGGGTGTGGATCTATGTGCCGGCAAGCCGCCATTGGCTGATATCATACTCTCCCATCCACCTGACCTAACCCGATGTGATAGTGTGATAGGTTTGGCCATTCCGGCTATGAGCGGCCATATTCAGTACCGAGGCGCCGCCAGCGGAGATTTATATATCGGAATATCAGGAATCAACAGGGTTTTATTATCATGATGTTTCCGTAATTTTTCAGCCTTTGGTTCTGATGGTCAATGTATCGGCGACTGTCAGTTGGCTCGCGATTTTGCGTTAACCCATTGGTTAACTGTTATTTCCAGATATTTTGGCGGATACTCCGTTGAAGGGTCAGATTTCATCAGCAAAGGGTTCGTTGCTTCCGCAATTTTCTAAATAAGCACTCGAAATTTTAATCTGAATTTTTCGCGATGTCGAAATCGGATTTTCGACTTCGACATCGCCGCACTTGATTTGGACTTCTTCGAGTGGTCATACTCCTTTCCCTATGCCCGAATCAGGTTTCCCTTATACTTGCCACCCATTTGACTTGGAGATATATGGGAAACAAAAGTGAATCGTGGGACCACTTTGAAGGACCATATCTACGCGCGAGTGTGAGGAAAGAGAATAAGGAAGGTTGGGTTGCAAACTCCTTGGTCTCAACTTAATTTAGGAAGCATCAAACGCCTTTGGTGTGTACACATGCCCGATATAGCAAGGGATAATGGTCAAGAGGGTATAAAGTGATATATAACTCTTGGACCGTGCAACCGAACATTTTATTGTGACTTTCGAGTGTACCGCATGAGTGTTGGGGTTGCATAGCAAATTTCCTTGGGTTCCTACGTATTTTTAACGTGAAGTTATGTCAATGTAGGGACATGGCATATCATGGTGGGAGCCATATTTTGAGGGTATGTGTTGTATGCATGGTATATGTTTGATATGCTCACACCCATGTTATATATCTTCGTGTGGCCGAAGAGAAGGGGAGCCATACGTGACAAGGGCTTTGCCCATGTCCCAATTGTGGAATTTAAAGCGCTAGACCAAGTCTACCGCGTATGTATTGCTCATGGTATGTTTGACAAAGAGATCCATGGGTGCACTCCCATTTTCATGGGGCATGTAGATATTAGTGGCGAAGGTATCTCCATGCGCCCGATTGGGGATGCAAGTGGGGGAATTGTTCGCAAATGGTTCCAATCATTTGTGTATTGAATCATGAGCGGATATCATGGGTGAG
Organism: Eutreptiella sp. 'Long Island Sound 2002'; assembly: GCA_964036045.1. Classification (NCBI taxonomy): domain Eukaryota; phylum Euglenozoa; class Euglenophyceae; order Eutreptiales; family Eutreptiaceae; genus Eutreptiella; species Eutreptiella sp. 'Long Island Sound 2002'. The sequence continues at coordinate 879,987 of OZ038385.1, forward strand.
CATAGAGATATACTATCATGACAACTTTGTATTTGGTCATATTTTCATGTTTTTGACCTCAATTTTTGCTCATTTTTGCGTTTTGTGTACTTACCTGGTCAGCAAACAGCAAGAAGCCTATGGAGAGTCGAACCATGGTATGTTGTTCATATGTTGGCATATGCTTTGGAGTTGAACACCACCATATGCCGGATCGCGTACTCCATTTGGCTTGGCGCACGAGAGATTACAAGAATTGGTCTCAAGATCATGGGCTGACTTGGGCAGTGCGTGGCGCCCATATCCGAAGGGGTTTCGAGGGTAAAGTGGGGATGTACATGGGCATTGACCTTTGGTCTATATCCTCCATGAATACTAGACTTCGATTCCATGCATGCTTTGAGCCTTTGGATAAGTGGTAACTTCAATTTTGAGCATATATTTGATATATGGCCAATATGGTGTGAATTGGCAGTTTTTTGGCATGTTATGAGTTCAAACTCATAGGTCATTTCTCTAAGCCCAATCGACTCCAAGTCCAACCAAGGTTATGTCAGGGTATGGCATGGTCCTGAGTGCTACTCTAGGCCATGACACGCCACCTCCCCTATTGGGCTAGGATTTAGAGGCTTGGGAGTGAACACATTTTTGGGGTTTGTGTAGTGACTTGTGACACATGGTAATCAGCCATCTCATTTGACCTGGTTCAGGGCAATATGTTGGTGAGTCAAGGGAAGGTCTTGAGTCCAGGGAATGAGGAGTTTATGGCTGTGAATGTGTATGTTTACCTCTTTCCCCAACTTTGCTTTATTTGTGTTCATATGCCAATTTCAGGGCTTTCTTCCTTGGTGCAATTCTTGTACATGCCCGCCACCGTGGGAATACCGGTGTGCTGAACGGAAGCCCGCAGCCTGATTTGGATTGTGAATTGGGTTATTGCTGTACTTGTGGGATCTGGTTGCTATTCAGGGTTGAAGGAGGATTTTATTTTCTATATTTTTGGATTTTGGACCCTGGACTTTGAGAAATGCAAGCATTGATCCGGAGCAAATCAGCAGGGATCACAGGCGGAAGGGGCACAGCGGGGGCCGGTCCTGGTAGGGACCTTCTTTAGTATGCACCACTTTGTGCCCTTCGCACGTACCTTAGAGCCGTGTGGTGGAGCCACCTAGAGTTGGGAGAGGGGTGTAGATTGGAGGATATATATATATATATATATATATATATATATGGCATATCCGAGGCAGTGTACCTACCAGGGTGTAGGGTAGAAGGAGGGGTCGGCTGGGGGTGTAGGGGACCCCCCCCCCTATTTTGAGGGTGGGGAATCCGTTTTTGAAGGTTAGAGAGGGAGGACTCATAGGTGGGGCCGTACGCAGGAGCGGAGCTGGTTCATGAGCTTGACCTCGGAGACCCACTCGGAGTACGAGAGGCGTGGGGGGAGGTGGGCGTTGAACAGGAGGGCCCGGCCCCCTAGCGAGAGGGGGACCGTGAAGGCAATCCAGTGCTGGCCGTCGTAGACGAGGTCGGCGGGTTGGGAGGGGGCGCGGAGGGACCGGAGCCAGGCCGTGCGGAGGCCTGAGCCCTGGCCGGAAGCGGTGCTGTAGTGGGCCTCGTACCTCGGTGGGGGGGCGGGGCGGGCCGAGTCTAAGTCCCAGAGTTCCTGTTCGGCGACCACGTCGGGGGACAGGGCCTCGAGCCAGGTGCGGGCGAGGGAGACTTGGCCGGCGATGCCGCCCCAGTTGTGTGTGAGAAAGGTGAGGGCTGTGTCGCGGAGGGGGGTGGACGCCTGGTCACGGGGGTCGGGGAGGGAGAGGACGAAGGCGGGGGTCGGCTGGAGGAGGCGGTCGGGGGGGGGGGGCGCAGGGGGCGGCCCAGGGGATGGCGGAGACGGGGACCGCCCCGGGCAGTAGCATGCCTTGGAAGCCGACCACACAGCGGGCGGCGATGTCACGAGTGCACACAGGCGGGGCCTTGTGGGGGGAGGTGCAGAAGAAGCGAGGCCAGTGGTCGGTCGGCGATGTGGGGAGGTCGACGAAGGCAGTGTGAGGCGTGGGGCGTCCACAGTCGGGGCAAGCGGAGGAGGTGACGAGTGGGGCGTCGGGGAGGGCGGGGTGCAGTGCCCACGCTGAGGTCGGGCCTGACGAGCGAGTGTACGCTGGGGACGGGGGGAGGGGGGTTGTAGGCAAGTGGGCGGTGTCCCAGAAGGCGGTCCACTTGGCGTCCACGTGCAGGGGAGGGGTGATCCAGAAGGAGGGGTCACCGCGCTGGCGGGGGAAGGAGGCGAGCCAACCGCACACCGTGGGGAGGGCGGAGGCGAGGAGCGGGGGGGGTAGCGACGTGGAGACCTGGGCGGCGTGCAGGAGGTCTCGGAGGGGGCCTGGGGGGAGGTCGGCGGCCGGGGGGAGGCCAAGGGGGAGAAGGTCAGCAGAGTGTGCGCACACGGGGCATCGCGTGAGGGTAGGGCGCCGCAGCGTGCCGCAGTGAAGGCATATACGGGGGGCGGAGGCCGGTGGTGGAGCGGGTGCGCGGGGGGGGGGGCCACGGGCGTGGGACTGGGGACGGGGCTCTGGGGCGGAGAGAAGGTCAGCCCCGGCGCGGTGGGCGTCGAGTGGGCGGGGGAAGTGGGAGGCGAGGAAAGTCGCCCAGGCTAGGGTCGGGAGGTCGGGAGCGCTGGAGGCGGGGAGCGTGTCCGGTAGGGCGAGTCAGTTGTATCTGCGGGCACTGGGGAACATGGCGCCGCGGACTGCCCTGCCTGACGAGGGGGCCGAGGGTGTTGTGCGGCCATGGTGCCGTGGGGAGCGCCGGGGGGAGGAACGGGGGGGTGACTGCTGGCGGCTACGTTTGGCGGGGCGGGGCTGAGGGTCGCCCGGGACGGGCGGGCGGTGGGAGGGTGGGGTGTTGAGAGTGGCAGTGGGGGCGTGCCAAGGTTGCCCATCGTCCCGTCTGCCCTGGACCGTTAGGGACCAGCCCTCGTTGTGTTGGGTGACGCGCGTGGGCAGCGAGGCGAAGAGGGAGGTGTGCAGGGCGGGGGCGATGTGGGCGAACGCGTGCCCGCGGCGGGCGTCGGCGTCAGTGACGTACACGACGGTCTGCAGGTTGTGGGTGAGGGTGACTGCCATGGAGGGGTGCGGGCCTAGGCGGAGGCCTGAGACGCGGATGACGCTGGTGGCGGCTGGCGAGGAGCCGACGGGGGCGAAGGTGGGGACCGTGGAGGTGGGGGTGGCGCCGGCGGCGGTGGGCGCGGGGGCGCCCGGGAGGGGGGGCTGGCCGGGGAGGGGAGGGGCGAAGAGTGGCGCGGGCGGGGCGGCGGCGCCAGGGGCTAGCAGGGAGTGCGCTGGCGGTGCGGAGGAGCCAAGGCGGAACCAGTCCAGGTCCGCCGTGGAGCGGGGGGGGGGGGGCAGTTTTGGTGTAGGAGATGAGCTCCTGGAACTGGGCCGGGGTGGAGAGACGGCCACACAGCCGTGCGATGGCTGCGCGGAGGGTGTCGGCGGAGGAGACGTGTTGGAGGTCCTGGTAGGCCTCTATGGGGAATGAGGGGGCGCTGGCGATGGTGAAGGCCGCCGTCAGCCAGAGAGTGTCGGCATGGGCCTGAGCGGCCGTGATGAGGGGCTGGATGGCCTGGAGGGCAGGCAGGGAGGCCGCGGAGGAGGCGGCGGCCCCGTACCGTTGGGAGACCAGGGTGAGGAGCTTGTTGAGGTAGAGGCGGAGGGTGGGCTTGTGGAGGTCGGGGCAGGAGTGCCAGGCACCTTTGGCGGCGAGCACCAGGCTGGCGGTGGACGTGGAGACCGAGACGTGCTGCACGGTCCTGGGGGGCAGGTGGCAGCTCTTGCCCATAGCCACGATGCACATGGCCGTGTGGTGGGCGTCGGCCTCGGGGACGGAGGAGAGGCCGTCAAGCAGGGTCAGCGTGTCCTGGGAGCTCGGGGTGGAGCCAGCCTGGAAGAGTGTCTCCCAGTCTGACGGGGGTGGTGCGGCCGGCTGCGGGGGCTGGGGACGGAGCGGAAGCAGGGACAAGGGTTGAGAAGCGTCGGGGGGCGCAGGGGCGGCGGCGGGGGCGGGGGCTCCGGACCCCGCAGGGGGGTCTTCCGCTTGTGGGTTAGCGCGGCGGGCGGCTGCGGTGATGGCGGTGGAGATGTTGGGGGTATATATATATATATATATATATATATATATATATATATATATATATATATATATATATATATATATATATATATATATATATATATATATATATATATATATATATATATATATATATATATATATATATATATATATATCCTCCAATCTACACCCCTCTCCCAACTCTAGGTGGCTCCACCACACGGCTCTATGGTACGTGCGAAGGGCACAAAGTGGTGCATACATGTGGTGGAAGGGGCTAAACTCGGTCAAAACGGGCTCAAAACGGGCTAAAAACACTTGTTTGAGTATCCCAAATGGTCCGGGATCACTTTTGGAAAAACGCGGTTTTGACCCATTTTTGACCCACTTTTGGTCCCAAAATGGCCCATTTTCAAGGCATTTTGGGAGTTTCCATGGCCCTAAACGCGCCGCCAGGGGCTCAAAACGGCCGAAAAACACTTGTTTGAGCATCCCAAGTGGTCTAGGAACAACTTTGGAAAAAATGATTTTTTTCGCCCTGGGGACCCTGGTGGACCCACCGTTGGCCCCCACTGTGCGTGGGCTAGCCGGCCCTCCGGCTGCACCAAGTGACCACTAGTACGGGGGTCTAGGCGTCTCGTTGGGCAATTCTGAGGCTTGGAAACCATAAAAAGTGGGGGGTTGCGGGTGGACTAGGTGCCCTTGGAATCGGACTTTGAGCCAGGTAGCCCAAGATACGGCCCGTTCTTGGTTTCGGGGTGCTGGTGCACATTGCGCAGATTTTGGGGCTTTTTGGCGCCTTTTTGGGCCCTTTCTCGGAAATATCGTGGAGTTAGAGGGCACCAAAGGTCCCTTGGTCGCGAGAAAGGCAAGCCGCACGTGTAGTGTAGCAGCCGTTTGCCTTCGTTTGGCTGTTTTGAGCCCTTACTAGGGCCGTTTTGGGCGAAAAATGGCTGTTTTTGGCCCAAAACTGCGCAGATTTGGGAGGGCACCTACCGACTTGGCGCCCCCGCCCCGGGCCGCCACCGGTGAGTTTTTGGCTCAAAACTTGGATTTGGCAAGGCCACCACCTAGGCTCTAGGATGGCTAATATAGAGTCAAGCTCGAGGCGATGGGAAGGTGCAGTGGCCAAAACGGAATGGTGACGTGCTTGTTGTTGCTTGTTGTTGTTGTTGCTTGTTAGCTAAATTTAAGGGGAGAGGGGTGTAGTAATATGTATGTATGTATGTATGTGTGTGTGTGGATATGTGTGTATGTATGCGTATATATATATATATATATATATATGGCACAAGTCGACACGCCCCCCCCCCCCCCACCCGGCCCCACCCGCCGGGCTTTGGTTGGGGCCAAGGACCTCCCCCCCCTATTTTTGGGTCGAGAAATTCAAAAAATCAGGAATTAGAGTGATTGGAGACGGTGGTGGGCCGCTATGACACTTCCAAGTTGCTAAAAATAGGTATTTCTTACCGAGTGACATCATCCCCAAAAATAGCCTCAAAATCCTAAAAATAGCCCTCTTCACCTCACAAAACCCACAAAACCCCCAGCCTATTGCCGTCAATGCCTTCATTTGGATCCATTCATCACCCTTTTGCCCCACTAGGGGCAGGGAAAGGGGCACCTAGACCCCAGCGCACCAATTTTTGAGCCAACCTTGCATTTTTTGGGGATGATGTCACTCGGTAAGAAACACCTATTTTTAGCAACTTGGAAGTGTCATAGCGGCCCACCACCGTCTTGGATCACTCTAATTCCTCTTTTTTTGAGTTTCTCGACCCCAAAATAGGGGGGGGGGGGTCCTTGGTCCCCACCCAACCCCGGCCCATAGGTCCCTGGGGGGGGGGGGGGCCGTGTCGACTTATGCCATATATATATATATATATATATATATATATATATATATATATATATATATATATATATATATATATATATATATATATATATATATATATATATATATATATATGGCACAAGTCGACACGGCCCCCCCCCCCCCACCCAGCCCCACCCGCCGGGCTTTGGTTGGGGCCAAGGACCTCCCCCCCCTATTTTTGGGTCGAGAAATTCAAAATATATATATATATATATATATATATATATATATATATATATATATATATATATATATATATATATATATATATATATATATATATATATATATATATATATATATATATATATATATACATATATATCTACATATCTACATCTATATATATATATATGTATATATAGATGTACATACATGTATCTGTATATATATGTATATATTTCACTTGGAGGGAGTAGAAATTGAGTAGAAGGGAGTGGATATTCACTTGGAGGGAGTTGAAATTGAGGGGGAGGGAGTGGATTTGCGCACAGCGCTAAACGCGTTCAAAACAGCGAAGCAAAGGGCAACGCTCGCCAATCACACATCTGTCAGTAATTAATAATAAGTTACAGAGTGACCAGAAGGTGAAATTAGAACCGCTTGCGGTAATTAGAACAACAACATAAAATTCATACCTTTCTGTCAGTTGCGGTGGTTCTTTCAGTTACGCGTGTCGCCTGTTCGTGCGCAGTCCTTCGCAGTCTGCTAGGGCCGCAGTCTGCATACCGTCACCGTACGCGTAGTCCTAAGCCGTAGTCCTGCATAGCCATTCATTCCCCTTTTACAGTCGCGACTTTTCCAGATGGTCACAATTCGAGTTTGTTGACCGGTACAGATTAGTCCAGCCGCCACACGTTTCTAAATGTTGCGTTGTTGTTGAGCACTCCACTCCTTGAGATATCCGATTCGGCATCATTGCTTTTGGCGAAGTTTTTTTGTCAGTTTCGGTTGCGGCCCAACGAAGCGCAGTGCAATTTACAATCGGTGACTCTCCCATAGCAATTGACAACTGTGGTCCGTTGCAGAGCATCATGGTTTTCCATGAGTTTGCACCCGCATTCAAAATTCACCGGCAAAAAGTAAAGGAGGCAACAACAAGCGCATCAACTCCTGATTTCTTCTAATTCTTCTTGAATTGTACACTTCTAATTCAAGTGGCAAGCAGTTGTCATTGCAAGGTTGCAACTTTTCCAAGATAAGCCGGGCACATGTTGCACACGGTGCTTTTGGTTAATAACTCGCTCAACTGGTTGTCAACGAAAGTAAAACCAAGCACTATGGATGGCCCTTAACCTTACCCTTAACAAGCAATCACGTCTCGACAAAAGCTCTCGGTGACTCCCGAGCTATCGGCTTCCCACAAAGCTAATTTCCTCCTATTGCTTGCACCTTTCATCTTCTTGTTAGTTGTGGCGTGTGAGAATGTAAGCCCGTGCACAACACAACTATTTGTTCCATTGGCGCGGGCGCACTGCGATACTAAGCGTCACAAAGCGTTGTTGCCATGCGTGGCTACAATACTCGTAGGGCACGAGGCCGCGGGGGTCGGCTCAATCCCCTTATCGCGGTATGCATCCTTGCTTGTCTTTCAATGGGTATCCGCAATGTCGTTGCTCGCCTTTTCTCACAAGAATGAAAGATCAGGATATCCTTTCAACGCCACATTCGTGTAGCCGTGTTTGTGTCCACTCCTAGCGCACGCACGTGCTCGTGTTCTGTGCCAATGTTGTTCTTTTTTCAATTAATCACAAATAAAGTAAAGAGGATAGATTCGGTTGCCGAGCAATCATAAGTTGATTTGCTTGTGCCATCCTTTGTGATTGTTCGTTGGTCTCCTTGCAGGCTCCGGCGGATACCAACGGGAACAGGAATGGTACTCCTCCCCCAGATCTATATCTCGCAGTGGGCAAATCCGGTCCAGATTTCGGCTCCAAGCTGCCTCCGAAAACACTAGAACCCAAAGTGTTGGTACCCTTTTTACATTCGAGAGGGCAGGTTGTTGCCACCTTGTGTCCCCTTGAAGCATTGCCGTCTCGATCATTCGGCTTTGGACAAATTTCCCACTCCATCGATTCCCAGGTACCGAGAAAGATCGAAATTGAACGAAAGCGGCGAGAGTATGAACAACAAGATACACTAGCCCTACTACGAATCGCAGACGTTGACTTGGGTGTGCTTGGTAGTCGAAACTCCAACCATTTGCCGTTGGAGGTGTTTGATGACACAAGTTTCGATTGCCGCACACCAGACGAATGGATGCAAATGGGCGAAGTGTGTTTTGCTACCATCGCATTTGTGGGTGGGAGAGAGCAGCAAGAGGGGAGAAGCGCCAAACCATGAGCAAGCATTTTACTCACGTGCACCCGTCCTTCCAAAGTCTCCCATTTAGTTTCCCATGTGCTTGTCGCAGAATGACCAAGGTGAGTTTATTTGCGTTCCGGCGAAAGGATTCTCTCACGACAAGGGACATTTCGCTTTCCAATTCTGCCGTGTGATGGAGTGGAACAAGGAAACCAACGAGCTCCGTGTGCGTTGGGGGACAGATGATTCCAATGGGCAAAAAGAGGAGTGGCTACCGCGGTCTGTCCCTTTCCGTCGCGTCCATTTGCGCATCGTGCCGTTGGCCTCGTCGCCGCAAAGTGCCTCGCCTCTTCTCCACCCGATTGCCGTTGACCGTAGGATTCATGTGCAATTCCTTGCGGAAGATCCCACAACCTTCGTTCAAAGAATTACATATGCCAACAAACAACGACAGAAGGCTATAGGTATGAGGCTAGCTCGAAAACTAACCCCTCCACGATGCCGCCGTGTTGGTTGGCGAACAATGTGACCGCAGTTTTGTTCCGCACCCTTCCGTACCCATGGATCATTCATCATGCTTCGCAGCTTTAATGAAGTACCGGTTGTACGTTGACAGTATGCCTGTCGATGGTTCCGACACGCTTGAAGCGGATGTGATCGGTCGGATTCGTCAACGGGGTGAGGATTTCATAAACGCAAGCGCCAAAAGAAACCAGCAACTAAATGGAGGAGAGCAAAAGGAGTCGGTGGATGTTGGTATGCGTGTCGGTTGTGTAAGTGCATTGTGGCGCATATTTTTCTAGATCACGCACATGGGCCACGCCAGTCGCACAACGACATCAACATCATCACGACAACGCAAATGTCGGACCGGCGAGTAATTCCAACGTGCGTCGTCGTACTTAGGGCGAGGGTAAGGGCTAGCCTAAATCAACGTCCTTGTTGGATAACCCCACCAATCCACCCGCGCCCTCACATTCGAGTTTTTCTCGTCTTAGTAGAAATAATTTGGTGCTCGGCAATCTGCGGTTGGTGTGGCCCGAGGTGTAAAAACTAGGTTCTACAACGTGGTTCGTGTGGAAGAAGAACAAATTGACCCGTAGCAAGGTGTGAAGCGACGATTGGATATGCCCCGTCCACAGGTCCAAAACTCGAGAGCTTGGTGGGCGAAATGCAGTTGGATTGGTGTAGAAGCATGAACAAAATGATGTTGGAGACGCACATTGCCAACAAGGAAGTGTCTTCCCTTGTGGTGAATTCCACTGGTTTGGGTATGCCGTGGTTGTTTTCATTGGTGACGATGTGGTGTTTGGGTTGTGCGGGTTTACCACCTCTATTTTTTGGAGGCGGGTGACATCGTGCATGTGTGCATTACCCTTCTTCATTCATCTCCGATTTTGGTCAGAGCAAGAGGACATCGAGGCAGCAAAGAAGAATCCGGTGCCATTTAGTGCGTTGTGCTCCATTCCCAATGACAACGATTACTTGGCGAAGAACAGTAAATTCAATTTCAACACGTATTATAATCAAGAGGAGGTCCATTTTTCCGTGTCCATCTGCTTTCCCTCATCATACATACTATGTGTTGGTTGATATCCTTGTCGTTTTATGATGTTTAATGATTTGTGCAACCCACCAATCGCAGATTACTGAGTATGGAGTGTGGCGTATCTATCGCGCCTTGCGATGGCGGACAGGAGCTGGCTCTGCACTGCTCGGTCGTTCGCGTTTGTTCGTACGCCTCTAGGATTCTTGTTGTCTGCATGCTTCTCAGGTCATTCTTGCTCTGAATTTGGTGCGCCATGAATGTATGCAAGTCTTGAAGGGATGCATTTTCAACCTCCCAAAGACCAGAACTATGCGTCTTGACGATTTTGAGGAAATGCAGCTAAAGGTGTGTTGTGTCACGTTGCATGAATCATCGGCTGGCTATGCTTCATGGGTCCATCTGTCACTGTTGCATTTTCTGTCGCCATTTGCCACTCCACACCTCGATTTTTTTCTGGATAGCTCAAGCGCTGGCTTGCATGTTGAAATGGTAGCATCTTTCATGCATGTAGAATGTTGCCAAATGGTGCATGTGAGAAAGAATATCACAGGAAAATAATATCCAAATAACACGTAAATTATGCCCCCCGAGAAGCTGAACAGACAAAAATTGTTTTCTTCTGGAGATCTGTGGTTTCAGTCCTTTCAGGCATAGGCTCTTGGGTGTAGTCGAGTGGCAGTGAAAGCAAATGCGTGAATTTTCTAAATCCGAATTTTTCATTGGCTTCAACATAGTCCAATGCAATTGCCATGTACTCGGCTGAGTTTCACGGTTTTTCTTCTCACAGGCCATCGAGAGGATGAGCAATTACCTCAAAACCACGTGGAAGGAGAATTTGAAGAAGGGAATCACATCAAGTTTAACTGGAGTTGGCAAAGGGTGGTTGAATTTGCACGAGAAGAGCAAAGAAATTTACGAGATTAGTAAATTGAAGAGATTTTTGACCACAGTCAAGTACATGATGGAGGTATGTCTGGAGGTGGAGACCGCTGCTTGTGTGTTCCTCGTCAATGGCAAGACACCGATGTGCGTGAACCTTCAGCAAATGTTTCCCTACCAAGCACACGATGGCTCTCTGTTGTTTCTCGTTTCCCTTTTTTCCGCCCTTCGCCCCTGCCTCCCTCTCCTCCATTTACCCCTAGCCCCTTGTCAACTGAGGGCAAGGCTTGGTGCAGGCCTCAAAAGGTATCTACATGCTGTGCCCAGATGGGTTCCACCAGACGACAGTGCATGCAGGTCAGGTACAGGGAGAATGCGAGGGGAACACGGACCGGAGGATCGCAAGCTGGTGAAGACTTGCGGGTGAACTGGAAAGGGGACGAGGCAGATTCGCAATGTACCTACGCCAGGGGCCTTGGACCCAGCACTAAATGAGTGGGCAAGTATTTGAGCGCGGCTCACCAAGGCGGGGGGATAGGGGGATTTTGTTTTCTTGTTGAGACTCCGGTCATCAGGCTGCTCTGAGGTGGCAGAAGGAGGTGTATATTTTCACATGTTCCCCCGAACTGTTTGGGCCTTGTGCGGTGGAATCCCCATCCCAGTAGCCATGTGTACGTCATGCCTCCCTGTATCTCCAAAAACTAAAAATTGCTCTGTAACACCTTCAAGAATTAAGGACACTGCGGACTTGCATTCAATTGACCCCGAGAGACCCCACCATGTTTGTTGTGTCCGGCGCCGTATTTGTGCTGCACCCTTGCGATGACTGCTGCTGGAGGCGGCACCACATCAACCGTGGATCTCTCAGGAGCTCACCTGTCGCGTGACAATTTAGCCCCAGATGCATAGGCATGAACAACTGAGCCACGGATGCATACCGCATGATCAACTGAGCCACGGATGACTCTGAGTTTCCTCTTTACGTATTGTTATGCCCACTAAAAAGTTTAGCTCCCGCGAGAACCCGAAGGGCTTAGGCGCCGCAGGGCAGGAATAATCCTCTTAAACTGCAGAAACAGTGAAACTTGCAACAAGAAGGAAGCATGCCATTCCATGCCCATTTGGAGTACCTGCGTGTACAAAACCCACTGAGTTGGTGGGGGTTGGGTTGGGGGGGGGGGGGGGCTGAAAGCACAAGGACCGCACTTGAGCCGGGGAAGAGCTCTGAATGTAGGATCTTCACTGAGCAACCAACGACATTTGAAGCAAAGGGGAACCCGGACCTTCTCAGGTAGCAACATAACCCCTGCCTTCTTGAGCATGACCACGTGGGCTAAACTATTTTACTAACCCCTTCAAATGCACCAAGGTGTAGAGGAAGCAAATTTGGTACCCATGGACCATGGGCGGAATGGCTACAGAACCCGGCATTCCCTATCACCCCAACCCCGAGCCAACACACACGGGTAAGGGGGGGGGGCTCTCAAAAAAGAAAAAAGAGTCCCCAAGGGGCGTATTGCACAGTGCAGAGGGGTGGAGTGTGAAAAAGTAGTGAATACAATAACAATGAATTGCCTGTCTTGTTTGCTGTCGGAATTCTTCCTAGCGCGCGCCGCAGAGGTGTAGCCCTCTTTGGGGAAACCCCGGACCCTCTGGAACTGTCCACCCTTACTCTCTCTCCCTCTCTCTCTCTCTCTCTCTCTGTGTGTGTGTGTGTGTGTGTGCAATGTTGAACAAGGCTGTGTGGGTCTGCCTGAATGTGTATCTCCAGGACACTTTGTTTTACCTCGTGAAAACCAGCCTCAAGAAATATGTGGATTTCATTGAGGACGTCTGCGAATTCGAAGTCACCGTCAAGAATATGACCGATGTCATTGTTTCGTACCCCGGTTCCGATCAGCCAAACCCGATTGACAAAAACCCGCTATTCACTGTGGAGCTTATTGAGAAGGTCGGCAGTGTGCATTGTTTATGATGTGGTTGATGGAGCATACCAGAAGGGCGATCCACAGCTAGCCTCATCTAATGGCCAACACACACTGCCAAGGAGTGACACATGGTGACCTAGGACCAGGACAGATGTTAGTGAGGGCCCCACTTAAGCCCCAGGATGGATCATTGATGCGACAGATGTGATAAGTAGAATGTGTTTGCTGAGACTGAAATCATGAGAACTCTAATGGGCTCTGTAAAATGCACCGGGAGCACCGTAGCGTTGTGTAAAAGGCGTCTAAGGCCTGCCTGACATTCGGCCTTCCAGTCGGCCGCGCCACTAGAACTGGGAAGCAGGTTCCATGCAGTCCCCATTTGGTTGTCTATCCTGCATTCGATGGGAGCTCGAAGATGGTTTGTTGAGGGGATTGGGACAAAATCCTACAAGTCCAGATGTTGCGACAGCCTCGGCCAATGGAAAGAGTATTTTCTTTGTTGTTGCTATGATGCACCGCACAACGGCATATTTGCGATCATTCCTCGGTGTGGGCCGATTTTGGAGTTCGCTGTGCACATACCACTACAAATATTGCTATGTGGGGCAGCAAGTGGGGTGGTATGTTTCCCACATGGGAAGCGAGTTGACGTATTGCTCACTCTCTCACGCGGTGTGTAGGACGGTGAGTTCAGCTACAGCACAACGACGGACAAGTTCAAAGACACTATTCTGGCGCTATTTGACAAGGCCATCCTGTGCACACACGAAATTCCCCAGCTGGAGAAATTTGTGATGGAGCAGTATTTTTGGAGGTGCTCTGCATTGTGCACACACACACACACTGAGTAATGGTCCACCCTACTCCCGGGGAGTAGGGCGGGCGGCAGATGGGTGGGAAGACACCTACAACAGTTGGTAATAATGGTTGTCAAATTCTCAGCAAAATCGTGTGACTGGTTGCTGGTGGTGGTGGTGGTGGTGGTGAGACGCATTAAATCTTCCCACAGCTCATCGAGACAACCGCATGCACATGGACCATAATGAGTGCAACCGGCCACAACACACATGCAACGCTCCAGGGCACCACAGGGAACAGCACGCACAGGTCACAGCCCCCATCTCTACAGCGCCTGATTACGTGCACCAATGTACACGCCCCACCGTTGTCCGATTGCCCACACAATGTTCAAGGTGGAACCAGAGAAAAATGTTTCCAATCAGACAAGGGGAATGTCAGGTGGTTGGTGAGCTTTCGAGAAATAGACTGATGGCGATGGACGCCTCGTTGGAAGATTGATTGCAAAGGAGAAACTCATATTTGGGACGGTATGCCGGGTGGCAAGGGGCCGGGATTGCCCATGTGATGGGACTAACCAAATGACGTGTGGATATCCAAATGTTTGACACATGCTCCAGGATGTTTCAATTTGTATTCCAGTGGCTGCACGGCGTTGGTAAGCGTATCCGTTCCCCCGGTGTTTGTCTCCCAATGTTGCACGTCTGTAATTGCAGATCGGAGTCCAAAGGCCCGTTCGTGGACAGCGTGCTGCTGGATGACCCTGACGTCGTGCCGTGGCGCGCGCAGGTGAAAGGAAACATGGAGAAGTCTCTGGAGCCCTTGGACCATTATATCAAAACCTACGAAGATATGCTGGACCTGGTGACCCTGGACAAGGTTTTGTCCGTCGCCCAACATGGAGCCATGCCCTTCTGTCCAGCATTCCCTCTCTCCCTTTGCCTCACCCTCTGCCCCCCCATCCCCATCTTTTCCCGTTCCTGTTCAAGAGCAGTGCCCAGGCATTTTCGACGCATGTGGCCCAATAAAGCGTCAACAAAGGGAACCAAGAATTAGCCCGGAAATCATTGAAAAGTGAGTACGTTCCATTTCAATCCCAAGAATATTTCCCACGTCCACCAAAAAATTGGACCAAACCCGGAATCACAAATGCACCAAAAAACCCAAAGCGTCCTTTGCGTCCCCCAATGTCACTGTTGTTTCCTGGGACAATTTTCTTCTTGATCCTTCCTGTGCGCCACAGGCACCGCATGTGCGCCACAGGCACCGCAGGGTAAGGGTACTTAGCTTTAGTGTACACTGCCCAGGAAATATACACCAGAACAAAAAAATCCTGTTTACGTTGATGTGTTGACAGCTCTCTACAGAGGAGAGGCTCCTCCCAGTTCATCCCTAACTTCGTGCTAGGGTCACAGCACACAGCCCAGGTGTACAAATGGGCATATGGATGCTCTCCACGGCCCCAAATGAAGGAGTGCCCACCGTCGTACTTGGCTTGCCATCTTGGGTGATCCTTGTTCTTTTGGCTTTGGATATGGTATAATATCATGCTTTCTTCCGGGGAAACCACCATCGAGTAGGATCACCTCCCCCTTCTTGCAACCTTTGAGCTGGGGCCCAAGTTCTTTCAAGAGCCGCGTGTCGCTTTGCATGCCGCAAGCAAGCCCACCAACCCAACACTACTTGACCACTACTATCTTGGGGGCCCATGCCGTATTGGGCATGGGAAAAAGGTGCCCAAAAAGGAGAATGTAGCAATAAAATAGGACAAAAAGTGGTGTATGGGGGTATACGGTATGTAAAAAGTGCGTGTATGTATGCACCACTATTCCGCCTGTATTCTGGGATAATTACCCAAAATGCGCGCCGCAGGGCGCCGCAGGATTAGCATTCCCAGTGTCAAATACAATACAATACAATACAATTCAATACAATTCAATTCAATACAATTCAATTCAATACAATTCAATACAATTCAATACAATTCAATACAATGCCTGTTTACGGGGGCATTGACCTCAAAAATACCAAGGACTACCTCGGGGGAGGGGGGAGGAAAGAGGTGAGTGAAGAGGTGTTTTGTGCCACTGCTGTTGTGAGCAGCCTTTTGCCTCCATGGCGCCCAAGAGGGGGGGAATGATGAAAATGACGGCGAAAATTGGTTCACATGTATTGCCGTGTCGGGGAGCAAGTTTCCCGCTTCGAAATACGGTGTGGAGGGAGCAACGCAACGCCTACAGCCATGTAACAGGCAAGATCAGTGGTGGAGAGTACCCTCCAAACCTCACAGCTTGGGTTACCGCAAATGAGGCCTACTGCCACCAGCGAACACCAGTATGGGCAGTGTGGGCTGTGTACTGGCGCTCCACTCATCCCTCCAAACCACTCCAAAACTGGCCCAGCGCGGAGTCAAGTGGGTTTCTGGCTGGTGGCTGGCCAAAGTGTGCAAAAGGCGATCTAAGGTGAGGGGAAAATGCGGGAAACAGGGGGCAGTAGGTGTTGGGGAAGGCGAAAGGGCACCACAAATGCAACCACCGGTGCCTGACCTGATTGTATCATGCCTTGGGTTTTGATGTGGAAAGCATGGCGAACTGCGCAGCAGCCGGCCGATCCACTCCCTTGGAAAGCACTGACCTGGGCCCAGGTTCGAGCTGCAGTGTTCGTATCTCGGGAAAGGACGGGAGCCTCGCCCCAGAATGCTGGATGCTGGAATTCCGGAATGATGGGATGCTATGCACCGCACGGGATGGATCCCAAGCCAAATGAGCACTGCCAGATGGTCCCAAGGGGCCCGTTGATCGCCAGGTTTTCGGCCTGTTGCGCTCGCTGTTGTATGCACCGGGTGTTCCAGGAGTGACAGGATGAGTAGGCAAGAGTGATGCTCAATTCTATGCTCCTGGCCTTCCCCAACGCACACGCGATCCCTGCACACCTGTACACACACCGTGTTCAGGTCAAGTATGTCACCGTCTTCGAAGAGGAGGGGCACAGCACGGAGGAGATGAAGCAGGAAATTCAAAAGCATCTCAAGCGGAAGAGGCAAGTGCTTTCCCAGATCCCGTACTTTGTCAGTGTTGGGAACTACAGCGTGGACTGCCACAATTTCAGGTATCGCCGGGGGTGCTGCTGCGCTTGAGCCCCATCCAAACCCGTGGTTAGAAGCGTGCGCACAGACCAGGGTTACGCGTGCGCAAGCGTGCGCAGTGTTGGGTGGTAAGTGTGCGTAAGTGTGCGCCATCTCCCCGTCCAAGCGTGCGCAAGCGTGCACATTTTATTTTGACCTGAAAGCCCCTTAAGTGCCTTTTCGGCACACAGTGCTCTTAAACAACTATTCCACCAGCACCAATTTTTTTTCTGCAGAGAACCTGTGCATGACTATACAAGAGGTCCACCTCAGTGTCCCCGAGCCCAAGCGTACACAAGCGTGCGGAGTGTTGGGGTGTAAGCGGGCGTAAGCGTGCATAGCCATGGAAAGTAAGCGTGCACAAGCGTACACGCACGCTTCTAACCACGGGTCTGGCCCCATCCGAAACTGCTTGACACAAGGTTGGAGTGCAAGCTTTCATTCATATGCATTACCCACAGGTCATTGTCAGGAGACTACCAACCATGTGACAGGAAGCAACAGTGGTACACCAGAATATCTGCCCGCAGTCCCCAAGAGAGGCTGCCACACAGCTCATCCCAGATGCACAGTGGGCGGCCCATACTCCCAACAGCTTGGAGGGGCCCCTCCAAAAAAAAACTCTGATGAATGCGTAGCATGTGTTGGTGCTCCGTGCCTGTGGTAATCGATCGGCTTTTCTGGAGCTTCTCTGGTCCACATCATCCCTCCCCCTTTCCAACACAGGCTGACTGCTCTGGTTTACAGGGCCCAGCCTTCGGAGCCGTTTTCTGAGAGGAGAGGATGGCAATAGCGGGGGGGGGGGGGGGTCCTCCCCCGCCCCCTTATTTGGATACTTGCAGCCCTTTGGTCACTAGAAAACACCCCACGCACAATCCATTGCACTTGCACGCAAATTATTTGTCTAAGGTTGTTGCCGTCAGATTTGTCCCCAGACCCCCTTTCAGTTCCCGGTTCTAGTGGCCTTCGGGCTTCACAGGCTCGTCGCTTGCGTTCTCCCCGGGACCTTCGCTCGTCCTCACCGTACTGCAGCGAGAGGGGGGTCTGCGGGGGCCGGAGGTGCGCCGCTCACTGGGACAGGGGACACACACACCCTAGTCTTGAGTGCTGGGCCGAAACTTTCAAGCGTGGGAAGAAATAAAGCAACAAAACGGCACGCAGCAGCAGCGGTGGAGCCAATGGGGGCGGTTACGTGCAGGGCCGGACTCCCCGCTCATGCCGCCGGTGTTGGGCCCAGAAGTGAATTGAAACTCAGGTGGGTTGAGCTGGGTAGCACACCGGAAATGGCAGAACACACCAACAATGGTCACGCAGGGCCTGGCCAGCCACTGGATGTCTGTCAGGGACGCCATGTACCCCCCCCGGCATCGACGATGTTGGGGGCACGTGTCCAGTCAGCCCCAAGCCGTGGGATGCGCTCTTGGGAAAGATCGTAGACGGCCACATGGCTGGCGGCTTCCGGCAGGTGCGCTCAGGGGAGAGCACGGCCGGGGCGGTCGCCAAACACGGCAGAGTTGCGGGGCGTCGGGGACCAAAAACAGGACGCACACCACGACGGTGGCGCGGCGGGCGTGAGGGCGCTGAGAGCGGCACGATGAAGCGTGGGGCCCACAGCGAGTGCAATACGCTGCCGGTGCAGCGATGAAGGAAGGGGAACAGAAGAAAGCAGCGGAGGCGTCTCGGCCTCTGTTAGCGTCTTCACCAGACAGAACGTCGCACACGCAAATAGTGTGCGAGTCGTCGGGAGGAGGGAACCATCGGTGGCCAGTGTTGGCGCCCTTCGCCTCTTGGGATGTGGTGATCACGGGACGCTTTCTTTGTTGACCGGTTTGTATGCAGCCGCTTCTTTTGACAGGCATACAATGGCGAACAAGTGTCAGGAATTGGCCAAACTGGTGATGGATCTGATCAACAAATGTGGCAGACTCAGGGCCAACAAAGTCAGAGAGGTATGGTGGATTCCTCTGTATCACGGAGATGGTTGCAGGGCGACCTGGGAGGTTCCAAGCATCTTTTCCTTGTTGAGGACCACCTGCAACGAACTGCCCGGTTTGGCATCTGCCTAACGGCGGTTGGGTTTGGCCTTCTCCAAGTTTGAATACCTTCTTCCATGACCCCGCCCCCCTCGCTAGAGGCCAGACAGGGAGAGGGAGGGCACAAGGTGGTGAGAGGCCGATGGGCACCGCCGCTATCGTAGGGAAAGGGTTCAACGAAAGGGCAAGGGTAAGTGGTGAGAGGCCAATAGGCGCCGCCAGCTTCAGACAGCAATTCATCCAGGCGTCATGCCAACCCCCCTCCCCCCCCTGCCACAAATCGGAGGCAGGTCTGAGGGTCCGAGGCAGGGGCATTGCGCTCACAAAGTGACCAGCCCGACTGATGAGTTGTGCGGCGGCAAATAGGAGCGACAAGCGCGTGCGCACGACCAGAGCTCAACCAAGGTGACCACCCCGGCTGTGGCAGGGCTGTTGGAGCAAGAGGGCAATGGCAGGGTTGTGGAATGGACCGGGTAGTGGCAGAGCTGTGCATCATGAAGGAACAGACGATCTGTACCATTGTGCTTCGCCTGGCATGTTTGCGTGGAGGGTGAGTGTCATTATAAGCGGAGTTTCAGCAGATTGTCCAACTGCACGAGCCCAATTTTTTTGTCCCTAGCCACGGACGCGGACATATTTTTTTGGTTCCAGTTACATCCAAAAAAATTGACTGGGCCGGTCTATGTTTGTCTGCTTTGCTTTCCCTCCCCGGATGTTGGGCCGGTCTGCAATCAACATTGCCAATGAATTGTGGATTGCCGAAGCCCCCCCCCCCCCCCAAAGGTATCGAAACCTGACCACTGAAAGCCCCCGCCGCTGCTGCTGCTGCTCCGGCTGTTGCTGCTGGTTGTTGCTGCTGCCGTCGCTGCGCTTCCAGGAGTGCTTTCGTGGGTCTCCCAAGTACTCCATTTTACCCCTGTGTAGCAGCACAAGAAGACGCGAGCACAAATTGAAATACTTTGCAGAGGAATATATATGTATGGAGTAGACAAACTGTACTTAGACATTTGATGTTCTTCGCGAAACATAAATGACAATTTTTTTTTTCAAGAAGCACAAGCTGTGTATGCCCCCCCCCCCCCCCGAATCGGGGCCTGTTTTCCCCAATTCATCCCGATTTGTTGGCCCGATTCAGTTGGTTGCCGGATTGAACACCAGAAAAAGGCATTTTATGTGCGGGAATTCTTCAGCTGACAGATGCGATACCTCAGTGTCACAGCTGTTTGGCCATCTATGAATTTGTTTTGTTTGTTAACAGATCCGCCGTGATTTCTGATGGCAAAGTGTGCTCTTTGTTTGAGCAAGGTCAGATTTGATAGTAGTCACAGGCTTTGGTGGATCTCAGCAAGCGTTATTTGCAGAATGACACCCTCACTTTTCAACAGACGAGAAATTGTGTACACTGTGTGTCCGTTACCTCGAACTGTCCCCTTTGCGATGGTTCTTTGCAAAAACATCACCGAGACCAACTTTGCCTGCAACACCAGAATCCCAATCAACCACTGCTGTTACTGCTGCCAAGGTTAGGGTTAGGGACGACAGTATCCAGCACCACATTCTAACGGGCCTGCATGACTGTAATTGTACACGACATGTACGCTGTGGCGCACCGTATGTGCTGGCACCAGGCTATGAGGGACGTGAGGAACGTGGCAAGCAGCAAGCACAGACAATATTTCTGGAAATTTCTTGGCAGCTTTTGCAATTGTGTTGCACTTTTCGCATGTGAGCTCGCCCAAGGGGGCCTTCTCAGTGTCCCATGACCTAGTGCTCCACCTCCAGCCCCCTGAATTGCGTGCATTTTCCTCAAATCATGCCCCCCGATTCATTGGCCCGATTCAGTGAAATTTTTCCCCTGATTTGGGGCGGGGGTTGTATGAGGCTCTTTGCCCTGAGAGTGAGAAGCTCCAAGAGGTGGCAGTGGTGATGCCAAGAAGTGGTACATCCGGACGTTAGCCTCTGGTGCAAGGGCTCATGATGGAGGCAGCAGAGACGGTGAACCAAAGAAATGAAAAATCTGAGGAACACCGTACATCAACCAATCGCTATGGCATGAAATGGGGCTTCGGTCCTACCTGGTCAACCCCTGTCAAAGCCACCAACCACGGCCACGTCAGACCCGGTCATACCTGGTCAACCTGGTCAAACCACACAAACCGCTCAAACCCAGTCACGTCATACCCGATCATGCCTGGCCAACTTGGCTGGTATTGGTGGATTGTCCGATGTGTATTCAGGAATTCGCTGGAATTGCTGCAAGATGCCAGAAGAAGCCAACAAGTGTAGAAATCCTGTACGCCAATAAGGTGTGCCAAGATGGGTTGTGAGGGAGGTGAGGGAGGGAGGTAGGGTATGTGAGTGGGGCAAGGAGGGAGGCAGGGCGGGAAGCCCCAAAGGCAGTGGCAGTCGGGGGGTGGAACAATGGTGGAGGGGAGGGAGATGACCATTGTTTTGCCTTCTCCATTCAGGATTGCTGCTCATGCTAGGGCGAAAGTTTTTGTGTATGTTCCGATCTGATGCCTGGGTGGTTGGGTGGGTGTTGGCGTCTCCCCGTCACACCCCTATTGGGGCTGGACAGTGTTTGCATGGAAGGTCTCGGCCAAGCTCTGGGTGCCTTCCCAACACACCAAACGTAGCGCCAGTGCCAGCGCCACACCAGCTCTTACCCGTCTTGCCCGTAGTCAATCCCGTTTCATTCATCCAAAAGGGGATATGTTCACTGGTTCCAGCGAAACTCCCCCACCTGTCCGTCTATGCCTCGCTACTGCTGTCACCTCCACAAGAGGTTGTTAGATCAAGCGCAGGCGCGGACGCCATCCAACCCCTCCCCCTTTTGCGGGTGGTTCGCGTAGCATACCCCAAGGCATGATATTGGATTGTCTAACCCCTAGCAAAATCATCATTTTGCCCAACAAAACGACCCCCCAATGGAATTTTTATTTTGAGCCCTCTATCCCCCCAAAACTGGATACCACTTTTTAGGGGGCTGGGGGAGGGGTCAAAATTTTGTGCTTTGAAGGATTTGAACCAGGGGCGGGTAAAATCACCTCGCTGGGCGCTGGAAGAAAGGGTGTGGGGGAGGTTGTGTTCCACATACAGAAATTTTATCCCCCAGGGTGGAGTCTGCGTGACGGGGGATGTTCATGAAGCTGGCTTCTTATCATGTAAGACAAGCGGCGTCCAGTGTAATGTCTGTTGTGCGACCTGCTTGTTGGTCGAGATTTTTGTGCTTCCGGTTTGATGCACTTGGCTGTGTGTTGTGCAGGCGTGCATGCAGACTGTGGCTGTCGAGGCGGGAGGGGTGTAGAGGTAAATCAGCAAATGTCGGGGGGAGGGAAATGCAATCTTGTGGGTGAGAGTGGAATTTCTGTTGCACTGCTCACAATTGCCACCTCTGACCTTTGGCCTCTTGTTTCCAAGTCTAGCCTGAGCAGGAAACCTTTCCCATTTGATCAGTGTGTGACTATGGGGTGGCGGGTGGGGGGTTGCCATAAGGGCTAAGTAATTGCGCTGGTTGGTACTTCCAGGTGCACAAACTGATTCGAATGTTCAGTTTTCAGGAATAAACTGTCTACAGTACTTGACCCACGCCACCAGCGAAAATTAATTTTGATATGTGAGACTGGGACAATTGTTCCTCTGCTAACAGCTTCTCTTGCCCCCTGGCGTCTGTGCCATGCCGGTGTCAGCATGCTTCACATTCAGTCACTCTCATGACAGTGAACATTGGAGGGTGCTCATTACCATAGGAAATGTAGGAAATGTAATACATACTGAGGTGGAAAAGTGCAGCACAGACGCAGACGGTTCCACATGAGTGTTACACATCACTGTGCTGCATCCAGACATTTTGCCTGAGCTGTTGCCTGATGAAGCTTGCCTTTGCATGTCGCTGCATGGCATGGCATGGCATAGCATGGCATGGCATGGGTTGGTTCATGTGACATGAGATGTGCTCCAAACGCCAACACATGACCCTAGAAAACCAACACAGAATCCGGTTTGGGGATAAATCCTTGGGAATCATGGGGAGGGGGGGGTTCCAGTAAAGCTAGGGATCCGGCCGGAGGGATATCTCTCGGCCCAATGACGAGGCAACAACACAACAGTCAAAACTGATACAATAGCCCCCCCCCCTGCCACTATCACAGGACAATACCACAGCAAGGGACAACAAGCCCTCGCCACACCTCTCCTGAGTTTCCTCTTCAGGGGACCACCTCTTCAGTGGAGCCAAAGCGACAGGGGCGGTGCAGGGGGGCGGGGGAATTTCGTGTCAAATTCGTCGAATTCGCGGAGGTAAATTTCGCTACGGGAAATTTCGCCAAAGCCCCTGGATTTTGTGTGGAAAATTTCGTGGCCGACCTGAAACGCGGAATTCTCTTGCCTTCGGCACCTCAAAGAGGGTTAAAGTCGGTCAGTTAGCCTTACAGTCAGCCCATCAGACAGTCAGTCAGGCAAGCAGTCAGGGGGGTAGTCAGTCAGGCAAGCAGGCAGGCAGACAGACAGGCTGAAACACACAGTTTGGCTTTTTTTTGGTGTCAGCCTACATCTACAAGTAAAGGGGAACAGGTGTACACCACAAACAATCAGTGGTCAAGTGGTACAAAAATCGCTCAACGACTTGCTAGGCGCCGGTCCAATTCCCGGCCGCCGGCTGCCGGCGCAGGTTATACAGTCTATCAGCTAAAGGGAAAGGAGATGGGTGTTTGGTGTTCCTTTCCAGGTCCGCACAGTGAAGCGAAGGGGATGGGCTCGTGGTTTGGTGGTGAGCCGCAGGGGGGCTAGATTTCAGTAGTCCTTTCGATGCTGATGTTTTCAGGATTATATAAAGACGGTGCCTGAATCAGTGGCAGAATTGAACGTCCAAATCTCCGACATGAACACTTACTACAATGTGCTGGAGATATTTCAGTATGGGCTGAATGATGAGGACTTCAAGAGCAAGTGGGATGCCATTGGTATGTGTGACGTGGGTTGCAGTGGATGGAGCAGGAAACGGAATCCCTGGGATTCAGTGTGCACAATATGCTCCAATGAGCATAACCATAGGAGTAGTGGCAGCAGGTTCACAGGACATTTGTCCAATTTTTTTGAGCAGTAGGATACTCGTTTCTGGACCTCTGAATCTAATGGTATGAACGCCACCAGGGGCAATCCCCCCTCTTCTGGCTGAATCCCCCTCTTTTCCAAAAAAACAGTACTAAGGAATACCATGCACGCACATACACACCCACCTGCAAGCCCACCCACACCCACACCGACACCGACATCCATACCCACACTCACACCCACACCCACATCCATATCCACATCCACATGCTCCGGGAGCCGAACAATTCATCAACCCCCTCTCTGTGCCATTCTGCAGCAATGCTCCCATGACAGCCCAGGAAGGGAAGAGGGTCCGGGTCCCAAAACATGTTCCTCAAGATGATCTACACAGCACACTGATCATTTGAGGAGTTGACAATGTCGAAGAAAGTAGACCAAAAAGATTTTCCGGTCACAAAAATGGCGATGGTTCATTCAGGTCACCATGCACCCTCAGCACTGCCCTTTTCTCTGAGCTCTGTCACAGAACCCTGTTTTGCAGACCCCCCTTGCCCTGCGCCGCCATCGAATGCCCCTCCCCAGTCATGCAAACAAAGAACCTGCTCAAGCAGATTTGACTCCACCACCGTCATGGGAGGGGCTTAGGTGTCTGATCATCTGCATCTGTTCTTTAGGGTGGCCCAAAAAGTTGCAGGGGATCATTGAGGCAGTCAATGCAAATCTGGAGGTTGAAGCTGAAAGGTGCAATTGCAGTGAATGCTTTTGTGGTTGTGTTTTCTGTACATATGTTGGATTCTGTGATCTTCCTCACATGGCGGGGGGTGTTCCGTACGGGCTGGTTGGGTACCGGGGGCGCCAGGTTTTCAACTCTGCAATTCGGGGGTCAATGGAGCACTTGAAAACTGGATTCTGTTGAGGCTGCTTGGTGTTCCCTCTTGCATCCAGATTTCTTTGGTCCCCTTTCATACGTGTCCTCTTGCACCATGAGAACACACACTAGAGCACTCCAGATCAGTAATGAGGCGAGGCATGGTGACTTTGGGGCGAGCAATCGTCAAACAGGACACACAGGCCATGCTCACTGCTTGACAGATTCCGTGAAATCATGAATGTTGACCAAGAACAATTCCTTAAAGATGTGGACAAGATGCAGAGGTGTGTGGCTGTGGGTTTCGCTTAGTGTGAGTGAGTGAGTGAGTGAGTGAATGAGTGAGTGAGTGTGTGTGTGTGTGTGTGTGTGTGTTAGGGCTTTCCTTAAGGAACTGCATTTCTTAATCATGAGGACGGTCTTTAAGGACAGTCCTCTGCACCAGTAGTTACTGGGCTCTGCCAAACAGTGTTAGGTCTGAAGAACACCTTTTGGATAGCGCATGGCCACAATCCACACACCCTTGAAGTTATAGCGTCAAGTGCTAGTTGGAAGGATGCCCCAAAATGCTCAAAATGCACTGTGTCTAGCGCACACCAAGAACAGTTCCACAGTGGACACTACAATTATTGGCGCTCCGGGGAATTGTTTTACGGGGGGGGGGGGGAGTAAATTGGTGTGGGAAATTTGGCGTTTCAATTTGGCCGCCAAATTTACCCCGCGAAATCCAGGGGTGAAGTCAAAATTCCGCTTCCGCGCCTTCGGTGGCACCAATCCCCCCGCCCCTCTTGACACAACCAAAACACGTTCGGGCCCACAGAGGGTCCGAATGAGCAGTGGCAAGAGGCCAATAGACGCCGCCAAAGGCAAACAATCAGATACTGAGGCCTTGTGCCAACCCCCCCCCCCCCTGTGTGATGTCCAGCTCTTGTGCCATTGGCACACTGGTACCGCGGTCTCTCCTTGGTGGAGAGCAATGGTGTCAACAGATCAATGTGCAAATCCTCTTTGGCATCATTTTTGTAGACAGCTACTCTAAATGGTTTTTGAATTCTGTGCTTTTCTTCTTGTTGTAGGCTTTAGTATTCCTGTGTTGCAAAAGAATTCTTTCCAGCCCACAGCGCCTGCAGTGCATGCCACAGCCAACTCTGACTAGCTGCAGGTCTCAGGGTTGTCTTCAGTTCAGCTGCCAGTACAGTTGCTGTAGTTCATGCAGTTGCGTTGTGGTGCACATTTTGTACCCTCTTAACTATGTGTGCGCGCGTGCGTATGTGTGTGTGTGTGTGTGTGTGTGTGATATTGCTTGAACAGGTAATGTGACAATGTTTCGCAGTCAGTTGGTGATCCTCTCTTGCCTACGTGCTCAGCTGTTCACGCGCCACTTTTCTGTTGGGAAGGGTTCGGGTGTGTATTGAGGCTCCCTTGCATGTGAACCCTGCTTACTGTGCGTGAGCACCGGTTTTCAGTAGGCGTGCAAGACGTTTCCATGCTCAATTGAGGTCTGATGGCTTCATTGATGTTTCGTCAGGACCGTGGCCACGTTCAGCAAGCACACCGATTTGGCCAATGTTGGAGAAATTGCCGCCCAAGTCAAGATCCTTCAGAAGACCATCAGGGAATTGCAGGACAAGGCCCAGGATTTCAACAAGAAGCAGATGCTCTTTGGCGAGGACGTGAAGAACTACAAAAATGTATTCGATATGTCGAGGTGCGTGCTGCACGTGTCTGCGAGTGCATGGGCACGATTTGGTGTCTCGGGGACATCATCAGCGGTCATGGTATCATCCGCGTGCCATGTCATCCAGCCACAAATGAACGTGCGCGATGTTCAGCCAATGCACTCGGCCAGAGCAACATGACGATCAGATGGTGCGCTGTGGAGGACAATGTACTCCAGGGACGAGCGGGTATGGGTTTGGGGGAGGGGGGGCAGGGGTATGTTCAAACTCCTGCGCATGCCAATTACAGGTGACAGCATACAGGTGGCAGGGACCAAGGGTCGCCGCCAGGTAGTCTGCTATGTAGATCTTGGCCCTCTGAAGTGAAGTATGGTCAGCTGCAGCATCACCCCCATCCCCCTTCCCCCCAGCCCCCGGTGGTACACAAACGTCCGTCTTTTCGTCGGTCTCTGCGTGAGAATCATTTATTGGCAGCCGCTGCCATGTTTTCCCTGATCTCTGCACCGGAGGGTGAATTGCAGTATTTCTTCAGACTTTTGGTCCCACACAAGTAGCCCGTTGATGCTGTAGTGCTTTCTCAGTTTGTGTTTTGAGCTGTGAAGAGTTTTGTGTTCCAGGTGTTTGTTGCCTTGAAAGACAGGGGAATGCAGCAGTGGTGGAACGCTGAAAGGGAGGCTGAAACACGGTTCTCGAGTTGACCCCTGGGCTTTTCAATTTGAGTCCCATTTTTCACATCAACTTGAACAACACGCTCTGAGTGTGTCTGTGGAGATGTGTGTTTGTCCCGACCGTCCCCCCCTCCCCTCAACCAAGTGACCTTGATTCATGGCTGGAAGGATTTCTTTTTGTGTGTGTCCATTAATCTTTGTACTGGGGCTGCACGTCCACACCAAGGGGGGCTCGCCGGCACCGGACCCTTTACGCCGACTCCCCCCCCCCCTCCCCCCCCCCCTCCCTGGAAATTGGCTGGAAAGTGCCGGACCATGGGCGCCGAAGGCGCCCGAAGCAAATTTTGCTTTAATTAGTAGAGGGTGAAAAAATGGGTTTTCACCCCATGTGTCTATACTCAAAATACTCAGTTTTTTGAGGAGAACCCAATAATGGATGAAAACCAAATTGGACCACATATGAATACCACCCCTGTGCAGAGGTGTGTCAGAGATGGCCCATACCCTAGTGGTAAAGCAATGCCTCTGCAACTGAATGGTCCCAGGTTCAAACCACAGTAAGGGTAGTTTACCAGACCACAGGAAGGGTCAAGGACACCATGGGAAATTTTTTGTTTTTGTTTTTTTTTGTTTTTTTAGTGCTTTGTTTTTGTCCCCTTTGTTGGGTATCCCTGAGAAAGCAGGTTTAACGTAGCATTTCCGGCCACTTGTGGGTCCCCTAGAAGGCAGGGTTTAGGCAGCCAATTCTGATTTTGTCCCCATTTGTTTGGGGACCCCCGAGAATGCAGGGGTGATGTAGCATCTCCGCCCTCTTTTGGGCCCACTTTGATTTTGTCCCCTTTGTTGGGGACCCCCGAGAAAGCAGGGGTGAGGTAGCCACTTCTGATTTTCTCCCCGCGCCCTTAAACACAAGTACCACCTACCATGCCCCCCCCCCCCCCTTGTTGCAATTTTTTTTTTGCCAACATAAATACTGCAAAAATGTCTACCGCGATGAGGGGGTCATTTTAAGCCGTATATGTTGGGGTCCGGGTGCCCCCCTCCCCTTCAGCCGGCCCCAGACCACCTCCAGACCCAGCCCCCCCCCCCCCCCCCCCCCGCCCTGAAATTGGCTGGAAAGTGGGAGGGAGTCGGCGTATGGCCTGTTGCTACGCCCCCCCCCCCCCCGTGGTCCACACAAAATGCTCAATGCCCATTGTGCAGAGAGCTTCAGCCGTATGCGCTGCTCTGGATCACCTCAAACGACTGGTTGACATATCACCAGACATGGCACACTGATCCTTTTGACGCATTGGATGGAGAAGAGATTGAAAGAATAGGTGTGTTACTGTGCTTTGTGTATTGTAGCAAGTTGGCAGATGCAAAGCAGTCAAAACCTTTCTCATGGCTAGAATTCTCCGTCCACGACAATGTTTGGCAGCGGATGTTCTCTTTGTGCATTGTTTGGGGCACAAATCGTGCAGCTTTGCTTGACAGGGCGGTCCTTAAGGAACTGGTTTTTTTTGTTAAGGACCACCCTTCAGGACTGCCCTTAAGCGCATTTTTCCACCAGCCCGACGTGGGCCATTTTTGTTCCCGTGTTGGGGACCCCTGAGAAGGCCTGAGAAGGCAGGGATTATGTTGCCACACTTCTGATTTTGTCCCCTTGTGTGGGGACCCCCAGAAGGCAGGGGCTATGTTGCCAGTTTGCCCACTTGTTAGCAACCTCTGATTTTGTTCCCCGCACCGAGCGTTGGGGAAGGTTATGTAGCAATTGCCCACATTTGGGCCCCTGAGACTGCAGGGGTTAGGTAGCCATTTCTGGTTTTGTCCCCTTTTGTGGGGACCCGTGAGAAGGCAGAGAAGGGGGTAAGTTTGGTTTCTCGCGATGCACTGGTGTGCGTTGGGTTGAGGCCATGTTTCATGAAATGGACATTGTTCTCGAGAACCTTCTTGTTGTCCTTCTGCACTTTCTCGAGGACATTGCTACCAAGACTAACCTGGGTGTAGGGAGAAGGTTGAGGGCTCGTTGGTTGCTCTTCTGCACCTCCCTTTTCAAGTTCACAGCGGCATTGACCTGCAATGTTTTTGATGCAGTTCGTGTAAGAAGTTCAAACCACAATTTTTCATAGGTGGATGCCGTCTGGGGTCTCATAAACGTCATGTGCACCTTGGGGGAGCAGCTAACACAGCGCGCGGCGCAGAGATTTGACCACCTATCCTCACCAAGCAACCGTGCTTACCACCAAGGGATTTTCTCTCCACAGTGGCCATTTTAGGAGGGGAGAAAGCCTAGGCCGTTTTGGGAAACCGCAGTGTAGAAGTCCTTAGGGTTTGGGAGGAATCGTTCGGTGTTGAAGTAGACAGAAGCCCCATCAAAGGCCCCCAAGTGAAATTCCTTCGCACGTCGGTTGAGGATGTGCATACTCGAGGTGGGTCAACAAAGTCCCAGTGCAGAGTTGGGTGGACCCCAGTTCATGTTCATGCAAGAGAGTGTTTAGCTACGTGACATGCTGTTGAGGAGCTCTGCAAGACTCTACAACGGGCATGAAGGTGAGTTGGAGGATGGAGGTCTGCTTAGGTTCGCTACTTTCAAGGACGTGCAAGTGCCTTTGGATGAGGGTGCGGAGGCTGAGTTTCTTTCGAATGTTCAATATTTGTGGGTTGTTGCTGAAATCGCAGACCGCGACACTGATTTTGAGGATGTGTATGGTGTTGGGAGGATGAGGATAGTGACGAGGAGGATTTGGACCGGCTGTGTGTAGCTGCAAGTAGCTCATATTCTGACCTTTGACCCGGCCCGACCCGATTCCTGCTTTGACCAAGCCCAATCCTCTAACTCCTGTAACCCTGCCTAGCGGTTGGAGTTCAAGTATGATGCGGATGCGGCGGTCTTGTGGGCAATCAAGAGCGGTGTTATGCATGAGTGGACAGTTGTTGAGTTGAAGGCTATTTGCCGGAAGCACGACCTGCTGGTGCAAGGCAAGAAGGGTGACCTCTTCTAGCGCATGAAGGCACCTTTCTAGGGGCTGTACGAGTAGTACGTGGCGTTGTGGTCCATGTGGTTCAGGAAAAGGCTTGTGCAGGTGTGGTGTAAGCGGGGAGGAGCGCATAGGCTTTTGCATGACTGTCTACTTGGGTTATGTAACCCGGTTTGTCTTTCATTTGTTGTTGTCCAAAGTTATTGATTCTTGTATTTGTATTCAGCTGTACCACCGGCAAAGGGACATTTGGGTGGCCGATCGCCACAGCACTGAATTTTTTGAAAGAATTTGCATGTTTGTTCATGTTGCATGTGGATTGTACTATGTGTTAGGTAAGGCTGGGAACCAATGGTTGAAGAGAGAAGACAGGGAAGGGAACCTCTTCATTGCCTTGGTGACACCTCCCTATTGGCACCCCTGTGCAAGCTGGACAGGCGACCGCGGCATACCTAATGCTAGCGTCTGGGCACTCAGAAGACTTTGGGCCGGACCGGGTCCTACTCAACCAGGCATGAAATGCAAGTGGGTTACTGAATTCAGGATGTGGCAAGGCGCGATATTCCTGACTGCAGCCCAGCCCAGGCCTGAGTCATACAGTTCATGGTTCCAGACCGGACACTAGCACAGTCCTCTACAGAGGAATGAACAAGCAACAGGGCGGTCCTTCAGGGAAAAAAAAATTTCCGAAACTCCTGTTTTTCAAAAAGACAGCATGTGCCCATATGTTCATGCAAGTGTGCCATGGTGAAGCTCACTGTCAAATGGGTAAGGCACACAATGGAATTGCTTTTCATTTTTTCGGAAGCAGTGGTGCCAAGTTTCCTAGATTGTTTCGCACTTTGTGTTCTTGTTATCAGTGACCAACAGTTCTAAGACCATGCTGCAGCTGTCGAAGACCTTCAAAGACAAACCTGCCATGATGAAGATTGTGGAGGAGATCAAAAAGCAGGTCGATGAATTCAAACCGGTGGTACCAGTTGTGACAGGTGTTTGCCACTAGTGTTGCAGTGGGGCAGAGGTGGTTGTGTATTGAGGTTGTGTTGCTTGTTTGCTTGCCTGTGAATGAAGGAGAGGCTGGTGGAAATGGGGTGCTGAGGTGAAGTCGTACAACATTTGCGAGAACGCTTTTCCTGTGGTGCAAATATCTGGTAATTTTTTCCAAAACAGGGCAAATGCAGGTGCGCATACATTTCAGGGGTTCTTAAAAAAATTACGTCAACTACGGCCCTGTTTGCATTTCATGTTTAATTGGTGTAACATCCGTTTAAGGCCTCTTCTCTTCACAAATGGTGCACACGGTGACCAGAAAAATACCCCTGGAATTCTGTGGCTCCTCTCGGCTTTGCAGTGAAGGTGCCGAACGGCAAGCCAAGGAGGAGCTGTTGTCAGGCTGACACCAACCCACAAAGGTTGAGGAAGGAAACAAGGTAAATTTGGCAAGTTCATCTTGTTGGTGCGAACAGGTGGGACCTCTCTGCACAAAAAACACAAAACAAACAGGAGGGGGAGTAGTGAATTCCACTCCAAGTGCCCTGGCTGGGGGACGAGAACCCGGGAAACTAGGAGTCACACCTAGGTGCCACAGCCCTAGGGTGATAAAAAAAGCAAAAAGCGGAGCGCAAGCACCAAGGCTGCTTATTTGGTGCAACCCCACCCGTGGGGACGCACACAAAGAGGACATAGTCCTGGTCCTCACCCCTTGGCCGCTTTCAAGAGCAACAACAAGGAAAAAGTGTGCTGCTCTAGGCAAGGTAACAGCACCAATGAATCACCTCGAATAGGGTTGTTAGATCAAGCGTAGGTGTAGACGCCATATACCCCCATTTTGGGGGGGGGTCATTGGCGCAGGGTACCACAAGCTATGGTACCGGATGTTTAACCCCTTGTAAAATCATCATTTTGGGAGAGAATCCCTCTGAATTTTTCGATTTTGACCCCCCTTACCCCCCTGTTCCTGGGGACCCCATTTTGGGGGGGGGGGTGGGAGGTGGGGTCAAAACTTCTTTGCGTATGTGGGCGCTGTGTGTTGATTCAGACCTCAGTTGTGAAGTATTTTTTTCTTGTACACGGACCCCCGAACCCATGGCGGGGTCCCGGTCCCGGTCCCGGTCCAAACTCTGGGTACCCCCTGTCAGCCCCCTCCATATGGCCCCTTGCTAGTGAGGACTTAGCCGGTTTCAAGGTGGTTAGGCTGTTTATTGGCACCTAATAATCACCTCGCAGAGATTGTTAGATCAAAGGCAGGTGGGCCCGTATATATGGGAAAACGCCACATCCCCCCCCCCCCCTCCTTGTTTTGGGCCTTTTTAGGCCTATTCGCCTACCCTACCACAAGGGGTTGAATTGCTTGTTTCACCCCTTGTAAAATCATTATTTTGTCGCATCCCCCAAGGAGTTTTTGGTCCGGAACCCCCCAACCCCCCCCCCCCCCATTTGAAACCCACTTTTCTGCTTTTTTTGAGGGACGCAGGTGTGGGGGAGATGGGGGTGGGGGGTCAAAAAATGCCCCCCCTTTTTTTTGGTCAAAAATCATGAATCTTTTCGTTTTTTTCACTTTTGAGCAGAAAAAGTGTTTCCGGGTCCCAACTCCATGGGGTTTGTGTGCAGCGGAGTGGGACGAGCGCTTTGCAGTTTATGTGTTTTTAGTCATTTTTGCTATGTCGGCCTACCAGGACGCAAAAGGACGTTTTTTGTAGTCTCTAGCCTTGCCTAGGGCTGGTCAAGGCCCGTGTGACAGACACGAAATCACTGTTTTCACCAATAATGGCTTATGGAGTGGTGCACAACCTGCTTGTGCAATTTTACACCCTGGGCAGCTCAAGAATCCAAGTTTGCAAAACGTGGTTTTTTTATATTGTGACCACTTACAATGACCATCCAAGCTATGTACAGCATGTTTTGGGCAATATTTATGTGTTTTTCATTAAAGCATGTTTTAGACCCTCTTTGTGTGCTTTTTATGGAGACCGCGGTCATGCGGGCCCTGTGGGGGGCCACGCGCCTGTCCAGGGCCAAGGAGATTGTCTTCTCTGTCCTGTCCAAGGGTCACTGCGTCTTCCCAGTGATGCACAAGCGGTACGAGCGACTGCTCTGGTTGGCCCGGGTGGCCCAGCGGCGGGGGGTCACCCAGGCCTTCACCCAGGCCATCTCGGAATTGGGCGGCCGCCCACCCAGGTTGGCCCGTTGGGGCGTGCGCTCCAAACGGCGGCCACCCTGGGGTGGAGCCCTTGCGAGCGCCGGTGGTGCTAGGACGTCCCACGCATGCCGTGGCCAGACACCCGCGCTGCCGTCCATAGGGCCCCCGCCATGAGGCCACGCAGCAGCGACTTCTCCAACTCCATTTGGTGACACCACGGGTACTTGAGCACCCATAGGACCCATGTAGTGGCCGCTGGCCCATGTAGCCCGAGCCATGGCCCCCGGTAAAAGCCCCAAAATTGCTGTTTTGTAGGCTGTTTAGTGTCACTTGGAAATATTTCAAACTTCGACGTTTTTCAAAACACTTCCGTCGTCCCTGGGATGGGTTTGGGTGATCATTTGGTGACAATTCGGGTATATGAGCACCCATGCGGACCCACATAGTGGCCGCCAGACCCATGTAGCCCGAGCCACGCCCCCCCCAAAAGCCTCAAAATTGCTGTTCGTAGGTGGTTCAGTGGCATTTGGTGTGCGCACAAGCTGCGCGAGCAGCTTTCCACCACCCTCTACAGCTCAAAAATGGAAACTTTTCAAAAAAAGATTTTTGATATTCTGACCATTCACAACGATGAAATATCCGATGTAAAGCATGTTTTCCACCCTCTTTGTGTGTTTTTCACCCCATTTGGTGTTAGAGGGGGGTGGGGGGCTTCTGAATGACTTCTTGACTACCTAACTGATTGACTGACTGTGCTACCTCCCTCTTCGAGGTGTCTTGCCGATAGGCAATAGAATTCCTCTTGTCACATGCTGGGATTCGCGGGCCAGCAGAAGCAAGTGGTCAGACCCACATCACCTACCACAACACCAATCCCCACCCATCACTCCAGGTGGGGCACGTGCTGCAAGAGGGGATGAACATACAGATAACATACTATGGACATTTGGAGATGCGGTGGGGGGTTGGGGGGCAGCATGATGTGCTTGCTGCAATGCAGGACTCAGCACGGGAAAGGGCAGATTGTTTTTTATGTGCTTGTCGGGGAAGTGACCCTGCAAGTGGACATCCCAAGGCCCATTAGGGAAGACCGGTAGATCAAGGGCAATGGGTACTGCTGCCTGCTGAGGGAAAGGGTGTAAGGAAAAGACAAGTGGCAAGAGGCCAATAGGCGCTGCCAGCTTCAGACAGCAATCCACGCAGGTGTCATACCCCCCCCCCCCCAAAGCCTCCTGCCCACACCGCGGGGGTTGGGGTGCGGAACTGACTGAACAGCCCCCTGTGGGCATCAGCTGTGAACTCAAACAAGGCGCGCAGGTCTGATCACCTTCACAACAGGCAACGGCCAATCACACACACAGGGTCAGGAGCCGATTTGCAGTACAATGTGTTTTCTAGCCATGGCAGAGGTTAGTGCCAGATAACGTGGGGAATCTGGTCTTAGTCAAACCTGTTCCCCTTCCAGCCCACCCCCTCTTCCAAGTCCTCTGGGCCCAAGATAGTGCAGCTAGGTCAAGGCCCTGAGCCTGCATTAGTTGTTGACTATGAAGGTGCCAGAAGAATTGCTGTTTTTCAAAATGTAATTAATCTGCGCCATTTCGTTTTCATGACTGTTCATAGGTTGCAAGATGTCATTGTGAGTCCATCTCCCCATGGGTTGGTCCATGGACTACGGTTGCTTGTAGTTGATGATGGCAGTTATGGTGAATTTGCACACTTTTGGATGTGGCAATTGAATTCTGTCCTGATTTTTGGCAAACCGCCACATGGCCTCGGTGGTTGGGCTGTGGGTAGACATCTACCTCTCTCCTGCAAGATAGTGCAAGTGGGGTTCGGCATAGACCTTCGGATAGTGGATACCCAGGTCAGACCATTGGCTCTGCAATGGATGAAGGGCTGTCAGAACGGGGTCCAGGTGGGGGAATGAAGTGTCCGGTTCATTTCCATTTATGTTGGAAATTTGTGTGCAATGACGCTCTGGTTGCACAGCATTACGGAACCCTGGTATGAAGGATCGGCACTGGGACACGTTGTCTGAGAGTTTGGGGACGGAAGTGCGGCCGAAGGAGACCCTGAACACGTTGTCTGATGTGTATCCTTTGGTGGAATTTAAAGAGAAGATTGTGAAGACGTGCGAGGTTGCTGCCAAGGAGTGGGATATTGAGAGCAGGTTCCTTTGTCTTCGTTTCAGCAATTTTTCAACGAAGGTCTAGTTTGGAGAGGGAAGCGTTTGTCGGAAAGATTGTGTTCAAATTTAGGAATTTGGTTTGTGCAGTCCATGATGCACATGGAGTATCTCTTACATGATATATTCAATGCTGAGGACATTTGCTGCACTGTTCGTGAAGGCACACTGCCCCCACTCGCTGCACAAGGATGAAGATACGTTAGGTCTCATATCAGTGCCAGCGCCGTGTGTCAGAAAAGTACCACTGAGAACAACTGAGACCCAAAGTTAAACAGGAAAAGTGTTCTGGCGCCGTCTACGCTGGCCAACCCTGTGTACATCTCAGCGTGCAAGTGAGCGTGACGCATAAGCGACCCCCCCACCCCAAGAGGATCTGAGGCCACTTCCCGATTTCTAGTTTTCCTAGTATTCTGATTCATGATTGTGGGGAACATGTGAATCGCCGGTGCCCCCCCCCCCCCCTTCCCGGTTCCAAAATGGGGTCGGTCCCCAGAGGAGCATTTTCCCCCATTTCTGAACCGGCCTGAAATTGGTACCCACAGCAGAATCCCCCTCTGCGGTTCCGGAATGGGGAATTTCTGTCCCCAACCGTCAACCCCTCTCCACGTTTCCCAGATAGGGGATTTCTGTCCTCTGAGGAGAAAGGTCTCCAACCCGGGAACCAGGGAGGGGGGTTCTCCCAAGAGGACAAAAAACCCCCATTTGGGAACCGGGGAAAGGTGGATTCTCCCAGAGGACAATTTCGAATCTCTGGTGGCAAAGTGTGCGGCAATTGATCAGTAAGCTATCAATTGTGCCTCCCTGCCCTCTCACAAGTGCCAAGCGGCATACTCTTCTAGCCTTTATGGCACACACACCCTGAGAACGCCATCTTTTGCCCCACGGTGCGAGACGCCCACAGAGCAGGAGCCCACACGCTTCAACGCAAAGCTGGGGGCTTCCTCCATGAAAAGACACTAATGAATCAGTGCGGCAATTTTCTTCACTGTCATAGGTCATAGTGCCCCCAGTTGTCCGGTCTACAATGGCCTTGCCGGCCCCCATGAAACCCCCAATTTCCCCAGTCCATTGATTGTTCTGCTGGAGATTGGGGTTCCGTGACAACCAAGTTTGGGGGAGCGCTCCATGAGTCATGTGATGGTAATGTCACCCCATCATCCAGATTGAATGACATGTACGGCGGATGGGACAACAAGAAGTTCATCATTGAAGATTATAAAGCCACGAAAACATATATTGTCAAGGGGACGGACGAGATTCAACAGTTGTTGGATGAGCATCTTAACATCACGCAGCAGCTGTCATTCTCTCCATTCAAGGCGTTCTTCACAGAGGTGTGGGGCCTTAGTTGCTCAACATATGCCCACACCTAAACTCTGCAGAAACTCTGCAGGGCCAACCTCGCCATTTGAAGTTGATACAGTACAGCAACAGTACAGCAACGCAGTAACGCTCTCCGGCATTCTGTACCCAATTCGCTCTTCTTCTTCTTTTGCAGTGCTGTCAGATGCATGTTGTTGTTCTGGTTTTGTGGGAATGCTGTGCACGCAGTGCAAAGTTTTGTATGTCAGTAAATAGTCGAACACTAGTTTTGGCCCCTTTCCACAGGTTTTTTGTTCCATGCTGGGTTTTTAAAGCTTCCTGTGCATTTGGGGGTGGGGACTTGAGCGCAGGGTACCCGGTTTTGGTGCTATGGTGGCCCCTTTCTAGCTGGGCATATGGACTGGCCCCTTTCCGGTTTGGGATACGGATTTCTTCAAATAGAAATTAAATCCAAAAATGGGATTTGCCAGATGTCTTTTTCAATCCCAAGTATGTAGGCCATGTTTACAACAGAACCGTGGTTGTGGACAATCTTGAGAGTTTAGTATGGATACGCCTCCTTATGCCGGGAACCTCGGCGGATGTTATGATTTGGGATCAACGTGGTCCTTCCCGAACACATGGGCAATTCTTCAATTTTGAAGCAGGTGCTCATGATGGCGCGCACAAGGGTGGAGCACCTCTTTGCACGCTTGTGGCAATGGAGGATTGTCCACAATGTGTGGCTCCGCTCTGCAGCTCCGCATGTGCATATTTCCATGTGCATATTTTGCTCCACCTTACTCAATTGTGTGTTCGCAGGCAGACTAGGTATCAGCCGTATGGACCTTGGCCTCATGTGCCATGTGAGTCTGCGTGGGCATAGAAGGAGGGTACCATTGAGGAGGAGGAAAATGATGACAGTGTTTGTTGCCAATTGTGTGGCCACCATCCTGGTGATATATTTAAGTGTCGCATTTGTCACTTGAACATGTGTGCATCTTGTATGCCACTGCATAGTTGTACCTTACAAGATTGAGTGGTTTGTTCATAGGTACATAGGTGTATCAATGTGAAGGCAGTTTTGTTGTTATCTTGTGGGCTTTGCTGCTTTGCCGTGCTATCAGACAGGTGGCAGATGATCTTGGGTGAGTTCCCCGGCAGGTGCACGCAGTGCGCATGCCGTGCAACATCTTGGCCTGTGTGTAGCCTCACACGCTGCCTTGCAAATAGCACCACACACAGTTGTGGCAGTCCAGGCGGCACCAACCAAAGGGGAACACGATTGCATGCATGTGTGCACTGCGTTTTGCATAGAAATCTTTTGCGCTGCAGTAGCCATAGTACGCTCTTCGGAACAGACCGTTCAGATATGTGTGCCACCCCAACCCCCACTGTGAAGCCCCTTGAGGAAGGGGGTGAGGGCGATAGCCAACAGCAGGGCAAGCCCTTGAGGTTGAAACAACATCACCCAAAACAGCCCGGACAGGGGAGGGGGGGGGGGGGCATTATGAGGAGACCCATCGTAGCGTAGGTTGTGTGAGGCACCCATTACATTTGACCCACGGGGACAAGGCATTACATTTGAAGCACGGGGACAAGGTGGTGGGTTGCAAGCCAGCGCGGGCAATTACCACCCTTGGAGTCCCAACTAGGGCTTATCGTATCCATGTACCCCCCCCCCCTCCCCTTGCAATCATCCACCCCTTGCAATCCCCCCCCGACCCCAAGGAGACCGTCACCTCTGGTTGACGTCTATTGCGCTGGTTTGTGTTGCCCATCTGCCTTACACATGGCCTTGCATTGCTTTCCAATTACTTCAAATCAGTCACTCTCTCCAAAGGCGTTGTATGGGTGTGTTGTGTTGCTATTTCAGACCCAAGATGTTTTCTCCCGGTGACCGTGTACAGTACCACCCCGTGCCTGTCATGCAAACTGAACATGTGCAACAGTTCAAAGTGTGTTATTCTCATACCCAGAAGTTCTTTACCGTTCCTTTGGATCCCCAGTAACATTTGTGTTGGATGAATCACATTGGCACCGCATCAACGCAAGTCGCTTCACCTGTGTTCTCTTTGCTTGCATCAGTGGAGGGTACCACAGTTTGCCTTGAAATACCCTTGCAATCCCCCCCCCCCCCCCGAGCGACCGTCACTTGTTGGCTGCCCCCCCCCCCCCCCGCCGGGAGACTGTCGTGCGCTAAGGGGGGAGATTGCAAGGGGGGGGAGGGTAGGGTGATCAGCCATCCAAAAAGTCTGGGTAAGTGGTAAGGGCCCCTCCTCGCCCGTAGAACCTAAATACACCATCCAGGTGTCTGTGAGTCTTCGGCTCCGTCATCAGTGTGTCCACAAAGTCCTGTGCGGCACCAGATGCTTTTGGTGCAGGTGGGCCTGTGGCCAGTAATATGCCCACGTGGCCCCACACAAAGATTCAGGCGCAGCCCAACATGCAGCTTCATAAACAGGCGCACAGTCCCACTCCGTATTCCATCGGAGCAATACATTGTATCACACCTGCATCTCCGCTTGCAAAGGCCATTGACAAATGGGAGTTCAATCTGAATTTGATGAACGAGATCCTTGAGCAGTGGCTGGAATGCCAACGGGCGTGGCTGTATTTGGAGCCTATCTTCAGTTCAGATGATATTGCGGTGCAGGTGTTTTATGTGCTCAATCACCCCGTTGGCTGTGTTGGAAAACCTTACCAGGAGGCATACCAAACAAATGTCACCGTGCTGCCAGGGAGACTCATTGGCTGCACGATAGTGCCATTGACACTCACCCAGAGTTTGCACATCCTTCTCCAAAAGAATGCTGCACAGGAACCCCCAGCAGCCCTCACTCCCTTCTGTTGGATGCGCTGGGCCCCATGTCCCTTCCACCAAACTGTGAACAGCAACTTTTTTGGCTCCTTTATTCAATGTGTGGACAAGTGGGTGGGTGGGTGAACGGGCTGAGCAGCCTCCGATACCCCTCCGGATAGTCTCTAGTCTCCCAACATCTGTCGGGGTGAGCTTCATAAGTTGGCTGGCCTGCCCTCATACAATAGCTGCTGCTCACACTGCGTCACTACAACTGAACAAACTGGACAAAAAACATAGGGCGCACTATTGGAGGCTCGCTGCACGAGAGACAGGGAACACATGTATGAACTCTCAAACAGACACTTCCACCAATCACTGTTTCCCCCAGGTGGCACACCCTCCTGCCATGGCTGGCAGCCTGCGGATCTGACCAGCGTGACCCCCGAGACCCCCAAGGATGGTCAAAATGTTGAGGAGGTCCGGTTGGGCAAAAATTCACAGGGTTTTTCATTGTGAGAAATTCTTGCGGGAAAAATTTTGAAGTGATGCTTAGAATTAAAGTTAAGATTCCAATCACATCTCAAGATCCATTGCTTCATCTTAGATGCTCATTGCTGCACAGAAGACAGTAATTGTTTCCACCTTTGTCCAATCCACTTAAATGAACAAAATAATTGAAAATGCCAATGTAGTCGATGCCAAACCCGTTGTCTGCCAAAGGCAAAGGGTTCCTGCCAGTTACCATTAAGCTGCCATCCTTATCTGGTACATTGAGGCTACTGGGTGACCTATGGTTCAGATGCTCAGACAATTGGCAGAACTATGTCAAACAACTTAGGTTTGCGATTGGCACTTTCGGTTTGAAGCACTTGGCTGCATGTTGCGGAGCTGTGCCTCTGAAGGAGTGTACGTGGAGAGGGGGGAGGGGAAGTGTGGAGGGAAGGTGGTGTTGTGGGTGAGAGAAATGTCAGCTGCTACAGGGTCCCTGGCAAAGGCGCTGCGCCTGCCAAGCAACCAACTCACATGCCAAAACAAGGATACGCCAGAATGCGTCTGGCGTGCGGTCAGTGCAATAATAGCAAGCAATTTGTCCACGGAAAAGAAAAATGTAGAGGACCCAATTGCAAGTTTTCACGGGCAATTTTCTACTTTTATGGTCTACTCCTGCCAAGTCCACACTGTGGCATTGCTCTTGCATCCGAGTGACGCACTCTTTCGCATGCCTCGCTCGTGCAGCTTCCTGTGCTGAGCAAGAAGTTTGACAAAGTGAATCAGACTTGGCGCAAGATCATGGGAATGGCGCATAACAACCCGGCAGCCCTGTCCTTCTGTACCAACAGCAACAAGCTACTGGAGCAGCTGACGGACGCCAATAAGGTTTGAGTTCTTGCATATTGAGAATGCATGTGTTCTGGTTTCATGTACGGGATTTTCTACCAGGACCCGGGGACTTTTGGGGGGAGGGAGGACGCCCCTGAGGCTGACTGGGTGTGGACGACGGTGCGCGGCAATGTCTGGGACCAGTGTAAACCCCCCCCCCCCAATCTCAAGCCACAGCCCAGCTCGGAACATATCAAGGCGTGACCAGGCGATAATGCCCAGAGCCAACATGCCTTGTCTCTTACCCAAGTCAGGAAGGGTAAGGAGAAGCACAATGAGCCAGTGGACAATCAAATGGCAAGTCGAACACGTTGTGAACTGAGAAGGCAACGAAGGCCATGTGAAGGCAGGCGTGGCTGGAGCTAAGTGGCGGGTCCACACCTGACCTTTTGAGGCCCTCCCCCCGCAGTGAGACCCACTTAAAGCATATTTAGTGCGGAATGAATGGACAGGACCAACCCTTTCAGATCCTGATTGCAAAGTCTCTAGAAAAGATGGGGTCAATTTCGCTGTTGCAGTACAGATTGGAGATACAATCTCAAACACAGTGTGGCTCGAACTCAGGGGCTGCTTCACTGAGCAGAGTGTTTCACAGGTGTCGCCATTGAAGTGATTGACAGGGATGGCGTCAAAGTGAGTGTTGGGCAGCGGGTTACGCTTTGGATCCGCTGTTGAGGTTGCGTCGAAGCTTTGCATGTGGGAACGCTTCCCTTGCAGCGCGCCCTGCAGTGTGCAGTTTGGGTAATTATCCCAGAATACAGACGGAATAGTGCCGCACACATACACACATTTTCTACATACTCTTTACCCCCCACACATCACTTTTTCTCTTATTTTATTGCTACATTTTCTTTTTTGGGCTTCCTTCTTTCACAAATGGTGCACTTGGTTCTGTACCCAATGCGGTGTGGGCCCACAAGATGGCAGTGGTCAAGTAGTGATGGGCTCCCACGTTTCGGTGTGGCCTCTCGAGTTGGGGTGATGGACTCCCACGCTTTGGAGAGTATAGAGTATAGAGTGTAGAGTATAGAGTAGAGTTGGAGAGATTGCATTTCCCTCCCCTTCTTGTTGGTCAGTTACCGGTTTCCCCTTCTGGCACTCCTCAACACACATGAGCAGCAAGCACCAACGGTCCCCAAGAAAAATTTGCTGTGCCGCGGCATGCTTCAAGCCGTAGGTGGGGGACACCCAAGTTGTCCAAAAGCTACAACAGTGGCAAAACCCAGCACCAGATACAAAGGAATGCATCTTCCCACACCCTGCAAAGATGAAAACAACACAATCATTTCGTGGGTGTTCTTGATGCCTTCTCCAATTGCCCACTGCAAACAGTCTGTAGTACTCCTGGTTGTCTCCTACAGTCTCCTATTGTCTCCTACGGTGGGATGGCAGAAAGTTGTGGACCACTTCATGGCATGGCACAGCACAGGGCTCACATATCGTCATATCGTCAAGTTGTCTGAGTTGAGGGAAATTTTTTGTTCCGTTGTAAAGTTCTTGGACAGTGTACACTAAAGCTAATTACCCTTTCCCTGCGGCGCGCCTGTGGCACGCAGGAAGCGTTCCCTGTGCGGTCGCGGTTGAGTTTCTGCTTCCATGGTTGAGGAAAACAACACGGAAGGTGTTGATCAGGGATTGACTGCTGACTCTATCTCCTGTAGTCTGTGCAGCAGTTCTGTGGTTAAAGAAGTGATGGAGGTGGCAGAAACCCTATGCCTCAGAGGACAGGGAGCCAGAGGCCCTAACTGAATCCGGCTCCCAGAGATATTTTCATTTTCTGTTGCCCAACAGTTTTCTGATTTTGGTGGGTGGGCATTGGCTGCAGTGGTCAAGACCACAATAGTGCTAAGCAATGGCCTGCTTGCCTCCACCCCGACCCCCCAAGGTGGCCTCTGGCACCGATTCCACTCTCTCGCAGCCGCCACTGTGCATCCCAGATAGATGCCAAAAGATCCATTTTCCTGGTGGTTTGCTTCACAAACACACAAAGGGACCTTTCTTTCTTTTTTTTTTTTGCAATGGGGGAAAGCGCAGTCAGTTCCTACAAAAAAAAATCAACTCCCTGGCGACAGCCACCAACTGGACGTGAGGGCAGCATACGTTTGTGTTTCCCTTGGCAGTGGGTTGGCCAGTGGGTTGGCGTTGGCCAACAGGTTGGCGGCATTGGCTGCTGGTGACACGGCAGACATCGGAAAAAATGGGGAATTTTGTCACCATGGGTCAACTGTGCTCAATTATGGTGATTGGCCAGGCCCAGGCGCGCACCCCTTCGTCAGGGCACAAGACCCCCTGCAGCCGACACGCGAATTCTTCGTTTGCACTCAAGTTTGGCGTGCCCTCTGCTCCAGCCGTTCACATGTGTGTGTGGGTGGGCGGCCACAGACTCCTTGGCCTTGTGACCTGCCTTTTCCCGCAGACAGCACCACAAAAAAATTCTCATTCATTCATCAGAAAGGCATTGGAACGCTGCAGTCGATTTTTTTTGGGGGGGGGTGGCAGAGCTTGGTGGCGGGGAACAGCGGCAAAAAAATGCTCCGCTACTACTCCCTGCAGGACAATGCACCCCGTTCCAAACAAAGGACAAAAGAAAGCATTGGTTCCCCAGGCCCCCCCTCTTGTCCCAAAAAAACAGGATAAAAAATTGCTTTGGCAACAGCATCAAACCGGCGGCAAAGTCCTGACGCAGATTTCCGGAACTGGCCCCAACTGTGTGTCAAAGGGATCTGTGGGCCCTTTGCATGCGATTTGCATGAAGGCTCTGAGTGCCATAGCGGTGTGGCAGCTTTTGCATTTCTGCATCACCTGACCCTGCGTGTGCCATTTTCTCAGGCTTTGGAGGTGGTGCAGAAAGGGCTGCAAGATTATCTCGGCGAAAAGCGGCAGTGCTTTGCACGGTTCTATTTCTTGTCTGATGAGGTATGGCTTGATGCTG
Source organism: Eutreptiella sp. 'Long Island Sound 2002' (assembly GCA_964036045.1). NCBI lineage: Eukaryota > Euglenozoa > Euglenophyceae > Eutreptiales > Eutreptiaceae > Eutreptiella > Eutreptiella sp. 'Long Island Sound 2002'. The sequence continues at coordinate 923,544 of OZ038385.1, forward strand.
TCGCCCAAATTCTCTTGTCTGTATTTCGAGTAATTCACCCTGCCTCCACACACACACACACACACACACACACACACACACACACACACACACACACACACACACACACACACACACACACACACACACACACACACACACACACACACACGTGTGCCTCCGAGTGAACCGGTTATTGAAGCTCTTTTGTGGACGGCAGTGTGAAAGCCTCTCGAAAAACAGACCCGGCCACTAGGAGCTTCTAGAACTCAGGCAGGGCATCCACAATTGCATGAAGGAAAGCAGCTGTGCGAACCAGGTACAACCACGGTCAGCTCAGACATGTCCCGCTTCCGCTTGGTGGACAAACACTGTGGACGGAACCTCCGGCGGACTGACTTTGTTTGTGCCTCTATCCCTGCCTAGGGCCAGCTATGGCCCGTTCGAAGAAGACAGGAAACTCATGTGCGAGGATTGAGAGGACATTGAGGTAAGGTTTGGTGGAGGCGATAGGCATTCATTGAGACATGCAATTTCACCCTGGATCCATTGCCGGGTAGCAGAACTCGCAGGGGGGCTTTGAGATTGGGGGCTCACTGCCAGTGCCTCGCAACCCACCTCCTTGCCCCACTAGCCCCCACTGTCACGCCACATCCTTGTATCTTCAGGAACTGCTGGAGATTCTGTCACAAAGTAAAGACCCCGTTGCCATCCAGCCGCATCTGAAAAAGATATTTGAGTGCATTTACAGTGTTGATTTCGAGGAGGTATGTGCCTAGTTTGTTGTGAGGGAGGGCAATGGGAACAGTACTGCCCATTGTGCGCCCAGAAAAAAATCGGGGGCATGCGTCCTTTCCACGAATGCCACCACCAGCTCTGGCCCTCGTAGATGCTGCCCATTGGTGGCGAAGAATTGGTGATCCGACACCTTCTCGCCCTTTGTTACACAGACATCAGTGGTGATGAACGTCTGAACCTCACGGCCTAGTGTGGGATCTGTGATGCCGGCTGGCGCTAGCAGCAGAGTGGACGCCATGGAGGCAGGGTGCTGCGAATGTGAGTAGGGGTACCAATAGATACCTGGTGTATTTTTTGAACACTTTAATAGAGACGGGTGACTGTTCACCATTGAAGTGTCTGGATATCGCTGTGTTGTGCAGGGGGCTGGGGTCTCGGAAAGGGGCTGCCGGCTGGCGAGTGGTTGATTGTATTTCCACAGTGCAGGAGCCCCGAGGTCCCCCCAAAAGAGAAGTGTGGCAGCCCCCAGGCTTCTGCTGTATGTCTGGGTTGCTGTGGTTGGAATAGTGCGGTTGGTGAGCACAGTCAGTGTGGTTTGTGTGGTATGACTGCTGTGCGCAGTCCGTGAAGCGAGGTGCTCCTGCAGGTTGCATTGGGTGGCATTACGCTGACAGACTCACGTCCCATCCGAAATCAGGGCTCATGCATCACAGTACCCTCGTATTCCGGCTGGTAAATGCTGGGGAATGCGTTTGAGGACCTGAAATACTATCTCTTGGCTCTCATGGTGGTTTTTGCAACAAATGGCTGCACACCAATGAAATATTTCGATTGAAACTGGAAATAGATGACCTCCAAAGAAACAGAATTGCATCAGAAGAATTCACTTCAAACTAGTCATCGAACTCCAAGCAACACACGACTTGTGTGATCCTCCGTCTCCAAGCAATACACGGCTTGTGTGATTCTCCTTTTCCCATCGAGGGCAAGGCTCTGGGTGGTACTACTTTCGTGCGATCCATGGGTCCAAGGGGCATCGCACCCAATGCTCATCCTGGTTGCCCCTGCATCAGGATCTCGAGATCACAGCGTGGAACAGCAGCGAAGGGGAGAAAGTTCCGTTGGAAAATCCGATGTATCCAAAAGGTAGTGCCTCCGCACGTGCTCAACCCCTTGGCCTTCCCTGCAGCGTTGCTGAGGCCTTGTGTTGTTTTGATTGGGACGGCAAGGGGCAGCAGATATCAATGGGGACGCCGCAATGACGGCAAAGTGAATGCATGGGTAGGGCAGATATGATTCTTTCTTTGTATTGTGGAAAGTCGAAGGACCGGGAATGAAGGTCGCTAACCGTGGACGGTTGGCAGTATGTCGTTTTCACCAAGCAGCGAAGTGCCCGCGGTTGGCGATTGACCGACGGCAGTTACTAGTCAGTTGACGATGGAAATGGTTTGATCTGGGCACTCGCGGCAAACATCGAGTGTTGTGCGGGCCTGGGACGGGTATATGTCAATGGAAAAGATGGCCGGAGTCCAGTAGAGCCCTAATCAATGAGACGGAGGAATGGCCAAAAAAAGACAAAGCCTGTTGCTTGCCTGTTCTTACCTAGCTCGATGTACGGAGTGAGGAGAGAAAGGTGTGTTGTTGTGTATATGAGGTGAAGTGCTGATGTTCCTGGAAGTGCAATTCCAGCCAGGAACAAAACCAGTTCCAACCGATTGAATGATGGCTGACAGCCATGCTTTGTTCTGGGTGTGTGTAGCTCGGGACTCTCCTACTTGAGGAGGGCGCTAGGACGCAAAAAAAAAAAAAGCAAAGAAAGCCTGGCCGAACCAGTTCCTGAAGCTCTTGGTGGGCGCCTTTGTGAAACAGGGTCAGCCTTTCTGGAGGTTCTGTCTGCACTGTTTGTCTGCCATCTGAAATTTTTGCGGCCATGCCGGCAATGCATGGTGTCAATTACCCCATCAAGGGTATTGAGCGGCTTGGTCGCTCGCGACACTCTCTTGATGCCATGGTGTGTGCATGCAGACAACAGGCCGAAACGCTGATATGCAGTAGGGTCTCGCTCTGACAGTGTGGCTTTGTGTTTTTCACACACCAATTTGCATGGTTGTTCCTTTCCTGGCCCGGACCAATGCGGGGGTGGTGGAGTGGCAGAACCTAATACAGGTGAGCTAAGCGAAGGTGTATGTGGAACCTTTGGTCAACTTACCCTGTTTAACACTCTTTCCTACCAAGATGTACTGGATTGCAACCACTCAAAGGTACATAATTTCAAAGAGGATGGCTGTCTATACCTAACAGAGGGGCCAATCAGATGTTCATGCAGGGGGGGGGGTGTTTCAGGGGCAGTCAATTTCGCGTGGGAAAGTTCGTGTTTCAAATTTGCCGACACATCCCGCACACTAGCGGCAGATATTGTGGACTCCGGTGGGGTGTGGTGCAAGATCTCTACAGGCCCACGAGGTTTTTGGTGGATTTCAGATTCAAATTGTGAGGGTGTGTGTGTGTGTGGGTGTGTGTGTGTGGGTGTCTGTGTCCTTTTTCTTGCACATCCCACTGCCCCATTCTGCTCCATCTTCCCTTACAGAGAATGATGCATGCATGGTTATGTGGGTTTGTTGCAAGTCCCACAAGGGGGGGCGGGGGTACACTCTTTGCTATCAGGCAGTCACAGACCCTCATCACTGGCAGAGTGTGGCAGATGGGTCTCCCCTGCATTGCGACACCTGCACTTGCGAGCCTGCAAAGCCCTACACGCCACAACATTTCTGGTAGTGTCCACGAAATTTGCCACACAAAATCTAGGGGCGTTGGTGACATTTCCCGAAGCGAAACGTACCACCGTGAATTTGATTTGGCACGAAATCCCCCCCCTTGTAGGGGCGAAATTACCAGCCTATTTGCACCCAGTTGGTGCAATTTGACCCCACCAACCCCACTGTGATGGCCCAACACTATGCCCACGCAACGCAACACGCAGTGTGGGGGACTGGCAGCCCTTGTGGTCGCGAGCTTTTGTTTGTTTGTGTTTGTGGGAAGGGCCCAAGGAGTCTCGGGAGGACAAGGGGGAGGACAGGAGGACATGGGAGGACAGGGAGGCAGCCCACAAGTTGATCGCTGCTGCCGTCTTCTTGAGATGAGGCAGCTGAGGCAGGGGACATGCAGAGAAGGGCACAGGAGGAAACGTCGAGTGACGGGGCTGAGAGAGCTACTGTGCTACTAAGCTACAGAGCTACTGTGTGATTTGGGGGTTCTCTCGTGATGGTAAGGTTTGATGTCACCAGGACTATTGTACATTAGACGGGGACGTATTTTGGGGTGTTTCGAAGGAGTGAGGATATGACATACCCGTTTGCTACTGGGGGGGGGGGGGGCATTATCTCTGTCCTGTTGGCACATTTTCTTGCCTTCGAAGGGACTACTCAGGATGTCATGCTCTAGACCATAAAGTTCTTGTTGCCGGCACTCCCCATTTTGGTATCTGCATCTCCAATGCGCTTAGCCCCCCCCCCCCCCCCCGCGCGGTCCAAGAGGCCCGCAGCCAGCAGTTTGGGCATTGATCCAACAGACAGGATGCATTGGAATAGTGCATTGTTGTTTCCCTACTCTTACCATTCCTCTTCCCCTGGTGACTTGGGCACCCCAAAGGCTTCTTGGAGCCTCCCATTTTGCACCGTCCCACAGGGAACGTCGAGTTCTGGTTGGGCGATATCCAGTCAAGCATGAAGGGCACAGTCCGGCATCAGGTTTTCCTAGCGTGGGAAGACTACCCCAAAACTCCCAGGTTTCCCCATGCGCGCCACCGCATTTCGGGTCGTCTCCTTGGGCTTCCTACATCCTGTTGTACAGGCCCTACATTTCACATCTGAGTTTCTGCACATCCTGCCTGCTGGGAGGTGGCACTTGTGGCACTTGAAGTGGCATTCTTGCATGTGGCACGGTAGGGTGCGCGCAATAGAAAAAACGGATTCAGAGGTGGGATGGGGCTTGCTTGAGTCATTATGGTGCGTGGGATGTCGGGTGAGGGGTGGGACGTGAGAAGCAGGATGCGGACATCGTAGCCTCTGTGTCCCCATCTCCTGCCGCAGCAGCCACTTCCTACAGCTCAGCTCCGACGCCCATTTTCCTCTGCACCTCCCACACCCTTCAATACACTTGTGGACATCAGCCAGGCCAAGCAGTCGCTCATACGTAGTTTAATGTGTCGCATTTTGTCGCAGTGAGATGCATCGATGATACGTCTTCGCAAATCCCTCCAATACCTTTATGTGTCATTTGTGCTGGGGGTTCCTCATTTCGAAATCCTCGTGGTCGAAACGGCGGGTGGGCAGGGCGGCACGAGGGAGGGGGCTGAAGCCATTTTGTTTTTACATTTCGCATGCAAGTTCTCGCTTCAGGTCGTTCAGGGCGGCTTGAAACGCCCCACGTCGTTTCAAGGCAGCGCATGAGTTGGAAGCCTTTCCCACTCCCCTTCCCGCCTCCTCAAGGGCGAACCTACGCGATCTGTCCCTGCTTTACGTCACTCCTGCCATTGTGCGCATTTCTGAGAGAGGCGTCATTTCTTTGGTCGCATCGGTGTCTCGTTGGGACACAGATGCGCCTCTTGCTGATTGGCATTGGTACACCGTTCAGGAAGGAATGGGTGCTCAAGTGGGGAGGTCAAATTGTGATTGCCGTTGGGCAGATCTACTGGACGAAAGGCGCTGAGGATGCACTGATTTCTGGCGGAAGCGTGGCCCTAGGTGTGTGCGTTGGTGGATTCTGGGATGCTGTTGACAAATGCGGGGGCTGCTGGTGCAGAGCATATCTGTGCGTTGATGTGGATTGGCAAGGCCGGTCCAGGCCGGGCAGGCCGCACCACCATGCACCGCACGGCAGTCTTAGGAGCACTGTGGTGCAAAGCCCTTGAGCCCTTGGGGTCTGCTTGCATCATTCCATTTGCCCATTTTAGAATGTTTTTGGTCGTTTCGGAACACCAGGATCCAAAACCGCCAGAGCTTCAGTCCAAATCCACGGGGGGTCTGCCGGCCAGAACCCGACCCCAAGGGGAGGGGGGGGGGGGGGGGCTCTAAGGACCCCAAAATGGTTGTATGGGTCAATGGGTTTTGTGGGCCCTGGAGGCGCTGGAGATTTTGTTTCGGGCATACGGCAGTGTGAATCACCTCGAAGAGAGGCCGTTAGATCAAGCGCAGGCGCGGGCGTCGTATACCCCCCCTTTTTGGGGGTCATTCGCGTAGCATACCCCAAGGCATGATATTTGATGTCCAACCCCTTGTAAAATCATTATTTTGCCCAATAAGACCATCCCCCAATGGATTTTTTGATTCTGAGGCCTCAATCCCTTGAAACTGGGTATCACTTTTTTTGGGGGGGGGTCAAAAGTCTGTGCTCAGAAGTATGTGCTCAGAAGGGTTTGAAGGAGGGTCAGATTGGGCAGAGCTGACAGGCCGACCTACCTGGGATGCGAACCGCTGACCTACCCGTCTGCGGTCGGCTGCATTACCATTCGACCGTTGCTTGTTCTGACAGTATCTGTCCTCCCCACTGCTTGAAGCCAAGTCTGCCACTGAAAAAAACCCAAACTGTGTGTTTCTGTCTGCCTGCCTGCTTGCCCGACTGACTATCTGACTGACTGCTTGCCTGACTAACTGACTGATTGGCTGACTGTCAGCCTCTCTTCGAGGTGCACTGCCGAAGGCAATAGAATTTTTTTGTTGTGCCCTATGTGTCTATACTCAAAATACTAAGAGTTTTGTGGAGAATTCAAAAGTGGGTGAAAAACACAGAAACCCTGACCCTGACCCAACTCCGGATCCCACCTTGGCTGATGGGTGCCTGAGCTAATGGGCAATTTTTTTTTGAAAAAAAATTTTGCCCCACTTGTGTATGTTCAAAATGATCAGCATGTCCTGGGGATCATTTTGAGGTATGTCCCCCGGGGATCCCGGTGGCTGACCGCCCGACCAACCTACCCCTTGGGTTTGGGTCAATGAAGGAGGTGGGGGGGGGGCTACAGCCCCTGAATTGTTTCAACAGCCCTCAGGGTCACATTCCCACCAGGCAGCTGCCCCTTTGTCCAAATCGCAGTCTTGATGGTTTTCTTTCTCAGGGGAATACGCCAAGAAGCTGAGCGACCAGTTGATGGAGTTGGTGTATCTTGTCCAAGGGGAACTGATTGTTCGCGAGCGTATCAATCTCGGTGCTCTGATTACCATCGAGTTGCACGGACGCGACGTGATGGACAATATCTATGCGGCAAAGGTACATGGCCCTGCTATGGGGGTAACCGAACCCTCCCGCAACCCTGGGCCAGCGCGCCGGCGAGACGGCAAGTGTGTGCCTCAATAGCCACGATGAACACGGAGACGTACGAACAGGCCTGGTGTAGAGAGGGTTGGGGGCGGTTCCACGATTTTTTCACCAACACCACTAGTTTCCCCGCTACAGAACGCGCGTAGCCTGGCCTTTCTCGCTGGCTCTGACCCATCTTGTTCGATGTGGTCTAGAAACGGCGGTGTCAGTCTGAGTGCAGTGGGCAGGAGAGGGTCAGCACGACCATGTTTTGCAACCTCCGACGCACTTCCTTTTTTTTTTGCCAAGATTGAGAAGATCACAGATTTCGAGTGGATGTCGCAGCTGCGGTATTACTGGGAAGAGGATCCTGTTGGAGACATGGGGTCTCATCACTGTTTCATTAAGCAAGTCGAGTCCGTGTTCAGGTACCTGTGCTGCAAGTCGCTTGCTGCGTCAGGCCACAAGGCCCAGAACCTGCACCGGGCACAAGCCGGTGCTCAGTGACGGCTCTACCCAGAACCATGAGTTGCAGAGGCTAGAAAAATGGTTTCCGTGCCTCCAATCGTTCTCAAAATTTCTGGCGTCATTTGTGGACTTCATTTTTCTCCGCAGGACCCGTTTTTGATTCTACAGCTGTTGTAAAACGCTGCGGTGTGGACAATGCAATCTGCGTATTTTTGACAACATTGCGCACATTCCCGCCCCCAGGCATAGGGGACGGGGACGCCCCCTCCTCCTTTGAAGTGGCACTACGTTCGGTCCCAACCGAACGCTTCTGTCCGCCCCCAACTGCCCTCGAACCGCTTTGTAACCGCCAAATTGCGACACTCAGCTGCTCGTCTAACTGCCAGTGGCTGCTTTTGCAACCGCTCTTGAAACCCCCTCTTTCGCCCTCCTGTCCGGTCAAGCGTACCTCTGTGGATTCCGTTTTCCACAACCCCTGAGACATGCGGAGTAGGCTGTCGATTGCGGCGGCCCTTCGGACCTCAACAGCCTGGTCGCTCTGGTCGCGTGACCAAGCGTCTTAATATCGCGGGGCCCCAATGTGCTGGGTTTTTCAGCAGTCCTCCAGTATGCAGGCGGGTGGGCCGGCTTGTCGTCATGGGCGGGCCACGGTTCCGTCCCCCCCCCCCCCCGAATTGTAATTCTCGAGAAGTCCACAATTCATGGCCAACGCCCTTCTCTTTTAGGTACGGAGGTGAGTATCTGGGCAACACCATGCGATTGGTGATCACACCGCTGACGGACAGAATCTATCTGACACTGACAGGTGTGAACCTCTAGTGAATCCGCAATCATAGTGACACAACTGAATTTTATTTTCCTTCGAATTTGGAGGCAAGTCCAGGACCTCAGGTCGGCGCTTGGGGGTTACCCACCGGCCGTCAACCGGTGGATTGACGACGGCAACGGATTCATGGAACTCAGTCGACGGCTACCGCGTCGGTCACCGGCATGTTGGTGGTCTTGTGTTGGAGCATGCTTTTCTCATGGATGTGGTGGTTTATTATTTGGAATTGTGCATCGCAGAAGCCCTTGTCACATTTGCGCTTATCCGTCTGCAGGAGCCCTCAGTATGTTCCTTGGTGGAGCCCCTGCAGGCCCTGCTGGTACAGGCAAGACAGAGACCACCAAGGTTCTCCCTCCTCATCCTGTCAGTCTTGCATAGTTGTGTCCGACACCTGAAACGTCTCTCAGTACGACTGTGCTGCGTGGCGTTCCCCTGTCCTGCTTTTCCGTTTTAGTCGAGGGTTTGGTGTTGCAGGACCACAGGTACATTTCAAACCAATGGAATGGAGGAATCTTGACCTGCAGAGGCCTTGTTCCCCTCCAAGCACGAGGATGGGGGGCGAGGTGCTTGCATCGTATTCAATGACAGCTTGGATTTCTGCAGTAGGGTCCTGCTGAGCTAATGTCTCGACCAACGCAACCGCACAGGTACTGTGCCATGGGATCCGGAACTCCCTGGCCACACAACCTGCCTCAGTTGTGGAGAGTCAGAACCACCCGGACCTGGGTTGGGTGCACATAAGGCCTGCGGGTGCCATCTCTCTCTCATTTCTCGTTTTGCCGAAACCGATTTTTTGCGCGGGAAATGTTTCGCCAGTAAACGGTGTTACCCCACGTGTCCTGTTCAGATCTCTCACGATGTACGTTCTGTTCGGAGATTGCCTCCGAAATCGCGGTGCAGCCGACCGTGATTTATGCTGAATGCCACATTCGCGGTGAATAGGACGGAAACGTTCATCAGCAATTTATGTTTATTTTCCCATTTCCAGCACGTATCACTGAGTGTCAAGAAGTGTAGTGTCGGGCACGTCAGTAAAATGTCAACGACCGTCCGCAAAAGCGGCAACAAGTGTTAGCAAGCGGCACGTTGTAGCTTGTTTGTTGTTGTGCAGGACTTGGCCAAGGCATTGGCAAAGCAGTGTGTGGTGTTCAACTGTCAAGAAGGACTGGATTTTCGTGCAATGGCCAAGTTTTTCAAAGGACTGGCAATGGCTGGAGCATGGGCTTGTTTCGATGAGTTCAACCGCATTGACGTCGAGGTGCTACCATGCAATCGTGTGCTCAGTGGCGCGTGCAGACGTGCTGAGGGGCATTTTGAAATTTGTGCATGTGCAGGCGTCCGTGGGCAGCGCACGTATCCGTGTGTGTTGGAGGGGTGGGGGGTGGTTCGGGACGAATTGCTTCAATTGTATGTGTGTCGGTGTGATGTGTGTGTATTGGTACGTCCATCGGTGTGTGTCGCGACGGTGACGTGCTGGTCTGAGGATAGAATCGATGCGGTTTTCCTCCTGCAGGAGGTACCATGTAAGCAGAGGGGGTATGAACCATTTGAGCTCGCTTTAAGAGTGCTCGGAACAACTGATCTTGCACCAAGTTGCAACCGATGGGGTCGGTTTTCATATATGCCCGCCCGCTGGCAGCACCCGTGGGGCCCTGCGATCTCTCCGTACCTCCTCCTGTGTTCTCCCTCTCTCTCTCTCTCTCTCTCTCTCTCTCTCTCTCTCTCTCTCTCTCTCTCTCTCTCCTTCCGTCTCTCTCTGTGTGCGTCGTCTGTGTTGGTGTGTCTGTCTGTCTGTCTGTCCCTCTCCTCAGATTTGGTCATTTCTGGGCCAGTTTTGGGTTGCCTCGGGTCACTCTGGGTTTGATAAGGGGTGTTCAGGACTGCCGGCATGGTTTGTGGGGCACAGTGCCCGAAGGTCTGGTCCCCATTCCCTCACCGAGCCCATTGCAATGTTTGGTGCAATTCTGTCGTTGCCATGCATTTGCCATCAGGTGCTGTCGGTGGTGGCACAGCAGGTCAGCGACATCCAGCAGGCGGCTATCACCAAGAATTACCGCATTGAGTTTGAAGGGACCGATATCCTTGTGGATCCCACCAACGCGGTGTTCATTACCATGAACCCCGGGTACGCCGGCCGCACGGAGCTGCCGGACAACCTCAAGGTGCTGTTCCGTCCGGTCGCCTGCATGGTTCCGGATTATGCACTCATTGGGGAGATCCGCTTGTTCTCGTTCGGATACACGAAGGCCAGGTCTGTTCACTCGCTTCTGCCACGTGTGCAAACAGTCAGCGCTGTCAACACATCTTTGTGTCCTACGAGAAGGGGTGGGCGCAAAAACAAGATGGGAATGGAGAGGACAGCGGATGACACGTAGTCAACAGCGGAGGGCATGTGACTGAGGACGGGTGTGCGTGATTGAAGATACTGTAACAACATCGATGGCCATATGTGTGTCGTGTTTCCCAAACACATTGCTGCAGCAGTTTGCTTCGTTTTCCTCAGAGCCTTGGCGAAGAAAATGGTGGCCACGTTCCGTTTGTCATCGGAGCAGTTGTCCAGTCAGGACCACTACGATTACGGGATGCGGGCGGTGAACACCGTCATCAGCGCGGCAGGTCTTATGAAGAGAGAAAATCGAGACGGCGATGAGGACCTGCTGCTGCTGCGCGCTCTGAGAGACAGCAATTTGCCAAAATTTTTGAAAGGTATGCGTTGCTGCCCTCTGGGTGTTTGGCGACGGTGGGGGCGATGGGGGTGCTGGTCCACAGCTCATGATGCTGACTGCTGACGCCTGACCAATGCTCTCCCCCGAATTTGTGGTCCTGTAAGTTCAACCCTGACATTGTGGGCATGTCCAGCCCCATCCAGTCAGCATCGCAGTGCTGTAGCATCTCCAAATGCAAGCGAGTCAGATTCAATGGCGGGGTAGGTAGATTGCTTAGATTGCGTAGATCCCTCCGCAGGGTGGTGCTGCAGGATGCGCACATTTTTTTTGGCATCAGGGACAGCCCCCAGGGAGCGCTCTGGTCACCGTTATATAGCCGTCGGGTCCCCTACTACTGCTATCGTTACCCTTCAACCGCCATCGGTTGCCCCTGATGCCAGCTTACAAACCTGCTGCCCCGTCCAGTTTGCGTTCTGCTCTATTCGCTCCGGAGGTCTACCTCCACAGGACAGCAGTCGGGTGGCACCCGGGGGCCAGGGCGCGGGGTGCCGCTGCTCCCCCGTTAACAATGGTAACCGGACATAAGCTGACGGAGCCTGGGGGTGGGGAGCATTGGGGCTGCAGTGCAGTGCGCTGGAGGCCCCGGGCACATGAAGATCACGGTACAAGAACTGTCCTGCCCGGGCTGCGCTGGAACACAAGATGCGAGGAACGTGTTCCTTGGGCCTGGGACGCTTTGGGTGGTTGCTTGCCCAACTGCAATGTGTTTGTCCTCTGGGGATATGGCTGTCCTCTGGGGATATGGCTGTCCAGTGAGGGAAGCAACACTTTAGTTTTGCACGTAATTGGGGTCACACTGTTTGTGCAGTGCGCACGCCAGGCCTTTGTCTCAGCACAGCGACCCCGTCTGACCGCTGTGGTTTACAGTCTCCGATGTTGTGGAGGGCAATCCATTGGAGGGGGGAGAGGGGGCCTGGCCACGCTGGATGGGTGGTATCTGCCCACACCCTCATTCTGCCTCGGGGGGCATCCCATTTGTGCACAATGGAGTGACCTGGGACAGGCGATGAGTCCTCATTCAGCTCGTACCCTGCGGCAAGATACCTGCTCGCTGCGCAGCGGCAAAGCATTGTGGAAGCACAAGAACAACCATTGTTGTGCCCCTACCTGAGCCTGGCTTGTGGGCACGGAGGAGGGGGATCGTCGCTTTTGGCTCACTGCTTGAGGACATCCTGTTGTTTGTTTTGCAGAGGACATCACACTGTTTGAGGGTATCATATCCGATCTGTTCCCGGGGGCCGTGCTCCCAACCCCGGATTATGGTGTGCTTATGGAATACTTGTTGAAGACCATCGCAGATTTCAAATTGCAGGTCTGATCTTCTGCAGTGTGTTCAGAGGGGGAGGAGATGGAGGGCCCTGCGGCCCCCTTGGGTCTAGTGTACGGCAATACGCAGGTTTCACATGATGCGCATATTGACAGGCAAGCGCTTCTGAGTTGTGGTGGGTTGTCACCGATTTCCTGTGATTTGTGTTCATTTCAGCATTTTGGCCTCCTGTACCGTGCATATGTGGTGGGTCTCCCCACATTCTCCTCCAGTGGGTTGTGTTTGTAACCCCCCCCCCCCCATGGTTTGGTGCACAGCACTGTGTCCAGCAGCAAGCTCCAGGTTCGAATGTACGTGCATGTGTGTGCGCGCGCGCTTGTAATGACATCCCCCGCCAACTGTCCTCCACAGCCGGTGGGAATGTTCATCACCAAGTGCATTCAGCTGTATGAGATGACGGTCCTGCGGCACGGACTGATGACAGTTGGACCCACAGGAGGAGGCAAGACGTGTGCACTTCGGACTTTGCAGGCGGCCATGACCAGCATTGCCGGAAAGAAAGACAATTCTCCGGCGGATGCTGCACGGTGTGTGCACCTTTTGTGGATTTCTTTGCAGCCTGATCATTCTTCAATGCTCGACACAAGAGCAGAACGAAAAAAATTTAACTGCAGCCAGCTACGACTGAAATCTTAGGTCCTCCTGAGCTTTTGAGAGCTCACGTATCTCAGCCCCCCCAACCCCGCCACCCCAAGCGAAGGTGCGGCCTCTCCCACTTGTGTATGTTGTAACTCGTGTAATTTTTTGCAGTAAATGCGTGTAACAAAAAAATCGTCTAGTCGTGTAAAATTTTTTTGTGGTAAGTCGTGTAAGCCCGTCACACGTATTACTGCAAAAAAAAATTACATGACTAGAGGATTTTTTTGTACACGCATTTACCGAAAAAAAAAGATTACACGACTTACCGCAAAAAAAAATTACATGATTTGACGATTTTTTCCTACACGTGTTTACCGCAAAAATATAAAAATTACACGACCTTACGGCATAGAAACAATTACCAATTTTACTGAAAATGCATGCCTGCAGGCGATGTGCCCACCTGTGGCCAGTAGTGGCCACTAGGCCTATGTAACCCGTGCCATGGGCCCTCCGAAAGCCTCAAAATTGTTGTTGTGTAGGCTATTTAGTGGCACCTGAAAATTTTTCACATGTCAACTTTTTCCGAAACCCTTCTGTTGCCCCTAGGTTGGGTTTGTGTTATCATTTGGTGACAATACGGGTATTTGAGCGCCCATGGGGACCCACGTAGTGGCCACTGGGCCCATCTAGCCCGAGCCATGGGCCCCCCAGAAGCTTCAAAATTGCTGTTTGTAGGTGATTCAATGGCATTTAGTGTGTGCACAAACAAAAGCAGTTTTCCGGCCTGTACAGGTCAAAAATGGAAATTTTTGCAAAACTTTTTTTGATATTGTGACCACTCACAATGATGAAATATGCTATGTAACACATGTTTTAGCCCCTCTTTATGTGTTTTTCACCCCATTTGGGTGTCGGGGGGGGGGGGGGGGCAAGGGGGCAGGGGTACAACCTGCTTATGCAGTTTTCCAACCTCGGCAGCTCAAAAATGGAAATTTCGGAAACTGATCTTTTTGATACTTTGACCATCCAAAATGATCAAATATCCTATGTAAGCATGTTTTCGCCCCTCTTTATGTGTTTTTTCACCTTATTTGGATGTCGGGGGGGGGGGGGGGGGGCTCCCCAAGGGGCTGGGGCACAACCTGCCTATGTAGTTTTATAGCCTCGGCAACTCAAAAATGGTCGTTCCTCTCCCCTCTTCGAGGTGCCTTGCCGAAGGCAATATGATTTTACTGAAAATGCATAACTGACCCAATGTGCCCACCTGTGGGCCACTTCTGATTTTTTCCCCGCGCTTGGCGTTGGGGACCCCCGAGAATGCAGGGGTGGGTGACGTAGCACTTCCGCTCTCTTCTGGGCCCCGAGAAGGCAAGGGTGAGTTAGCCACTTCTGATTTTGTCCCCCTTTGCAGGGCGGTCATTGAGGAACCAGTTTTTTTTGTTGGTTAAGGTTAGGTTAGGGACTCGCAATCCACGCTTTGTTGCGTGGCACCTTGAGTTGGGGTTAGGGACTTGCAATCCACGCTTTGTTGCGTGGCCTCTTTAGTTGCGGTTAGGGACTTGCACTCCACGCTTTGCTGTGTGGCCCCTTGAGTTGGGGTTAGGGACTTGTAATCCACGCTTTGTTGCGTGGCCCCTTGAGTTGGGGTTGGGGACTTGCAATCCACGCTTTGTTGTGTGGCCCCTCGAGTTGGGGTTAGGGACTTGCAATCCATGCTTTGTTGCGTGGCCCCTTGAGTTGGGATTGGGGACTTGCAATCCACGCTTTGTTGCGTGGCCTCTTTAGTTGCGGTTAGGGAGCTTGCAATCCACGCTTTGTTGCGTGGCCCCTTGAGTTGGGGACAAAGACTTGCAATCCACGCTTTGTTGCGTGGCCCCTTGAGTTGAGGTTAGGGACTTGCAATCCACGCTTTGTTGCGTGGCCCCTTGAGTTGGGATTGGGGACTTGCAATCCACGCTTTGTTGCGTGGCCCCTCGAGTTGGGGTTAGGGACTTGCAATCCACGCTTTGTTGCGTGGCCCCATGAGTTGGTATTGGGGACTTGCAATCCACGCTTTGTTGCGTGGCCCCTTGAGTTGGGGACAGGGACTTGCAATCTACGCTTTGTTGCGTGGCCCCTTGAGTTGGGGTTAGGGACTCGCAATCCACGCTTTGTTGCGTGGCCCCTTGAGTTGGGGTTGGGGAGTTGCAATCCGCGCTTTGTTGCGTGGCCCCTTGAGTTGGGGTTAGGGACTTGCAATCCATGCTTTGTTGCGTGGCCCCTTGAGTTGGGGTTAGGGACTTGTAATCCACGCTTTGTTGCATGGCCCCTTGAGTTGCGGTTAGGGACTTGCACTCCACGCTTTGCTGTGTGGCCCCTTGAGTTGGGGTTTGGGAGCTTGCAATCCACGCTTTGTTGCGTGGCCTCTTTTTGTTGCGGTTAGGGACTTGCAATCCACGCTTTGTTGCGTGTTCCCTTGAGTTGGGGTTAGGGAGTTGCAATCC
This sequence comes from Eutreptiella sp. 'Long Island Sound 2002', assembly GCA_964036045.1. Lineage (NCBI taxonomy): Eukaryota > Euglenozoa > Euglenophyceae > Eutreptiales > Eutreptiaceae > Eutreptiella > Eutreptiella sp. 'Long Island Sound 2002'. Next base: position 938,964 of record OZ038385.1, read on the forward strand.
ACGCTTTGTTGCGTGGCCCCTGTGTTGGGGTTAGGGACTTGCAATCCACGCTTTGTTGTGTGGCCCCTTGAGTTGGGGACAGGGACTCGCAATCCACGCTTTGTTGCGTGGCCTCTTTAGTTGCGGTTAGGGACTTGCAATCCACGCTTTGTTGCGTGGCCCCTTGAGTTGGGGTTAGGGACTTGCAATCCAAGCTTTGTTGTGTGTTCCCTTGAGTTCGGGTTGGGGACTTGTATTCCACGCTTTGTTGCATGGCCCCTTGAGTTGGGGTTGGGGACTTGCAATCCACGCTTTGTTGCGTGGCCCCTTGAGTTGGGGTCAGGGACTCGCAACCGACGCTTTGTTGCGTGGCCCCTTGAGTTGGGGTTAGGGACTCGCAATCGACGCTTTGTTGCGTGGCCTCTTTAGTTGCGGTTAGGGACTTGCAATCCACGCTTTGTTGCGTGGCCCCTTGAGTTGGGGTTAGGGACTTGCAATCCAAGCTTTGTTGTGTGTTCCCTTGACTTCGGGTTGGGGACTTGTAATCCACGCTTTGTTGCATGGCCCCTTGAGTTGGGGTTGGGCACTTGCAATCCACGCTTTGTTGCGTGGCCCCTTGAGTTGGGGTTAGGGACTCGCAATCGACGCTTTGTTGCGTGGCCCCTTGAGTTGGGGACAGGGACTGGCAATCCACGCTTTGTTGCGTGGCCCCTTGAGTTGGGGTTAGGGACTTGCAATCCACGCTTTGTTGCGTGGCCCCTTGAGTTGGGGTTAGGGACTTGCAATCCGCGCTTTGTTGCGTGGCCCCTTGAGTTGGGGTTAGGGACTTGCAATCGACGCTTTGTTGCGTGGCCACTTGAGTCGGGGTTAGGGAGTTGCAATCTACGCTTTGTTGCGTGGCCCCTTGAGTTGGGGTTAGGGACTTGCAATCCACGCTTTGTTGCGTGGCCCCTTTAGTTGGGGTTAGGGACTTGCAATCCACGCTTTATTGTGTGGCCCCTTGAGTTGGGGTTAGGGACTCGCAATCCACGCTTTGTTGCGTGGCCTCTTTAGTTGCGGTTAGGGACTTGCAATCCACGCTTTGTTGCGTGGCCCGTTGAGTTGGGGTTAGGGACTTGCAATCCACACTTTGTTGCGTGTTCCCTTGAGTTGGGGTTAGGGACTTGCAATCCACGCTTTGTTGTGTGGCCCCTTCAGTTGCAGTTGGGGACTTGTAACCCACGCCTTTTTGCGTGGCCCCTTGAGTTGGGGTTGGGGACTTGCAATCCACGCTTTGTTGCGTGGCCCCTTGAGTTGGGGTTAGGGACTGGCAATCCACGCTTTGTTGCGTGGCCCCTTGAGTTAGGGACAGGGACTAGCAATCCACGCTTTGTTGCGTGGCCCCTTGAGTTGGGGTTAGGGCTTTGCAATGCACGCTTTGTTGCGTGGCCCCTTGAGTTGGGGTTGAGGACTTGTAATCCACGCTTTGTTGCGTGGCCCCTTGAGTTGGGGTTAGGGACTTGCAATCCACGCTTTGTTGCGTGGCCCTTGAGTTGGGGTTAGGGACTTGCGATCCGCGCTTTGTTGTGTGGCCCCTTGAGTTGGGGTTAGGGACTCGCAATCGACGCTTTGTTGTGTGGCCCTTTGAGTTGGGGTTGGGGACTTGCACTCCACGCTTTGTTGCGTGGCCACTTGAGTCGGGGTTAGGGAGTTGCAATCTACGCTTTGTTGCGTGGCCCCTTGAGTTGGGGTTAGGGACTTGCAATACACGCTTTGTTGTGTGGCCCCTTGAGTTGCGGTTAGGGACTTGCAATCCACGCTTTGTTGCGTGGCCCGTTGAGTTTGGGTTAGGGACTTGCAATCCACGCTTTGTTGCGTGTTCCCTTGAGTTGGGGTTAGGGACTTGCAATCCACGCTTTGTTGTGTGGCCCCTTCAGTTGCAGTTGGGGACTTGTAACCCACGCTTTTTTGCGTGGCCCCTTGAGTTGGGGTTGGGGACTTGCAATCCACGCTTTGTTGCGTGGCCCCTTGAGTAGGGGTTAGGGACTCGCGATCCACGCTTTGTTGCGTGGTCCCTTGAGTTGGGGTTAGGGACTAGCAATCCACGCTTTGTTGCATGGCCCCTTGAGTTAGGGACGGGGACTAGCAATCCACGCTTTGTTGCGTGGCCCCTTAAGTTGGGGTTAGGGCTTTGCAATCCACGCTTTGTTGTGTGGCCCCTTGAGTTGGGGTTAGGGACTCGCAATCCACGCTTTGTTGCGTGGCCCCTTGAGTTGGGGCTAGGGACTTGCAATCCGCGCTTTGTTGTGTGGCCCCTTGAGTTGGGGTTAGGGACTCGCAATCGACGCTTTGTTGTGTGGCCCTTTGAGTTGGGGTTGGGGACTTGCACTCCACGCTTTGTTGCGTGGCCACTTGAGTCGGGGTTAGGGAGTTGCAATCTACGCTTTGTTGCGTGGCCCCTTGAGTTGGGGTTAGGGACTTGCAATCCACGCTTTGTTGCGTGGCCCCTTGAGTTGGGGTTAGGGAGTTGCAATCTACGCTTTGTTGCGTGGCCCCTTGAGTTGGGGTTAGGGACTTGCAATCCACGCTTTATTGTGTGGCCCCTTGAGTTGGGGACAGGGACTCGCAATCCACGCTTTGTTGTGTGGCCCCTTGAGTTGCGGTTAGGGACTTGCAATCCACGCTTTGTTGCGTGGCCCGTTGAGTTGGGGTTACGGACTTGCAATCCACGCTTTGTTGCGTGTTCCCTTGAGTTGGGGTTAGGGACTTGCAATCCACGCTTTGTTGTGTGGCCCCTTCAGTTGCAGTTGGGGACTTGTAACCCACGCTTTTTTGCGTGGCCCCTTGAGTTGGGGTTGGGGACTTGCAATCCACGCTTTGTTGCGTGGCCCCTTGAGTAGGGGTTAGGGACTGGCAATCCACGCTTTGTCGCGTGGCCCTTTGAGTTAGGGACAGGGACTAGCAATCCACGCTTTGTTGCGTGGCCCCTTAAGTTGGGGTTAGGGCTTTGCAATCCACGCTTTGTTGCGTGGCCCCTTGAGTTGGGGTTGAGGACTTGTAATCCACGCTTTGTTGCGTGGCCCCTTGAGTTGTGGTTAGGGACTTGCAATCCACGCTTTGTTGCGTGGCCCCTTGAGTTGGGGTTAGGGCCTTGCGATCCACGCTTTGTTGTGTGGCCCCTTGAGTTGGGGTTAGGGACTTGCGATCCACGCTGTGTTGCGTGGCCCTTTGAGTTGGGGTTAGGGACTTGCAGTCCGCGCTTTGTTGTGTGGCCCCTTGAGTTGACGCTTTGTTGTGTGGCCCCTTGAGTTGGGGTTAGGGACTTGCAATCCACGCTTTGTTGCGTGGCCCCTTGAGTTGACGCTTTGTTGTGTGGCCCCTTGAGTTGGGGTTAGGGTCTTGCAATCCACGCTTTGTTGCGTGTTCCCTTGAGTTGGGGTTGAGGACTTGCAATCCACGCTTTGTTGTGTGGCCCCTTCAGTTGCAGTTGGGGACTTGTAACCCACGCTTTTTTGCGTGGCCCCTTGAGTTGGGGTTGGGGACTTGCAATCCACGCTTTGTTGCGTGGCCCCTTGAGTAGGGGTTAGGGACTGGCAATCCACGCTTTGTCGCGTGGCCCCTTGAGTTAGGGACAGGGACTAGCAATCCACGCTTTGTTGCGTGGCCCCTTAAGTTGGGGTTAGGGCTTTGCAATCCACGCTTTGTTGCGTGGCCCCTTGTGTTGGGGTTGAGGACTTGTAATCCACGCTTTGTTGCGTGGCCCCTTGAGTTGGGGTTAGGGACTTGCAATCCACGCTTTGTTGCGTGGCCCCTTGAGTTGGGGTTAGGGCCTTGCGATCCACGCTTTGTTGTGTGGCCCCTTGAGTTGGGGTTGAGGACTTGTAATCCACGCTTTGTTGCGTGGCCCCTTGAGTTGGGGTTAGGGACTCGCGATCCACGCTTTGTTGCGTGGTCCCTTGAGTTGGGGCTAGGGACTGGCAATCCACGCTTTGTCGCGTGGCCCCTTGAGTTAGGGACAGGGACTAGCAATCCACGCTTTGTTGCGTGGCCCCTTATGTTGGGGTTAGGGCTTTGCAATCCACGCTTTGTTGCGTGGCCCCTTGAGTTGGGGTTGAGGACTTGTAATCCACGCTTTGTTGCGTGGCCCCTTGAGTTGGGGTTGAGGACTTGTAATCCACGCTTTGTTGCGTGGCCCCTTGAGTTGGGGTTAGGGACTTGCAATCCACGCTTTGTTGCGTGGCCCTTGAGTTGGGGTTAGGGACTTGCAATCCGCGCTTTGTTGTGTGGCCCCTTGAGTTGGGGTTAGGGACTCGCAATCGACGCTTTGTTGTGTGGCCCTTTGAGTCGGGGTTGGGGACTTGCACTCCACGCTTTGTTGCGTGGCCACTTGAGTCGGGGTTAGGGAGTTGCAATCTACGCTTTGTTGCGTGGCCCCTTGAGTTGGGGTTAGGGACTTGCAATACACGCTTTCTTGTGTGGCCCCTTTAGTTGCGGTTAGGGACTTGCAATCCACGCTTTGTTGCGTGGCCCGTTGAGTTTGGGTTAGGGACTTGCAATCCACGCTTTGTTGCGTGTTCCCTTGAGTTGGGGTTAGGGACTTGCAATCCACGCTTTGTTGCGTGTTCCCTTGAGTTGGGGTTGAGGACTTGTAATCCACGCTTTGTTGTGTGGCCCCTTCAGTTGCAGTTGGGGACTTGTAACCCACGCTTTTTTGCTTGGCCCCTTGAGTTGGGGTTGGGGACTTGCAATCCACGCTTTGTTGCGTGGCCCCTTGAGTAGGGGTTAGGGACTCGCGATCCACGCTTTGTTGCGTGGTCCCTTGAGTTGGGGTTAGGGACTAGCAATCCACGCTTTGTTGCATGGCCCCTTGAGTTAGGGACGGGGACTAGCAATCCACGCTTTGTTGCGTGGCCCCTTAAGTTGGGGTTAGGGCTTTGCAATCCACGCTTTGTTGCGTGGCCCCTTGAGTTGGGGTTAGGGACTTGCAATCCACGCTTTGTTGCGTGGCCCCTTGAGTTGGGGTTAGGGACTTGCAATCCGCGCTTTGTTGTGTGGCCCCTTGAGCTGGGGTTAGGGACTCGCAATCGACGCTTTGTTGTGTGGCCCTTTGAGTTGGGGTTGGGGACTTGCACTCCACGCTTTGTTGCGTGGCCACTTGAGTCGGGGTTAGGGAGTTGCAATCTACGCTTTGTTGCGTGGCCCCTTGAGTTGGGGTTAGGGACTTGCAATCCACGCTTTGTTGCGTGGCCCCTTTAGTTGGGGTTAGGGACTTGCAATCCACGCTTTATTGTGTGGCCCCTTGAGTTGGGGACAGGGACTCGCAATCCACGCTTTGTTGTGTGGCCCCTTGAGTTGCGGTTAGGGACTTGCAATCCACGCTTTGTTGCGTGGCCCGTTGAGTTGGGGTTAGGGACTTGCAATCCACGCTTTGTTGCGTGTTCCCTTGAGTTGGGGTTAGGGACTTGCAATCCACGCTTTGTTGTGTGGCCCCTTCAGTTGCAGTTGGGGACTTGTAACCCACGCTTTTCTGCGTGGCCCCTTGAGTTGGGGTTGGGGACTTGCAATCCACGCTTTGTTGCGTGGCCCCTTGAGTAGGGGTTAGGGACTGGCAATCCACGCTTTGTCGCGTGGCCCCTTGAGTTAGGGACAGGGACTAGCAATCCACGCTTTGTTGCGTGGCCCCTTAAGTTGGGGTTAGGGCTTTGCAATCCACGCTTTGTTGCGTGGCCCCTTGTGTTGGGGTTGAGGACTTGTAATCCACGCTTTGTTGCGTGGCCCCTTGAGTTGGGGTTAGGGACTTGCAATCCACGCTTTGTTGCGTGGCCCCTTGAGTTGGGGTTAGGGCCTTGCGATCCACGCTTTGTTGTGTGGCCCCTTGAGTTGGGGTTAGGGACTTGCGATCCACGCTGTGTTGCGTGGCCCTTTGAGTTGGGGTTAGGGACTTGCAATCCGCGCTTTGTTGTGTGGCCCCTTGAGTTGGGGTTAGGGACTTGCAATCCACGCTTTGTTGCGTGGCCCCTTGAGTTGACGCTTTGTTGTGTGGCCCCTTGAGTTGGGGTTAGGGACTTGCAATCCACGCTTTGTTGCGTGGCCCCTTGAGTTGACGCTTTGTTGTGTGGCCCCTTGAGTTGGGGTTAGGGTCTTGCAATCCACGCTTTGTTGCGTGTTCCCTTGAGTTGGGGTTAGGGACTTGCAATCCACGCTTTGTTGTGTGGCCCCTTCAGTTGCAGTTGGGGACTTGTAACCCACGCTTTTTTTGCGTGGCCCCTTGAGTTGGGGTTGGGGACTTGCAATCCACGCTTTGTTGCGTGGCCCCTTGAGTAGGGGTTAGGGACTCGCGATCCACGCTTTGTTGCGTGGTCCCTTGAGTTGGGGCTAGGGACTGGCAATCCACGCTTTGTCGCGTGGCCCCTTGAGTTAGGGACAGGGACTAGCAATCCACGCTTTGTTGCGTGGCCCCTTAAGTTGGGGTTAGGGCTTTGCAATCCACGCTTTGTTGCGTGGCCCCTTGAGTTGGGGTTGAGGACTTGTAATCCACGCTTTGTTGCGTGGCCCCTTGAGTTGGGGTTAGGGACTTGCAATCCACGCTTTGTTGCGTGGCCCCTTGAGTTGGGGTTAGGGCCTTGCGATCCACGCTTTGTTGTGTGGCCCCTTGAGTTGGGGTTAGGGACTTGCGATCCACGCTGTGTTGCGTGGCCCTTTGAGTTGGGGTTAGGGACTTGCAATCCGCGCTTTGTTGTGTGGCCCCTTGAGTTGGGGTTAGGGACTTGCAATCCACGCTTTGTTGCGTGGCCCCTTGAGTTGACGCTTTGTTGTGTGGCCCCTTGAGTTGGGGTTAGGGACTTGCAATCCACGCTTTGTTGCGTGGCCCCTTGAGTTGACGCTTTGTTGTGTGGCCCCTTGAGTTGGGGTTAGGGTCTTGCAATCCACGCTTTGTTGCGTGGCCCCTTAGTTGGGGTTAGGGACTTGCAATCCACGCTTTATTGTGTGGCCCCTTGAGTTGGGGACAGGGACTCGCAATCCACGCTTTGTTGTGTGGCCCTTTGAGTTGCGGTTAGGGACTTGCAATCCACGCTTTGTTGCGTGGCCCGTTGAGTTGGGGTTAGGGACTTGCAATACACGCTTTGTTGCGTGTTCCCTTGAGTTGGGGACAGGGACTCACAATCCACGCACTTGATGGCCATGAGGATGCTTTCGTCAACCACCAAGCACCGTGTTTTGTGATTCCAAACGGATGGTTGGTCTTGTGGTTTTCAAAGCTTGAACACTACTTTTTCCGATGTGCCCCTTGTCCCAATGGGTGCCGGTTTTGGTTCCACCAGCTCGGTGACCCTAACCCTAGCTCTAACCCTAGCCCCCCTTGCCCTCCCTCTAACCATACCATCACCATAAACCTAACCCTAACATCTGTAGCCAGCTAGTTTGGCCATGCCAGCCATGTTGATTGGGCTGAACAAGATCCCCCAAATTTCGTTCATGGCTGCTTTTGCCACATCATTGCTCTCCATTTTGGACCCCAACACTCACTCTGACCCTAGCCTAGGGTGAGAGCTAGGAGGCGGGGGAGCCCATCCGTGTCTCGGGGTTTAGGGAGGGCGAAGGGGGGGGGGGGGGATAGGGGGGGCTAGGGTGGGGGGGGGCCTCCGGGAGGGTCGGTTGGGGAGGGGGTCCAAGTGGGGCAATTCGGGGTGGTGGGGGGGGGGGTCTAGGTGAGGCGATTTGGGCCGTTAGGGGGGGGGGGGGGGGAAGGGGGGGCACAGGCTCCCCTTACCTTCCGCCAACTCACCATCGAGGTCTCCGCTCTCAGCCCGGAGAACATGACGACATCGGCGGCCAGGGATGCCCTGCGGGCCCACTTTGGGTCCACCAAGTGCGTCCCGCTGCTCAGCCTCCAGCATGGGTACGAGTACGTCACCTGCTTCGAGGCAGTGTGGCGGGCGTTCGCGGGGGACCAGACCTGCACCCTAATGCCGGTGATGACGGCGGCAGGGTACGTGTCCGCGACGCTACGGTCGCAACGGGCCAACGGCACCTTCTTCTCCCCCCCGCCTGAGCAAGGCCAGCCTCCCAAAAAGAAAGCGAAGGTGCAGCCAACTCGGCAGCAGCCCCCAAAGGGGCGGCACACGCCGGCCCAAGTGGCCATGTCGCCACCACCCGCGGCATTCCCGCCGCCACCCACCCTCCCGCCCGAAGGCTCCCCCCAAGCATCACCCTGGCCTCCGGCTCAGCAGCCCGCCCCGCACCCAACCATGCTCCCGACAGCGCCGGCGGTGTGGCCTCCCCCAGGAGCGGCGACCCACGCGCCGGGGGCGCCGGGCGCCGAGCGGGGGGGTATTGACTCCCCCTCCACCCCCCAAGGGGTCCGCAGCCTGGGGCTGCTCAGGGCTCTGGTGATGGCCCTGCCGCCCCACCCCACCCCACCCCAGATGCGCGCTCTGGCCAGTGTCCTCAGTAACGTTTTCCGGGATGCCCTCCCCCCCCCCCCCCCGGCACCTGTCAGTCCCCGACAGCACGGACTGGGCCCGGAGGGGCTAGACCCTGTCTGCCTCCGTTGTGCCGCATGGTACCAGCGCCCGGCAGCGGGTGGGCCCGCGGGCTGCCCCGCATGCGGCTCCCGGGAGGCACCGTACCTCCCCGCAGCGGGGGACTAGCGGCACACTTGGTACCAGGCATTCGGCGACCTCGTCCTAACCCGCCTACAAGCCATTGGAGTCCTCGGCCTCGCCCCCCCCCCCCCGTCCTCCATGCCCTGCTCGGCATCATCCAGCCCTAGGTGTAGGTGCTGGGCCGCTCTTTGCGCAGGCTCCTTGCACAAGCTCGGTGCCAACGCCCCGTCCTTTACGCTGGTCGTCGCCAGTGTGGTCCTTTGCGCATGGCGCCTGCGACTCGGGCCCCCTGCTCGACAGCCCAGCAGGGTGGCACTCTGACGCTAGGGACCACGGGTGCCTGCACTCCAGGGACGAGCCCCCGAGCCCCCCGCAGCCCTTGTATGCCGTGGGGCTGCAGTGCTCCAACTGCGAAGACTCCGCGCAGCCGGGGTCGGTGAGGCCTCTTCCCCCCCCAGGAGCCCCGCGCCAGGGGCTGTTGTGTATCCGCCTCGACTCCGCCACACCGGTCACCGTGGAAATGGCGTCTTGGGCCGTCGTCGAGCTCGGGGGTGTGGCCCGGCCCGGGGCGGTACCGGTGGGCCGACTACAAGGCACGAGGTGCGAGCCGCCGCCCCCGGAACCAGGCCTCCCCGAGGAGTATGCCTCATACACGCTTCGCCTACCGCACGACCCCTTGGAGCACCTGCAGCAAAGCCCCCCCGACGTGGGCAGGCTCCGCGTCATCACGGCCAATTGCCTCGGATCGGATCCCGGAAGGTCCCGCACCTCATCGCGTACCTGGCCTATGCGGAGCCCGACATCGCCCACCTGCAAGAGGCGGGCACACAGTTTGCTGCCGCATGGCTGGCCGGCCTGCAGTACAGCGCGTGTGTGGGCCCCTTCTTCCCGGGGGGGGGGGGGGTCACCCTAGTGCACGCCCGCCTGCTGAGCGGGTCCCAGGTCCGCGAACATGCCCAGGAGCACAGCCTCAGCTTGCGTGTAGAGCCCTCCCGGGGCGCAGTGCTGGCAGCAGTCAACTTGCACCTCCCACCGGCCCTGCCAGCGGTCTGGCGCACGGCCGTTGTCGGCGACACCTCCGCTTTCCTGCGCACGGCAGAGGCCAGCGTCAATTGTGCATCGACAGCAGCTCTCATAGCCAGCAATGGCGTGGAGGAGTTTGAGCGGATCTTCTTCCCAGCCAGAGGCCACCTTGAGGTCCTGCAGCCATTTGTCGTGGTCCACCCCCGCGTCTCCGATGCGTTGCATGATTTCCACTGCCGCTCTCGCCAAGTGGTCTGCGGGGAGGGTGCTCTTGTAGACCTCGAACTGGCCCTTGGAGACGAAGTCTTTGAATGTGAGGGACTCCATGCTGACGGCTGACATTTTGTATGGATCTCCTTACTTGGCCTGACGGGCCTGAGAACCCAAAAATCTTTAAAAGATTCTATAGTGATAGTGCATATGAGTGGTATTATGGGGTGAATCCTGTGATTCGCCTATAGGCGAATCCCTTGATGTCTCTCACCAGTCATAGCTGATGTTCCCTCCCCCACCAGCTCGGTCCCAATATTAAGTCTTGATTAGGGTTACGGTCACCGAGCTGGTGGAACCAGTCTTGGTTTTATAACCCTTTTTAGTGTCTAGGGTGGACCTACCAGGTTTAGCAGCAGCAGCAAGCAGCAAGCAGCAGCAGCAAGCAGCAAGCAGCAGCACGCGCGAAATGGGTAAAAATCAGAACTCCGTCGGGGTGCTTCAGATTCCGGTGAAATTTTGGTGGATGATACCTATGGGTGTGAAGTACAAGCACACAAAGTTTGAGCAAGAAACTCAACGGTGGCGGCCGGGAACGGGATTCGCAAGTGGCGGACCTCAGTTTCAAAAACTGCAGTTTAGGGCCAAAAACAGCCATTTTTGGGCCAAAAATGCCCTGGAACACATTCAAAACGGCCTAACGAAGGGAAACGGTGGGTACACTCCACGTGCCGCTTGACTTCCCCGTGTCAACGAGCTCTTTGCGGCCCTCTAACTCCATGATATGTCCCGGAAACGGCCCAAAAAGGCCCCCAGCAGCTCCAAATGCCGACAGCCAAAAACCAAGAATAGGCCATATCTTTGGCTACATGGCTCAAAATGCGATTCCGAGGGCACCTACTCCACCCGCAACCCCCCACGTTTTGTGGTTTCCACCCCTCAGAATTGCCCAAACGGACGCCTAGACCCCAATAACTAGGCCCACTAGGCTGTGGCAAGCTGCAAGCTCAAGCCCAAACAGGTGGGTACCCAAATGGGTCAACAGGGTCCGAAAGGGGTAAAAATATGACTTTCCGCAAAAATGATCCTAGACCATGTGCGACGCTAAAACAAGTGTTTTTGGACTGTTTTGAGCTTGTGCTGGCCCATTTGGGTCCTCCAAAAATCCCAAAATGCCTTGAAAATGGGCTGTTTTGGGACCAAAAATGGGTCAAAAATGGGTCAAAAACACATTTTTTCAAAACTCATCGTAGACCATTTGGGGTGCACAAAAGGGTGAAATGAGCCCATTTTGAGCCCATTTTGGGGCATTTTGGCCCCTGAGAAGTCCAAAAAGCCTTGAAAGTGGGCCTCGTGGTGATGGGGTTCAGGTGCATTTCACTTTGTCAAGAGCCATCAATGTGTGAATCATTCTTGATGTCCCTCACCATTCATATCTAATGTTCCCTCCCCCACCAGCTCGGTCCCAATATTCAGTCTTGATTAGGCCTGCTGCTCCGGCCTGAGCTGGGACCAGCGGAAGCGGCGGCAGGATGGGTCTGCCGCTTCCAAGACGCGTTCCGCGAACACCAAGTCGCAGTGCACCATCCCTTGGGTGTTGAGACCAGGGAGCACAACCTTGTCGGCCCCCACGCACGGGGTTTCCGGGCCCACGAGGACCTAGTCCAACTCGCGCTCCGAGGGGCGCCCCACAAGCCAGACTACGTTCGTCGGGTCGCCCGGCCGGTACGGGGCCTGGGACCCGCCCATCGGGCCTTTCGGGCCCGGGGCCTTGGAGAGCCACCCTCTCCCACGGGGGCCTTGGGCCTTGTTAAGGTCGCCGGCCACGATCTTGAGGTCCAGACAGGGGAGTTCAAGGCGAAAAAGGAGACGGAGCTGGCGGTCGGCGACGAGATCAGGGCTCGAATCAAGTCGTTTCTGGAGTCGCAGTGGACCACTTTTGAGAAGCTCTGCTCCAGTGCCGAAATCGCAAAGGCGGGAATGGAGGTGGCACAGCTAGCAGCCAAGAACTGCCTGGCCATCCGAGAGTTTGCTGAGGGCATCCCGGAGACCCGAAAGCCAGAAGACCCCGAATTCGTGCTCAAGGCAATGGGAGCACTGGCCCTGTTCGACAACTTCAAGTGGATCATCATCCGGGAAGGCCACAAACTGAACCTGGTATCGGCAGATGCATCAGATGGAGGGAAGCCAGACACATCTGTAGACCCGGAGGAGCAGGAGATCTCAAAATAGATGGAAGCGCTCAAAGTGAGACTGGAGCACAAGCGGAGAGCAAAAATCGTGCGACCCCTGACCCCTGCAGCACTGGACGAGTTTGTTGAGGCCCCAGGAAATGCCAAATGGATGCGTGAGACAACAGCTTCACTAAAGAAATTCCTGGAGTCCAACGAGGAGGACAAGGGAGAGACGCTGGCAAAGGAGCTGTGGGAGGTGATGCTGGTCTCCAAGGACAATTATAAAGAGAAGTACCCTAGCGGGGGCCACAGCGTGACTGGTGGCTCACATAAGGGAACCGGGAAGCAACCACAGTCCCGGGTTACGGCAAGGTCTGCCAAGGAGTTGGAAAGATTGGGAGCCCGCACATGGATCGAAGCGACCCGAAAAGGGAGATTCAGGTTCGCGGAGTTGGAGAACATCACCTACTACTGCACTGCGAGAGGCGACAACGCCTATGACGTGGCAAAGGGCCCCCCGGGGCCTTGTGGAGAATGTGGCGACAGCCATTGGATATGGGACTGCGAGAACTGACTTCCCCCGGCAGGGGGGGAGGGGGGGACATGGCGGAGGACGGCACAAACAAGTTCCTTTGGCATGAAGGAGAAGTGGAGGGGGAGAGTGAAGACGACGAGATCCCCAGGGAATGGCCGGCATACCGACGGGCATATGCCGCATTGTGTCGAGCCCAGGCGGACAGCAAGGATGGGGTCCTGGGAAGCAACTGGCAAGTCCTCGCAAACTCCTGTAGCACGACATTCCTGGGCACGTACAAGACAGGAATGCGACGACTCCGACAGACGCACATGGCCCGGCCGGAGTGGGGACCATACAAGGTCGTGGAGCAAGTCGTGTGTGATGCCATTCGAGAGGGAAAAGGCAGCAGTTCGGTCAAAACAATCCTCAATGCGGCGGCCATGGCGTACACCATGGGGGTGATCAGCGAGCCGGTCCCAAAACGGCTGTGGAAGGCATTCAAGGCAGCACAGCGACTGGAAGAGAAGTCAACGCAGGAGTGGGGCGGTTTTGAGGCTCTGCAGATCATGGCACACCAAGCGGATTCAGAGCTGGAGTGGTGTGTGGTGGGACTCGCGGTACTTTCAACGCTGCTGGGCCTCAGAGTTGGCGAGGCGGCCAGCATCAGCTTCCACAGGCTGGGGGTTCTGGCAGGAACGGCGGAGTTCTATGACCGCAAAGTCCACAGGGCTTGGATTACCCGTACGGTTTCAGGAGTGGCCCTCAAATGGTTGCAGTTCTGCGCCTGGATTGCACAACGATGCTGGAACCGCGACAAGTTCCAGCGACTGGTCTCTGAGGACAAACTGCAGAATGTCATGGCGAACCTTTTGCGTGGATCCAAGTGGAAGGACCTCAGGTGGCACGCGTGGCGCCGCCTGGGCCCAGCGACCATGTACAAGGCTGGAGGCAAGATCCCTAGCATCAAGGCGTGGTTCAAGTGGAGGAGCACAAGAACGGCAATGGCCTACATCAACTGCCCGCACCCAGGACGCATCCGGCACCCATTCACAACGCCTACCCCCCCCTAGTTACCTCAAGGGGAGGCCATGGATTGCGGGAACGGCAACCAGGCGGTGTACGGAGTTCTGGGCCCCTGAGGCCTACGATATTCCTGAGGGGAACGCCCCAGAGAGCGACTCTGGAGATTCCACGTGCTCTGGGTCATCCTCAGATAGCCCCTCACCTCGGAAGACCGATGGCAGGAGGGGAAAGAGGGGAAAGAGGAGACGCAGCGCGTGAGGAGGCGGCTGGCCAGACGGCCTGTGTGGCAGGGGGGGGGAGGGGGTGGGAAATCGAGACAGGCATCACCCGGCGACGAGGTGGGCAGGCAGCACAAGCCGCGAAGGTTAAAATGTCTCATGGGAGTTGGAGGGGGAACTACGGCAGGAGCGTGGGTCACGTATAGGCGGGCGCGGGAATGTGCGTGGTCGGCTTCGAGACGGGTCGAGAGGGTCTCGGATATCCCGCGGGATGAGCTTTTTCGGGTCGCGCTTGCGGTGATCCTCCGAGCGCGAGAGCGCCTCAGAGATGTGGACGGTGGGCAAGCACACCTGGAAACGATCCTACGCCACACGGGGAATCTGCATGAGCTCAACTAGGACTTGCTGGGTCAGGACTACGACGGGTATGATGGGGATGGCCCGTCGGGAGGTATCTCGGAAAGAATGATTGCTGCGGGCCTTGGAGAGAAGGGCAGCCTGGACATCCCTTTGGATGTGTGGAACGCGAACATCCCAACGCGCCTCTTATGGGATATACGGAGTTGGAAGTCGGGGCCAGATTGTGGGAGATTCGATGTATGGCAGCCGTCGTTGCACACCAGGCGCATGATTGGAGTGCTGGTGGACGATGGGTTCCTGTGCCACGACCCCACGTGTTTGGGTGCCCTTGAGTGGGAGGACCTCACGGACAATGTGTCGGCTTTCGTTAAACCCAAAAATGATGTGAAGTGCTCCTTCATCATTGACATGCGAAATCTGAACGACTGCTCGAAGGTACCACTGCGTAAGGTCAAGCTTCCGTCGATTCACACGGTCTTTCACACCATCCAACGGGAGATGCACCGTGGAGCACCGTTGTGGGGCATTACCTTGGACATATCCAACTTCTACTGGAGCCTGCAAATCCCAGCTGCACATAGGGGACTGTTTCGCATACAGGGGGCGCACTTCCACTGCCTCCCGTTTGGGTGGAAGTTTTCCCCGGTACTGGCACAGGACACATTGGCAGCGCTATTGAAGGAGTTCTTTGACAACCACGCTGAGGGGCTCGATATCTACCGTTTCCATTATTTGGATGATGTCCTGATCTTGTCACGTGACAGGGAGTGCATAAACAGCCTGGGCCATCGGCTAGCGGGATTCTTGACGGCAAAGGGCCTGCGCATCTCCACGAAATCCTGCCTCGAGCCACATCAGAATGTCCTATGGCTGGGAAAGATGTTCGACCTGGCCAAAGGGGAGGTGCGGAACACCGACAAAATGCTCACAAAGTGCTTGGGGATTGCCATCAAAACGGCCTGCTCGCCTGTGTCTCCAAAGATGGCGGAACGGGTCACGGGAAAAATGCAGTGGGCATTTGGACCACGAAAAGGGGTCACCTTGTTTCTGCAGGGTGGCATAGGTTCCGTTGGGGACATCATCGGTTTCAGCACCGCCCGAGCCCGGCCCTGATATCGGCACTGTTCGATGCGCTGGCGATATCATATGTGCCAGCCACGGTTGACCCAATGCTTGGGCATTTTGGCTTTGCGCCATTCCTGTCAGTGGATGCAGCAGAGACTGGTGGTGGGTACCGCCTGGGTATCTCTGGACGAAATGGAGTCATGCGAACGCGAAAGATCCCGGCGAAGAACCAGCAGCAGGCGGAGCTCAGTGGTGTCCTACATGCATGTAGGTCTGCGGTGACCCAGAAGTGGCACAGGGTCTCATTGTTTGTGGACAATACAGCAGCCTGCTACAGTGCAGCCAATATGAGGGCGTCCACGAGGGCATGTACGCAAGTGAAGATACTCCGTGCTCTTTGGAACTTGTTGTGGCACACGGGCATGGTCTTGAATGTTGTCTGGGTGGATACTGCGCGCATGCCTGCTGATGTTGTATCCCGTTTGCCAGACCTGACACTAGCAAGCATCACCAGGGCAAAGGTTGAGGCGCCACATAAGTGGCGTGCATTGTGCGGGGAGCTGCACCTTGTACAGGGTTTTGGGTCGGT
Organism: Eutreptiella sp. 'Long Island Sound 2002'; assembly: GCA_964036045.1. NCBI lineage: Eukaryota > Euglenozoa > Euglenophyceae > Eutreptiales > Eutreptiaceae > Eutreptiella > Eutreptiella sp. 'Long Island Sound 2002'. Next base: position 954,707 of record OZ038385.1, read on the forward strand.
CCGACTGTAGCAGGGGGGGGGGGGGGGCATTCCTCGCATGAGCGATGGCTGGAGTGCCCCCTCTTTTGCTGTAGCAAACCCCTGCAACATGTCTGAGTGGGGCGACCGACATGAGGAGGAGTCCCATGACGAGGGGAAAGTGGGGTCGAAACGCCCACGAGGATCGCGGGGCCCGGAAGGCAAGCTGGCGCGCATGCTGAGGCGGAGAGCGGAGAGAGCGGAAGGGCACCTCAATGCAGAACAGCCCAGATACCGCCTGGGAGCGATGACCGAGCAATCCTTCGAGTTAGTGCTGTGCCGGCCAGTGCCAGAACGGGACCTCCACAACGCCTGGCAGACCTTCTGTGGATGGATCACGCGCCGCACCAGGGCGCAGTATGCAATGGCGCGGGTCGAGCCTGCTGAGAAGGGCAAGGACCCAGCCCAATGCCACCTTTACCTCGTCCGCCACGAGCTGCGACTGGCACCAGGAGTCAGGCTGACGATGTCCTTCACCCACCATGCCACAGCAGCGCAAAGAGTCACCCTCAATGGCAAAGCGGACCTCATCAAGGACGTTTTCAAGCTTGTGAAGGATGATCTGGAACGGAAGGACTCAGACTGAGGCGAGGCTGGCATGAGGATGACTGTCACTCCTGCACGGACCGTGGCGCTCATGTACCAGAATAAGGAAAGAGTGGGATGGAGAGGGAGGGGGGGGGGGGAGGGACGACACGTGGTGCAGGCAGAGCAGGACCATACCCGGGGTATATAAAAGAGAGCTCCCCTCGCAAGTGCGATGCATGAGACAGCACAGTGTGAGTCAGTGAGCGAGCACGCCCATATATGTGGACCCACGAGAGCCAGCATGAGTGAGAGTCAGAGATGACCCACGGTGCCCTTCGGGCCTGGCGCGCCAGTGAAGGAGCAAGCATCAGTGTTGGTTTTGTGTACTGTGCATGTGTGAGCTGTGAGCTGTACCTGTCAGGAGGTTAGGGGGGAATCAAGGGATTCGCCTATAGGCGAATCACAGGATTCACCCCATAATACCACTCATATGCACTATCACTATAGAATCTTTTAAAGATTTTTGGGCCCACCCACCCGCCCGGACACTTACGCACACTTCAGGAACACCATTGATACAATCATGGAGAAGTGTATCATAGATCCACGGCACACGAGTCTACCGCCACTGAAGGAGCAAGCATCAGTGTTGGTTTTGTGTACTGTGCATGTGTGAGCTGTGAGCTGTACGTGTCAGGAGGTTAGGGGGGAATCAAGAATGATTCACACATTGATGGCTCTTGACAAAGTGAAATCAGCTTGCAAGTGAACCCCATCACCATGAGGCCCACTTTCAAGGCTTTTTGGACTTTTGCGGGGCCAAGATGCCCTAAAATGGGCTCAAAATGGGCTCATTTCACCCGTTTGTGCACCCCAAATGGTCTAGGATGAGGTTTGGAAACATGCGGTTTTGACCCATTTGTGACCCATTTTTGGACCCAAAACAGCCCATTTTCAAAGCATTTTGGGATTTTTGGAGGACCAAAATGGGCCACCACAAGCTCAAAACAGTCCAAAAACACTTGTTTTAGCGTCGCACATGGTCTAGGATCATTTTTGAGAAAAGTCATCTTTTTACCCCTACTGGACCCTGTTGACCCATTTGGGCACCCACCTGTTTGGGCTTGAGGTTGCAGCTTGCCGCAGCCTAGTGGGCCTAGGTATTGGGGTCTAGGTGTCCGTTTGGGCAATTCTAAGGGGTGGAAACCACAAAAAGTGGGGGGTTGCGGGTGGAGTAGGTGCCCTCGGAATCGCATTTTGAGCCATGTAGCCAAAGATATGGCCTATTCTTGGTTTGTGGCTGTCAGCATTTGGAGCTTTTGGGGGCCTTTTTGGGCCGTTTCCGGGACATATCATGGAGTTAGATGGCCGCAAAGAGCTTGTTGACACGGGGAAGTCAAGCGGCACGTGGAGTGTACCCACCGTTTTGCTTCGTTAGGCCGTTTTGAATGTGTTCCAGGTCTTTTTTGGCCCTAAAATGGCTGTTTTTGGCCCTGAACTGCAGTTTTGGAAACTGAGGTCCGCCATTTGCGAATCCCGTTCCCGGCCGCCACCGTTGAGTTTTTTGCTCAAACTTTGTGTGATTGTACTTCACACCCATAGGTATCATAAACCAAATATTCTCCCAAATTTGAAGCACCACGACGGAGGTCTGATTTTTACCCATTTCGCGTGTGCTGCTGCTTGCTTGCTTGCTTGCTGCTTGCTTGCTTGGTGCTGCTGCTAAACCTGGTAGGTCCACCCTAGACACTAAAAAGGGTTATAAAACCAAGACTGGTTCCACCAGCTCGGTGACCCTAACCCTAATTAGGCACCTGCGGCGGCAACGGCCTCTTTGGCCCTGTGGTGGTCGGCCCACGCCCGCCTGACCCTAGATGGGACAGTCCAAGCGCTGTGGGCCGCCCTGGAGGGTGTGGTGCCCTCCCAGAAGGATTCCTGGTGCCCCCCAGACCGGGACTTCCTGCGAGCGCTAGGAACTCGACGCGTGCGCCGGGTCGGCGACGGCGGACGCGATCCAAGCCTGGTGGCAGGAGCGCCAATACGCGGCGTACGGGGCCCTCTTGCGCGTGGAGAAGGCCAAGCTGGCTAGGGTGGCCCTGACATCCTAGACGGGACGGACACTGCGCCCGCGGGCGCCCGAGGTCAGCCGCGACGGCGTCCGCTTCCCGGCCATACCGGAGGCCTTCGAGGAAGAGCTACTCCGCCAGGCGCAAGAGCTGCATTGCGGCCATGCTGGCCTCCTGCTGGATCTCTGGCGCCTCTAGGCCTCCGTGCATCCGGCCGACCCCACAGACAACCCTGACTTCATCTCGTGCATGCGCGCGGCGCTGCCCCGTCCACCGGAGCCGCCGGTCGCGGGGGGCCCGTCCATGCACCACGACATAAAGCAAGCCGTGAACAAGGGCTCCACGTCCCTCGACGAGCTGCCGCGACCCCTGGTGTCCGCCCTGCCGGGCTTCGGACTGCGGGTACTAGTGGGTGTCGTGGAGGCCCTCGCGTCGGGGACCCCCAGCCGGCTGCTCTCGGCGGTGCTCCACCTCTGCCTCGCCAAGACACTCCCGGCGTGGCTGGTGTGCAACAGCCGGCTTGTCATGTTGGAGCCCTACCTGCGGCGGCTGGAGACGGGCGTCATGCCGGACCGCTGGGTCACCCGCCGAGAGCTCCGGCGCGCCGTCCCCCCAGAGCATTTTGCCTATCGGCGCCAAATGTCGGGCCAAACGCGAGCCTTGGCCTGCCGATGGCTGCCGGCTGGGCAATCCTGCACGGGGAGGTCTGGTCGGATGACTGGGATGAGGCGAATGCCTTCTGCAATCCCGACCGAGAGGCAGCCGGGGCGTGGGATCACGAGGCCCCAAAGGAGTCCTTGTCACCCTGGCTCCAGCGCTTCTACGATGGGCTCAACGTGTGGGTGGCCTCCCCATACGGCCTGGCGGGCCCTTACAAGCTGCGCCATGGCGGTGCTCAGGGCGACAGCCAGGTCGTGGGGTACTTCTCCAAGATCTGGCAGAAGCGTACGGAGTACCTCGGCCACGCGGTTCGCAAAGGACTCTACCCCAAGGACCAGCGACATGGCGCGCCGGACCCAGCGTCCTACGTCCCGCGGCAGCCCGCCGCCCCCCACGGCTTCCTCCCTGAGGTCGCCTTTAGCGACGACCGCCGCCACTTTGCCCTCGCGGGGTGGGGTCTGGCCTGGCTGATGGGCATGTGCGCGGTCACGTGCGCGGCTGCCTGCGGCTCCGTGCAGGTAGGAAAACTGAAGGTGTACCACCTCGTCCCGCGCAATCGCCGGCTGCACTACGCCCCAGGGACTCTGCCCACGACCCTGGGCCGCTCCCGCTGCAGTCAGGGGGCTTCATGCTCACCGGCATACCCCTGGTGATGGGCGAGCACCCGGGCCCGCAGATTGCCAAAGCAGAGGCAAGCCTTGCGAAGATCGAGCGCGCACGCTCTACCGCCTGCGCCCGGCCTACGTGCTCGTCCTCCCTATCGTCCTCGCGTACGTCATCTCGGCACTGAACTACGTCTACGAGGTCATGCCGCCATGCCCAACGCGCCTTCGCCACACCCAGAGGGCAGTGGACAGGGTCCTGGCCAGGGCGCTGTGGGTGCCGCGTAACATGGCCAGGGCCCGCCTGTGGATGCCCGTTGCCGGCGGGGGCTTTGGCTTCCCCTACCTGTACAGCCGGATGTGTCTCCGGCACGTTCTAGGGTACCTCAGGGCCATGGATTCGCACAGCGTGCTCGTTCGCGAAAACGCCCGCGCCCTAAGAAGCCACCCGAACCATTGAAAAGGCCTGCACAACCCGGACCAGGAACGCCTGCTCCACACCATGGCCGAGACCCACCTAGAGGTGCATGTTCTCCCGGTTGCAACGGCACAGCCCGCGGCTGTGGACGCCTGGGTGTACAGGCCGTACGAGTCCGGAGGGGTCCTCCCGGCCGCGGATGGAGTGATGGAGACCACGCCGGACGGCGACACCCTAGGCTGGGGCGCGCTGGTGGCGGACGCCGCGGGGATCCTTGCAACCGTCGCCTCCGGGGTCATGACGCGGGCCGCCAGCCCCCGGGCCGCTGAATGGGCGGGCAAGCTGGAGGCGTGGCGCCTCGCCGAGACACTGGGAATTGCCCCCGCGGCAGTCCAGTACGTGGGGGCCGACTTCACCTCCACCACCCTGGGCAGTGACGGGGGCGTCCCCTCCCAGTCCCCTTGGGTGGACAGGGTGCGGGTCGCCTTCGCCGAAGCCCTGGGCGCGGCCGTCATAACCAATATGTGCCTGCGCAGCACAACACCCAGTGGTCCGCCCTCCTGTCAGACCTCCAGGCGCGCACCCACGACCTGGCAGCGATAGGTCCGGGCATGGCGCGCGAGGGCACATACCCACTTCCGAGCGCGCTGGATGGGATGGCTAGCTATTCTCGTCGCACCGCCCGGTGACGGCGGTCCCGTGAGAGATGGACCGCCTCTACGCCCAGCTGGCGGCCCCATCCGTCACCTTTGTCCGGGGCCCGCCAGAGGACGACCAGGCTCTGCAGGCCTAGACCCAGCTCCTGACCGAAGGGGAAGTGCCCACACAGGGCTTCTGGTTTGCGGCCTGGGTGCGCATGGCACCCTTGACCCACACCTCGGCGCACGCAGAGTTCCACTGCGCGTGTTGCTCGCAACCCTGCAAGGGGTGGGGGGATCACATGGTCCGCTCATGCCCGGTGGTGCTCGCGGCACCTTGACCGGATTCAGGGCCATGTCGCCCTGCTGGGGTCCCGGGGTTATGCCGTATGCTGGCGCGATTCCCCGGGAGCCACAGTCTACGACAAGGCAGGCCGCACCTCGCATTGGAGGCTAGTGTGGGACGAGGACGTGGTCGTACAATCCGAGAGCGCCGCCTGGGACGTGGCTGTCACGTGGTCTGGACTCATGTGGGCCGTGGCCCCGCAGCCTTGGCCCGCCCGCGAGCGTGCCGCCCTGACGGCGGGATACCTCCGGGCCGTGGCGGACGGGCTGGTACTTCCACCGCCCGCCCGGTGGTCGCGCCTGATGTGGGCCGGGGGGGTCGGGTGGCCGGTGGGCCTGTCCCGCCCCCTCGCGGACGCGGGCATCCTGCTACGCTACGCGATGGGCGAGTCCGCGTGCTCGGTGGCAGGACCGCGCCCACAGTTGGTGGGCCGCGCAGTCCCCGTGTCCGTGCTAGACTCAGCGGAACACGGGGCGCGCCTAGATGTGGTCCTCAGTGTCGGCGCCCCACTGCCGTCCCGGAGGTGGTCCTGGCCCCGCCCGCGACGAGCTGGGCACTGTTCCCGGGCTTCACCCTCCAGCCGCTCGGCGACGGGCCCCTGCTGGCGTTCCCGGCGGGCGCGGCGCCACCCGGCCTCCTCGCGGCCTTGCGGGCCTTCTTCCCCGTAGAGGAGGCGCCCCCGGGGGACCTACCGGGGGAGGGTGACGGTCCCGAGCCCCAAGCAGGTGATCTCGATCTGGGCCTGGAGCTTGACGCCGCCAAGGACGACGAGTACCTCGTTAGCTAGTCGCGCCCCCCCCTCCCTCCCTCTCCTTGCACCCCCCCCCCCCTGCTGGGGCCTCGACCTGGCACCAGGGGGGGGGGGGGTCGGCTCAACCCGTGGCCGGGCACCCCTCCCGCCCAGGGCTGGGATCTCCGGTGCTGCGCACAGCCCCGGGGCGAACCGGCCGCCAAGACCAGCAGGGCAGCGCCACTCCGGCGGGCCATGACCTCGCCCCCCCGGGTGGCACCCCCCCCCCCCCCCGCACCGCCCTCCTCTCTCCCTTGACCGGCATGCCGCGCCCCGGCCCGCGGGGCCGGCGGACCTTAGTGGGCCTGACCTCGCGCCCTGTGGACGGCGGGTCGACCAGCGTATAAAGGCGCCCGGCGAGCGCCACTGCCTGGCCCTCCTTGACCACCCCAATGCACTCGGCTTGCCCAGTCTGAGTGGGCACACGGGGGCGCCGTCATCCCCGCCGCGGGCCGACGGCGGGCCCACGCGAGTACATGGCGTGCAATTCCCATATCGCAGCGAACGACCAGTCCAGTGTCCGCTCTACTTGCTCGCGACTTGTGCCACTGCCCATGCCTCCCAGGAACGAGCTCAGGGGGGGCGCAGCGACCCGCAAGGGCGGCGGGTGGAGAGTGGGGAGGGGGTTCAGGTGGGGGACGCCTGGTGCGGGACCACCACAGAGCGGGCAGCAGCCCGTTCAGCAAGGCGAGGAGCCTCCGGCTCCGCCCCCCCCCCCCCCCCGGACAGCGAGTGCCACCATACAGCCCAGCAGGCGACTCTGGTCTGGTACGATGCCGCAGGGAGGCAGGGACCAGGCCCACAACCCTGGCCATAGGGCACACGGGCAGCAGGCGCAGAGAAAAATGAACGGTACACGGCGCGACACGCGCCGACGACCGCGGGATAGGCGCGGAGGAGCGCAGAGCGGTGCGGCGAATCCAGACCCGGGAGGCCGCAAGGTCGTCTCCCCCCCCCCCCCCCCCCAAGATAGCGGGCCCGGCCCGGCGCGGCCTAACACAGGGCCCAGGGGCACGGCCACCCCAGAGGGATGTTCGGGCAAGGCGCGACCACAGTCGTGGGCCCGGTCATGCCTGCACGGTACCCCCACCCCCTATAGGTAGGTACAGCGTCGCCCTCTCCCTCTGCACAGCAAATACAGCAAGCAGAATGACGCGGCGCGACATCGCGTACCCGCCGTTCCGCGCCCTCCCGCCGCCGTCCCCGTACCGGATGGGCCGTCGCGGGCCGGCCGCAGCCGGTTTCCCGCAGCCGCCTGCGGACCTAGGAGCAGCGGACGCGCCGCTGGGTGGCGCGGAGCGACCCGGCGCCGGCCCTCCGCCTCTGGCTCACCCATGTGAGCCGCGCGTTGCCCCCCCACCACGCGCGCACGGAGAGGTCCCTTGCAGCCGTCGCCTGCGTGCTCCACGCCCTCTAGGGGCCGTTCTCCCGCCTCCTCAACCTAGAGGACATCCTCATGGGATGCTTCCTCCACTGGACGGACACGGGCGCGGACCCTATGGGGGGCTGTCGGCCCTGCAGCGCGTCCCCCGGGGCCCAGCAGTGTCGGGCCCCGCGCTCCACGAGGCCCTTAGCCGGCGGTATGGCGTGGCGGCCCCGCTCTGGCGGTCCCCCCGCCTCCATTGGAGAAGGCACGCAGCCCTCCTAGGTCGCCCCCCTGTTGGCGCACCTCTGGGACCCGGGTCCCCTCCCCGTCCGCCGCCCCGCAGGCTTGGACCAGCGCTTCCCAGCGCCGTGTGCTCCTGGTCGAGGGGTGGGACGACGAGGCGGAGGGCTCATGGGGCCATTGGGTGGGTATCACCCACGGCGGCACCGTCAAGTGCCTTCTTCGGGGCGACAGGCCCCTCGCCCCGCCCCAGGACCCGCTCGCGTCCGCCGGCGCGGTGCTGGCCTCCATCCCGCGCGTGTACGCCGTGTGGTACGTGGTGACGCCCGCCCCGGGGGCGCCCCAGCCACCCCCGCAGCACCTGTACCCCCGCACGGGGGGCGACGCCCACGCTCAGGCGTGGCTCGCGGTCCGCGCACTCGTGGAGGCAGGGCGGCGCCGCCGCAGGGTGCAGGTCGTGTTCCACACGCCCTGACCCAGGTGTGAGGGCACCGGGCGGCCCTACCGTTGGGGCCACCGTGGCCCTCCCCCCTCCCCCCCCCTCTCGCCCCCCAAGCCCTGCGTGCTGTGGTGCACAGTGGACGAGAACCCCAACCCTCTCCCTAGGGGGGCGGATTCACAGTTTCTTCTGGTTTGCGGCCTGGGTGCGCATGGCACCCTTGACCCACACCTCGGCGCACGCAGAGTTCCACTGCGCGTGTTGCTCGCAACCCTGCAAGGGGTGGGGGGATCACATGGTCCGCTCATGCCCGGTGGTGCTCGCGGCACCTTGACCGGATTCAGGGCCATGTCGCCCTGCTGGGGTCCCGGGGTTATGCCGTATGCTGGCGCGATTCCCCGGGAGCCACAGTCTACGACAAGGCAGGCCGCACCTCGCATTGGAGGCTAGTGTGGGACGAGGACGTGGTCGTACAATCCGAGAGCGCCGCCTGGGACGTGGCTGTCACGTGGTCTGGACTCATGTGGGCCGTGGCCCCGCAGCCTTGGCCCGCCCGCGAGCGTGCCGCCCTGACGGCGGGATACCTCCGGGCCGTGGCGGACGGGCTGGTACTTCCACCGCCCGCCCGGTGGTCGCGCCTGATGTGGGCCGGGGGGTTCGGGTGGCCGGTGGGCCTGTCCCGCCCCCTCGCGGACGCGGGCATCCTGCTACGCTACGCGATGGGCGAGTCCGCGTGCTCGGTGGCAGGACCGCGCCCACAGTTGGTGGGCCGCGCAGTCCCCGTGTCCGTGCTAGACTCAGCGGAACACGGGGCGCGCCTAGATGTGGTCCTCAGTGTCGGCGCCCCACTGCCGTCCCGGAGGTGGTCCTGGCCCCGCCCGCGACGAGCTGGGCACTGTTCCCGGGCTTCACCCTCCAGCCGCTCGGCGACGGGCCCCTGCTGGCGTTCCCGGCGGGCGCGGCGCCACCCGGCCTCCTCGCGGCCTTGCGGGCCTTCTTCCCCGTAGAGGAGGCGCCCCCGGGGGACCTACCGGGGGAGGGTGACGGTCCCGAGCCCCAAGCAGGTGATCTCGATCTGGGCCTGGAGCTTGACGCCGCCAAGGACGACGAGTACCTCGTTAGCTAGTCGCGACCCCCCCTCCCTCCCTCTCCTTGCACCCCCCCCCCCTGCTGGGGCCTCGACCTGGCACCAGGGGGGGGGGGGGGGTCGGCTCAACCCGTGGCCGGGCACCCCTCCCGCCCAGGGCTGGGATCTCCGGTGCTGCGCACAGCCCCGGGGCGAACCGGCCGCCAAGACCAGCAGGGCAGCGCCACTCCGGCGGGCCATGACCTCGCCCCCCCGGGTGGCACCCCCCCCCCCCCCCCCCCCCCGCACCGCCCTCCTCTCTCCCTTGACCGGCATGCCGCGCCCCGGCCCGCGGGGCCGGCGGACCTTAGTGGGCCTGACCTCGCGCCCTGTGGACGGCGGGTCGACCAGCGTATAAAGGCGCCCGGCGAGCGCCACTGCCTGGCCCTCCTTGACCACCCCAATGCACTCGGCTTGCCCAGTCTGAGTGGGCACACGGGGGCGCCGTCATCCCCGCCGCGGGCCGACGGCGGGCCCACGCGAGTACATGGCGTGCAATTCCCATATCGCAGCGAACGACCAGTCCAGTGTCCGCTCTACTTGCTCGCGACTTGTGCCACTGCCCATGCCTCCCAGGAACGAGCTCAGGGGGGGCGCAGCGACCCGCAAGGGCGGCGGGTGGAGAGTGGGGAGGGGGTTCAGGTGGGGGACGCCTGGTGCGGGACCACCACAGAGCGGGCAGCAGCCCGTTCAGCAAGGCGAGGAGCCTCCGGCTCCGCCCCCCCCCCCCCCCCCCGGACAGCGAGTGCCACCATACAGCCCAGCAGGCGACTCTGGTCTGGTACGATGCCGCAGGGAGGCAGGGACCAGGCCCACAACCCTGGCCATAGGGCACACGGGCAGCAGGCGCAGAGAAAAATGAACGGTACACGGCGCGACACGCGCCGACGACCGCGGGATAGGCGCGGAGGAGCGCAGAGCGGTGCGGCGAATCCAGACCCGGGAGGCCGCAAGGTCGTCTCCCCCCCCCCCCCCCCCAAGATAGCGGGCCCGGCCCGGCGCGGCCTAACACAGGGCCCAGGGGCACGGCCACCCCAGAGGGATGTTCGGGCAAGGCGCGACCACAGTCGTGGGCCCGGTCATGCCTGCACGGTACCCCCACCCCCTATAGGTAGGTACAGCGTCGCCCTCTCCCTCTGCACAGCAAATACAGCAAGCAGAATGACGCGGCGCGACATCGCGTACCCGCCGTTCCGCGCCCTCCCGCCGCCGTCCCCGTACCGGATGGGCCGTCGCGGGCCGGCCGCAGCCGGTTTCCCGCAGCCGCCTGCGGACCTAGGAGCAGCGGACGCGCCGCTGGGTGGCGCGGAGCGACCCGGCGCCGGCCCTCCGCCTCTGGCTCACCCATGTGAGCCGCGCGTTGCCCCCCCACCACGCGCGCACGGAGAGGTCCCTTGCAGCCGTCGCCTGCGTGCTCCACGCCCTCTAGGGGCCGTTCTCCCGCCTCCTCAACCTAGAGGACATCCTCATGGGATGCTTCCTCCACTGGACGGACACGGGCGCGGACCCTATGGGGGGCTGTCGGCCCTGCAGCGCGTCCCCCGGGGCCCAGCAGTGTCGGGCCCCGCGCTCCACGAGGCCCTTAGCCGGCGGTATGGCGTGGCGGCCCCGCTCTGGCGGTCCCCCCGCCTCCATTGGAGAAGGCACGCAGCCCTCCTAGGTCGCCCCCCTGTTGGCGCACCTCTGGGACCCGGGTCCCCTCCCCGTCCGCCGCCCCGCAGGCTTGGACCAGCGCTTCCCAGCGCCGTGTGCTCCTGGTCGAGGGGTGGGACGACGAGGCGGAGGGCTCATGGGGCCATTGGGTGGGTATCACCCACGGCGGCACCGTCAAGTGCCTTCTTCGGGGCGACAGGCCCCTCGCCCCGCCCCAGGACCCGCTCGCGTCCGCCGGCGCGGTGCTGGCCTCCATCCCGCGCGTGTACGCCGTGTGGTACGTGGTGACGCCCGCCCCGGGGGCGCCCCAGCCACCCCCGCAGCACCTGTACCCCCGCACGGGGGGCGACGCCCACGCTCAGGCGTGGCTCGCGGTCCGCGCACTCGTGGAGGCATGGCGGCGCCGCCGCAGGGTGCAGGTCGTGTTCCACACGCCCTGACCCAGGTGTGAGGGCACCGGGCGGCCCTACCGTTGGGGCCACCGTGGCCCTCCCCCCTCCCCCCCCCTCTCGCCCCCCAAGCCCTGCGTGCTGTGGTGCACAGTGGACGAGAACCCCAACCCTCTCCCCGGGGCGGCGGATTCACAGCACACCCATAGCCCCTCGATTGGTAACGGGGCAGGGGTAGCCCGCAGTGGCGCGGCGCCCACCGCCGCCTCCGCCTGTGCTGATGTGCGCAGGGGTGGCGGCCCAATCCCCCCAACCTTTGCTGGCATGCACATAGGTGGCAAGCATCCCCCCACCCTGGGCTGATGGCACAAGGTGGTAGCCCTGCCCCCCACTCCCAGCAGCCGTGCATGGGGCCTTGCCGAGGCCTCCGCGCCAACCCCCCCCCCCCCCTGCCTGCCCCCCCCCCGCAGGATGTGCGCGTCTTCCTCCCCCCTCCCCCCTCCTCACCCAACCCGCGGCAGGGCGACTGGTCTGCCCCCCCCCCCCCGGCCCGCGGATGGGGCTGGGTGTGCACAGCATGCATGGCCGCAGAGTCGTCAGGACAGCCATCGAGCGCCCCCCAGGCGGCCTGTGAGCCTCAAGATCGGCCCTCAAATCAAATCAAATCAGTACTCCCTGAACCCCCCCCTCCAATCCCCCCCCCCCAAGGGGCCTCCGGCCAAGGGTTAGTTCGGGGGGGTAGTTGGCGTCCAGAACCGAGGGGTCGCCCCCCCCCCCCCTGCTTGAGCCTGATTTTGTCCCTAGTGCTGGCACACTGGATGTTGGCCATGGCCCTATCAGGACTCTTTTTCTTGAGCCTGATTTTGTTCCCAGTGCTGGCACATTGGATGTTGGCCTTGGCCGTGTCAGGACTCTTTTCTGGAGCCTAATTTTGTGTCTAGTGCCAATGACACCATGTGAAACTATGTTACATTGGCCAAGTCCCAACTAATTGGTGGCCACGCAGGATTACTATGTGCTTTGTGGACTCGGCTTCCCATCGTTAAGGTCGCTATGGGGTGCCGTACGGAACCGGCAGCTGTACATATTGCGCATGTATTGCAAAGGTTGCATTTCTTTCAATTTTTAATTTTTTTTAATAATCTATACGACTTACCACAAAAAAAAATTCCACGCCATTACCGCAAAAAAATTCAAATTTTTTTTTATGATTCACACGCATTTACCGCAAAAAAAATTACACGCGTTTACCGCAAAAAAAATTACACGACTAGACGATTTTTTTTGTACACGATTTACATTTTTCACCTCCCACTTTGAGTAATGTCACATGTACGAAACCATGTGCTCGAGCACATTTCAGGTTTGCTTAGGGCCGGGTACTACCAGGGGGAGGGGGGGTCAAAGCACACTTACCACCACAGAGGCGCGCACACCTGCGCAACCACAAAGGAGCACGCACCACCTGTGGAGGTGCACACGACACCCGTGGAAACCATGAAGGTGCGCGCAATGCCCACCTGCACCACGCGCAGAGACAGAGTAATCAGGCCTCACCCCCCGGGGGCGCTCCATAGGCAGCGACCACCGTCTAGGCGAGGGGAAAATTGGCTTGCGCGGGGGGGGGGGGTCGTGGGAGCCCCCCGAAGGAGGGGGGGGGGGGGGTCTGGCAATGGGGCTCCTGTGACAGAACCCTTGGTAAAGTACCAATCACCTCGAAGAGAGGTTGTTAGATCAAGCGCAGGCGTGGGCGTTGTATACCCCCCTTTTTTGGGGTCATCCACGTAGCATACCCCAAGGCATGGTCTAATAATTTGTAGTCAGAAGGCTCCAAGCAATGGGGATGCACATCTGTACCACAACAGTCCGTGGTCGAATGGTAGCGCAGCTAGCTGCAGTTTTTGCGTTCGGCAGTTCGAATCCTTGCCAGTCGCATCGGCGGCGCCGCCGGCATGTGTCCCTGACCGGGGTTCGAACCGCCGACCAAAAAGTCTGCCGTCAGCTGCACTACCATTCGGCCACTGCCAGTCACGGTGAGTAGTGCCTCCCCACTGCTTGGATCCAAGTCTGCTACTGACGAAAACCCAAACTGTGTGTTTCTCTCTAACCGGACATAAATACCACCACTGCTGCCCCCCGCCCCCCCCCCACAATGGAAGTTCAACTTTATTTGCCACCATCTATGACCTTTTTCAAGGCCCCGTCACGGGAGCCAAGGAGGGGGGGGGGTCCGGGAAAGGGGCTCCAACGCCCCCCCCCCCCCCCGCGCAAGCCAATTTTCCCCCACCCCTGGGCAGGACTCCCTGTCCCCCCAGCCAGTGGGCCCGCGCTGTTCGCGGGGTGCTATCCACGGAAGGCGCTCCATAGGCAGCGACCACCGAATGGGCAGGACTCCCCGTCCCCCCAGCCCGTGGGCCCACGCCGTTTGGGGGCTGCCATCCCACCGCAGGCGCTCCTTCAGCAGCAATCACCGACTGGGCGCACGTGGCAGCGTGGGGAGGCAGGTGGTGGACGAACAGGACAATATGCAGAGGGGTGGAGCATTTGGGCCTCACGCACAGGGAAACGCGGCGAGGCATGTGGTGAACAACCTGCCGTACTCCCTGCATAGATGGGCTCATTCAATGTCTGCACATGTGTGCCCTCCGCATCCAACAAGCACCAAGGAGAGTGGGGATTGCAATGCAACAACCCGATGCAGCACGCCAAAGGGAAGAACGGGTGACTGTCCAGGGCCCTGTAAAGAAACTGCAACCCGACAGAATGTCACAAAGGGGGGGGGGGGGCAACCTGGTCAAGAATGGAGACCCCATAACGCGACTCTGGCCCCACTGACCCATGCTGGTGTACCTCCTTAATATATCCCTACCCGCACACACAGCCAGGATACGTATGGGACACTGGGGTCTGTATTGTCATTTAGACTGAGGGTCAATGTGAGCCACTGGTCCTCCCACTTTGTGACATCAATCTTTATTTTGCCCCCCTGCCCCTCAGCCAATTTTCTCAAAACCCACACATACGGGAGTACCAACCGGCACGTTTGCTAAGCCTTGATGCCCCCCGCGGGTGCCAGTGTGAGCAGTGAGTCACACAGTGTTTCCACCGTCAGCCCAAGAAATTTCAGCAACAACAGCAACGACGCATCTCTTGCCACTGTGCTGCCCATTGCATTGCACGTTGGGTTGGGCACGATGGGGTCCCAGATTGGACAGCCCGATTTTTTGTCGGGACCATTGCCTCCATCCTTCCATTTTGGGTGCAGGTATCCCAAAGTGAAGATTCACACCTGCAACCCCAAGTCCATTACGATGAATCAATTGTACGGGGCGTTCGATGAAGCCACTCATGAATGGGCCGATGGTGTTCTTTGCACTTTGTTCCGTAAGGCAGCCCTGGATCTGAGCGGTGCCAAGAATTGGGTGATGTTCGATGGGCCTGTGGACGCGCTGTGGATTGAGAGTATGAACACGGTGTGTTCTGGGGTGGCCGTAAGCCGTTTGTGAATGTTGTGGAGCTGTGATGCGCACCTTGCGTATCGGGGAGGCTGACCCATGCGTTAAATGTGCGGTTTTTTTGTGAGGAGGGATTCTGCACTGCTTGCACATGCCGTAACGCTAGGGATTGCCGCTGCAGGCAGTGGGCATCGTGGCCAGAGTGGCGAGTCTCAGGCTCATAAATCGCGACTTTACATTGCAATTTCGACTTTTGATTACGGTTTCGGTCGCACTTTTTAAATCTTCGTGGGGAAGTTTATCACCGGTATAGCACCCACCTGCAGTGCGCACGCACTGCACTCTCTCCCCCTCTGTAGGGATGCCAGGTTTCATCTAGCCACGTGGGTAGTAGTACAACACAGGAACATTGTTGGGCAGGTCTGAGGAAGATAGGACCAACACTGGCAGGGGTAACAAAGTCCCCATAACACAGGTGCCAGGGCGACATTGCCCAGTAGATAATGCGAATGGGTTGAATGCCGTCTGATAACTCAATGCTTCGTTGTACAGGAACCCCCAACACACACAGAAATGGATTATCCCATCCTCAGTGCCCCCCATCCCCAACACCAACACCCCGCAGGGAGCCGGCGGTCAGGAGCGCAGGCCCGGAGACCAGGCCCAGCAGGTTCCCGACAGGGGACGTGGATGGGCAGAACCGCGGGAGATTCACGCCCTTGCGCGGGAATAACGTGACCACACACCTGCGGGTGACAGAGGGAGGGACAAAACCCTGACAATTTCAAGCAATGCGAGTTGCGTGGAGGCAACTTCCCATGAGGTGGCCAAAGACAAAAAAGGACTGCCACGGTCGAGAACAGAGCGACGAAATGCAACCGTGTGGGGACAATTGGTAGGTGGCACGCACACTGCCTGTTGCGCGGAAGGCTGGTGCAGTCACCAGCTTGTCCATTGCTCTGTGTCACAGGTGCTGGACGAGAACAAGAAGCTGTGCCTTGTGTCAGGTCTGTTCTGCTGGTTTGTAGGTTGCTCGTCCTTCTACGCAATGAGCGTCGCTCATTGTATGGCTTGGGATCGGTTATGTCTTGTGACGCCCCGATGTATGCCACGCTTTGTCTTGGTTTGTAGGGGAAATCATTCAGATGTCAAGGTATATGACGATGATGTTCGAGGTGGAAGATTTGGCTGTGGCCAGTCCTGCAACTGTGTCCCGGTATTTTGTGCACGTCGGTTGTGTCCGTTGGATATTGGGTTCGTTCCAAGCCTTCAGCTCACATCCATTCATGCCCCTTGTGCTGACCATTGGACGTGCGCGACAGCGAAATTGCAAATTGGCTGTTGATGGAAAGGAACCAGATGTTTTGAAAAAAAGGGAGCGCCACCGAAATTAATGTGGTGCCCCTTTTTCCACAGCCACACCTCCTAATGCGCAACCGGCCTCCAAATCATCAACCATCAAAAAAGTGGGACAACAAAGGGCCTACGGAAGGATTCAAGCAACGGGGACAGCAAGGGCCTCACTACAAAGGGTGGCAGGGCGCAAATTTCACCGCAACAGTGCACTAGTACCATGCATCCTTTCCAGGGACAATTTCGTCAGGTGCAGGGGGGGGTCCAGCCGCAATATGTGTTAAGCTCATCCCTCTACCCCTCGCCCCCCAAACGCCCCCAGGGGGCCTTCGGCCACTGTTAGTTCTGGGGAAGCGGGTTGCGTCATAGACCGACAAGTCAGGCCACCCGTTGTGCCCGGGTCTCTCTTTTGCGGAAGGAAATGGCGTCAACAGAGCAACATGCACACTTTTTTTGGGGGGTCTGCTTTCCCTCTCACTCCTGTGGCCCCTCCGCACATGCAAAGTGCTCTCTGGGGAACAGAAGGGGAGACAGGAGGCCGCGCCTTGCAGGTCGTTGTTCTTTTGGGGCCTTCTGTGCGACTATGAGAGCATGCAAATGGAGTGGCTTCTCTGATGCCACGCCCACAACGGAGGGTGTAGATGTGGCATGTGGCTTTGCGTTTCACAGATGTGGGATGATCTACATGCAGCCCACGGCGTGTGTTGGGACGGAGGCGCAAGTGCAGTCGTGGCTGGACAAGCTGCTTCCCTTCATGAAGCCGGAAGCCGAAAGGTGTCCCTTGTCGTGCGCAGGACGAGTGCGACGTTTGCAGTCAGTTGTACGTACGTGCGGGCTGCTGCGGGTTGCTGCTGTGACGCCCAACATACCGCAGGCTTCGGGGGTCAAGCAACACGTAAGTCATTCCCTGCCTTCAGTTTGGCGCATGTGCACACGTGCTGTGTTGGTGGTGTTTTCCCGATGGGGCAGGTCCGGTGGTGGTGGGGGCGAAGGGTGGTCAATGGGCCACCCATATTCCCTGTGAATTTCTGAGTATTTTGGAGTTCCCAGGCATTATAATGTGTTCCTGGGTACCGCAGGAGATGTAGCGGCACAATGCATAGCGCACAGGCGCAGCCCCCCCCAGAGCCGTATGCACTGCGCAGACGTGGACCGCGCATTACAGACGACCGTTGGCTCTTTGGGTCCGTGATAAGGCTTTGGTGCCCTCCTTGTTTCCCCTCTGCACAGTGGTGCCCTTCCCCCATGCCCCAACAGGCGGGAGATTTGCTGTGCTCGGCAAGCGGAAGCCGGGCACCCATGTTCCAAGGGAAGCCGGCCTTGCACCCCCAGCCCCCCTTTGGGCACGGACAACCGTCCCGGCCTGAGGTCTTAGCCCAGGCATGTATGCTTGTGTGGACGGCCACACGCCATGTGCGTAGGGGACACCAATGTGCAGATATGCGCCTCTGCGGGTCAGCACCATAAAAGCGGCTCCGGTGGGCGGCGACGTGTAGACAGGCGCAGGCTGCAGGCACTGCTCGCAGTGCATGGCTGTTCTGTGCTGTGTGTATCTGCAGAGTAGGGCGCCCAAACGGTGCTGAATGTTGACAGTTGTGCAGGGGGAACCGACCAGACGCCTGCATGGGCACCAACCCCCCACCCCCCACCCCACCCGTTTTGGTGTCGGTGGTACCCTTCGCACCTTGATTGCTCCAAACCCCCACACGCGAGGCCTTGGGTTCCTCCTCAGGTAGCCCCCCCATCCCCCCCCCCCCCAAGAGGAAACAAGAAAGAAAAGCAAATCAAAGTGCTTCCGACAGCCGTACAGGGGCTCCGTCCACCCTGACTGTATATATCTCTTCGTCGCGCCTGCCTTATGTACACACCAACCCAGCCTGCCTTGCGACGACTGCTGTGCATTTCGGCTTTGTCTTGGGGGGGGATGCATTGTTTCAATCTGGTTGATCAGCACGGGCCTGTCCAGCCACTGCCGCCCAGACTTTCAGGTAGTGCACATCCCAGTTTTTTGTCTTTAAGAATTGTTTGCATCCCACAAACGAAAAGTATGAACACGTGTGAATCCCACAAATGACAAGTGTGCACACATGTGATGACCGTCAAATTCATGTTTGATTGTGGTGGCTGTCCTGCTTGTGGTTGTGTTTGTGGTTGCACTTGAGCCCCAACAATTTGACATATGGCCCCTCTCTTCCAACGTCAACGTCCTGAACAACAGAGTAGTGGTGAGCCACTGCACAGGGTATGGAGATGGTGGGCAGTACCGGCTCTCTGCTGCACCACCTGATGAGGCTTAGGACCCTCTCCTTACCACAGCCGCACGGTGTGATTCTGTGCCACGCTTTGTTGGTTGAACCGGGGCCGTAGTCTCCATGTTGGAGCGATGGTGTCAACAGATCAACCTTCGTTGGTATGTCAGTTTGTGCATGTGGACCTTCGAGGTTGTGTGTGAGTTCATGTGCATCCCATGTTACAAATGTGTGAACACGTGTGAACCCCGCAACCAAAAAGTGTGACTTCAAGCTCACACGGAGTCGCACTAACTGAAAGTCTGCTGCCACCCCTTCGCAACCCACTTTCCTCTGTTTTGCCCGTGTTTGGACAAGGGGGAGTTTTCCTCTGGTTTAAGTCGAGCTGACAAGGCGAGCGCTGCATACGCCCTCGTTACCCCACCTCAGATTCAAAACGCTATTTGACACGTACATGCAGCCCTGCCTCGACTTCGTGGCACATGATTGCCGTGAGTATGTGCCTGCGGTGATGAACAATCTGGTTTGCAGCTGCTTCAAAATCCTGAACTGTTACGCAGTGCCGTTCCAGCCAGTGCCTGCCACCGCGACCCCTGCCAAAGAGGTATGGGCGTGTCCGTAGCCTGCCCCATCATGCGTTGTTAGCCGCTTGCAGTACTTGGCATCTCGGGGCCACACCAAAGCCGCTGCCTTGAGTGTCACGTCACCAGAGACCAAGGACCTGACCCCCCACCCCCCATCCGGACCCTCCGGGCCCAAGATAGTGCGGCGCGGTCAAGGGCTTGAGCCAACGTTGAGTGTCAGCGCTGCAGCTGGAAGACATTTTTGTGGGAAATATGCATGAATTATAAGTCACATTTCAGACGTAGACATTCAGATCTTGGGGTAGTGGGTGAGTTTTGTCTGTGCATTTGCCTTCAGGCCAGGGTACTAGGTCCAATTCCCGGCTTGTGCGAATCTTCATGTACATTATGTTGCATAGCAGGAAACTTTCTGTTTTCTTGCTTGAAAAATTTTAATCAAGGGATGTGGACAGTGATTCACAAAGAGTAACAAGACATCTTTGAACAGTGTCCCTGCTACAAATGAATGGACTAAAACCTGCCCCAAGGCTGTAACTGGTGGCCTGCAAGCTATGATGTCATGCACCAAACTACACTCTGAAAAACATTTAGTGGAGGCAGTGGAGTTGCGTATGGTGATTCCCCCCCCTCCCTCGGATTCTACCAGGCACCAATACTTCCCGGGGGTGCTGGTACAGGTTTTAATCCAAAAAGAAATCAATTTTTGAAAATTCGATCTTTCAACCCCGGGGCCAAAATTGCCTCACCATTTTATGCCCATTTCATCTCGGTATCCCCCTGCCCCGCACCCATACACGGGGGACGGGGAAGGGGGTTGCACAAGTAGAGAAGCGACACCTCTGA
This sequence comes from Eutreptiella sp. 'Long Island Sound 2002', assembly GCA_964036045.1. NCBI lineage: Eukaryota > Euglenozoa > Euglenophyceae > Eutreptiales > Eutreptiaceae > Eutreptiella > Eutreptiella sp. 'Long Island Sound 2002'. The sequence goes on from OZ038385.1 coordinate 974,470, forward strand.
CAGAAGAAGTGGGCCTCCTGGGGGCTGGTTTGTGATTTCATGGTGTTTTTGGTGTCTTTCTTGATGGACAAACCAGGAAAACGAGATCTTTTCCCGATCACCCTCCAACAATACTTTCTAGGTGTAGCTTGCAATGTATTGCCAGGGCGGTCTTTAAGGAACCAGTTTTTTTTTTGTTAAGGACCGCCCTTAAGGACTGCCCCAAGGGACCACCAACCGCCAACCGCCACCAACCGCCAACCACCAACCGCCACCAACCACCGCCAACCTCCAGCGGCGACCAACTGCCAACCGCCAACCACTACCAACCGCCACCAACCACCAATCACCAGCCACCAATCACCAGCCACCAACCGCCGCCAACCGCCAGTTGCCAACTGCCAACCACCAATCGCCACCAACCATGGTTGAACACATGGAGTGCCCGCGGGCTTTTTTGGGAAAACTGTGTACCGGAACACCTTTTTTTTTCACGGTTAAGGACCGCCCTGTGTATCGCCGCATATCATTCCCATTGTGGGCATGTTTGTCTGCTGGTGGCCCAACAGTTCAAACATTCCGCTGGTCCCCTTATGTGGTGCATCATCCTACAGTGCCTTCTGCTGTTTTCAAACGCGTTATCTGACGTTTGGGTCGGCACATATGCTTTGGTTGCTGCAGGTCTCCGAGAAGATTGAGGCTGTGTTCCCATCGCTGTTCTTCATGTCTCTGGTTTGGAGTGTTGGCGCCAGCTGTGATGGCGGTAGCAGAGTCAAATTTGACAAGTTTTTGAGGTTCTGTTGTTTGCCTGTGCATCCCAGTCTGGCCTGGCAGGGCACGACAGGGCAAGGTTGTGCTGGACAGGGCCACATCTCCAAACAGTCTGGGCTGCTATCACTTCTTGGCTGGTTTCTTTCGGAGCCTGTCCTGGTCGCCCTTGGCTTTGCACTGGCATTCAGCATGCTCATCGCAATCCTGTGCCTCCATGGTACCTTGTGTGCAGCAGTTGGGATTGGATGCAGGAAGTTGGGTGAAGAATTGGTTACTTGGTGCTGCGTTTGTGCACTGTCCTGACATACAGGGTTGAGTTCCAAACAGGTCGTTTTACAGGACACGGGTGATATTGTCATAAAACGTTGCGCCCCAGCCGGTGGCCGGCAGGTAACTGCCAACGGTGTCGGGCTGACATTTGGGACTATCCGCCCATCCTCATTGGCGAGGCGTCAACAGCCAGCGGAAAGTCGCCCACAGCAATCGGTTCGGTTCAGTGCTGTACAGTGCTTTGCACACTTTGTGGAGAGGGCTCCTGAATGCACTGGACTGCCGGTTGAGTGCTTCATGCAGATTGCCTTGACGTCACCCTGACTGTGGGTTTGTCAGGGGGCTCATGAAGGAGAATGAGACGTTCGGGGTGGAATTCCCGATGGAAGAGGGTGCGGAAAGTGTCTACGATTATTACTACAACCAAGACGAAGAAGAGAGGTTTGTGCGTGGGCCTGTGGACCGGAGACCCACCTGGTGTCCATCTGGCATGCGTCACCGTGCAGTTGTGACTCAGTGCATTCCTCTGCATCTAGTGCGAAACAGGGTGCCGAGAGGACACACCGCTAGTTGCGCGATTGCGGGTGTTTTGTTTTCGGAGGGGTGAAGTTTTGTGATAGCCGCCCAGCCCCTTTTCCAAGGTCCCAAGTTTCCCCCCCCCCCCCCACACAGACACTTTCTTGTGGCCACACTCTGATATGTTGAAACAGCTCCCGTGACTGAAATTCACACAGAAGGCGCCGCCTTCCACTGCTGCCTTCCACGACCGGGTATCGACACACATGCCCAGGCAGTTCAGATGCCTTGACCCAGGGTGTGTCCATAACCCCCGCCATGTCCGTCCGCCATGTAGTTCTGGAGCTCCCAGAACATGGTGACGGCAACTGGATCGCTAAATCAGCATCAAGAGGGAGCCGGCTCAGCCATCAACTTACGATGAGGCCTCCTTCCTTTCTGCATGATCGGTAATGTATATTGGCACAGTTGAGCCCCGAAACGGCACGGGTCTTAATTGGTTGGAACAGACCCGATTCCATTCTTGATGCACATGGGAATATGCGTGATTGCATTGTTGGCCTGCTAAAATTTGTCACCATGCAATGGCATGAGACAGGGAGACGCCTGCTGTCTGGGGCATGTGGTGGCTGGGGGCTGGGCAGTGCGAAAGTGTGTGCAGGAAATATGATGAGGGTATTTGAGGCGTCGAAGCGTCGTGCTGCGTGTGATATTGTTCGGGATCTCTTGAGCGTTTGATAGACCCAAGAGGGCTGTGGTTTGGGAATGGGAATGGGAATGGGAGGAGGCCAGGGTGAGGCCTATGAGCACACAGACCAAAGCCTTCAGCAGCACCCCCAAGCAGGACCATCATTTGATCTATCCTTGCGTTGGCATTTCAGGGGGTTCATCCCGTGGCTGCAGACGCAGAAGGACCACGTTGTTCAGAAGAGCACCAAGTTCCACGACATTCTGATTCCCACGAAGGACACCATCCGCAGCATGTGGCTGGTGGAGCATCTGTTGACGCAGCGGCAGCACGTGCTGTGCGTGGGCCCTACTGGTGTGTCAGGGCTGCTTGCACGGACATGGTACCTGCCCGGGGACGATGGTACGATGAGGCGTGCAAAGGAGCAAGGAGGCCGTCCCCCTCCCAGCGCTCTCCTCCCTGCGGTATCCAGAGCCCAACTTCCACTGAATCCGTCGTGATCCCTCGCCACCTCCGGCTTCGGATGGCGCTCCGGCGCCCACCCCCCGAATCCCTGTCAGCCCTGCTGGTGCTTCTGTCTGCCCCCAAGGGCCCTCCAACCGGGTTGTACGCGCCAAAAATGGCCTCCCAGTAGCTTTTCTGACACAACCACTTGTGAAAGCCCCTTTTAGCCATCCACCCCCCCCCCCCCCCGCGCGCGCCAGCAGTGGAGGTGCAACCATCGAAAACCGCACGACATGCCCACAATTGGAGGATGCTCAAGCTGCACAGCAAGGGCTGCGGTGGTCGCTCTGTGTACTCCTGCTAATCCTGAAGTTTGGTCACAAGGTTTTTTGGGTTGGGGGCTCATGGACGGGCGCCCCAGGCACGGACACGTCCCCAGCCCAAGCAGGGGCTGTGACCCGATTGCCCCGACCTGTGCATTGCGTGGCACCTGAAATGGAGACAGAGGGCATCCCCTGATGAGGGTATTCGAAGTAAATGTTGCTGGCAAAGGGATCAATTGATTCAATCGTGCACAACAGATTCGGTGGTATCGCAATGCATAGCCATGTTTCTAAGATACACGGGAGCAGTGTGTTGGGGAATGCCGTGGCTGTGTCGCAGTGTGTAGTTGGCAACCCTCCCCCTCCCACGTGGCCCAAGGGAGGTCTATGCTGTCATATCATGCTCAATGCTCAGGCAGGGGTGAAGATGGGTGCTGCACTATGCCGCACAGCGATGAGATGCACGACGAGGGCATTGTGGCACCATGACGTAGGCGTAGTAAGTCCCACTTCACAGTTGTCGTGGGCAGCTGTGGTGGTTTTGCGCACATGACTGTCTGGGTACATGGTGTTTTTGGCAGGCATCTCCACGTAGTGTATCGGCTGTGAATCCCCGGCGTTATTTTTGAACATCAATTGTGCACCGCAAAAGCAGTTTGTGTATCGCATTGATGATGCACACTGTCCTGCAGTCTGGTGTTTCCACCAAAATCACCAGATGCAGTGTGAGCCCACGCCACCCAAACAGGCCCATCAGCATTTTTCAGACCCAGCCATATCTATTCCAAGCCACAAAACTCCTGTACGTACAGGATTCTCCTGTACGATCCTGTACGTACAGCAGATTAAACTCGTCATGGGCTTCCTCCAGTCTCCAGCTCTCTGCAGCGCTCCTACTCTATTTAACAGGTACGGGCAAGACTTTGAACATTCAGAAAAAGCTGTTGAGTGGCATGTCGGACAAGTTTGTGCCAGTGTTTGTCAATTTCTCAGCACAGACCAGCAGGTGCCGATGCGCTTCCTCATCATTGGTGCCTTTGTGCACATGGCATGCTCATGCATGTGCACATGTTCAGCAGGGCATGCAGGGGGAAGGGTGTGAAGCAGCATGGCTTTCTGTGCCTCGCTGTACAATAATTGACAGCCCCTCCGATCCTGCCAAAATTCAAAGCCAAAACAGGACTGACTGCCAGTCTCATGTTTCACGTAGTCACAGGGTTGTGCAACAGACGGTGACCGTGGTGCGATCCATCCAACAAAGACCCAAAACAAATGGAGTACCAGAGGACCCAATGGCCAAAAGCTGCGGGGGGGGGGGGGTTGAGGTCCGCAATTTGCTGGAATTTTCTGCAATTTCCTCAGTGGTTGGGTTTTTGACGAGGCACTGTGCGACTGTTCTTCGTACAAGGCGCTGGGAGCTGCTATGTATCCTGCTTGCATGTGATTTGTGTGGCAGAACACTTTTCTGTTGTTTTTTTGCGCTCCCAAAATGTCATCAGCTTCTACGGACACTGATTCTGGAATGGGCAAGACAGCCGTGAAGCGCCGCACAGGACAATGTGGTCGAAAGGCACGCTTACGCTGTGCTGAAAGCTTTGGTGCAATGTACATGCTATGTGTTGCAGGGCCCAAGAATGATTTCCCACCAAATGTAGAATTGGTCAACAAAACCCTTTTTCAAAAAAATGGTCCTGGGGCCTCCTACCTTAGCACCTCCCGGATCAGACAAGGCCTAATTTCTGAAATCAGGCAGGGTCATGGGCCCTCCCCACAACAGCACGGTTTTTGATACACAAGGGACCTTTACACATATGCCATATGTGCATGTTGCGCACTGGTGCAGCCGGATGGGCAATCATAATCGCAAACGTCATCGCCTGCCTTCCGACCAAATGTGTCCAGAATTGGTCAACAAAACGCACTTTCAAAGAAATGGTCCTGCGGGTCTCCCACGGTCCGATCACGCCACGTGCAACCGGTTTCCCTGAGAATCCAGCGAACACCAGCAGGAATTCTTGCGTTCGCTCGCCATCGTGTCCCAGTTTTGTAAGGCGATTCCCCTTGATGCTCACGTTACGAACTTCGATCTTTTTGTTATGCTGATGTGGAATGTGGAAAGTGGGATGTGGGATGTAGAGAGACTATGTACAATGGAACATAAGGCACTGCGTTTTGAAAAGCCACTATCAGACCGATCTGAAATCTTATCCCAAGCAATCCCTTTTCGAAGCGTATGTGTTCATTGCGTTATTGGAGGGATGCTTGGAATCAGCTTCCATTTGCTGCCGCTGCTGCAGCAATCAACTCCAGAACAATTTGATGTCCAAGTTTGAGAAGCGACGAAAGGACACTTTCGGGGCTCCCGCTGGCAAAACTTTTGTGGTATTCGTGGATGACACCAATATGCCACAGAAAGAACAGTACGGCGCGCAGCCGCCCATCGAACTGCTGCGGCAGTATTTGGATCACGGAGGCTTCTACCAATTCTTCCCACCCATCAAGTATGTGTGGAAGGGGTCTGTCCCTGGCATCTGTAGCCCCCTTGGGTGCTGGTTCTTAGACTTTTGACAACCTGAAAACCACGGCTCTGTGTGTTTGATCTACTTCCATGCCAATATCCTAATCAGCCCTGCAATTCCCTCATAAGCCATGACCTTCTCAAACCAGCCATGAGCGAAAGAGATATGAATCCAAACGGCACAGCAGGACCAGTCCTGGAAGCGGGGCAGGCATGCGGGTATGTGCACAGCGTCGGCCAAAATTGGGGAAATTGACACAATTTCTGAACCGCAAGCTGAGACAATCGGACCGGATGGTGCCCCCTCGCTCATTTGTGGGTTGACGTTGCTGATTAGGGAGCTGGTTGACAGGAGAATTTCCCAAAACCACGCTACCTCGCAAGCGAGGCACTGTCATCCGACCTTGCAGAGTGTGGAGTGTGGACGAACCATGAAATGGGGTGTAGTTGAGGGCAGGGAGATTGGACGCAGGTGGATGCACAGGCAGTGATCCAGGAGACGCTGCGCCAGACGGCAGCGTCGGTTCCAGAACAGCAAAACCAGGCAAGTGTAGTGGGGAGGAGGCTAGACTGTTGACCTACTTTTTGGTGCAGGGCCCGAGGGCTTAGTGTAGTGCTGTTTGCTGCATTGTAAAGCATATGGCAGAAGCACGTCTCCTGGGCAGACACAGCAACGTTCAGGACTCCCTCCACAGAGACACACCGCTTGAACCCCCCCCCCCCAATACTGGTGCATCCTGAACAGGTTCTTTGAAATCATTGACATCTGCTTGATCAATGCCATGGGACCTCCAGGCGGTGGACGCAACCCAATCACCAATCGATACCTCCGCCACTTCAATTTCCTTGCAATGCCGGACATGGAGCAGAGCACCATGAAGCTGGTGTTCGGGAAGATCATGCAGGCCACTTTTACACTCGATTTTGGAAGCGAGATCAAGGAGACTCTGAATCCGTTGCTGGAGAGTACTTGCAATCTGTTCCACAACGTGTGCACCCCATCACCTCATCACAAAACCTGGTTCCCTATTTGTCCCCAGTTGTCCCCATGTCCCACAATCATCCCCTCGCCATTCCCACATTTTCCGGCTGCGTCTTTCCTTTACTGGCCCATGTCTTCTAGTTCTTCCTCCTCCTCGACCGGTTGACGGGTTGGTGATCAGTAGGGGTGAGGGGTACCATGTCAGGAAAATGCTGAATGATAAGTGAGCAAGTAAGTGTGTGTGTGTGTGTGTGTGTGTGTGTGTTTGTGTGTGTGTGTGTGTGTGTGTGTGTGTGTGTGTGTGTGTGTGTGTGTGTGTGTGTGTGTGTGTGTGTGTGTGTGTGTGTGTGTGTGTGTGCGCACGCATGCAGGGGGGGGGGCATCTGCAGGGTGTTTGTCGGGTGTTGGAGTGTCCACATCGTGTGGGGGGGGGGGATTGGGTGCTGTTTTTGCACGATGGAAAGAAGAACTACAGCAGAGCCTTGCGTGGACGAACTTACAAAAAACTACACATGGGCCTTCGTATTTCTGTATGCTGCATGCTGTAGGCCACGATGCTTTTCTGCCACTGCCAATCAAGCTGATGCAGTGGAGCAACGTACAATTGCGCAAACAGCCCAACCCTGAATCACAAAAAATGATGCCAACGGACATTTTTGAGATGGCTTGTACACCACAAGATGGTACGGCCTCTGTCATTTGCACGGTTGCGTGACCCTGAATTCGGGGATGCGCAAATCTCTGCATTACGATTACCTCTGGTGTGGATGCACCTAAAATACTCGTCTAGGCGCAACACAAGGTGCCAGCATGGAAATGCCACGCCGTCAAATTACGCTTTGTTCCATTTATCAATCATCATTTTCATTTCCAGCTACCAACCTTTCTCCTTCTTAAATTCCCCTATATTACTTCCCAGGACTCCCGCCGTGTTAAACAACTGTTCACTGTGTTAAACAACTGTTCCAGTTGCCACCCTGCCCAAACCACTAGAACAGTATCTTGTGCAAGCACTCATTGTACTTGTAAGCCATCCCCACAAACTGCTGCAAATGTTCACTGCTGACCGTCTACAGCAGTCTTCATGCAATTATGAAGCTTATGCTATGGATCAATCATCCGAATCCAAATCTATTTTGACAGGCCCTGATCTCCTGTCGGTCACGTCCCCAGATCTTCATGCTCTATTGAATGCACCCCTCAATAAAAACGGTGTACCCAAAGCTTACCCCGCACACTGTGAACTGGCGGTGCAATTGCAATCTCTCCGAGACCAGTCACTTAAGAGGGTGCTTATCCTGCGGCGCTTGCGGCCCCTGTGGCGCACAATTTTGGTAATTATCTTGGAACAAAGGCAATATAGTGGTACATGCACACATGCTTTTTTTATGTAACGTAAACCCCTATACTCCTTTTTTCCCCTATTTTTGTTACTATGTTTACTGTTTTGGGCCTCTTCCCCCCACAAATGGTGCACGTGTTGCCCGTCCCCAATATGGAATGGGCCTTGTATGAACTTTGCGTCGTCCCTACTTTGGGCACTCCTAAGACAGCAAGGGTTAGGTAGCACGGGTGTGGTTGCCAGCCAGGACCCAACCCCAATGGGGGGTGGGGGGCGAACCCCCTTCTATGGACCCCAAAATGGTTCCACCGAACAATGGGTTTTGTGGGCTTCGGAGGTCATCTGCCGAACTACCTAAACGAATCCTATCGTGGCGTGTAAGAGTGCTTTGACTTTGAGCGTTAGATCGGGCAAGACGAGGCACTATACAAACGTCGTTTGTTGCTAATTGAAGATTCCACCCTCGAGCTCAGCCCTGGCTCAATGTGGCGGTGCCGTAGTCTCTCCTCTGTCGAGAACAATGGTGTCAACAGATCAACGTGCATGGATTTCCCTTGTCCGGTGTATATATTTCCTGGACGGTGTACACTGAAGTTAATTACCCTTACCCTGCGGCACCTGCGGCGCACTTGCGGCGCGCAGTAAGCGCTCCCTAAGGGAAAACCCTTTCTTTTTGCATCCTTTGCATCCGAAGTTCACCGGATTTTTTTGTGCACGCACTTATCTGGATTTTGTCTGTCATTTATCACACATGTTGTCAATGCAACAACCTCTCCATGCATGCCAGATTTGCCAGTGCCACTAAACCGTATCTCTGCGAACAACTTGCTAGACAACTTGCTAACAATCAAACACAATCTGCTAAACTTTGCAAGAACCCTCATGAAACAAACTGCCAATGTATTCGTGGTACCTACGCCCCCGCCCTATGGCCGCAAACGACCCAAACATGCATACCTATCCTCCGCATTTGGCTAACAAAGGTAAGAGCCTGTCCATCAAGATTGTATTGGTGTTCTGTGATGCAAATTGGTCGCCAATTGTGACGCCCGTCACTTGCTCACAAATATCTGCTCCGATCTGGAACATGTCATTTAAAACCCCTTCTAAAACAATAGAATTGACGGGGTCAGTTCTAACAACACATGAAACTTTTTCCACATGGTGTTGAGTTGTGTATCCAAACTCTTGGCAATGGAGAAGTACAGCTATGTTCACACACGTGTAACAGTACATGGCCTGCACATGTTGTATGAGGTCTAAATACGCAATTTGGAGCTTGTGGCATTCTCTCTAAATCGAGTTCAACGCGGGCCACCTCAACATCAAGGTCACGAAAATGGTCTCGGGCCGGGATCAAAATTGCTGCACAAATTGGGAGCAACCACCACCCTAGTTTGGGATCTAGGTACCCCGTGTGGGTTTGTTTGATTGTCGAGGCACATCCAATATCATGCCTTGTGGTATGGTACGCGAAGGACCCCCAAAAAGGGGGGGTATATGGCGTCCGTGCCCGCGCTTGATCTAAAAACCTCTCTTCAAGTTGATTTCACCAGTGGTGATCTTGGTAAGAGGTGTGGAATGAGTGGGGGCTACATGATCGAATATTGACACCCAACCGTGTCCAAAGCTTTTGGGGGTCTGAAGGGGGGGGGGGGGGTTGGTGGGGGGTCTGGGAGGAGTTGGGTATGCAGCCTGGGTAATCCGACCCATGCACCGCCCCTACCCAAATGGATAGGGTGCGATTGGCTTGTATTTCCGGCGAAAGGGTATCGAAAACTTGAGGAGGAAGTGTCTTGTGGCGGTCATGGGGTGAGGTGCACAACATGGGGTTTGCGATACACAAGGGAGTGGAGTTGTTTTCGGCGAGGGCATTTGTTTTGGTTTAGGTTTGGGCACACATAGGTTTGGGTTTGGGCACCATTCACTGCTTCAAATTTCATCACGGGGGGCGCCCCTGCAACCACTTGTCGAAAAAGCGTGTGGGAGTCCATCACCCCAATTGAAGGGGCACCGGCACCAACTTGGGCAAGGGCACGGAAGCCTCCTCCTCCTTCTGTTTTCCAGGGCCCAGAACAGCCGCCCCACACACACCTGTGTGTGGGATGCTGTGGCACCCAGAGAGCTTTCGCCATGCCACATCAGCTCTCTGCGGCCGCCCTGCATCTTCAGTTTGCTAAATCACAGCCCCCCCCCCCCCTCCTCCCTCAACAACAAGCAACAAACATAAATTTTTTTGTGCTGCGCTCCTACCGCCCCCTGTGTGTGTGGTCCAACACCAAGGCAAGTGAAAAATTCTACCGAGGGGGGGAGGATGAGGCTTCCATCCGAAGGCATGTTTTGACTCAGAAGCCCAGCCTGGCAAGCTTAAACCGGACTGCCTGCTGCTGTGGACACCACACCTCCCTTGACCGAGGCTTTTGCCAACCCGCAGACAGGGCCTGTCAGGGGGTTTGGGAGGGGCAACCCCAACCTGAATATCCGTGTCTAGGCCCATTTCCCTCCATTCTTCTCCCATTCCCTCTCCATTTATCACCGTTTTGCCCAATGTTCTGGGTCTGGTGGCAAGTTGTCGCGGGGAGAGGCTCATCAACCTACACACAAGTTGTGCAACAGACGAACTGGTGGGTGACGGATGTTGAATCTCCGTTTTTTTGATGATTTCTTAACGACGTCTCCCTGTGTTGCAGTGCAGTGTGTTGGGTTGCATTGCACTGCGTGTTGTGTTTGCCACCGAGCCACTTTAATCCCACTTTGTATCGCTGTGCAGGTTTCTGCAAAGTTCCTGCCACTGCCAGCCCATGTGCAGTACACTTTCAATTTGCGTGACGTCGCCCGGTGTTTCGTGTACTTGTACTCTGCGGACCCAAAGGTGATCAAAACTAAGGATCAATGGGCCAGGCTTTGGTGCCATGAGTGCTTCAGGTGACGGTGCCTTCATTGGGGATGGGTATTGCAGATGGAGACTGCTTGTGGTGTTTGGGTGCACTGGGCATGGGCATCGGGTGGAGGAGGCGGGTGGGTGGGCGCACTAGATGTGTGCGGGGGGCATTATAAGGGGGTTGCCAGGTTCATGCCTTGAATGGAGCAGGGGATCAACCACCCCCCTGTTTCAGATTTGTACCACAAGGTATCCTTTGTGGAAATCAGCCCCGCTCAGAGCCCCCCCCCCCCCCCCTCCTTCCCCCCAGTTGGCCCAAATTTCAGGACACTGCAAAGTGAGGATGCTGTGGAGGCCCTTCTTGCGGCAGTGGCGCATATGCGCGTTTCTGACTATTTACGTAAATTGTTGGGGCTATTGCCCACCAGTCCAAAGCCTGGGAGGGAGGGGGGGGGGCTGTGCGTAATTCGCAGGGACATACGGTGGTGCCTGTCGAGGTAGCAGCTAAAGGTTTGGGCGATGCAGGAGATGTGGTGATATCTGATGAGTTGTGGAATAGCTTGATACCCAGTGAGGCTGTGCGGGCTGTGGGTTCAGTGGAGGTGCCACTAAAAGAATTACCTGAGGCTGAGTTGGCGATGGTCACAGCGTTGGAGGCACAGGGACACTTGGTACCTATTCGTCGTCACATGCCAGGAAATTAGCAAGTGCACCGGTTTTTGTTATTCCCAAGACTGCGGAGAATCGCTCGTTCATATTCAACTGCAAACTCAGGAATAATTCATTTGATGGGCCAGCAAATTGATACCATACACGGCCGCCGAAGAGGTCGATTGCACAACGAGAGTGAAAGAAATAGCTAGAATGCCCTCAGTGCTGTCATGAGCTCTGCAATGCGAGGACATGTTTACGCTTGTGGAAATTGGTGGTCCCAGTTTGCAGAACGTGACAGCACGACGCCTGCTGGCGTTGCAGAGTGGTGCTTTGATGCTGTAGTTTCATGTTGTGGAGACACCCGCTGTTATATGCCAACCCTTTAAGCCACCGTGTCGCTGCGGACAAGAGCCTCCCGTGTCAACAAATTTGCCAGTTTATTAGCGGTGCCGTGCATGCTGCGGGGGCTTGTGCTGCAGTCTGCAGGCGATTGCGCACCGGATGTGAGGTACTGTCCCCTTGGTTCCAGAGTGTTTGGTGACCGAATGATCAACGACCAGCACAAGAACCAACTGATTGAACTGATAGATGAACAGCTGCAGGCGAACTGGGGACTGGAATGGAAAAACATTGTCACCGCCAAGAGGTATGATTTTGCCCACCCGGATGCCATCCAGGTCTAAAAAAGGGGGGGGGGCAGGGAATACCACCCCCTCCTGCGGGTGCCATGTGTCTTTGACGGTTGAGAGAAACGTGCCGCGCCTGTGTGCCCAGTGTCACATTTGTCCCGATCAACAAGGACAACCCGAAGGACGCTTGCTCACCACATTTGTGCCCGTTGGGCATTGTATCTGGGGTTGGTGACTTGGGGGTGTTTTCTGGGGGCTGTTGCAGGAGACAGCTGTGGACTGATTACCCTGCCCCAGGAGGTTGGCAAGGGCCTACCAAGCAGGCCCCCTTGGGGGGGGGGGGGGGGGCGACTCCGCGGCTCCGAGGACGCCAACCCCCCCCCCCCCCCTAGGGGCCTTCGGCCAACAGTTAGTTGCCAAAGGTGTCGCCCTGAGGCGTCAATGGGCGCCAAAGACGCCTGACGCTCCATGAACACCAAAGGTGCCCTATGGAAAATTTTCTCCACTTTGCACCACAACACTGTCCTTAAACCCAACCTTGACTCTAACGCCCACCCCCAACCCTCAGCCTACTAACCCACACCTAACCTAACCCTAACCCTAGCTCTAACCCTAGCCCTAGCTCTCACCCTAGGCTAGGGTCAAAGTGGTTGTGGGGTCCAAAATGGAGCAATGATGTGGCAAAAGCAGCCATGAACGAAATTGGGGGGATCTTGTTCAGCCCAATCAACATGGCTGGCATGGCCAAACTAGCTGGCTGCAAAGGTTAGGGTTAGGGGCTGGACGGAATGAACCGGCGGTACCCTCGGCGGCGGTTCGGCTCGGCCGGTTAGGTTCCGGCGGTTCGGCTCGGCGGCGGTGTCGGCCGGCCGAAGTGCCGCCCGGCGGTCCGGCCGGCCGAGACCGCCGGGCCGTTCCGACGCACCCCCGCCCCCCCCCCCCCCAAGCATCCCCAGGTTAGGCACCCCTTTTTTTCACCCACCTTCTCCTATTTTCACCCATCCTTTGCTCATTTCCACCACTTCCACTCCTTTCTAGGTTGATGACTCGCAATCCACGCTTTGTACGCGGTGCACACACAAGGCGGTGCACACAAAAGGCGGTCTATAGCCACCGCAGGAGTCATGTTATTTAGGGGGCCACAGGCAAGGCGGTGCACATAGAACGCAGTGCACACACAAGGCGGTACACGTAGAACGCACTGCACACACAAGGCGGTACACACAAAAGGCGGTCTTTAGCCACCGCAGGAGTCATGTTACTTAACGGGCCTAGGAGGGGGATTTTGCTTTTTCAAGTGGCACATGGGGTGGGGGGTGTATCGGAACGAGCCGGCAGTTCGGCCGCCCGGACCGCTACCCGGCGGTGTTGGCCAAATTTTTGGCCGAAATCCTCGGCGGCGGTCTCGGCCGGCCGGAGTACCGCCTGGCGGTTCGGCCCGCCGGACCACCGCCCGGCGGTGTCGGCCGAAATCCTCGGTGGCGGTCTCAGCCGGCTGGACTGCCGCCCGGTAATGTCGGCCGAAATCCTCGCTGGCGGTCTCGGCCGGCCGATTCGGACGGCCTGAGTTCCGCGCGGTGGTTCGGCCGGCCGGACCACCGACCGGCGGTGTCGGCCGAAATCCTCGGCGGCGGTCTCGGCCGGCCAACACCGCCATTGGCTCCTTCATTTTCGGCCAAGCCTCACCGCCGCTGAGCCTCACCGCCGTTTCATTCCGATGAGCTAGGGTTAGGTTTATGGTGATGGTGTGGTCGGAGGGAGGGCAATGGGTGTAAGGGGAGCCTGTGCCCCCCCCACCCCCAAACACCCCAAATCGCCCCACTTGGATCCCCCCCCCCCCGCCAAACCGACCATCCCGGAGCCCCCCCCCCCCCCTCCTAGCTCCTAGACCCCCACCCTGAACCCCCCCTCCAATGCCCCCCCCCCAAGGGGCCTATGGCCAACAGTTAGTGGGGGGGGTAGTTGGCGTCCACAACCGAGGGGTCGCCCCCCCCCCCTCCTAGCTCCTAGACCCCCACCCTGAACCCCCCTCCAATGCCCCCCCCCCCCCCCCCCCTCATGGCCCGGCCACCAAAAGCCCCCCCCCCCACGCCCTGAACAATGTGGTTATGACCATGCGCCTGTGACACGGGGGCGTATGCGAGCCCAGTATCCGTTGCCTCATGCCCACCCCCCCACGCCCTGCAGGCCTGAAGAAAGTTAAGCCAGCCCACCTCCGGTGGCGGCTTTGCATACCCTGAGCCAACCTTGCCCCCCCCCCCCCCCCCCTCGCCCGTGTGCTACCTCCACAGGCCGACAGCTCGCGCACAAGCAGCAGTCGAAGGAGGTAGCGGCGTGTGCCGTGTACCGGAAGGGGCACCACCAAGGCTGCGGCGGCGGCGTGACCAGCGCGCCTCCCAGCAAGCCCGCCGCACCGCGGGCTGCCTGAGCGTGGGGCACCACACGGGATGACGGACGGGTGGCGGGTGCCGCGGCAAGCCCCAAGCGCCTCCTACCCCCCCCCCCCCCCTCCCCCCTCTCGAATGCCTCGAACGCCGCGGCCGGGGTAGGGGCGAGAGCCCACGGCTACGACGCCACTGCGCCGGGGCGATGGCACCTACCTCGCGCTGCCCTGCCCCCCCCCCCGGCCGATTGAACTTGTGGGTGGTGCCCTATGCTTGGCGGAAACCTCCCATTCTTGTGGGTCGTGCCCTATGCTGGGCGGAACCCTCCAGGAAAGGGGTGGGGGCTCCCGCAACCCCCCCGGAATGGGCAGCGTGGCCAGCGGTTCGAGGCCACGCTGCCCTTGTGCGGCACGGTCAGGCACTGTCTAGGGACAAGATACGAGTGGTGCAATGAAATGTGGAATGAAATGTGGAAAAATTGGTGGACTGCCCCCCCCCCCCCCCCTGTGGGCACCCGTCCGGCTAGACACCCCGGTAACGGTATTCAAACATCCTTTGAGTATGGATACGGTATAAGGCCCCCCGGCCACCACCCCGGCAGCAGGGAGGGCGTCCGGGAGGGGTAACAGCCCCCGATCCCCCAACGGCGGCCCCAATGGTGAGCGCACCACCGGTGGGGGCATGTCTGCGGGATAACTGTGTACATACTTAATAACGCAATAATTAGTGCTTACAGCCGTAAATAATGTTTAAAGTGTTTAAGGGCCTCCCCCAGGTCCAGTTAAGTGCGCCCCCAGAGCCGGATTCAACCGGCCGCGTTGAGGCGGGCCCAGAGGCTCCGTATGACAGGCCAAACGCATGTGCTAGCAGTCACGCCTTTCCGCATCCCCGCGGGCTTAATCTGTCCAAGGGGGCCCTAAGGACCGTACTGTTCGGGAGTTAAGCCCCGGCGGGCCTTAGGGTTCAGGTTAAGAGGACTCACGTTGAGTCCCTGCTACTGTTACCCTGGGGTTATGATATCCGGTACGGGGGGGGGGGGGGATTTCGCCAGGGGAGAATTTCGCGGGGAAAATTTCGCCGTTCAGAAAGGTGGCGAAATTTTCCCCTGGCGAAATTTTGGCGTAGTAGTTCCATCCTTCACCACAGCTGCAGGCATTGTGTTTCTTGAGCAGGGCCAGGCGCGATTACGAACGCGCCTGTGCCTGTTGATGCCTTGAAAAAGAAGCCTACACCTTCTGCACCAGTTACTGGATCGTCTGCATCAAATTTCATGAAGCTGCGCAAGAAACGGTTGGCTTAGGCGCATTCGTAGGCGCGCCTGGCTCCTGTTGGAAAACACAATTCTGGGACCATGTTGTGCCAGCCTGTTGCAGTTTTGGACCCTCTGTGTAGTGCATGTGTTGTTGTTTTGTGACCATTGGAGACTGCTTCAGGCAGGGCTTGTTTGTGCATGAAAAACCAATCTCATCAGATTCACAAGTGCTGGACAGATGAAAAACATTGCATCACCGGGACTTGAACCAACGCTTGTGCAATCGAAATCTATTACATGTACCACTGGAGTAATGACCTCGGCGCCGACGGGGGCGTCCCCTCCCAGTCCCCCTTGGTGGACAGGGTCCGGGTCACCTTCGCCACGGCCCTGGGGCGCGGCCGGCCCGACCTGTACATGCCAGCGCAGCACAACACCTAGACCTCCAAGCATGCGCCCATGACCTGGGGCCGTTGGCCTGGGCATGGCGCGCGAGGGCACGTACCCACTCCCGAGCGCACAGGACGGAACGGCCCAGCTGTTCTCATCACGCCGCTTGGTGACGGCGGTCCCGCGAGAGATGGATCGCCTCTATGCCTTGCTGGCGGCCCCATCCGTAACCTTCGTCCGCCAGGGGACGACCACGCTCTGCAGGCGTGGGCCAAGCTTTTGGTCGACGGGGAGGTGCCGACGGAGAGCTTGAGGTTTGCGGCCTGGGTGCGCATGGCGCCCTCGACCCACACCTCGGCGCACGCGGAGTTCCACTGCGCGTACTGCTCGCAGCCCTGCAAGGGGTGGGGGGATCACATGGTCCGCTCCTGCCCTGTGGTGCTCGCAGCGGCCTTGACCGGATTCAGGGCCATGTGCGCCTTGTTGTGGTCCCGGGGTTATGCCGTATGCTGGTGCGACTCCCTGGGGGCCACGGTCTACAACAAAGCAGGCCGCATCTCGCATTGGAGGCTAGCGCGGGACGAGGACGTGGTCGTACAGTCCGAGAGTGCCGCTTGAGACGTGGCCATCACGTGGTCCGGGCTTATGTGGGCCAGGGCCCCGCAGCCCTCGCCTACCCGCGAGCGCGCCACCTTGATGGCGGGGTACCTGCGGGCAGTAGCGGATTGGGTGGTGCTTCCACCGCCCGCCCGGTGGACACGCCTGATGCGCGCCGGCGGGAGCGGGTGGCCGGTGGGTCTGTCCCGCCCCCTCGCTGACGCTGGCACCCTGCTATGCTACGCCATGGGCGAGTCCGCGTGCGCGGTAGCTGGGCCGCGCCCTGAGCTGGTGGGCCGCGCCGTCCCCGTGTCCGTGCTGGACCCGGCGGAACGTGGGGCGTGCCCGGACGTGGTCCTCAGCGTGGGCATCCCGCCGTCCCTGTAGGGAGCCACCCCGGAGGTGGTCGTGCCCCCCCCCCCCCCCGCAACCCGCCGGGCGCTGTTCCCGGGCTTTACTATCAGGCCGTTCGGGGATGGACCCCTGTTGGTGGCCCTGGCGAGCGGGGCGCCACCCGGCCTCCTCGGGGTCCTGCAGGCCTTCTTCCCCGTGGAGGAGGCGCCCCCGGGGGACCTGCCGGGGGAGGGCGAAGGTCCCGACCCCAGGCTGGTGACCCCGACCTGGGCCTGGTGCTCGACGTCAACGAGGACGACGAGTACCTCCTCGGCTAGTCGCCCCCCCCCCCCTCCCCCCCCCGCGGTCCCAACCCGGCATCAGGGGGGGGGGGGGGGGCCGTCGGCTCAGCCCGCGGCCGGACACCCCCCCCCCCCCCGCCCGGGGCTAGGACCCAGCCGCCGGGACTCGCGGGGCGGCGCCGCCCCGGTGGGCCATGACCTCGCCCCCCCGGGCAGCAGCGTGCCCCCGCACACCGCCCTCCTCTCTCCCTTGACGGCGTGCCCGCGCCTCGGCCCGCAGCGCACGCGGACCTCAATGGGCCATGACCTCGCCCCCTTTGGCCAGCGGGGCGCCCAGCGTACACGTGCGCCTTGCGCACACCACTGCCGGCCCTCCCTCACCTCCCCGACGCACACGGCCCAGTCTGAGCGGGCAGATGAGCGCACCGTCGGCCCCACCGCGGGCCAGCGGCAGCGCCCGGGCGAGTACGATTGACCGAAGCTTCCGTATCGCAGCAAATGGCTAGCCCCGTGCCCGCTCGGTCTGCCCGCGTCACGTGCATCCGCCCATGCTACCGAGGGACGAGCACCAGGAGGTTAGGGCGACCCGCAGGGGCGGGGGGGGGGGGGGGGCGCACGGGGGGAGGGTTCGGGTAGAGGCTGGGGTCCGGGAGCGGCGCCCGGGCGGCACAGGCAACTACCAGGTCGGCGAGGAGGGGAGGCAACTGCTCCCGACCCCCCCCCCCCTCTCAGCAGGGACGCCCCTCCCCCAATTTTCGGTGAGCGCCGTCACAGGCCCAGCCCATAGCCACCCATCACCGGGCCCAGGGGCACGGCCACCCCGGAGAGATGTTCGGGCAAGGCGTGACCTCAGTCGTGGACCCGGTCATGCCTGCACAGCACCCCCCCCCCTCCGGTGAGGCACGTCGACGCCCTCTCGCTCCGCGCAGTGAGTACAACTTTGCACCATGCCATGGCGCGACATCGTGTACCTTCCGTACCGCGCCCTCCTGTCGCCGTCCCCGTACCGGATAGGCCGTCGCGGGCTGCAGCCGGTTTCCCGTAGCCACCTGAACACCTAGGAGCAGCAGACGCGCCGCTGGATGGCACAGTGCGACCCGGCGCCAGCCCTCCGCCTCTGGCTCGCCCATGTGAGCCAAGCGCTACCCCCCCGCCTCCCGCACACAGAACGGTCCCTCGCGAGTGTCGCCTATGCGCTACACGCCCTCGGGGAGCGGCCCCCCAGCCTCCTCAGCCTGGAGGACATCCTCATGGGGTGCTTCCTCCACTGGACAGCTACGGGGGCGGACCTCAGGTGGGGGCTGTCAGCCCTGCAGCGCATTCCCCAGGGCCTGCCGGTATCGGGACCAGCGCTCCACGAGGCCCTCGGCTGGCGGTATGGCACGCAGCCCGCTCAGGTGGCCCCTCTGCTGGCACCCCTCTGGGACCTGGGTCCCCTCCCCGTCCGCCGCGGCGGGGCCGCCACCCCGCAGGCCTGGACCAGCGCCCCCCTGCGCCGGGTGCTCCTGATCGAGGGGTGGGACAGCGAGGAGGAGGGCTCCGGAGGCCATTGGGTGGGTGTCACCCACGGCGGCACCGTCCGGTGCCTCTCCTAGGGCGACAGGTCCCTCGCCGCGCCCCTGGACCAGCATGCGGCCACCGGCGCGGTGCTGGCCTCGATCCCGAGGGTGTACGCCGTGTGGTATGCGGTGTTGCCCGCCCCGGGGTCGCCCCCGCAGCCCCGCAGCACCAGTACCCCCGCGCGGGGGAGGACGCCACAGCGCGGGCGTGGCGGCTGTGCCGCAGGGTGCAGGTCGCTTTTCACGCACCCTGACCCAGGTGTGCGGGCACCGGGCGGCCGTCCGCCGAGGCTGCCGTGACCTCCCCCCCCCCCCCATCCCGCGGCACGGCAACAGCCCCCCCCCCCCCCCCCCGCCCCCGCCCGCGGGCGCGGCCGGGAGCGCATAGCATGCATGGCCGGCCGATATGCAGAGTCGTCGGGCCAGCCATCGAGCGCCCCCCAGGCGGCCTGTGAGCCTCAAGATCGGCCCTCAAATCAAATCAAATCAAATCAAATCCCTCCCTGAACCCCCCCTCCAATGCCCCCCCCCCCCCCCCTCAAGGGCCTCCGACCAACAGTTAGTGGGGGGGTTAGTTGGCATCCAGAACCGAGGGGTCGCCCCCCCCCCCCTGGCAGGCCCCTTGCCCTGCCCCGCAGGCCAAATTTGCGTTTGACGCTGTGGCGCCCCCCACCCCGTCCCCTTCCCCTTCCCCTTAGAGCTTTGTATCAGTGGTTGCAGCTTGCAGCTTGTGTAAAAGGGCTTGGTGGGTACAGGCTGATATAAGTGTACATACTGTGGTTTCGTAATGTGGTACCGCCTATTGATTGTGTTTTGTGGCCATCATGCAAGGTGCTGGCGGTTCGCAGTTGGCGGTTGGCCGGATGGTGCCGACTCCCCTCCCCCTCCTGTGTGGACTTGGCAGCAGAACTGCTTCATGCATACGAAGCCAGCGGTGACGGAATCTGGAACTGTACCCCCTCCCCTTCCTTTTGCGCAGACTGCAGCTTGCCTAAACCACAAGAAGGGCAGTTTTCGAAACTTGTTGGAGCCGTGGAATGGATCATTCCATTTGTATGGCAGCGTTGCACATGAAGTGCGGTTGGATGCTGATTTGTGGAGCAGCTTGACTGAATAGGGCCTTGGAGGCGGTTATGGGGCCATGATCATCACACGTACCCTTGCAACACAATGTCCCAACCAGACCCCGTTGTTCAAACCACAACAGGACTATGGGTACACAGCCACAAGCTGGTGGTGTGCATCGCCTCCTCGCATTACTCTGTTCGGATTCATGCATCCGCGTCTCATGGTCACAGGCTGATCTACGGGGATTTCATGGTGCCGGGGGCAGATCCGCGTGTGTACGACGAATGCCCTGATATGGATCAATTGACGAAGATCATGAATGATTATCTTGGTGTGTTCTTCCACCCCCCCCAGAGCCCTGCTGTAGACCCGTCGGAAGTAGAGAGTCCAAGATGCTCCGAAGAATCAGGCATCAATGCAGGCGGTACGGCACAGTGGAAGTGTACCTGCCCCCTCCCGGATGTTTGGACGGATGGGTACAGCCTGGTCCCTAAACCAGATACCTCGGCGGTGAGCGCGGCCGCCGTACTTACCCCAGACATATTTGTTGCCTCAACACCATTGAATCTTGTTTACTGGGTAGTGTAAACCAGACTGCTTCCGTCCCATCGTGCTTGCACCTCTGTTGAACAAGAACACGCCCAAAGTACGAAGGTGTGTGAATCAAAGGACGCATCTTGTCATTTTTGAGTGCAAAATCGCGAGATCCTCAATCAGCCCAACCCCACCCCAGCACTACTGAGAGAGAGACTGTCTGGTCTGTGGGGAGCAACGTGCCCTTTTGCTTCCGGATGGATGGTTTCTCTCGGGGTCCACGCACCTTCTTTGCTGGGGGTGTTCAGCGTTCTTTGTGGGAACACAGCAAATCAGAAGAGGCAAATGTGTGGCTGTGCACGTTGTTGTTGAAGGGGTAGTGCATCAAATGCGGTGTGTGCCATGTCTGGTGTGTCCAGTTCTGTCCGTGGCTGTGCTCAGATGACTACAATCGAGACATTTCTCCTCCGATGCCACTCATCATGTTCTTGGATTGCATTGAGCATTGTGTCCGGCTGTGCAGAACTATCAGGTCTGATGCTGCCCCTGTGTGCTTTGCCGCACCCTCGCATTTGCATTGTGCTGAACCTTCCCCTGTCCCTGCAAATCTTGATGTCGTGCGTTGTGGATAAAGAGTTGTTCACTTGTATTTGTGCATTGCAGAAATACAAGAAGCGAGCCCATTGAATGAGTAACCTCTGCCGACTGTGCGTGTGGGCGCGCATGCGTGCGTGTGGGTGGGTGCGCGTGCCTGTATGCGTGTGTGTGCATGTGTGCGCGTGTGGTCTGTGTCTAGAACCTCGACAAATACAGTGCATGTGTGCCCGTAAGTTGGAGTTCTCGTCCAAGAAATCCCCCGGCGACGGGGTGTGTGGGGGGGGGCTCTACAGGTGTCGTCACGTCCCACGACTGCGCTTCCTTCCAGAGCGTCCGGCTGGTTCTCCATGAACCCCACCCGACTCCCAAGGGGCACATTGCTTCCTTCGAGAAAGGGTCCATTGATATGATGGACATGGGAGGGGTACCCCAGCATCCGCGAACCTGTTGTTTGCATTTCCTCTGATGGTTCTTGGGGGGGGGGGGGTAAGAAGTGGTGGCAGCCAAGTCCAACTCCCGGGGCCTCGGACCCAACTCAACAGCCACGTACGTCCCCGTGTTCCACGTTGGCCAGTGCCCGAGCCATGAGGGGGGGTGCCGTGCGCCGCTAGCCCCGGGTGCCCATGCAAGAGCTGCTCTGTTGCGAGAAGCGTGCTGTGGGTGTCTGGGCCGGGGAGGCTTGTGTGTCATGATTTCTCGACGGGGCAGTACTTGTGGTTTGTTTTTGTTGGAGCTGGAATCTCAATGGATGGGCAGAGGGCTCGCACAGCAATGCCTCGCCTGCCCGGCATTGTGGGCTTCGTCGGTGTTCCAATCAGTCGGAATAGATTCAGGTGCCGCCCCTGCAGGAGGGAATTGCATCGGCGTCGTTACGGTGAGTTGCGACAGTGGGCTGTGCCGGGGCCTGGGGATATGTACGCCCTGCACTCTCGTCCTGCCGTCGTTCGCAGGCAATACAATGGACACGCTCTGCTGCTGGGAATCGGAGGTAGTGGCAGAAGGTGTGTGTTTGCGCCCCCCTCCCTCCCCACTGCGTCTTGCCTCTGTTGTGCCTTGCCCCCTCCCCCCCTCCCCACCCCGCCCTCCCGGCACATTTACTCAGCGTTCGTGACAAGCCCCCAAGGGGTAACACGTGGTTATCATCAACCCCCTGGCACTGCGTTACATTTCCCACATCTCCAGTGGCAACGCGCCCTCCAAACTTCACGGTCATGGGAATGACTGCACATTAAGCCGCCGCCAGGGGCCGCAGGACAGCGAAGATCAGGGGGACCCTACGCTGCCACAGTGAGCAGCGGCACTCTCCCACTCTGACCTCCCAAAACTGTGCTTTTCCTCACGACTCTGATGTGCATCAACGACCACGAGAAAACAGTGGGCAACGGGCAGGGATGTATTGGAACGGCCGTACACTGTAGGAGGAGGGAGGGTACCCCCCCCCCCCCTGGCCCTGTCATCGATCTGAGGGCATCGTGGTGGTGCAGCCCGCGCCTCGGTATCCCGTGCTGGAGAGCGGGGGAGAGGGAGAGGAGCGACCGTGCCAGTTCCCTTAAGGTCCCCTGGCGCCCCCACAGCTCCCCCCTTCCGTTCTGCTTGGCGTTTCGGATGGGGATTCAGGCTTTCCTCGTCGGTCCTGACGCTTCCCGGGGCAGACCTGCTACTTCGCCCGACCCCCCCCCCCCACCCCCTGCCACCCTTCCCAGGCAGTCCATGTCTCCTCTTGACGCCGACTCCTGTGACATGCCCCAACCTCCAGGACACATCCATGGCCCCATGAAATCGGCACCACACGCCACGTTGGGCCCTGATGCGGCTTTCGGGAGGATGGTGGAATCACCTCGAGGAGGGTTGTACGATCAAGCGCAGGCGCATGCATTGTATACACCGCTTTTTTGGGGTCGTTCGCATAGCATACCCCAAGTTGTGGTATTGGACGTCCAACCCCTTGTACAATCATCATTTTGGGCCAGAAAATGATCCCCCAATGAATCACCTCGAAGAGGGTTGTTAGATTAAGCGCAGGCGTGGACGCAATATACCCCCCCCTTTTTTTGGGGGGGGGGGGTCATTCGCTTAGGATACCTCAAGGTATGGTACCGGATGTTTAACCCCTTGTACAATCATCATTTTGGCAGAGAAAATTCAATTTTGATCCCCCCGCCCCCCCCCCCCCTACCTGGGTATCCTATTTTTGGGGGCTGGGTGTGTGGGGGGGTCAAAACATCTTTGCGTATTGTGGCCGCTGTGTGTGGATTTGGACTTGGGTCCTGTGTAACTTTTTTCTTGTATACGGACCCCCTAACACATGGCGGGGGTCCTGGGTCCCACGGAGTTGCTCCGGGTATCCCCCCCCCCTCCCCATATGGCCCCTTGCCAGTGAGGACTTAGTCGTTTTCGTGGTGATTAGGCTATTTAGTGGCGCCTGAAATTCACCTTGCGGAGGTTGTTAGATCAAAGCTTAGATCAAAGCTGGCAGGCATGCATGTAGGGGACAACGCCACATGCCCCTCCTTTTTGCGCCTTCATGGGCCTATTCACGTACCTTACCTCAAGGGGTTGAAATGTTTGTGAAACCCCTTGTAAAACCATTATCTTGTCAAATGAATGCACCCTCCAATGAGTTTTTTGGTCAGGATCACCCCCTAACCCCCCCCCTGAAACCCACTTTTTTGCCTTTTTTTTTTTGAGGGAGGGGGGAGGGGGGGTCAAAAATGTCAAAAAAAATGACCCGCCCCCCTCTTTGTTGGGTCAAAGATCACCAATCTTTTGGTTTCATCCAATTTTGAGCAGAAAAAGTGTTTTCGCCATAGGGTTTGTATGGAGCAGAGTGGGATGAGTGCAAAGATGATGCTATTTTTTTTAGTCATTTTTTGCTATGTCGACGCTTTGCGGGGGGGGGGGGGGGATATGCGATTCGCATTTTTCCGCATTTTCTGCATTTTTTTTCGCATTTTTTGGGCAGGTCCCTTAGTGTAATGTTCAAGAGGAAACATTCTAGTGGCATTGTCTTGTAGTCAGTTAGTTGTGAAGAACAATGGGTTTTGTGGGCGCCAGAGGCGCCGGAGATTTTTTTTAGGCAGATGGCAGGGGGAAATTTTTTTGTTTGACCCTATGTGTCTGTGCTCAAAATACTCAGAATTTTGTGGAGAATTCAAAAATGGATGAAAAACACAAAAAAGGACATTGACCCCGACCCGACCTCCAGGTCGGACCTTCGCTGATGGGAGCCTGAGTTGATGGGCAAATTTTTTTTGAAAAAATTTTTCGCCAGTTGTGTATATTCAAAATGAACAGCGTGTCATGGGGATCATTTTGAGGTATGTATGTTGGGGTATCCCCCCCCCCCCCCGGGGAGCCCGGCGGTTTGGGTCAATGGGGGAGCACCTGATGCGGCGCGGAGATTCAGCGGTCTAGCCTGACCAAGCAGCTGCAGCTTCTGCCCCTAGCGGTTTTGAGCCTAGTCCGTGATATTCTTGAGTTGAACTACTGCACTAAGTTGTTCCATCGAACCGTCCATGCTTTGAGCGCCCAATTGTGCAAGACGAGACGAAACATAGGGGTTTCGAGGGGCAAACACCATTCTAACAAAACCGCATTTTCTATCGCATTTTTTGCCGCATTTTCCGCATTTTTTCCGCATTTTTCCGCATTTTTTGCCAATCCCGGCGACCGCATTCCCCCCCCCCCCCCCTGCGCTTTGGCAACCTTATTGACCCCGTGGTGCCCACTCTAAGGTTTGCAAGTGGGGATGTTGTGCCAGCAGATGCTTGCTAGGATACAAAAGGACGTTTTTTGCAGTCTCTAGCCTTGCCTAGGCCCGGTCAAGGCCCGTGTGAAAGGCGCGAAATGAATATTTCCACCAATAATGGCTTACATGTGTGCATGGAGTGGTACACAACTTGCTTGTGCTATCTTTCACCTTGGGCGGCTCAAAAATTGAAGTTTCCAAACCTTAGTTTTTTGGTATTGTGACCACTCACAATGCCCAACCAAGCTATGTACAGTATTTTTTAGGCAGTGTTTATGTGTTTTTCACCCTATTTGGGTATTTGGTATGCACGGGGGGGGGGGGGCTTACGAACGGACTGGTACACAAGTTGCTTAATGCAATTTGGAACTCCCTTGATATTGTGATCATTTACAATGACCATCCAAGCTATAGAAAGCATGCTTTAGGCTGTATTTATGTGTTTTTCACCCCGAGCTTTAATTAACCACCATGGACCATGGAGCACCCATAGGGACCCACATGGTAGCCACTAGGCCCATGTAGCCCACGCCATGGGCCCCCCGAAAGTTAGTGGCACCTAAAAAAGTTTTTGGAAATTCTTTTCTCTCTTCGAGGTGCCTTGCCGACGGCAATAGAATTTTGCGGGGCCTCCACCGCTATTTTGGTGCCCAGAGGTTGACGCTGGAGATTGCAGCAACCTCCAAAATTAGTGTGGACAGCCCAAAATTGTTTGGATGGATTGTTTGGATGTTTCCAATGGCTTTATGATATTGGGCGATTGCACTTTTGAAGTGCATGAACAGGCATAGCTATGGAATCCCTTGAAGTGTGGCTGGCAAAGGGGTTTGGGGAGTGGGGGGGCGCTTTGGATGATGGCAAAAACGTGCGGGAGGTACGCGGCGGCTGGTGGGCAGACCAGGAGTGGCTTGATAGATGGGAATGGTTCATGGCCCTTCCTGCCTCCCCTTCGAGTTGTGCCTCCATGTAGCATTTAACCTTCCCTTGCTCTCCCGGCCTATCCTACCACAATCTCCTGTGCCTGTGCAATCCCAAGTGCTTAAGACCGCACCCTGTAGCAGGTTGTTGGCAGCCCCCACCTGCGCCCTGCCCCTATTGTTGCGAAAAGGCCATTGCAGATGTCTTTGATGTTGCAGGTCATGTACTCGAATGGCTGCGTTCATGTGCGAGTATGAGCCGTTCACTGTAGAGATTACGAAGTCTTTCTCTCTCAACGACTGGAGGGAATGTCTGAAGACTCTGCTCAACATGACAGGGCTTGAGGACAAGCAGCTGGTGTTCATCTTCACGGACACGCAGGTCTGCCATTTTCGTGGTTGAAAACACACGTGAATTGATTGAGGGGGAAAGATGGGGGTTTCAGGTTTTCAGGAGATGGAAAGTTGATGGCAGTTGTGAAAATGGGGTGGGGTGGGGGCAAATTTTGCAATTGTAACGACTGGTCAGTGTTGGCACTGGGTGTGTTGTAAAGTGTAAGGTGGGGTGCTTTCTTGCGAGGCCTCCCTTATGGCCGTCGTGTGGGGATGTTCAGGAATGAATATCAGACAATGTGCAACGGCATCTTGTTGGTTTGTAACAAGAGTACATTTCGGTATGCCGGCTGCAACACAAAGTTCCGCAATGCACAACTCATTTTCTACATTCCTGCGTGCTTGTGTCTGCCTCTGAATTATCCTCGTGACCACAGTCCCATAATTGCTCTCAACGCCCCCAGTGCAAGCTTCGTGCTGTCTCGTTGGTATCTTTATGTTTTCGGATGGTGGCCACAGGCTGTCATTTCTGTCTCTGTGCTGAATGTAAGAGGGAAGTTTTGCTGATAAGGTCCACGAAAATTGAGCCTGACGTTTGCTTGTTGCATTCAGATCATCAAGCCTGTGTTTTTGGAGGACGTGGCCAATTTGTTGAACAGTGGCGACGTGCCCAATCTGTATGTTCTTTCCTCCCTAGTCTCTGTCGCTTCCAGACGAGAGTCTCATGTGTATTGGCTCTAGAGAGTTTGTGCTGTTGGTCTGCCGGCACGGTCTTTTCGTTCCTAGTACCGTCGGAATTTCCCTGGAATGATTTGACGCATTTTTACTTCCGCGTTGAAACCTAAAGGCGTTGCCTTGCGGGCATGGCATGGGAGGTACACCTGTCATTTGCAGGTACGAGGGCAACGATCTTGAGAACATTTACCAAGTAATGCGACCCATCTGCGCTTACGAGCAACTGCCCCAGTCCAAGGTATGGGCAACGCGTCAGGATAGCTCCATCTTGCAATCTCGGGCTCGTGTATTCACCGGCTCCTCCCCATCCTTGCGGCCGTCTAAAACCGGGTGCTGTGTTGTGTGGCAAACTGGATCGGGTGGACCCAGGGGTCGGTGGGGGCGAGGATGGGGGGGGGGGACACCGCAGACGAAGGCATGGTGTGGTCCGGTGGCAGAAAGCCCAAAGCCTCACTTGAAAGGCCTGCACCAATGGACAGGCCCGGGGGTCTCCCCAGAATAACTCCACAGAAGCCGCTTTGTCTTGTTTGGGGAGAGGGGGATCGCTGTCAGACCTCCAGTCCGGCACATGCAGCAGCTCCCGTTTCGTGATGTCTGAGGGCCCGAGACTATCTCTTTGAGGTCCTCCTGGGGGTTCCACAAAAAATGGAGCCCTTCGCAGCGCAGCCAATGCACCCCCTGCATGACCCCATGTCCCTTCACCTGCCCTAACCCTGGGTAGCAGCTCTGCCTCCGTTCACCCCCCACCCGTTCATCCCGCCTGCGCCCCCTTGTTCCCAACCGCCCTCGCTCCTCATGGCCAAGGGGCTGGGGGACCACACAGTGGCATGGCAGGCGTAGGCCTGAAATCCCATCGGGGCAGCAGGTGTTGTTGTCATCGGTAACTGGGGCTCATGATCATACTGCACCGGGGATGGTGAATTACTTG
Source organism: Eutreptiella sp. 'Long Island Sound 2002' (assembly GCA_964036045.1). Lineage (NCBI taxonomy): Eukaryota > Euglenozoa > Euglenophyceae > Eutreptiales > Eutreptiaceae > Eutreptiella > Eutreptiella sp. 'Long Island Sound 2002'. The sequence goes on from OZ038385.1 coordinate 1,002,144, forward strand.
GGCTTTGGGCTTTGGGCTTACCTTCCCAGTCCGAAGAGGGCCTTATGGGCCCACGGATTGCCTCTCCGGGGAAGCCAGGCATAGGCGCACCTCACACACCCGGTTGCCAAGCGGCAGGCGGGCGGGGCACACGCCTCCTAGTGCGGGCGTGCATGTGCTGTTGGACTGTGAGGCCACATGGCCCGCCATGCGGCTGTCCGTGCTGTGTGCATACCCTAGTGCATTGCAAGGGGTGGTGGGAAGGGGGGGGTGAGGCAGGGGCAGTCGCGGCGGGACTGGGGTGGGGTGTTTCTCGCACTGGGCGTCTCTGGGGTGTTCTGCTCTCGTGTGTCACTGTTGAACCCCCCCCCCCCCATGTCGGGGGCGCGGGTAGAGGGTGGAGGCCGTGCAGTAAAGTGCATGTGTCACTCTAACACACAAATACATAAATGCATACTTACCTCACACGTGACTACTCAGGCGGCGGGTAGTAAAGGCAGGTTGTGGAACACATGGCGAAGTGGAGGGAGATAGGATGCATACCCGTCGGGTACCCGCGGGGTCCCCAGCTCCCCGTGTCGGGGTCGCCGACTCCCCCCTCCTCTGAGGGAGGTCTCTGGACCTGAAGGGAAGAAAGCATGAACAAGGGCTCTGGGATGGGATGTGGGGGGCATTACACGCATACATGCAGACTCATATATACATGTGCATGCACACATTCGCAAACATATAGATACACACACACATAGACACACATATGTACACACGATACATAGACACACGCATATACATACAATACATACATTACACTCACCGGTAACCTTTTACCTTTAGTGTTGTACAGAGGAGGGAGGAAGTGGGATTTGAACCCCCGTTGACCACTCGGCAGCATAGGGGGTTGACCGCTCAGCCACACAACCGGCGGTGGGCAGTGGGGTTTGGCTGGGTTACAAGCCGAGAAGGGGCGGGGAAGGGTGAACCTCCTGGGAACCAGCGGGGTCCCAATTCCCCGTGTTGGTGCAACCGACTCCACCTCCCAACAAGGGGAGGACTTTGCTGCTGGCTAGACCTGTGAGAAAAGAGACAGGCTGAAGGGGGCTGAGGGATGGGAGGGGAGTACATAGACGCACGTGTATACATGCCATACATAGACATACGTATATGCATAAAATACATTGACACACATAGATACATGAAGCACATACATTACCCTCACTGGTGACCTTTTTACCTTTGGAATTGTAGTGAGGAGGGGGGAAGTGGGGTTTGAACCCCGCCGACCGTTCGGCAGCATAGGCAGGGCTATGCGTTCGCCAAAACCTTGGCGAGCCTGGCGAGTGGACTTCCTTTGGCTCTGGCGAGTGAATTTCCCATAATTCCTAAAGGGGTACTGTGGGAGTGGTTGTCGGCCAATGGTGCGTAGGGACCGTGGGGTGGAATTATGGGTGAATTATGGGGAATTATGGGACAATTATGGTTGATGTATGGGGAATTATGGGAAATTATGGGAAATTTTGGGGAATTATGGGGTTTTATAGGGAATTATGCGGATTTATGTCAGGGTTTCACGCTGATGCTCGTGTCTTTCTTATTCCTTTTGTGCTCATTCCCGCAGACATGTCAGATTCGGATTTTCATGCTTTCAATAATGTCTTGTACGTTCGTTTGTCATATGTGTACAAACCCCCCAGGGAGTATCGTAGGGTCATCTGGCTAGGGTCATGAAGAAGCAAGACATCAAGTGCTACGCCACCCGTGGCCATTTGACATGAAGCCATGTGAATGAATATTTTCCCGACTTGTGTTGCACACGCATCCAGATATTTCCCCATAATTCCCTATAATTCCCCATAAAACCCCATAATTCCCCATAGTTCCCCATAATTCCCCATAAAACCCCATGAAATCCCATAAAACCCCATACAACTCCACAACTCCCCATAAAACCCCATAGTTCCCAATAATTCCCCATAATTCCCCATGATATCCCTTTCCCATAATTCCCCATATAACCCCTTAATTTCCTATAATGCCCCATAATTCCCCATATAACCCCATGAAACCCCATAATTCCCCATACAACCCCATTATTCCCCATAATTCCCCTTCATTCCCCATAATTCCTATCCTTTGGCGAGCAGACGTCTTCCGGCGCTGGCAAGCGCATAGGCCTGCATAGGGGGTTGACGGCTCGGCCACACAGCCAGCGGTGGGCAGTGGGGGCTGGCAGGGTAGGGTGGTCGGTGCATCCGACCCCCCCTCCCAAGGGGGGGGGGGGACTTCGCTATTGGCTGAACCTGGAAGAACAGAGACAGCACGAAGGGGGGTGAGGGATGGGAGGGGAGTGGGGAGGGACAGGGGGGAGGGGAAGGAGGGGCTAGCTCTGTCAGATCGCCGACCGCTGTGCCGGCCGGGAAGGAATGCACCGTTGGATCGCCAACTGACGTGCAGGGGAGGAGGGCAGCACTGCCGGATCGCCGACTGCCGTGCCAGCAGGCTGGCAACGCACCACTGGATCGCCACCTGACGTGTTGGGAGTAGGAGAGGGTGGGTCTGAGGCAGTGTCACAGCATGCGGTATACCCAAACATATACGCGTAACCTTACGTATACTACACACAAACACGCATACTGCACTGTCCTTGGTACCGTGGGTATTATCAGTATTGCAGGTGAGGCGAGGAGGGACAGGGAGAAGGGCAGGCTGGGAGCGGGAGGGGGCTGGTTGCACCGCCGGATTGCCGACAGGCGTGCGTGCCAAGGGGGGGAGGCGGGGCACCACGGCCCGTGCTTGTGGTTGTACACCCCTTCCCCTTAGGACTCCCTAAGGTTGGCACGCCATCTCAGAGGCCTAGCAGAGCAAGCTTCAGCTGACAGTGGTGAATTACTTGGGGGGGGGGGGGGGGGGGGGCGCAGGGCCCTTGGAGCCTCCGCAAATTTGGTGCAGTGGGTTGCGCTAAAGGGGCTCCAAGGGCCACATGCTTAATTCCTCAATCACGGGGGCGGGGGGGCGACTCCACGGGTCCTAGGACGCCAACTACCCCTGCCCCCCCCCCCCCCCCTAGGGGCCTTCGGCCAACAGTTAGTTGCCAAAGGTGTTGCCCTTAGGCGTCCATGGGCGCCTAAGGCGCCCGATGCTCCATGAACACCAAAGGTGCCCTAAGGAAACTTTTGTCCAATTTGCACCCCAACACTATCCTTAAACCCAACCTTGACTCTAACACCCACCCCCAACCCTCAGCCTACTCCTAACCCTACACCTAACCCTAACCCTAATCAAGACCGAATATTGGGACCGAGCTGGTGGGGGAGGGAACATCAACTATGACTGGTGAGGGACATCAAGAATGATTCACACATTGATGGCTCTTGACAAAGTGAAATCAGCTTGCAAGTGAACCCCATCACCATGAGGCCCACTTTCAAGGCTTTTTGGACTTGTGAGGGGCCAAAATGCCCCAAAATGGGCTCAAAATGGGCTCATTTCACCCGTTTGTGCACCCCAAATGGTCTAGGATGAGGTTTGGAAAAATGCCTTTTTGACCCATTTTTGACCCATTTTTGGTCCCAAAACAGCCCATTTTCAAGGCATTTTGGGATTTTTGGAGGACCAAAATGGGCCACCACAAGCTCAAAGCGGTCCAAAAACACTTGTTTTAGCGTCGCACATGGTCTAGGATCATTTTTGAGAAAAGTCATCTTTTTGCCCCTACTGGACCCTGTTGACCCATTTGGGCACCCACCTGTTTGGGCTTGAGCTTGCAGCTTGCTGCAGTCGAGTGGGCCTAGGTATTGGGGTCTAGGTGTCCGTTTGGGCAATTCTGAGGGGTGGAAACCACAAAAAGTGGGGGGTTGCGGGTGGACTAGGTGCCCTCGGAATCGCGTTTTGAGCCATGTAGCCAAAGATATGGCCTATTCTTGGTTTGTGGCTGTCGCCAGCCAATCTTCACAAAATTTGGGGTCTCTGGGGGCCTTTTTGGGCCGTTTCCGGGACATATGGTGGAGTTAGAGGGCCGCAAAGGGCTCGTTGACACAGGAATGTCAAGCCGCACATGGAGTGTACCCACACTTTCACTTCGTTTGGCCGTTTTGAATGGTTTCTAGGGCTGTTTTGGCCCCAAAATGGCTGTTTTTGGCCCTAAATTGCAGTTTTTGAAACTGAGGTCCGCCACTTGTGAATCCCGTTCCCGGCCGCCACCGTTGAGTTTCTGGCTCATACTTTGTGTGGTTGTCCCTCACACCCATAGGTATCATCCACCAAAATTTCAGCTAAATCCGAAGCACCACGACAGAGTTCTGAATTTTACCCATTTCGCGCGTGCTGCTTGCTTGCTGCTTGCTTGCTGCTTGCTTGCTTGCTTGCTGCTGCTGCTGCTGCTAAACCTGGTAGGTCCACCCTAGACCCTAAAAAGGGTTATAAAACCAAGACTGGTTCCACCAGCTCGGTGACCCTAACCCTAATCAAGACTGAATATTGGGACCGAGCTGGTGGGGGAGGGAACATCAGCTATGATTGGTGAAGGACATCAAGAATGAGTCACACATTGATGGCTCTTGACAAAGTGAAATCAGCTTGCAAGTGAACCCCATCACCATGAGGCCCACTTTCAAGGCTTTTTGGACTTCTGAGGGGCCAAAATGCCCCAAAATGGGCTCAAAATGGGCTCATTTCACCCGTTTGTGCACCCCAAATGGTCTAGGATGAGGTTTGGAAACATGCGGTTTTGACCCATTTGTGACCCATTTTTGGTCCCAAAACAGCCCATTTTCAAGGCATTTTGGGATTTTTGGAGGACCAAAATGGGCCACCACAAGCTCAAAGCGGTCCAAAAACACTTGTTTTAGCGTCGCACATGGTCTAGGATCATTTTTGAGAAAAGTCATCTTTTTGCCCCTACTGGACCCTGTTGACCCATTTGGGCACCCACCTGTTTGGGCTTGAGCTTGCAGCTTGCTGCAGTCGAGTGGGCCTAGGTATTGGGGTCTAGGTGTCCGTTTGGGCAATTCTGAGGGGTGGAAACCACAAAAAGTGGGGGGTTGCGGGTGGAGTAGGTGCCCTCGGAATCGCATTTTTGAGCCATGATATGGCCTATTCTTGGTTTTTGGCTGTCGGCATTTGGAGCTTCTGGGGGCCTTTTTGGGCCGTTTCCGGGACATATCATGGAGTTAGAGGGCCGCAAAGAGCTCGTTGACACGGGGAAGTCAAGCCGCACGTGTAGTGTACCCACCGTTTCCCTTCGTTAGGCCGTTTTGAATGGTTTCTAGGGCTGTTTTGGCCCCAAAATGGCTGTTTTTGGCCCTAAACTGCAGTTTTTGAAACTGAGGTCCGCCACTTGTGAATCCCGTTCCCGGCCGCCACCGTTGAGTTTCTCGCTCAAACTTTGTGTGATTGTACTTCACACCCATAGGTATCATCCACCAAAATTTCACTGAAATCCAAAGCACCACGACGGAGTTCTGATTTTTACCCATTTCGCGCGTGCTGTTGCTTGCTGCTTGCTGCTGTTGCTTGCTGCTAAACCTGGTAGGTCCACCCTAGACACTAAAAAGGGTTATAAAACCAAGACTGGTTCCACCAGCTCGGTGACCCTAGCCCTAACCCTAGCCCTGGCTCTCACCCTAGGCTAGTCGTCAGAGTGAGTGTTGGGGTCCAAAATGGAGAGCAATGATGTGGCAAAAGCAGCCATGAACGAAATTGGGGGGATCTTGTTCAGCCCAATCAACATGGCTGGCATGGCCAAACCAACTGGCTGCAAAGGTTAGGGTTAGGTTTACGGTGATGGTATGGTTAGAGGGAGGGCAAGGGGAGGTAAGGGGAGCCTGTGCCCCCCTTCCCCCCCCCCCCCCACCCGACCCTCCCGGAGCCCCCCCCCCCCCCCCCAAGCCCCTCCTAGACCCCCCCCCCCAATCGCCCCTCCCTGAACCCCCCCTCCAATGCCCCCCCCCCCCCCCCCCCCCCCCCCCCCCCCCCCAGGGGGCTCCAGCCAACAGTTAGTTGGGGGGGTAGTTGGCGTCTAGAACCGAGGGGTCACCCCCCCCCCCAATGTACCCTGTGTGGCATAGCATTGTGACTGGATGTGCAGAAGTCTGGGCCTGCATTTCAAGTTTGGCAAGGAGTATGTGGCACATAACCAATGGCTCCAACAAGTGGCAAGGCAGTTTTGCTGTGTGATATGAGAAACCAATGATTTGAAATATGCATGAAAAATATGGAAAAAAGAGAGCCGGCCCTTGGAGCACCCTCCAGCGCTGGGGGGGGGGGGGGGGGTTGGAAAAGGGGCTCCAAGGGCCGCCTCCACCCCCAAGTAAATTTTTCCCAACTGGAAGACGGGGTGGTGGTGGTGGTGGTGGTGGTGGTGGTGCATGCTTTTTTTGGGCAAGTGGGCGTCTCTTTCGGCCCAAATTCTGGTGCATGACCTGCATGACATGCGTACGCCGTGGGGGACACCCCACTCCGATCTGCCCTTTTGTTTGGTCCTGTACCGTCCCTTGAGCCTTTGATCTTGATGTTTAGGTCGGTCTATACTCCCGATTTATCAAGAGTGTGAAGGCCAATCTGCACATCGTGTTGGCTTTTTCCCCAATTGGGGATATCTTCAGGGCGCGGTATGCCTCAGCCTGTTCATGTAGGCACTGTGGTTCCCAAAGCAAAGGGCATGGCACTTGGATCGGCCTCTCTTTCTCTTCGGATCCTCCGTCGTGCAGTCAAAACAATTTCCCCCCGTCTTTTTGGTAGGGGGGGGGGACTTCGGGAGGGGAGAATTTCGCGAACGTATATAGCTGTAGCCGCAGGCGAAGTCCAGGATGGATGACAGGCAGAGGCAGGGAAAAAGACTGAAAGGCATCACACTTGTCAGGGGATGGGCGAACCATTCGTGGCATCGGGGTGTGGCGCGTGACCTGATCCTGTGCTGGGGCGGCGGTTGCCCCACTCGAGAGGTGCTGGTACGTGGGCAGATATCCCCTTGTAGGCGACCTTGGCCCCATAATGCCCAGGACCTCAGAGTACAGGCAATCCCATATGCAGAGAGCCCTGTGGACCCTTGCGGGGTACGCAGCGAGCTCCATGTGGGTGCTTGCCTGTCTTCTAAAGTGCCAGCATGACCCTGCGAAATTTTTGCGGTGTGGGACCCACTGTGAATTCATATACAGGTGAATGGTGTCAATTTCACAGCACCTGCTGCGCCTATATTTGGGTTTTTTCAAAGGCAGCTGCAACTGCCCCTGTGAAGCCACAGCCTGAAGGTGTATCCTTTTTGCAGCAAATGGGGTACCAGCAATATGCAGTTCCACTGGCATGTGCTGGGTTCGCTTCAATGCCAGAACTATCCATAATTAATGCGCCTGCACTTAAAAAGTGTGAGCCCAAAATCTGCGATTTTGGTGTTGGTCATCGGGTGCAACGTGCTTGGAATGCTTGCTCCAGCAAAATGTCCTCAGACCTCAGGTCACGATGCACTACGCCCTGCTCGTGCATGTACGCCACGGTTGACAGCAAGTTCCCAGGCAGTAGTGTGTTGTCTTGGATGGCCACGCACTGAGGATTGTGGATGCTTTGAAAAAGCGGAAAGCTCGCCCTTCTCCGCTTGCAATTACTGGACCTGGGGCAGCAGATTTTATGCATCATTGCAAGAAGCAGATGGGTAAAGCACATTCTTTACGTGTTTAGGTGTTTTTCACCCTATGTGGGGATTGGGTATGGGGCTCAAAATGGGCTCATTTCACTTGTTTGTGCACCCCCAGTCCAGGATCCACAATCACTTTCCATGGGCCATGGGCTTAGAGGCGCGGCGGCCACAGATGTTTGGGGGGCTGGCGGGGACCATTGACCGGCGGGCATGCCGGACAGGCCTCACCCCCCCCCCCCCCTCCAGACCATCATGATGCCCCCCTACCCCATCCCACCATCCCCTCCTCCCCTTCAAGTCGTCCGAAAGTGAGGATGCAATACACTGGGAAAAAATTGCTCGTCTGTCTTCAGCACCAGAGGTGTGTTCCATCATGTATGCTCCCTTGTCCCCTGGGTTGCATGTCTCTTCTGCCACAATTTGTGTCCCTCGAAGAGGGTTGTCAAATCAGGCATAGGCATGAGAGCCACATACCCCTGCTTTTGGGGGTATTTACGTAGCATACCCTGATGTATTATAGCGGATATTGAACCCGTGTTAAACCATCATTTTGGGAGACAAAATGATCCCCACATGAATTTTTCTATTTTGGCCCCCGTCCCCAGGTTTTTGGGGGGAGGGGGGGGTTCAAACTTGGTTGGCCCATAGCCGCCACTGTGTGTTGATTCTGACCCAGGTCCCATTCCACTTTTTTCTTCTATATGGTGGCGGGGCGCCAGGTTGTTATCTCCAAGTTTCCAAGATCAGCCCCCCTATGGGGTCCCACCAGTGAGGACTTTTTTTTTTTGGAGGCCGGCAATGTCCTCCGGGGGATTTACTCCTCGGGGTGTAAAGCTAGGTGTGTGCAACCTTCTGGGCTGTATCCTGACAACATCATCTTTTTTCCCCACCTTTTTTGTTTCCTTGTACCTTACATAACCCGACAAACAGAGGGGGGGATTGAGGGCAATGAAATCACAAAAGTCCCTATTCGAGGTGCCTTGCCAAAGGCAATAGGATCCGGTATGACCTTCAGTTTTGTTGGTCTTTGTTTCACCTGCTCTACTGCATGTTTGTCTTATGGAATGCAATGCCGGAGTTCACAGTGTTGGCCTCTGCACTACTATCAGAAAGTGTGCTCACGAAGCTTGGTTGATAAGGAGGAGGGTCCACTGCCCTTCCCCCCAAACCCTTAAACCCCCTGGGCCCAGCGCCCCCCCCCCCCCCTTTCAAGCACAGCCCTGACTGGAGGGCACACTGCAGAAAGAGACATGGTATGGATTCAGGTATTGAGGTCACGTAGGAGGAAAGCCAGAACCTGCAACCAAAATCATTGCGCCCATTGTTTGCACTATGGCTCACACAGGTGTCACGTTTTGCACACATTTGTCTGTGTCTCAGGATGAGAAATTTTCCTCCGCTTGTGAACTCATGTGCCATTGATTGGGTGGCGAATTGGCCCGATGAAGCGCTGACGGCTGTAGCTCAGAACCAAATGGACAGGGGACTGATTGAGGTGCCGGACGATATGGTTGATTCGGTCATCCACATGTTTGTGTTCATCCACGCCAGTGTGGGGGAGATATCCGAACGATACCGCGGCGAAGCAAAGCGGTACAACTATGTCACGCCCACGAGCTTTTTGTCGATCTTGGAATGTTTTGCGCGGCAGCTGGAGATCAAGAGGGCAAACGTATGTGAGTCGCATGGGATATGCACTGCGGCCAAAAAACCTGTGTTCTACCCCATGGCGCTCTTCCGGATCTTGTGATTTCTGGTTCGACGCCGCCGTCTCATCCCTGATTCTGGGATTTGCCAGAGTTTTGATCCGGATGTCTCAAAGCTGTGTAGGGCATTGTATGAGGCTGATTGGGTGCATGAGGAAGATAATGGAGTTACCGCTGGGATGGGGCTGCTGAGGGAACGTGCGGCACGATGGCTAGAATTGTTGCACCCGCCCCTCCGCTGCACCCGCCAAGCAAACTCCATGCACCCTCCAAAAAGAGATGTAGAAAGTCGATTCTTCGTTGAAGAGGGGGATGCTCAATGATAGAGGGCAGTGGACGCTACAGAAAGGCTTGAAGGGTACCAAAACGCCGCAGACCAGAAAATGTAGCAGAGAATAGACGGGACAACCGAAAATGGAATGGAGGAGCAGACAATAGTGACTGTTCAGGACGCGGGTGTGAGTGAGCCCACAGAAGGTAGTACAGAGGGTTCTGGGAAAGCCCTCCCCCCCAATGAAAGAGCCCACATGAAAGGATAGTCTTGATCTAGATGAACGATCTGTTAAACAATTTATGCTTCCACAACCTCTACCTTTTGGTAGTGAGTTGTAGATTTGCAAAGGGGGGAGACCACAACACCCCAGTCCAATGCAGCACCAGCATCACAGAAGCTGTGTATGGGAGGGGGAGGACAGGGCGTTGCTTTAACTTTCATTCCGGCAGGGCGGAGGGGGGAACCCTCCCCCCTGGACCCCCTCCCTCCCTCCCTTGGACCCCCTCCCCCCCTCCCCCCTCCGCTCTAATTCACCTGAGAATCAGGGTTCTGGGAATGTTTTTTCGTTTGGGCCAATTTTTTCCTCCCGCGCCTATAGCAGGGTTCTTTGGTCACTCCACTGTGTCCTTCCTTCCCTCTATTGCAGACACCATGTCCCAGCGTCCCATAAGTGCATTCTTCAGCACCCCGGTCCAACCGTGTCCCCGCGCAAAACGCAACAATGTTGTAAATCTCCTCTATTTTCGCTTCCAAGATAGATGGACTGGGAAGAAAAGGCACAGAAAGCATGTTCCACACTTTTTCTGAACACTCCATGATGTATCTGCCCCAAGCAGTGACTCGTCATCCAACTCAGATTCTTCTGGTTCCTCTTCCAGTTCAGAAGAGGATGACATTGGTGTTGGTGAGCCCAGCTCAGGTGATTCCAAATCTGATTGATCTTCGGCAAACAATCTGACAACAATGAGCATTCCACCGTGTTTCCTGTTTGTGTTGCCTGGTGGTGTTTGGTGAGGGCACAATGTATGGTCCCAAAAAGATGATTTGAGTAGCTGTGTTCAGACATTATGATAAATGTATATGCTGAATGGGTCAATGTGGTGCATTTTTGCAATTCCTGGTTGATATGGTTCATTCCGGCGGGGGGGGGGGGGGGCTGGACCCCCTCCCTCCCGCCCCTGGAACCCCTCCCCCCCTCCCCCTTCTGCTCAAGCAACGCCTTGGGGGGAGGATACTAAAGGTTTAACAAGGAGCGAGTAACTAGGAGAGGTCAGACGGTTTTGTGTGGTACCCCATGCTCTTCTTGGCACATCCTCTGCTGTTTGCCAGCACCTCCCTTTGAGGCTGTGCACCTTCTCTGGATTTCGCTGTTTGGCCTGCCAATTGGCTGCCACCCGGTGAAGAAGGCTGTGTGTGTGTGGGTGTGTGTTGATGTGTGTGTTTGTGTCTGTGTGTGTTTGTGTTTGTGTGTGTGTGTTTGTGTGTGTGTGTGTGTGTGTGTGTGTTTGTGTGTGTTTGTGTGTGTGTGTGTTTGTGTGTGTGTTTGTGTGTGTGTGTGTGTGTGTGTGTGTGTGTGTGTGTTTGTGTTTGTGTGTGTGTGCGTGTGTTTGTGTTTGTGCGTGTGTGTGTGTGTGTGTGTGTGTGTGTGTGTGTGTGTGTGTGTGTTTGTGTGCGTGTGTGTGTGTGTGTGTGTGTGGAGGTAGAGTGCGACTGCATTAGCTCGCTGCACAAACAGTGCATTGGGGACTGCTGCGCACCAGTGCAAAAAGCGGTGGGGGTGGTGATGGCTGTGCAACCACCGGGGGAGGGGTGCGCGTTTGTAGAGCCAGCAGCACTAAAACCAGACTGGTCCCTCCGCATGCAAGCCCCACTCATGACCCCTTGCTTGGTGTACCAAGGATACCTCGGGAACATAATGACCAGTATGCTGAAAAATGGACTACCATGGACCAGGACCTGGCTGGGTCAGACAATGTCAGCTTTGGCCTGGTTGCAAGTGATGCTTCTGTTCGGTTACACGAAACAAGTTGCCATGCGTGCGATACACAAAGGGATTCACCGTGCGTACGAAACAAGCCCACACGCTGTACAAGCAATAGTAAAGTGCGTACATTCCATTGTGCACCATATGCCAGCAAAGCGATGCATTGTCCTGTCCAAAGTACACATGTGGCTCAACAAACATGCCATCTGGGAAGGCAAATGCGACACATCATGGGTGTTACCCCTGGACCTCACCATAGAAGGTATCAATGGGGCATGGAATGATGACATTGCATGCATTAAGCGCCTGCAACAAGCGAGCTGCTGGGACCCCGCATGCCCCTGCCAACAGCAGCACAATGTGTGTGTGTACTGCACCGGTTACGGTGCATTGGAGCCAGTTGTATGTTTCTGCAGAGTGAAACTTAATCTGCAGGTCGAATCTCAGTGTACCACACTCCTCGGGGGGCTGAAGTGGGTGCGGAAGGAAGGGTTGAGCGGCGGGCCTGGGCTGGTGAGGCCTGATTTGGTGCAAAGCTGGGCTGGGCTGGGCTGGGCTGGGCTGGGCTGGGCTGGGCTGGGCTGGGCTGACAAGAGCTGGGCAGGGCTGGACTGGCAAGAGCTGGGCAGGGCTGGTCTGACCCCATCCGATGCTGGCACTGCTGGGCAAGGCAGTGTAGCACGTCCTGTCTCCACAGCTGACGCTGAGGCGGGCTGCAGCCGAACACCTTCTCCATGCACCTGCAGAAAGGTGCCTATTGGCGTCGGACATTCTCTGTTTGTCTTGTCTGATGACCAACTGACGAAGATTTTTCACTCAGCCAACAACGCTTTGTGCTGTGCATCGCAAATTGTGTGTGTGTGTGTGTGTGTGTGTGTGTGTGTGTGTGTGTGTGTGTGTGTACCCAAGTACCGCATACATCCAGCCAAGCTTGGTAACTGACACATGGAAACGCAAATTAGCCCCCCCGCTAGTTTCACTAATGTCAGCGTACCCGCGATACCTCAGTAGCGTTTTAGCGGGTGTTTTGACAAACACTCAGCCATGGTGTCATTCCCCACTCTCGCATATGCTTAGCGACGAGGACACGTGATTGATGGCATACCTGACGGTGGGTTCGCAGATTCCCTGCCCTGCATTCGCCATTGTCCTCCCACACGTACACATACGACTGTTCTTTCAGGTTGTGGGAGCGAAAGTACGGCTCCAAAATGGGCTTCAGAAGCTGGCGGAAACCGAAGCTGGAATTGAGGTGTGTGTCGTGTTCCGTTCTGAAACTGCTGTGATGATTCTTGTCGATTGATTTACCATTGCATCTCTCTGTTCCGTGCTGTCTGTCCATAAGCAGAGACTTGTCAGATACACTACCTGTACCCACAGTACACGGTCTTCGCGGTCCCAAGCATAACAACAGTGGTGTCTTGAGGGCGGAAAGATCAGTGAGGTTGTCTCTCAGGGTTCTAAACACTTCGGTTCCGCAGCTACAGCGAGCCAGGTGCAACAGAGTACGCTTGCCTGTGGTTGCACCCTTACGCCCTCATTCTCCTGGTCCTTCATTTTTGCCAGTGTTTGTTTTTAAATCCAAATGTCAAATACGAGGTGCGAGGGGAAGTGCATCCCGGAACAGTCATCCGCCTCCATGGCTCACCGCCCCCGAATGTGATCCCTCTGCTGCACCATTTGTAATTGCGCAAATAGTCCAGGTATCTGTCTCTTGATCATTCAGGACAGTTGAAACAGTGAGGATTTCCCCACTTTCTCAAGTGTTTGGCGTCAGGGGCATTGTGGCACGCCGAACGTTGAACTGCTTCTCCGAAGATGCATGTCCACAAACGGCAAACCCGGTCAGGACGACAAAAAAATGGTGTCGGTCCAGCGTTCACAAGTGAATGGATTCCACAAACTCCTGGTGAGCAAGAGCCTTCCGATGGCACCCACGCTGACCCTCGTTAAGCACCTCCTTGTGCCTGTGCCTGGGGCCCAATCCCATCCCCAACACTCCCAATGAACACTTCTTTTGTGGCGGGGGGCGGGGGCGTCGTGCGAGTCCTCGACACCCGCGTGTGTAAGTGCATGCGTGTGCACGCGTGTGTGTGCGTCGAGGAATGATCCCGGTGCGGCCTGGCAGAAGTATTGTGCCACTGAGCATCATGTGAGGTCAGAGCGGACCACAACCGAAGAGAGTCCACAGACAAGAGCGCATTGGATCAGGATTTGTCCCGGACAGCAAGGGCGCAGCCGTTCAGGGGCCCGTCAACAGGACGTCGTACCACACACTGGGGGCTGGAGCAGTTGTTTTCAGGACAGAGCCTATGCAAATGGGCAGTCTTGTCGGCTGGCGGTGGTTGAAAAGGGGCCACAGAGTGGCCACGGGTCTCCCCAACGGGGAATGACAGCCTGGACCCACTGCTGTTCCGTTGCTTCAAAGGATTTGCAGTTGAGCCTGAAGGAGTCGCAGCCGATTCTGGTGAAGACGCAGGAAGAGATCAAGGTGATGATGGCCCAGATTGAGGTGGATAAGGCGGATGCGGATGCCAAAAGAGACGTCGCACTTGGGGAGGAGAAGGCGGCCCAAACGAAAGCAGATGAGTGTAACGAAATCAAAAGTGGGGCGCAGGTGTGCCATCCCGCCCTCCTCCAATGTCCTTTATCCCGTGGCGCATCTTCTGACACGCTTGGAGTGGGGAGGCCTGGGCTTGCTTGCAAGAGAATACGTACACGGTGAAGAAGGGAGGAGGAGAAAAAACGAAAAGGCACATGAAGGCAAGAGATGTGAAGAGCTCGGTGGGCACAGAGGCAGACAGAGTAGAGGCGCCTGTGGGGCCTGCTGGCACCAGCAGGGGAGTGGCAACTTGTGGAAGAGCCAGACCAAAAAAAAAACTACATGCAGACCTGCACACACTGAGGACCAGACCCACTGCAACCAGCGCTCACCTTCTGGGGTCCATGGAGCCTAGAAATATAGGCTCTTGCCTGACCGCAGGTCAGCTCACATAGCACTGCGGTCCGGGGGGGGGGATCCCTAGACTTTTGGGGGGGGTTTGAGTTTTTTTGAGTGCCGACTCACTCAGTTTACGCAGTTTCGGCCGTGGCATTTTTTTGTTGCTGCCTTCGCGAAACTCTTTCCGCTTGGACATGGTTGTGTGTGTTTGAACCAGATATTCAGAAGTGTCACATACCCCAGTCCAGCTGAACCCACCCAAGGACACCTTATTGGGAACGCTTTCCCTGCGGCGCGCCCTGCAGCGCGCAGTTTGGGTAACTCTTCCAGAATACAGGCGGAATAGTGCCGCATACATACACACATTTGTCACATACAGTTTACCCCCCCACACCACTTTTTTCTCCTATTTGATTGCTACATTCCCCTTTTTGGGCCTCTATCTTTCACAAATGGTGCATTTGATTCTGTACCCAATGCGGTTTGAGCCCACAAGATGGTAGTGGTCAAGGAACCACCTCTGATTTTGTTCCTGGGCTTGACATTGGGGACCCCCAAGACGGCAGGGGTTATGCAGCCATTTCGCCCTCTTTTGGGCCCCCGAGAAGGCAGGGGTGAGGTAGCCAATTTTGATTCTGTCCCCTTATTGGGGACCCCCGACAAGAGTCTTACAAGCTTCGTTAACCTTTTGGTGCCATTGAGGAAACCGGCACATAGTTCTCTCCTTGATGTTGGAGGCCCCTTGAGTTGGGGATATGGACTCCCACGCTTTGGCGTGGCCCCTCGAGTTGGGGATATGGACTCCCACGCTCTGGCGTGGCCCCTTGAGTTGGGGATATGGACTCCCACGCTTTGGCATGGCCCCTTGAGTTGGGGATATGGACTCCCACACCACATGCGTTGCGCCTTTCCGCGTTTTTCCAGGTAAGCTTGTTAAGGGGCGGTTCCCCTTGCAAAAAATCAAATTAAATCATCCCGCCATCACCGTGCCCAAACCCAAACCCATGTGTGCCCAAACCTAAACCAATACCAATGCAGTCGCCGCAGAGCGATGGGAGTAGGCACCCGGGAAAGCATTCGCCGCAGAGCAATGGGAGTAGGCATGGTATGGTTGGTGAGGTGGCTGAATTCACGATTCTTACAATTCACGATTTCCCTCCCCTTCTTGTCGTCCGAACCCAACTACTCACCCGATGGCGAGTAGTCTTGGTTACAAGCGAAACGCAACAAAACGTACCGAAACGAATGTCATAGGGGATGGGCTCCCTTTGACCAACTTCCGAAACACGAAACGGCTCGAAACTCCTACATAATAGGATTGGGCACCCTATCTCGATGTAGGGGATCGGGCAACAAAGTGCAATGGTGGGACCGATGTTGTGCTATGGTGGGGGGATCGGACATACGTTGTGCTGCACATTGTGCATCCCGGAGTGCACGCAATATTTCTTTTTAAAATTTTGTAGTGAAGTGTGTTGTGTCTCAATAAATCCAAAATCTCAAAAATAGGTACTCTTGGTTGTTTTCAACACGCAGTGCCGCGAGACACACTCATACACACTTACACACTTACACACAACCATGGCACAGCAGAGGGCTCACATGTATCTATGAAGTTGCCTGATTCAGGGTGTATGGGGTCAGGAGTAGCATCAGGGCTCTGCTAATTTTGACTGAAGGAGTAACACCCCTCCTCCTTAACCACAGTAGAAGGGTGGGATTCCCTACCACGCTTTGCATGTTGAGCCAGGGCCGTAATCTCTCACTTTGTAGAGAGCGATGGTGTCAACAGATCAGCGTGCCCAGAATTGTTCCTGTGTATATTTCTTGGACAGTGTACACTAAAGCTAATTACCATTTCCCTGCGGCGCGCGCGCGGCATGCCTGCGGCGCGCACAAAGCGTTCCCATTGGCAAGATGCCATGAATCGAACTGAATTGGTATTGCTGTTCCGCAAGTGACAAGTGCCCTGAGGATGAATATGGAGGAGTTCCTCCACAGAGAACCCCAGAAAGTTCTCCTGGTGCAGGCCACCTCCTCCCCCGCACCTTACAGGCTAGGACTCATGGTAGCCAACCCCACATGCTGCATCGTGAAGCACATGCCAGAACTGAGCATGAAAGATTTTCTTCGCGAAAACACAACAAATGCATGATTGAAGCAACCCGCATGTGTTCATCGGTATTTTTCTTATTCACATGTTCACACACAAGCGCACACACACACGTGGGGCAAGTGGCAAATGGTGCACGCGTGCAGATGCGCGCACGCGCATACCCACCAATCAAACCAGTGGTTTGAGCCCATCTGGAGCCGATTTGCATTTGTTTTGGTCCACCAAAGGTGCCAAAAAGGCTTGCAAATTCAATATTTGGAGACCAAAGATTGGTCCAAAATGCGTCAAAAACGTGTTTTTCGAATTTGATCGTGGACCTTTTGGAATGCCAAAACAAACATACAGTCACACGATCTCTACCCAGACCTGCCCAGACAGCTGACAGTTGGGAGGCCATTGAATGTGAGTAAAGCTGGTGACACAACAGCGGTCAGCAGTGCGACACAGAAATTGGTCTTTTGACATGCCCACACACACTTGTTGCCCAGGCCGTGTTGGATGAGGCACTCCCAGCGTTGGATGCTGCTTTGAAAGTGCTGAAAAACTTGAAGGTGAAGGACATCAGTGAGGTCGGTAAGTACCAGAACCCCCCGGAGGGTGTGAAGTTTGTCATGGAAGTTGTGTGCAAGATGAAGGGCGTCCAGGCCAAAAAGGTCGGCGAGGCCGGAAAGAAAAGGGATGATTGGTGGGAGCCGAGTCGAACCTTGTTGGCCAATGCTCAGGACCTGCAGAATTTCATGCTGAATTATGACAAGGACAACATCCCGGAGGCGCTGATCAACAAGATCAAGCCTTACATCGATGATGAACGGTATCCCTGTGCGCATGCAGTGCAGGGGGTTGCACGTGTGATGCGTTTTGCCGGGTTTTGCCGGGAATGTGCGGGGCGTGGCGGCAGGTTTGTGAGGGGCACGTGCTGTGGTTTGTTTTTGAATGCTCACCCCCACAAACATACTTGCCCTCCCCTCGATCCACCCGGGTCCACGTCTGATTTTCAGGTTCCAACCCGCCAAAGTGCGTGAGGTGTCTGTGCCTTGCACTGCCATGTGCCAGTGGGTGCATGCCATGTTCAAGTATTACCACGTGAACATGGAGGTGGCTCCCAAGCGAGCAGCGCTTGCTCAAGCCGAAGGTATCATCTGCGCATCTTGGGTCAGACTGGCATTGGTGCAGCCCGGCGAACTCAGCCACCACTCTCCCTTGTGCCCTTAACCACCAACCTTAATCACCATTCGTGGCAGTGGGAATCCCCTACTGGTGGTCGTGCTTTGATGACCACAGGCCCCGTCAACCGTGCCCCGGCTTGTCTTGTTGGCACAGAGAGCGCTCCCAATAGAGCTCATCAGAGAAGCCCCTAGCGTCGACTAGCAATTGATCCCGCAGAGCGCCGGGGATGGCAGAGTTAAGCGAGGGAAGTCTGCTTTGCGTTCATACTGCCATTCTTGTGCATGGTTCTTCTCAGTACTTGTGTGTCAACGACCTCCCAGAGGCTGAGCACGCTTGGCATTTTCCACGGCAGATAGGAAATGGGTGGGTCGCCAAGGATCTTCTTCTTCCAGGACCCGGCACGGAATTGTCTGGCGCCGTCGAAACTCGCGGTCGGTTTAGTACGTACTGTCCACCAAACTCTTACGTTCTCTGAGGTTCATGATTCATGCAGTGCTGCACTGCCGCCGCAGGGGAGTTAGTAGTCGTGGAAGCCAAGTTGAAGGAGACCCGCGCAGGCCTGAAGGCCGTGGAGGATCGTGTGGCAGAGCTGGAGTACAATTACGACACTGCAGTGCAGAAGCAGACGGATCTCCAGAATCAGGTCAAGGTCACTGAAGTCAAACTGGAGAGAGCCAACAGGTCGTCCCCTCCCGCCGTAGGATCGGCAACAGGCCTCTGTCAGTGGGAGATCAAAGGAGAGTGATGCAGCCCATACCGGCTGCACAGCGAGCAGCTTGTGTGCTGCATCGCTCAGCATCAACTGCCAGCAGTCTGGAAGATTCCCTCCAAGAAACTGGGACAAATGTGGTGATACCACCTCCACGAAACAGGAACAAGTGCGTGGCACAGGAAGTATCAACTGCCCATTTTGTTGACGTTTTTGGTTTACCCCCTGCGTTTGTTCGCTCATTGCCAGAGGGGACAGACGAACTGTATGAGAGTGAAGTGCCTTCCAGTGAATCAATTCCATCAGCACCTGGTGAACGGCTCTGTCAAACAGGTTAAGTCTACCGGAGGCTCTGTCCGCACTGTCGGTCTGCCAGCCAGACCTGTCTATCATCCTTCCCTTCATACACGATTTTCTTTGCCCTGTGCCCCGTGTGCACAGCTCCAACGTGCCCTCGCAGGTCTTTGTTGCACACAACAAACTTGTTTGCTTTGTTCCTCGTCCCACCTCTACCTCTGCCCCCATTCGTTCCCCATCGGCATCAGGCTGCGGTAAGCTCTCGAAACCACCCCATTCACATGTGACCCCATTGTTTCATGCGTTTTGGTCTCAGATTGATCAACGGGTTGGCGGGTGAGAAGTCCCGATGGAAGGAGAATGTGGGATTCCTTGAGCACCAGGAGGGGTACATTGTTGGGGACACCCTTGTGGCTGCCGGATCTGTGGCTTACATGGGTCCTTTCATGGCGGAATTCCGGAAAGATTTGCTCAAGACTTGGACAGAAGAATTGGACCGAAAGGGTTTGTTTCATGCGTAGATTTGCTGGGCTTGAGTCTCAGACTGCCCTCCGCTGCAGTGATGTATCGTGGCGCCAGCAGACAAAATCTTGTTTACACCACCCAAACCTACCAGACAGCTGAGCTTAGGCCATCTGCCACAACTTGCACATGCTCCATCCCTCCACAGCTCCAAAAATGTGACGCATTCTTCAACCGACAACAACATGCAATGCGCCGTGTCTCCTTCCAACCGCATGCCAAGTGCTGAAAACATCAGCGACTCATGTTCATAAAGTCTTGTTGACACCAATGCGCCTTGCTCACCACGCACCAGACAGACAGGGAGCACTGCTGCAGATGTCAGCTTTGGTATTTTGTGGTACAGCTTTTGGCTGGAATGGACGCCCTCGGGGCATTCGGCATTTGTGGAACGGCTGTACCACGGCTGCATCATCCAGCAAGTAAAAGAACCCAAAGACCGTGTGTGGCACCCCAATGCATTTCCAGGAGGGACGCACCTCTGCGGTGATGCCGCATCGCTGCTGATCAAAGGACCCCAGATCGAACCCCACACCCCACGCGCAAGAGACATCACGCTGCTCTCAGGCGTAAAGGTGTCCATGGCGACTGGGGTTCACTTATCAGAGAGCAAAAATACTGATCGCATGCTGGCGTGTGCAGATCATGCAATCTGCGTCTACCACTGTGTCTCCCAAGATGTGGCTCAGCCGCTGTCCCTGGAGTTTCATTTCACTGCAGCCCAAACCACCAGCACGAGCCCCATCACAATGAACTGAGTGTGCTGTGTTGTGTGCCAGGTGTCCAACATGGAGAAGATGTCACTGTGACCCACACCACTGGAGACCCTGTGGTCATCCAGCAATGGCACTTGTACGGACTGCCCAGCGACCCTCTCAGTGTGGAGAACGGGATCATTCTGTTCAATTCCAGCCGGTGGCCTCTCTGCATTGATCCACAAGGCCAAGCCAACGCCTGGATCAAGAGTATGCAGCGCGAGCACAACCTCTGTATCACTAAATTGAGTGACAAGGTGTTGGGCATGCTTGGGAGAATTGGAGAGGGTTCGTGTTTGAACAGGTTGGAGAGGGCTGAGTAGGGTTGGCGAGGGCTGGGGAGGTTTTGAGAGTTCGACGGTGGAGCTTGTGGTGGGGAATGGTTGGGAGTTGGGTGGAGTTGGATGCTGTTGGCTAACGGTGCTTTGCAGCGAAGAGACGGGAATTGTTGCACCAGGATACCAGACAGCCGGTATTTTTTTTTTCAATTGAAGACTGTCTTTTGTGGCTCCCTGATTGGTAGCTCCCTCTCCTTTGTACAGTCAGCACTGCTTGCTGTGTTTGCTGTGCAATCCGCTCATCTTGGCTTCTACTATGTGGACACCTCTTGCAGGATTACGGCAAGCAGTTGGAGAACTCTATCCGTATGGGGCACCCTTGTCTGCTTGAGAATGTGGGCGAGGAGCTAGATCCCATGCTGGAGCCCTTGTTGCTACGCCAAACCTTCATGTCAGGCAACACCACCATGATTAAGTTGGGGGAGAACAATGTTCCTTGGGATGATAATTTCAGGTGTGCAGCATGGGAATCTGACTTCATTTCACATTTTTCACGCCCTCACTGGTGTACACGGCAGTCCAGCGGGCGGCAGTACACCATATGCCACCCGAAATCCTTCCACACAGCCAGAATGCGCCGGGCTGCCCAAATCCCTCTGTCCAGGAAGCGACCTATCCTGGTGGAAGTATGGGGTGGGGTTCGAAATATTTTTGTCGAGTGTAAGGATCGCAACCCTGCACTTTTTTTTGGAGCTTTTTTTGTCCGAACATCTACATCATAAGTCACCCTTCACCCTTGATGTCGCAGATAATGGCAGTAGCTAAGTGGTAACTGGCATTGACCGTTTGCCTTCGACAGACGACGGATTTGGCATGAGGAGAGAGCAATGCCTGCGAAACTCTTCAGTCTATGCAAATGCCAGATTGGACACAAAAGTCACAAAAATGGCCTCGTTTCCACTCTTTCTCACCTGCGCTTCGTGTTTGGAAGCCTTACCTAGTCCATAACTAGCGTGGTTCCCCAAAGGGAATTAAAAAAATTTGCGCAATTTGTGTCTTCTGCGTGAGGGTGACACACTGC
This sequence comes from Eutreptiella sp. 'Long Island Sound 2002', assembly GCA_964036045.1. Classification (NCBI taxonomy): domain Eukaryota; phylum Euglenozoa; class Euglenophyceae; order Eutreptiales; family Eutreptiaceae; genus Eutreptiella; species Eutreptiella sp. 'Long Island Sound 2002'. The sequence continues at coordinate 1,023,580 of OZ038385.1, forward strand.
ATGGGGCATCACAGTAGCACTTACCATGCAGCCCAGAGCGGTTCCTATTTTTGTGGCCAAAATTGACTCACCGCACCGTACATACTTGAGATTGACTACGTTGGCATTTGCATTGTTTCACTTGGGGTGGATTGGACGAGGATGGGCACAATTATTGTTTTCTGTGAACTAATGAATCTTTACTAGCGCGGCGGCCACTGTTGTCCTGTGGTCTGATGCAGGGGGTTGGGGGAGGAAAACTTCACCAGCCGGTTTTTTTATTGTGAGAAAACTAGTTCCCAACAATTTTTTGACATGATGTTTAAAATTGAGGAAAAAATTTAATATTTCAAATTTAAAACATGTCAAGTAGCCTCATCGCCATGTTCTTGCTGTGCAGGTTATTCTTGACTACGAAGCTGCCAAACCCTCATTATAGTCCTGAGACTTGTGTCAAAGTGGGGCTGTTAAATTTCTTCATCACGCCCTCGGGGCTGGAGGACCAGCTCCTGGCCAAGATCGTCGGGAAGGAGCGGAAGGATCTCGAGGATGAGAAGAAGCAACTGACCGCCAGCAATGCCCAAATGGCAAAAGATTTGAAGGAACTGCAGGACACAATTTTGAGGTATTCGGTGTTGCATTTCGTCTCGCTGCCCTTGAGGATGTGTGCCACGGGCCAAGCACGACCTTTTGTGGTTTAGCACCCCTTTGGACCAGTAGCCCCGCTTTGGACCAGCCTGCTGCCTGAATGGATTCGCCCCCTCCTTTTTGAAGAGCTGAGGCCGCGGACATATGGTTATCTGCTTGCAGTTGGAGCTTGATTGAATGATTGGCCTTTACACACCCAACGCTTCGGGTGTTCCTCACCCGAATGTATTTGACCACAGCCCCCCTTTCAGAATACCCCCCGGTGTCCGTCTGGTCCCGATTTGTTCGAACTTTGTGCAAACTGTAACACATTGTATGGGAAATGTCCCCAATTTGCAGCAATAAATTCTGTAGGTGTGTATGAGAAACTGCTGATTATTCCTTCATCAGGACCATTTTGTGCATATCAGTCACGCGGTATCCATGGGAACGCAAATATGGCACACCTTGTGGCGTGCAACTGGGGTAATTATGATGGTACATGGGAAATTGTTCACTTAGTGAACTGTACTTTTAATCGGGAGTGGTCATCGCAATATTTTTATCCATTTTGGGTATTGTGCCTCGCCATTGTGCCCGTTTGACCTACTTCCTTCACTCGAATTTGAGGAAAATTAATGGTCTGGCAGGAGGGCCTCTGCAGCCTCTAACAGGCTGCAGTACTGTGTTGATGCTGCATCCTTTGGCAACACCCTCTGTCTGCGCTTAGGATGCTACAAGAAGCTGAAGGTGATATCCTTGAGCAAGAGGACCTCATTATTACTTTGGAACGGAGTAAAGTGAAGTCTGAAGAAATCAATTTGAAAGTGGCCGAAGCCAAACAGACGGAAGTGATCATTGACGAGGCCCGAAGGTTCTACCATTACACCTTTCCATAACCACCAATGTGACGGAGTTGATATGACCCTTTGGACTATTCAGCTTCAGTGGACTCTTGGTGCGATCACGGCGAAAAGCATGATTCTCCACATATGTTTAAAGATACAGAATAGCTGCACCGCTTTTGGGCATCGCTGGGACGGAAGAAAAGCAAACTATTTTTTCGGCGGGGTTGGATTGACTGAATCTCGCAATTGGTCGCGGGTTCCAGGAAGAGCCTCGTTCGACCGCCCCTGTGTAGAATGGCCGCTCCCTGTTTGTGCATTGCAACAACAGTGTCCTGGGGGGGGGGGTTGGGTTGGGTTGGGTTGGGTCAAGGCCTCGCCTGGTCGCCTACCCACGGTCCGCGCCGCCTTCCCTGCGGGACCCGACTGGGCGGCCGTACCCGGGTGTCCGGTCACAAGGCCTACCGGACTGTTGACCGCCCCCAGACCCCGCGGTGGCGCTCGCGGGCGGGAGATGCCGCCGTGCCTGTGTGTATGTGCCCTTGTGTGTCTGAGGGGGGGGGGGGGGCTGTGGCACACCTGCTTGCTCCATTGTTGTTCGGCGTTGGCGCACATGGCGCGGGGAAGTGTGTGCCTGGTGCTCCAGGCCCCGGCAGGGAGGCTGGAGAGCCTGACGCTGAGCCCGCCGGGGGAGATGTGGGCCTGGGCTCGCAACCTCCACGTCACAAGGACATGCTACCCAACCACTCCACGACTGCCTATTGGCACGGGAAGGCGGTGGTACGTGGCACGACTGGGGTCAGACCCGCACTCCTTGACTGCCTTAGGCACAGGTGGTGCTGCCTCGCGGGCTGGGTCCGGCTCCCACGGCCGAGGGCGTACCCTGGGCAGATGGAGGGGCACCAAGGCGCAGAGTGTGCTTCCCTGCCCTGGGTGCCACCAGTGCTGGCTGCACTGGCTGCGGCGCTACAGCCCGCGTAGACGAGGGGGCCCAGAGGGCACCACACCCGAATGGCCTCTCCGTTGAGGAAGGGGGGGGGGGGGGCAGGGGTCGGCTGGTGGCTGTCTGGCCTCCAGGGGTCACCCACAACTGCACTGGAGTGCACGGGGCTGTGCTGGCCTAGGCGTCTGTGATGAAGTTGGTGGGGCACGTGCACACCTGGAGGTTCCCTAGGCAGGCCGCTCAAGGGATACCCACAGCGGTCAAGCTGTGAGCCCCTCACAGCCTCCACTTTTTAGGCCCTGAGGGCGCCGACTCCGTGCACCCCTCCCGTCGGGGGCGCAGGCTGGGGGGGGGGGGGTAGGGTGGTGGATGGGTCTACCTGTTCACTTACGTGGGAGAGGAGGACCACCTGCTGGGTTACCATGCGGGTCCCAGATCCCAACATACTTGTCGCTCGGCGTCCGCTCCCTGAGGGACCTGGATCACCATGTGACGGCCTGCAGTGAGGGTGTGAGGGCATGCGGGGGGGGGGGGGGTGCTGGGCCTGCTTTCGGTCCGGCCCCATTTCTGTTGGGGGGGGTGGGGGCAGCAAAAGGTCTGCTCCCCTGTTTCCTGGTCCCCACGAGGAACCAGCCCACGGCCTGCACCCTCGCTTTGTGGTGGCTGAAATTTGGGCCGACAGAGCTGGGGGGGGGGGGGGGTTGTCATATTTTGACAGCAATCTGCCAAAATTGGGGGCCTGAAAATTTTGCAGGAGATGGGATCACATCTCAGATCGTTGTAGGGGGGAGGGCTATTCTCTTCCATCGGTGGGGTCCAATGCGCTGAGGTGGAATCCCAGCCCCCCATTAGTCTAGTTGGAGCCGGCCCAGCTGGTGCTAGGTGGGATCATCTGTGAGCCTTTGGGGGAGTATCAGACGCGGTGCGCGCACACACCGTGTGTATACTGGGGTTGTTGTGTGGACCATTTCAGCTATTTTAGAGGCTACGTGCTGGTGGCACCTATGCTTTTGCCTAAAACTGTACCTGACACTGCCGAAGGAACTTGGGCAGTGTAGCCACATGCATAATTGGGATTGGTGTGCAATAGTTTGTCATCTTTCAGCCTGTTGCTGCACTGGTTGCATGTGAGCTCGCCCAAGGGGGCCCTTACAAGCTGCTATAACTCGTCCCACAGCAAATTCCACCAAGACACAGTATTTACATTGGCTTCAAAGGTAGACCATTCCCCGGAGAAATTATTCAAATACCTGCACACAGCGCGCGAGCGGCGCATGTGCGGTGTGTGCGCGGTGCGTCAATTCCCTCTTTCAACCTTCAACAACCGAACTCTGACATGCGGTGTGTGGTGGAGAAGGGAGTCATACCAGATCAGCCCTGAGGAAATATGTCGGGAAAGCACAATCTGTGTGTTTTTGCATCCAAGCGGTTGGCCGGTTGCGCCCGACACAGGCTGGTTTGTGCACAAGCTGCAATGTAGATGAATGTGTGTAGTAATGACCGGTCGAAGGATTTAATTCATCACTGTGACGCTTTGTGTCAGTTTGGTGCGTGTGATTGGCATCAGGAGAATTCATTCGCAGCAGGTACTCACTGCCACCCCTATAAGTCTGAAACTATCAGTTTCCATCTTCCCCCTCCAAAAAAACACAAACAAAGATCTCAGCCTGCCAGGGCTGACACAGTTTACTTTGTACTTCAATGCGGTATGCTAAGCCAGAACGTCAATGCCTCTGGGCTGGCTGCACACTGTGGCCTTCTCCGTATCACCCAAAGACACAAGACGCATGGTCCAACTCCAACACGCGTGCATAATTGGGCTTCACAGGTCTGTTGTGAGTAGGAGATATATTAAAGATGTACACACACAACTCAGCCACAAATATGCGTCAGTGTGGACAGGGAGGAGTGTGGACAGGGAGGAGCAGGAGTCTGCAAATTGGCTTCTCCAGCTCTGCACTGCAAAACCTACAAAAACCTTCAAAACACCTGCATTGGCACGTTCCCGTACCTGTGCCAAGGGTACATTGGGCAATAATTATTTAGGCATGGCCAACACCTCCAGGGGCCCAAAATGCAACCCCGGGTCCCCTCTTATACCCACTCCCCGACCAGACCCCTTCCCTCTGGTTGGGAAGCGTCATTTCATCCAAAATGACCAGTGCAGCAATCTGTACACCTCTCGACACCATCAGCAGTCCGACCTGCTTCGCCTGCTGGCGTAGTTGCCCATGGATTGGTGAGGTGTGTCGGGGGAGCAGGGCCCTTGGAGCCTCTGCAAATTTGAGGCAGGGGGTTGCGCTAAAGGGGCTCCAAGGGCCACATGCTTAATTCCTCAATACAAATGCCTGAAATCTTGCCTCCAACGATTTCAAAGTGCTGACGTCTGTTCTCCTCCTGTGTGGCATAGCATTGTGACTGGATGTGCAGAAGTCCGGGCCTGCATTTCAAGTTTGGCAAGGAGTATGTGGCACTTAACCAATGGCTCCAACAAGTGGCAAGGCAGTTTTGCTATGTGATATGAGAAACCAATGATTTGAAACATGCATGAAAAATATGGAAAAAAGAGAGCCGGCCCTTGGAGCACCCTCCAGCGCTGGGGGGGGGGGGGGTTGGAAAAGGGGCTCCAAGGGCCGCCTCCACCCCAAAGTAAATTTTTCGGGAGCCATGTGTTGTACTGGACCCATTCATCGCCACCAGTCTTGGGATTTGCAGCCTCTCGCTTTCGTTCTTGCAGTAAATATCGCCCGGTCGCATTCAACGGCAGTACACTGTTCTTCTGCGTGGCCAGCCTGTCGATGGTGGACCCGATGTACCAGTACAGTCTGCAGTGGTTCAACAATCTGTTCTTGGCCGGCATTGACAATGCGGAGCCCAGTGAAGATTTGGATGAGAGGTCTCTGCCCTGTGACGCATCGGTCCTTTTCTGGTTGTGCGTGCTCTCCACCTCTGCCCCCAAACCCCATGGCCTCAGGAATCCGATCCCTGCGGCCAGTGGGACTGGGCCCTTGCATGGCCCACTGATGCCTGGGACGATTTGAGGCAGAGGGCGGCGGGGGACACACGGCACCGCATGGCACGAGAGGTCAGGGCACGGCATGGCCAGGGACCGCAGGGCACGGCAGGGACAAGGGCGGAGCTCAGACACGGTCTATTTCTTTGTGTCAGATGGTCTTTGTACGCATACTGGTGATACTTGTCTGCGTGGGTCCACAGCGCCAAGTGTGGAGGTTGAGGCTCCTTTTTGCACACCCGTGGTCCTGTCTTGTGGCTCATCCCAAAGGGGGGAGGGGTACAAATACATGGTTGTGGTATGCACAGCCCGGTGCGCATTTTGCCACATCCTCAGTTTCTTGCAGCAGGTTGGGTGCCCGCATCCCCCGAAGCCAGTCTGCACGTGGGACGGTAGCATGTGCGGTGGTGGTCGCTGGAAAGGTGAGGAGCTCTTGAGCATTTTATTGGGGGGCACTTTCAACAGCCCCCAAATGCTTGGACCGGACACCGGAGCAGTGATCCATTGCGTTCACCAGCCATGCACCATCAATCATTCACCATCCATTGCGATCGGGTCCCCCAACACTGTCTGTCAGATGTCAGCCTGAGTAGTCTCCTGTGCCCTCTCTCTGCCACCATTTTGTGCACTCCCTCTGCTCTCTCGTCCCCTGAGCCATCTCTTGCCCGGTTGTCAGTCCGTAGCTACACAAAGAAAGCCAAACCGCACCAAGAAAACATCCGGCGGCTTGATGACAAGGGGATTGGGGCAATGGAGTGCTTCAGGGGGAGAAGTGTGGCTGCAGAACTGATTACCGGCGATTGGAAAAGTGGTTGGGAGGCAATTTCTGGCGAGTGGAAACCGGTAGGAGGGCCATTGCGGTCAGACAGTTGTTAGGGCTGACGGTTACCACAAAAAGGATCCCCCCCCCCCCTCGGGCCCCACCGCAGGGGCCTGGCACACACACCTGAATACACAGTGGCATCACTGTGAGCCGCCGTCAGAGTGGTGCCTCAGTAGCACTGGGGCGGCTACAGCAGAACTTTGCAGCCCTCCCCCATCACCACAACAATCTGGATTTTAGATTCTGTATTCGGTTTTCTTCCGAAAGTCCTCCATCCCCTGCATTTGCAATGAGCACACATACACCTGCGGGGCATTCTTGTGAGTCACGGCCAGAGTGGTGGCTGGCAACCTCACAGACCCCTGCTCCAAGTGCCACTACAATCTCTTGAACATGCAGTGTGGGGTGATGCTGGGGCACACACAGAGCCCATCAAGCTTTTCGCCCTGGCTTGCGCGCTGCGGAGAGCCCTTGGGTGTCTCCTCCATGTGAGCCTGGATGGGTGTGGCGCCCTTTGTAAACTCCTAGACGGGGCTCCCTGCATCGGCCTGCCCAAGTGAGGTTTCGCGAGAATCGAACCAACTGGAGCCAATCCTAACCGACCGCAGCCCCTCTTTTATGGTGAAAGCCCTCTTTTATGGTGAAAGCAGCATTGCATTTGTGATTCACAGATTGCACAACCTGATCGAATATTTCACTTATTCCTTCTACAACAACGTCTGCCGTAGTCTGTTCGAGGCGCACAAGCTGATGTTCTCGTTCAGCCTCTGCATTGCGCTTTTGCGGTCTCGCAACCAAATCAATGAGCTCGAGTACAGGTCGTGTTTCGTCTGATCTGCCTCGTTGCACTGTGCACGACCTGCCGCCAATATTACCTGCTGCAGTTGTGGGCGGCCTCTTTGCTCAAGATTTCCAGCTTCTGAAATGTGTTTGGAAGATATCAATATTCTGCGAGAGCGGGGGCGCAACAGGCCTCCTGGACATTGAAGCACAAAAGAGGCGTGGCGTGGGGCCCCACACAAGGGGCTGGAGGAGCGCCAAAGCCCCTTATGTATCCATTTGTATGCCCTTGGATGCATTTTTCAACAGCCTGAAGGCAAGGGTGAATTAAGTACTGGCCAGGCCACTGGCCAAATGGCAAATAAACGCGTTTATGCGTTTATTTTTCGAAAAACGCCCTTTTTGGGGGGATAACCGTTGTTTATCGGTGTTTATTGGTGTTTATTGACATTCCTGCATATATTGCTGATGGTTTCTGTACCTTGTGTGACGTAATTTTAGAGCATTTGTGCATTTGTGCATGTTTGAGGGTACCAAAGTTAGAATGTGGTGCAGGGAAGGGTGAATAGTATTGTGTGTCGGCCGGCATGGTGCATCATAGCGGGAAGATCTAGCATGTGGCTCATGGCATGAAAGGACACACGGACACACCATGTACACTCATACATGCCCCGCATTCATGTCATGTGCATGTGTGCATGTGTGTCATTAACATTTTTTATTGTTCCGTATATCCCTTTGTCAGACTCTCTTTCCCTTCCTCATTGTTCTCATGGGTTCTGACGTATGGATGCGCCCACTTTGCCCGGTTGCGGCTGAGGGTGCGGCTTGGTTGCACTTCCACAGTGTTGCCGAGGCCCTCCGTTTTCTGCATTTTGAGGCGGGAGGGTCTTTGCGGCACCTCAAGCACACCCAAGTCGCCCGTGTAGCCAAAAGCGACGGCACCCGGGACGGCTATTCCTTCACCTTCAAGGAGCCAGCGTCCATGGTTGTCGCTAGGCCCGCGCGTCCGCAGCCGGCAACCACACCCACTTTGGCATCATTTGGGCTGACTGCTGTGCGTTGCGCTTGTTGCGGTGCGAACATATGTGGTGTGCGACACTCTTGCACCGGGTGCAATGCGACTGTCGACGAGGCTTGTATGGCCCGTGTCGGCACCGAGGTACACTGCTTCACATGCACGTGTCGGGCTTGCAGGCGTGCACTAAGCGGCCACTTGGTGCAATGCCGGAAGTGCAACTTTCGGGTGCATGGTGAATGCACCACAAATGGCCTTTGCACCCTTTGTAGTGCATGCGCTTCCAGTGGGAGTGCTACAGTGCGCAAGCCGCGCAAGTTCAATCCAAGGTGGCTCTGGTCGAGGCCTTGGCTTCGGTACGACCCGGTTTGTGTCTTGATGTGGTGCGAGGCTTGTCGCACGCATCCACAAATTGGCTGTTCCATGCCTTTTGTCCAAGGTGCCTCATGAACCCATGCCTCGTGAACCCATGACTAACCTTGAGGGTAATTTTGAATTGGTAGTGCTCAATGGGGGCCACATTCTCCCCAGTTATCGCTCCCGCGTCTCAGGTGCTCAGATTTTGAGGTTCATTGTCCACCCCCTCCATGCCTCGCAGGGTTCCATTGTGACTGAATGCGAATTTTTCGTTATCGCATCAGATTCGTGTACCGACTGTTCATCAATTAAGGAGGAGCTTTTTTATGTTCGTACGGTCGTGGATGCACGAATGGTGACCAATTTTTTTTCATGCCAACCCCTCCCCGCGGGTAACGCCAATGGCATCGTCACCGCTTTGAAGCGTAGTATGGCCGCTGCCGGGGTGGATCTTGAAACGTGGTTGCCAAAGATTTTTTTCTATTGTGGCGACGGGGCAAGTGTTGTCCAAGGTGAACATGGTGGGGTGGTTGCCATCCTTGGGGAGTTGCAGCAACAATTAACAGGGCATGCACACTTCCGCTCGGAATTTGACTGTGACAGTCTGCAAGTGATTTTTTCAAATTGCTTGATTGCTTGTATACCATGTGCACAATATCATCTGCTCAATCATTGTTCCACTGTTTGCAGGTGAAACGTACAAAGTGTGATGGTATGTTTAAAAAATGAACCATCGGCCAATGCGGATGAAAACAACCTCAAGGAAATAGCTAGCGCAAATGAACTTGCAAAAAGCATCAGGTAATAAGCAGTTTCACACTTTTTGACAAAAAACACAAAAAAGCCAAAGAGCAGTGTGTATTTCAAGGCAATGTGGATGAAAACAACCGGAAGGACATAGGAAGCGCAAATGAACTGGCAAAAAACATCAGGTAATAAGCATTTTTGACACTTTTTGACAAAAAAACACAAAAAAAAACCAAAGAGCAGCGTGTATTTCAAGGCAATTTGGATGAAAACAACCGCAAGCAAGTAGGAAGTGCAAATGACCTTGCAAAAAGCATCAGTTAATTGGCAAAAATGACAAAAAAAACACAAAATAAACAAAAATAAACATTGAAATCAATACTTTACTGGCCACTGGCCAAAAACCCTTTGGCCAGTGTTTAATTCACCCTTGCCTGAAGGAGCATATCGAATGAAAGGAATTTTCGACGTTCAGTTGGGCACTTTGACCCCTTCTTGACCTCTCCCTCTTGACCCCCTCTTTTCCCTGCCCCCGGCAAAAAACAATCAACTGAGCTAACCTGATTTTTGAAGCACAATGAACACACCACAATGTGTTTTTGTGAACGCACCACAATGTGTTTTCCTCGTTGATAATGGCACCGTTTTGAATTATCGGAATATGCGGCATGATGCAGAATCCCTTATGGCTCCATCAATCGGTCCGAGAATCCCTTATGGCTCCATCAATCGGTCCGTGGTAAATCTAGTAAACAAAAAAAAATTAGAAATTTTATTTTTTTACTAAGTAAATTGCTTAGTAAAATACTAACCCGCAGAGGAAAAATTTAGTAACTGAGAGTTTTTTTTACTAAGTAATTTACTTAGTAGAAAAAAATCCATTTCTCTACAAAGTAACTTGCCTAGTAGAAAAATATGTTTTTTCTTTTCTTTCTTTAAGTCAACGGTTTCTAAAACAATTTTTTTCCACTGAGTAAAAACTTAGCAACAATGCGCCCACTTGTGGGCCACTGCTGATTTTGTCCCCCGCTCTGAAGCGTTGGGGACCCCCCAAACGGTAGGGGTTATGTAGCCAATCCGCCCACTTCTTCAAGCATGTCTTTTGTAACTCTTTGTAAGTAGTTGGCACTAATGTTGGTTGTGGCCCTGCCAGGTTCTCTTTTTTTATTACACCCAGTTTTGTTCGCATTGCCGCCGCACTGATGTTGGCCATGGCCCTGTCCAGACTCTTTTCTTGAGCCTGATTTTGTTTCCTGCCCAATCCCAATTACATTATCTTATATTGGCCGAGTACCAACTACTTGGTGTGCATGAGGGTGGGGATCCACTAATACAAATGGCCGGGGATCAACTTGGGGGCTTTGTGCCCTGAAACAAAAGTACCACCTACCATCAAAGTGTCCAGTTCCTTAGTAACAATGGCGGGGGAATGGAAGAACTTAGTAGAAATGAGGTGAAACTCAGTAAACAACAATTTTTTCTTACAAATTTTCAAACCAAATTTTTTGTTTACTAAGTTTTACCTCGTTTCTACTAAGTTTTACCAAATTTTACTAAGTTTTACCTCGTCTGGTGCTAAGTTTTTCCAAATACCCCCCATATCAACCCCCAGCAGCCAAGGCACAGTGGAGGAGAAGCCGTGTTCCAAGCCCCGCCCCTGTCTTTTTTCTTTTCTAGAGACCCTCCAGGCGCACACTCAGAAAAGAAGTTCCTAGATTAAGCTCCCCGCCCCACCATTCCTTTTGCCCCTCCCATACACCCCCATTTACCCAGCCTTCAAGGCAACCCCCCCCCCCCCCAAGCAGCGCTTGTGAGCAGAGGGACCACTGTCCCACACCCATATAGTGAAAATATTTTTCCCCGGCTGTTGGGGTCAGCCACACGGAGGATTCGCTCCTCAAAAGGTGAACAAGTATGTACACCAGAAGTATCAACCGGCACACTCGCTCGGCCTTGATGGCACATTGCCCCGATACCACGGTACCAGCCGGCACACTGACTGCGCCTTTTTGCCCCCCTGCCCCCCGCCACGATCAACCTGCCTCCCTTGCACTCCCTCTCTTTAAACCCACCCCCTGCCCCCAAACCACCGTTCTCTCTTCTGTTTTGAGTCCGGCTGTTTCCAACGTCATGCTTCGCTGCAGATTCCTGTTGGCTGGTCCTACCAGCACTGTGAAAGGCAATCCAAATCCAGCTCCGGATTGGCTTACGGATCAGTCCTGGTCGGACATTCAGTACATCGCACAGCACCTTCCGGCATTCGAGGTATGTGTATTTGTGGGTATTTGTATGGGGAGGGCGGGATACCATGTCTGTAACAGCAGATGTTTCTTGCTCTGTAGGGCCAGGAGCACCAGCAGAACTGCGTTCTGGCGGTGCAGCTTTTGTATCTGTCTCCTTCCCTCAGAGACCAAGAGACGTTCAGGGCTGCTGTGCAGCTGAGGAGTTTTTTTTTGTCCCATTGCTTTGTTGCGTTGTTGTGCTTTTGTGTTAGTTCCCATCATGTGTGTGTGTGTGTGTGTGTGTGTGTGTGTGTGTGTGTGTGTGTGTGTGTGTGTGTGTGTGTGTGTGTGTGTTTGTTGGCCCCCCTGGTTTCCAGCACAACGTGTGCGTGTATGTGTTTGCCAGCTATTGTTGTTGTGCTGTGTTTCGCAAATTGTGTGTTTGTGTGTGTGTGTGTGTTTCGGCAAGAGTGAAATCACTAATGTCAAGAAAATCGATTTTCCGTGGTATCTCAGCCTCCCCAGCCCCCATTATCAACCGGAAGCAGCTCCGCATTGCAGCCAGGGCAACGACATACATGCTGTGCAAGCTACAAGAGTCAATGATCACAATTTTCAATTTACAGCCATCAGACAGGTCTCTGGGTGGCAGGGAAAGGGGCATGCAGTTTGGCTGAAGATGGATGTAAAAAAAAAACAGTTTGACAACAACAACCCCAAAAGTGTGGTATCCTGTGTAGAACACGCTGCAGCCTGGTTGTACAACAAGAGGCGGTGGTCGGTGCACCACTAGGTGTCAAAAATCAACCGCGCGGGTGTCACCAATGGCGATAAGTTTTGGCATCTGCCACATGAAATGTTAGAGCGCCTCTTGAGGTTTGAGCTGCTCCACAACAATGTCCTTCAAGCTATCAGGATATTCTGGTGCAGAGAGACCAGCATCCCAATGGGTGGGCCTTTCTCAGCATAGAGCCCGGATTTGTTTATATATGGGAAATAAAGAAAGCTAGGAAGCGCCTGCAATGTTGGGGTGAAATGCATATGTCTGAGCCAAGATATGTCTTTTGCACCAGGGTTGGTTCTCTTTAGCACAGTTGAGGGACAATGTACTAGTTGCAACAAGCATGCAGCAAGGGATGAGGACCGTCCTACTTCAAATGATTTGCAACACCCTAAGCGAAATTTGTAGTCTTGAAGTCCTATGTGACTGCACTACTGAGGAATGCAGCGAGTGCACAGGAGCATGGGCTAAACCTCCCATGCACGAGGCATGAGCCTCACTGTGGGAGGGGGGACCGGCTTGGCCGCCAACAACCCAACCGCCCTGAAAATGGATTGGTCTTTGAGGTATGGGAGGCCGCTGATGAACCCCCAGATGAGCCGCCCCACACCTCCCGTGCATCTTCATGAGAATCTTCATGAGCAGTCTCACGGCTGGCCTGCCGTGGTTTTCCAGCTGGGGGAGTCAAATTGTCTCAGCTTTCGCGCAGGGGCAGTTGGCGATGGTCAGTGACTATCTCAAAATGCAAGTTGTGCGTGTGTTACATAAAGGAGTGTGTCGTGTGTTTGCAGCCATCCCGTGGGCGCCAGAAAATACTATACGCACCGTGTAGCACCGTGTACCGTGTTGCACATCGGCTGCCGAGCGCTCAGGCTGAGGCAATTGCAATTGCAGCCATGGTTACATGGCTAGGCCATGTGGATACATGGCTAGGCCATGTGGAAAGGGACACACTACACCGACACCGACATCTCCATAGTATTTAGGCTGGAAGGTTTTGAGCCCACCCGGATTTTCATTTGCTGCTTTCTCTAAGGTCCTAAGGGGACCTGTGTGTGCGTGTGTGTGTGTGTGTGTCTGGACCAGGTGCACCATGTGGTTCAGCCTGGCACAGTTCTGAGACAATGTCCTGGCCACGAACATACCCCATAGCACGTGCACAACCCTAGTGCAGGAGGTCTGTGATCTGCTGTCAGAAATGGAAACTGGAAATGCTATGTGACTGCGTTGATGCGGGGGCAGTGACCTGCGTGGGGAACTGCTTGCAGCAGAGCCGCCGCGCCCTGGGAGTACACATGACTGTGGGGGGCAGACAGAGCTGCACTGTAACACACCCCTCTGCACTGACAGACACCTGGGACCTGCGTTATGGAGCTCCCCTCATCAGCTCCACACGGGCACCCAAAGAGTATCTGCCTTGCATCCTTATTAGCAGCCTTACTGGTACCCTCCCCTGGCAAGAAACGTGGGCAGCCCAGATCCTGTCGGCGCTGTCATGGGCCCAATTGGCAATGCTATCCGGGTACAGGCGAATGACCGTGATGCGTGCGCTGCACAAAGCAGTGCGCCGTGTGCTCGCCGCCTCCCCATGGTGGTCAGAAAATACTATGCGCGCCGTGTACAGCGTTGGCCACGACCTCCCCTGCCCCCGAAGTGCAGCCACCGCAAAGCTGGTGCACTGGCTCACAAACAACGCTGTTTGGAACGGAAGCCGATACACTGACAGGGAAATCCCCACAGATTTTCAGCCGGAAGGCTACACCCCCACCTGGTGCGAAGACATTGAACTGCTGCGCAGCATTGCTGCAATCCCTTGATCCCCTTTCCAACCCCCTCCGTTTTCTTGTGTGTGTGTGTGGCGGGGTGGTTGCACCCAGCACACGATAAATCTAGGCTGTGGCATAGGTAGTTCACGAGCTCCTCCGCAGGCGGTGGGGAGAGGTTCATTTGCTTTGCCCAGCATTGAACATGCTTCCATCCCTGTCATCTTCACCAGACCGAAAGACGTCTAGGACAGCTCTGCTGCTCGTGAGGCGTTTTCTTTCCACCGCCTTTCTTGCTTTGTTCTTGTCTCGTGGTTCTCAACGTGTGTGTGTGTGTGTGTGCGCAGTTGGGTGGTGGCACTCAACAATGTTTTCATTGCAGTACATTGATACGAACGTAGGTTCCCAACTTGTGTGTTGCTTATATTTGTATATGTTGTTGTGTGTTTTGGGGGTTGCCATGGCAATGTCACTGAAAAGCTTTTTGTTCTGATTTTATTGCTTTGCAACGTTTCACTGCACAGGGTAAAGGTTTAGTATTCAACATGTGCATCCCACCTGTTCTGTTTCTAGATGGGGCCCGGCCCGCCAATAGTAAGATAGGTGCACAGGCACCGCACCATATCTGTGACAGAGCGAGATGCCCACCGGACATGGGGTACGCACTGACTGCGGATACCATTTATGGCATGAAGTCCCCCTCCCCCCCCGTACTCTGGAGTTATGGGGGTGTGGGCACGGGGAGGGCGTTTACCCGTGCACATGAGAGGGTCCGTTGCTGCTCCCCATTCACCCTCAAACTACGCAACCGGGGGGGAGGGGGGGGGCAACACCAGCCTAGGTCTCCACTTAGCGGATCCTCAGAATGTCCCACCTACCCCAATCCCCAAACCCCCCCGCCAATCGTATTGAAGGTTTGTCAATGTTGAGTGTGGTGGCATGGCCAAGTCGCCCTACTGGCTTCTTTGCAATTGAGCCAGCAGCCCCTTGTGGAGTAGGTTGCGCGGTGTGCTCGCGACAATCTTGACCCCAACCTCTTTGCTGCAGTCAGGCATTGTGCCGTTTTCTCCGGTCAATCGTGTGAGTTGCGATGAGGGAGTTAACATGCGCACCCTAGGCCACTCAGTTCAACCCCCCATCCTCCAGTTAAGACCCAACACAACAAGTGCGCACAATGCCTGGCCATGATATTCACGAGGGCCGAGAGAATGCTTTTCCTGCGGCGCCTACGGCGCGCCCTGCAGCGCGCCCTGCGGCACGCAGTTTGGGAAACCTACCTGATTTGTGGTGCTTTTTACATTCCACCTTGTTGTGCTCCCCGGGGGGCTTGGGGCCCGGTTTTACCATATAGTATGGCCCTTTTATGTAGGCATATTGATCTCTCCCTACCATGGGGACCTCGAGAAGGCACGGGTTATGTTACGGGGTGTCAACCCGGGGGCAGGGGTTAGGTAGCCACTATGCCCACATGTGGGCCATTTCTGATGTTGTCCCCGTGTTGAGCATTGGGAGCCATTGATTTCTCCCCAGTAGCGGGGGACACTTGTTAAATGCAATCGTCACACCGCGGACAAGGGGCCCCTGGCGCGGGCTGCCGCCACCCACATTGAGCATTATGTCCGATCCATCTACTCTCCAGGCGGAGCCGCTAGCCTTGCTACGCTAGC
The DNA here is from genome assembly GCA_964036045.1 of Eutreptiella sp. 'Long Island Sound 2002'. Taxonomy (NCBI): domain Eukaryota; phylum Euglenozoa; class Euglenophyceae; order Eutreptiales; family Eutreptiaceae; genus Eutreptiella; species Eutreptiella sp. 'Long Island Sound 2002'. The sequence goes on from OZ038385.1 coordinate 1,039,145, forward strand.
GGTACCCCACTCAGCAATGAGTGTGGGCGAAGTGTGGAGCCGCGTGACCACCAGAGTTTGGTGGCCGTGTGGCAACCCGGGAGTGGAATTGCGGTACACAATGTGATGGTGTCAAAAGATTAACGTGTGCTATTTCTTGGTTATCTGGTTTGTTTCCAGAACATTCTGCAATAAAACAAGTTTCTTAGACCCTGCGGCGCCTGCGGCGCGCCTGCATTACGCAGAAAGCGTTCTCCGAGGTTGTCGGCCGTTGCAGACCTTCTGTGCTTTTGAGACCGCGGCCAAAGTGTTGTGAGACGCCCGAAGTTGGGACTGAGCCCCATCTCACCTGAGATTTAGTGGAACACGCAACTACTGTCACCTACGCACCGCATGTGCAGTCCCCCTAATACCCCCCCTCTGAGAAGGGCGTCTGATGGGGTTTTGTGAGCACTGTACACCTTGTCAACCCTTGTTGTTGTAAACCAGTATGAAGGAGTTTTGCTTGCGAGAAGAATGGTGTGACCCAGATTTGAGAGTTGCTGCACTCGGGACAGAACTGCAGAGGGCTGCTGGGGCCTGTTGGGGCTTTTTGAGACTTCCAAACGGTTGTGTAAAGTTGCCAAGGTTTGAGGGTGGGTTGCCATTGTTGGGTGTGGTACAGAGCACCTTGGGCGCTGCGTGGCTTGGCAGGGCTGCTGTTAAGCAGAGCCGAGGGGTAGACACGGCAGTGGGAGATAGCATTCTACTGACCTGTAGACACGTGACTGCGGTGTACAGCAACAAGTGACGGCTTGTGATGGCCAACAGTGACAGCTGATGATAAAATGTTGAATAATGTTAAGTAAGAGAAAGATGTTGAATAAATGCGGAAAAAAATAAAAGATAAAAGATAAATAATGCAAAATGACAGCGGTTGGCGGGTAACGGACAGTAGTGGCTGTTCGGCAGTTGTTACACGTGTAGGTGTGGGAGGCACAGCAGCCGTATGGCCTGGAAATTGCAGCAACCCTCTCTGTGTATCTGGGCCTGTGCGTCGCAGGGCTTTGACAAGGAGTTCGCCGCGGAAATCCCTCATTACCGCGGGTATTTTGACGACGCCGATGCCCATCGGTACCCTATCCACGGAGACTGGAACGACAAGCTGACGATGATGGAGAAGCTCATTATTTGCCGCTGCTTAAGAGCAGACAAGGTCTGTTAACGCTCGCATGCCTCATGCAGGGTCCATCAGGGACAAGGGGTTTCTTCACTTTTTCTTCTTTGGTAGTTGGCAGTTAATCGGGGGCTGCTCGCAGCCTGGGTTGGTGCAGCACAGCATCACGCTCCTCACTGCACGCCCGCAAAGTGCGTCCTTGTCCAGCTCTCCTCTGTCAGAAATCCGGTGCATTTGATGCACCGGCCGTTGGTGCCACGGCGGCTGAGCACACAGCCTCGGTGACATTGGGGGCATCACGGTTTGGGTGTGACTTTGATTGTTGTATGGGTTGTTTGGAACAGGTCATTGCTTCGCAACCCCGGGGGGCCTGATCTGGGGGGCGTGCCCCAAATCCCATGCCCTCAACCAGATATCTGAATCGCCCAAATCCGCATATGACATTCAGATCACCTTCTGTAAGACGTGGCTCCTAAGAGGTACCACGTGAGGGAAGGGGGATGAAGCGCAACATGTGGGGGAGGCAGCAGAGAAGTGGGGTGATTAAATCCACAAGGACATTCGGGAAAGCCAGTGTATACCCCCGACAGCTATAAGACACGTCCGGCTGGCAGACACACGGTGTGGACCAGGCCTTGCTTAGAGCTGGTTGATACTTTTCCGGGGTCTGGGTGAGTGGGTCAGAGACCAAAAAAAGTTTGTGTACCTAAAAATCGACCTCCAATTCCAGGCCCCTTTGGTAAGTCTCTTTTTTTTCCTGAGGAAAATTTTTCTGATGTGGGCGGGGGGTTGGGTCAGCCAAAATCCCGGGGGGGCCCATTTATCCCCCCACCCCCCCCCCATCACTAAGCAAAGGCTTGGTGTGGACGGAAGACTGGCCTTGTTTACCAAGCCGTCCGGCAAGAGCTTCAAGGGCCGGTTCGCTGGGAGGCACGTGACTGTGGCACGTGAATTTTTTCGTCTGGCTCCCTCCAGACGAAAACACCCAGAACAATGCATGGTAGGGAGAATGAGAGGGAACGGGCGAGGGGTCCACTTGCTGCGGTACAATTTTCCGGCACCACTCTACGGACCGAACGCGTGACCCTCACTCCAGTCTGCATAAGCCCAGAGAAAATCCACTGGACTCCCCCGCCCCCTGGGCCTTGAAAAATTGGGGGAGATGCCAGAGACATGCACTCTGTTCCGGCATTCCCCCCTCCCACGGATACGTCGTCCCACGGATGCGGCAGAGCAACGTGGAAAGCCAGTGGGTATGATCCGAGAGTTTGTGCGGGGAACCTTCTTCACTTTTATGGCGCCGCCATCCTCCCCGGCACACGAAAGGACGGTTCATGTGGGCGTGTACATGGCATCTCTCCCCCCACATGTCTGTGTCTCAGGTCGTGCAAGGCATGCAGGACTATGTGTCCAAACATATGGACGAAAAGTTCATTATTCCTCCGCCCTTTGATTTGGCCGGCTCCTTCAAGGACAGCGATGCCACTTCACCCCTGATTTTTGTGTTGGTCACGGGCGCTGATCCGATGGCCGACCTGCTGAAGTTCGCCGACACCATGAAGATGAGCAAGAAGTTGCACGCCATCAGTCTGGGCCAGGGCCAGGGCAAGAAAGCTGAGATGATGATTCAGGAAGGCGTTGAAAGAGGCAGTTGGGTTCTGCTGCAGAATTGCCATCTGGCTGTCACTTGGATGCCAACCCTTGAGGTGTGATGCACAGCTCCATTTTAGGGTCCTTCTGGTGCAGCCTTCAGTGTTCCCAGAGAGACGCTCCATATGCGCTGACTGGCGGCAACACGCAGTGGCACAATGCATTTCAAAACTGTCCGTGCATACACTTGTCACTAGCGTCTGCCAGGTCAGGAGGAGTTGGTTCCTACTGAGCTGACAAGGGACACAACACATTCCATTCCGGACCATTGTGGCGTGTCTGTCCATTACCACCTGCATTCAGTTCCTGAGCTGGGCACTGGTGGCTTGTCCGTCCATGCATGCAGCCAGTAGCCAGATGCCACTGAAATGCACTCACGTGCAGGTGAAAGGTGCTAGATCCCGTAGGTGTTCACCGGCTTGATTGCACATCATAATGGAAAGGGCAGAGCATCACTGAGTCTGTTGTCAATGAAACCCCAACCTCAGTCTTGAGCCCTCCACCACTCCTCCATAACCCTCTCTGACCCAACCCCTTGGCTTGGCCTTGGGATGATGAGAGATCAGCCCCCGGTGCCTGCGTCCCTGGAAAATGGCCCCGTAAGTGCAGACGCTTCAACCTAAACACCACAACCCTCCACAGCCGTCCACAACCCTCTTTGATTGCAAATTCACTGCGTGTACCTGTGTTAGATCATTGTGGAGCATTTCAGCCCCGAAACCATGAAAAAGGAGTTCCGATTGTGGCTGACATCCATGCCCAGCCCCAAGTTCCCGGTCAGTGTGCTGCAAGTTGGGGTCAAGATGACCAACGAGCCTCCTAAGGGTTTGCGCAATAATGTCACGGGTAGCTACGCTTCTTTCACGGATGAGTACCTCGAGGATTCCAAGCAGCCCGTTGCCTTCAAGAAGTTGCTATTTTCTCTGCTACTGTTCCATGCCATCATCCAAGATCGACGAAAGTTCGGTCCGTTAGGGTGGAACATTGCCTACGAGTTCACCACGGCCGATCTCAAGTGTAACCTGATGCAGCTGCACCATTTCCTGGAAATCTATGACTCAGTGCCGTACATTGTGATCAAGTTCTTATGCGGACAGATCAATTACGGAGGGCGAATCACAGATGACAAGGACCGAAGGTATGAACAAGAATCTGGTGATTGTTGGTGAGTGGTTTGCACTAAAGAGGAACGAGGGAACGTCCCTCATTGCTTTCATGCAGACAGCCATGGCTGCAGCATGTCGCAGCACAGGATGTTTGCAGCTTTGGAAGGGGGGGGGGGGCTTGCAGCATGTCTGCAGCATGTCACAGCATGCTGCAGCGGCCCAAAACCGCCCATATTGCAGTTGTCTACAACCATAGACGTCTACTGTTGTGCCACAATGTTGTTTCGTCGCTTTTGTGTTTTTCCCCAGTTATTTAGATTCAACACCTGCTGCTATTCCCATTGAGGGCTACACCCCTGCGGCGCGCGTTAGGAATAATCCCGTCCGCAAACAAGACACGGAATTCATTGTTATTGGATCCACTACTTTTTGACACTCCATCCCTTTGCACTGTGCAACACGTCGTTGGTGACTCTTTTTTTCTTTTTTGAGCCCCCCCCCACCCCCCGCCGCCAACCCGTGTGTGTTGGGGCTTGGGGTTGGGGTGATGGGGAATGCCGGGCTATGTAGCCATTCCGCCCACGGTCGACAGGTACCAAGTTCTTTCCTCTACATTTTGGTGCATTTCAAGGGGTTAATAAAATAGTTTAGCCCATGTGGTCATGCTCAAGAAGGCAGGGGTTATGTTGCTACTTGAGAAAGTAGGGGTTCCCCTTTGCTTCCCTGTCATCAAACGTCCATGCTTTGAGCGCCAGATTCGCAAGACGGGGCACTGTACAAATGTCATTGGTTGCTCAGTGAAGATCCTGCATTCGGAGCTCTTCCCCGGCTCAAGTGCGGTCCTTGTGCTGCTCACTCTGTTCACTCAGTGGGTTTTGTACAGGCAGGTACTCCAAATGGTCATGGAGTGGTGTTTCTTCCTTCTTGTTGCAAGTTTCATTGTTTCTACGGTTTAAGAGGATTATTCCTGCCCTGCGGCACCTGCGGCGCGCACTTGTAGCCCGCATTGCTGAGGTGTCAGAAACATGTCAGCAAGATTTGCTACAGAATGGAAAACTGAAATGCACCTTTTGTGCTATTCAGTGGTCAATGAATCAATGGTGCCGTCATGTTCAAGGGAACAATGTGTAACAGAAGGATGCTGCGCATGTGAGGTAGCCTGGTTCCCATGCTGGCAGTATTGCATCTCTGCCTCCACCACCCCCTGAATCTGCTGTGGCACTGCAACAATCTACTATCATTGTCAACGGATGCCAAGTGCAGCAACATGATGGGGAGAGCACATCTCCGCCAAAGAGGGACACATTTGTATCTTTGCAGTTTTTGGAGACTCAACCGCCCCACCAATAGCTTGAAGCATGCCGCAGCGGGTCAAATCACCTCGAAGAGAGGTTGTTAGATCAAGCGCAGGCGCGTCGTATACCCCCCTTTTTGGGGGTCATTCGCGTAGCATACCCCAACGCATGATATTTGATGTCCAACCCCTTGTAAAATCATTATGTTGCCCAATAAGACAATCCCCCAACGGATTTTTTGATTCTGAGGCCTCTATCCCCTAAAACTGGATATCACTTTTTTGAGGGGGGTGGGGGGGGGTCAAAAGTTTGTGATCAGAAGGCTGCAAGCAGTGGGGAGGCATAGTGTCGCCAGAATAAACCCCGGTCTAATGGTAACGCAGCTGACTGTTGAATTTCAGGTCGGCGGCTTGAATCTTGGTCGGCCGACTGGGGTTCGAACCGCCGACCTAAAAATGTACGGTAGGCTACCATTTTTTTTTTTTGGCCACTGCTTGTCCTAGTGGTTAATTTTCCTTTTCATGGCTTGGATCCAAGTCTGCCACTGACAAAAAACCCAAACTATGTGTTTCTGTCTGCGTGCTTGCCCGAATGACTGTCTGACTGACTGCTGGCCTGGCTAACTGACTGATTCGCTGACTGTCAGCCTCTCTTCGAGGTGCACTGCCGAAGGCAATAGAATTTCTCTTGGGACCATTGTTGCTTGCTCCCAACATTTGAATTTCTTGATACAGTTTCCGAACATCTGTACGTTCTCCATTTTTTATCTTTTTTTCTCCATTTCCCCCCATTTCCCTCATTTTCTTCCATTTCCCCTTTTTTTTCAACAACCGAAAGCGAGATTCGTCGAGCTGGTGCGTTCGGCAGTGGTTACAGTGGATGGTTATAAGAACCTTGCGGAACACACTACAAGCCACAATGGACCTGTGAGAGGTGCATCTGGCTCGTGAATGAAACCATCCCTGTCGTGAGTTAGGTGGGTGTGATAGAGTCCGCTCAGAAGAGGAGGACTCGCAAAGCATCCGCCTTTGAGCAGGCACACGGACTATGGACTATGGACCCTTTGCGGCCCAGGGTGACGTTCCCCTGCTCCGTTGAGGCTGCAGAGTCGCAGTTCTCGCAGTACACGAGCAACCAGGGGTGACGGGAAGGGGAGAAGGGCTTCCAACCGACAGGTTAGGCCTAAGCAACTAGGCCGGAGAAAATGTGGACCAGGAACGAAACGAGTCCAGGAATGATGCGCTACACAACAGTCATGCAATGCTACGGACCCCCGGACGGTCACTAGGCTTGAATGGAGCAATTGCAACGAGAGGGATCACCAAGGCATGTATTAGAACGGCTGTACACCGCAGGAGGAGGGGGGGTACCTCCCCCTGACCCCCTACCCCCCCCCCCCCCCTTGACCTCCCCCCCTCCCTCCCCCCCTTCTAATGTGTAACAGCCAAAGCACCAAAACCAATTTTCAAAAAATGGTCCTGGTGGTCTCCCACCTCAGCACCAGGCGGCTCAAATGTGGCTTAACTTCTGAAATTGGACAGTGTCACAGGCCCTCCCCAGAGCGGCACTGTTCTATGAACTTTTCGTTCAAACAACCTGTACAGAACTGCGAGCTTTTTTTTCGATAATATGTCAAGGTATGAACCTTGGGTTGCATCATTGTGGCACATTTGGGTCATAGGTGAGTGGTAGAATAGTGCATTGCGAGGGTATGGGAGGTGGTTGAAACCCCACTAAGGGCATATTTTTGCTGGTGGTGATGTCCCACAGATTTTCTTTTTTTTTTGGGTGCCTTTGGCGCCTTCGGCAGAAAAAAAAAAGTATTTTTGGGATGGTCACCCTAGGAGGAGGGTGTCCCAGCCAAACCCCCCCCTCCCTCCCCCCTTCAGACCCCCCCCCCCCTCCCTCCCCCCCTTCTAATACATGCCTGGGGTAATACATGCCCCATCGTCCCCCCCCACCCCACCCCATCGCCACCAAGGCGTGAAAATCAATGGCAAAATAAAGTCACCGGCAAAATGCTGAGAAGTGCTGCACACCACTTGGTAACATTTGGTGATTCGGAACCCCCAAGCCCTGTGCTACATTTCTCACATCAGATTGGGCGAGCACCCGCCAAACTTCACTGTCATAGGACTGACTGCGAAGCATGCCGGAGCCAGTATGGGAGGGACGCTAGGGGGCAGACGCAACACCCACCGCTGAACCCCGGCTGAACGCCATCCCCCAAACACTGACAGGATGAGCTCTGCGATACGACCAGACGGTGTATTCTTCGCATTCTTTGCCTGAACAAACGGGCTACACCACCTCTTGAAAGTTGCTGTGAGAAAAGACAGACCCCTGAGGTAAAAGGGGGTACAGAGGAGGAGGTGGCGGAGCATTGTCAAACACTCTGTAAAGGCATCCACTGAGCACCGAAGTGTGCACCGGAGGGGGCACAGGGAGGTGTGCGGGTGGGTTTTCAGGAACTTTTTCACATTCGTTGTCCCAAGGCACTGGGGAATAGCAGTTTCAGGGGGTGAGACTGGGACAATTGTCCCTCTGCTCGCCTACGTCCATTGCTTTTGTAAGGTGCATCATGACAATGCTGGATGGCTTTGTGGACGAGAAAATCATGGAGGACGGCTTTGCGTTCAGCGAGAGTGGCATCTACAAGACTGTGGAGACCGGCAATCGCAGTTACTACCTTGACATTGTCAAGGAGTGGCCCATCAACTCTGCACCGGAGGTGTTTGGCTTGCACAGCAATGCGGACATCACATGTGCTAGGTCTGTGATGCTGCTCCTGCCCGTCTGGGATGGGGGTGTTGCGTCAACTGTGGCACGCCGCATTCTGCAGTTCCATTTGCTGATTGGTAGTGATACATTTGCTGTTGTTGCACAGGTTTGGGAATTTGGGTACTGCTTGCCGCACTACTGTGCCCCGCCCAGCTTCTACATGCCGCCTCACTGTCTACTGCAGGAATGAGACGTTCATGGTATTGGAAACTGTCCTGGCAACTCAGGTGGGGTCCTCAGGAGGCGGCGGTCTCAGCAAAGATGATGTGCTAAGTATGAGCCCTCTCTTGCCTGGGTGGGTACAGGCCGGCCAGCAAGCATGATCGACAAAGAGGACGAAGGGCAAGAACTAATTGCAGAACTCTTCAGTCAGGCTCAGAGGCGGAAAACCATAATCACCCAGAAAACAGCATTGAGCCATGGGCACTCTCCATTCAGTAGCGAGCTCTAAGCGGCAAACAGCACCGAGCAGCAAACAGGAGGCACTACTCCCGAGAGGCCTTTCGGCAAACCCCTGCAAAGGCATCAAGGCTGGCGGAAACAACGCCTCGGCAGCCGTCACGCGCAACCCTATGACACGCCTTCCCAGGGCAGTGTGCAAGACCGGAGGGACATGCTGCGGAATACCGTTCGTGGTGTGCTGTCTTGCCTGTTGTTGTCTGCAGCAGTGTCCCCATGTGTCCGTCAGGTTCATTGGCGGCGGAAATTGCCCAGAAAGTGCCCCCTGAATTCGACATGGCAGCATTTGTGGCCAAGTATCCCACAGTCTACACGCAATCCATGAACACAGTGCTGGGGCAGGAAGCCACAAGGTGTGTCCCGAAGTAGTATTGCTTCACAAAGGTGCAGCTCACCCCCCAGATCACACGGGAGCGACGTGCAACCGGTGAGGCATATCTCTCGGGGACATTCATAACATGCCAACGCGGAGCAAATTCGTGTTTTTTCAGGGTTTTCTCAATTTTTTGTCCAAAGTACCAAAATTTCATTCTGTAGGGGGGGGTATGTGTATACTTTTTGAAATCTGTGAGAAAAGGCTGTTTCAGAAATGTATGGGTTGGGGGGGGGGGGGTAGCTGACCATATTTTTCAGTACTGAGGCCAAACTTTTCGGTCTTTCAGAGTTTTGACCCCCAGGCTGCAAAGCCGGCATGCAAACATGCACTGAATATGTGACACTCGCTTATTCCCGAATCATCATTTGCGTTTCACATTTTGCTCCAAATCGACGTCGATGCAGGTTGCCAGAAATTCATGTTGTGAAGCCTTGGTGGGGTGCATCTTTTTATCCCAAAATTGCGCTGCAACAGCAGCGGCCTCAGAAGCGGATAGAACCTGGTGTTCCTCGTGGTCACATGCAGGTTGCTGTGAACCGGCTGTACGAGGCTTTTTTGCCTGGCTGCCAGGCTCATGCACCTGCACCCACCTGACACCCCCAGAGCGAGCTCTTTTCCGCACCAAAGGTTTCTGTGGTGCATCGGGGGAGGCAACAGCACGTTGCGTGACTTTGTAGGCAGACATGGTGCATGCCTGTTAACAAAAGGGGGCAACAGGCAGCACACACATCGTCAGAAACGGACAAAAATCTCACACATGTTGTCAGTACAACATGCAGACCTGGGGTGTTCCAAATAGCCCTTTTCAAGAGCTTTCCGAATATACCCCACATACCTTTGGGACACTCAGTGGACACAAATGAGGCAACAATGGATCCGACCCCTGAAAACGCTCCGTGTTGGCATGATGGGTACCGTCCCAGAGAGATATGGAACGTCCAGAAAATGGCTGGTTGTCTTTGAGCACGGGGGCAGGGGAGGTTGGTCTGCTCTACCCCCCCTCCCCCCTCCCCTCTTCACACACTCCGTTTGCCGGGCTCGTTGTGGCGCACCATCGCGCTTGGAAAACAAATGCTGATGGGTCAACGAGCATAAGAACCCTCCAGGGTCCGTCTGCCGTCTCACCCTCGCCCTTCCGACAGGCGGCCTGGCAGACAGCGCTGTCAAAATAACCGCTGTGCCCCATCATCGGAACTTCTGGTCCTCAGTACCCCCTCCCCCGTCTGAACCTCAAGGGCTGTCCACGAGGGACACGACTCGTGTTGTAGAACGCGCTGCTCCTCTCAACACGTAGAACAGGCAAACCGCTTGTACTGTCTGCCCTGCGGAGGGAATGCCGAAGGGAAGGTGTCCTGAAAAAAGGTCTCCGTTGGAACACACGCAAGTACTGCCTCGACGACAGCACCTGCGCTGCCGCCCCTTCTGTTTCATTCCGGGAAGCACGACGGTCGTCCTTTCGGGTCGCCCCTTCCGGAGATATTCCGTTTTCCGGAGGCATTCCTGTTTGAGGCAGGCCAGGACCCCAGGTTTGGCGGCTGAATCCCCTCACGCCAGCACTAGAGCCCCACGACCCCCTCTCAGAGAGACACAGTCCAGGACCCTGTAATCTCAGATGTTCCTCCTTGAAAAGCATCTTGAGGTCGGTTCGGTTCTCAACAGCCATTGAACAGCAGCACTGCAATTCTCATGTACATCCCTTGTGTGAACGCTGGGGGACAGTGCTCAGGGCACAGTGCAGAAATAGCGGTTCTAGCGGCGTTGGTGGTGCAACGACGGAGATTGGCAAGTTATTGACTCTTTGGTGCAGCACAATGCACATTGCAATTCAACGGCATGGTCTCGCTCATGCGCAGGTTCAATCGGCTGCTCAAGGTGATGCACAGGAGCCTGAAGGATTTTGGGCGTGCGATCAAAGGGGAAGTAGTGATGTCTGGGGAATTGGATGCTATGGGTAATTCTATGTTCATCAACCAGGTCCCCGCTTTGTGGGCGGCGAAGGCCTATCCTTCTTTGAGGCCCCTTAGCAGCTGGACCGAAGACTTAATCAGGAGGTCTGTTTCTGCCGTTGCGTGTGAGTGAACACCCACTGTGAAGCCCTCCTGGTGCATTCTCTTCCATGACCAAACTCAGCCATTCCTTCATCTGTTTCATTACAAAAGGTCGCCCCCGAGCTGGCGGTAGGCAAAAAGTCCACAAGTGGCCTATAGCTCAGACAAGCTGCAGGGCCTCCTGGGCTGATCATGCACCTATCTGATGTCATCAAGACCCGTGCACGGTGGCTCATCGCAACCCTCACTGAGCGGAACATGGCACAGTTACAAGCTGATGCCCTACGGAACGAAACTGGCGAAACTGGCAACCATCCCCTCGGTTGTCTAACACAGGCCACGTCTCTAAACTCAACTCAACCCAACTCAACTCTAAACTAAACTCAACCGCTGCGTTTATCGGCCAATTTTGTTTGTGACACGCCATCAACTGGGTAACGTAAAACGCGCGCACACTGTGCCTTAACGTATCTACTGCCATCCGAAGGTATCAGCCACAAAACCAGTGTTTTACCTGCCAAGCAAAAAGTGTGACACGTGTGGACACCTGCCAACATGGCCAAGCGACGACGTGTGTGCGCGGACGTGCTTTTCCTCCATTCGTATCATCTCCGTTGGCAATCCACCATTGTATTGCATACAAAATCAGAAGTCATCTCAACGACAAGACGACAAAATGGTTCTCCGCTCGAGGTGCTACGGTGTGCTACGGCAGCGTACGGTGTGTGTAACATTTTGTGCTCGGCACGCCCGCCGTCCCAGATACGGAGTGGCAGCTCCTTCTTGGTGTTCACTGCCCCATGCTGAGTTCCGTCTGCTTGCTGCACGATGTCGCACCACGCGTGTCCCCCTGTCCGATCAGGTGTAAGTTTATCCAAGACTGGTACGATAATGGGATTCCGAACGTGTTCTGGTTCTCTGGCTTCTACTTCCCGCAGGTCTGCGCCCCAGAAGAGCTCCGGACTGACAGTGGTACTTCGCCAGTGGGCGAATCGGGACGGGAATGGAGCGAGACAGTGATTGCGCTGTGCAGAAGGGCTCATATGCCTGGGTGGGGGGGGGAAGAGACGGCGCGCGGGCTAGGGCGGCGTAGGACCGATCCAACTGGCGGCAGTTGGCGGTTGAAATGACGGCGCTTCTCTGGCCAACCAGTTGCCTCTGGCATCAACGGTGTGTTCAGACGCTGTGGGGACGGTAGCGTCCGAGGCCTTGTTGTGTCAGCATGTGTCCATGTCCATGTCCATCGCCCAGAAGTATTGTATTGTGTTCTTTCAGGCGTTTTTGACCGGGAGCTTGCAGAATTATGCCAGAAAGCTGAAGATCAGCATTGACACACTCTCCTTCGATTTCATCATTCAGAAACAACCTGCTGACCAGATCCAAGCCCCTGAGGATGGGGTCATGGTGGATGGTATGTGCATGTGCTTGCAGGTGCCCAGGCCTGTGCTTGAATGGGGTGGAGGTGGATCTCAAAAGCGAATCCGAAAGCGTGATACTGGCGGTTGTTTGTGGGAGGTAAATTCTGCCGATTCAACACCGTTCGGAGGGCTAAGGGCCGGCAGTGCTACCGCCACAATTCACTAGCCTGAGAGGCATGGATTCTGTCAGGCCACCGATGATTCTCCCACCCTCAACTTCTTCTGCTCCCATGGGGGACGACAGGGGGCACTCAGCACAGTCTTGAGCTCAATCCTCAAGTTGGGCTGGGGAAATCTGGCTGTCCTCAGCGCCTCGGTGTCTACTGTGAGCCTGCGAGCCAGAAGGGGTTCTGCTACAGGGATGGGATGATACCAATGGTTCGGTGGAGCCGGAGATCACCTGGGCAGGGTATTATCTACACCTCAGGCTTCGTTTAAGGAATTAATGCAGAAGGCGGGGGTGGGGGTCCTCGGTGGGTGCCCCAGCCTGGGTGGCTGGGTCCCCTCCTCCTCTTGTAATTATGGCTTGGTGGTGCATATGTCTGTGAGGATGTGGAGGTGGATGTATTTGTCTTTGAAGATGTGGATGTGGATGTGGATGTGCGTTTTTGTGTGGCGTTCCAAACAATATCGCTGTCGGCGTATTTGTTGCATCAGGCCTAAGTATGGAGGGGGCTCGTTGGGATATGGAGGAGTTCTCTATTGTGGAGAGCCGGCCCAAAGAGTTATTCACCGACATGCCAGTGGTCTGGCTGAGGCCTTTGGTTGGCCGAGAACGACCAGAGGTATGTTCAGACCCTGAGTCCCGAGGGATTCAGGAGACCCCAGCCCACCTATCTGCTCCCCCGCAGCATGTGCTTTGAATCGCGCTCAGCGGGCGGAGGGTCCAACCAAAACGACCCACGTGCATGCCCGAGTAGTGTCGTCCGGCATTTCGGCTTTGGTCTGCGTTATTTCACACCAGCTCAAGGTGCAGTGCTGACAAACTGAGAAAAGAAATGGGGGCTCATTTGGGTCTCTTGCAAAAATTTATTAACGCCCTGTCTCCTCTGCTTCTCAAAATGGATTGCACCTCCTCTGCAGTCCTTGATGATGCATGCTTTGGTTTTCCGCTTGTCGCTTGCTTCTTGCCCCCGCAAACCTTTCAACCCCTCAAACCCCACTATTCACGTGCGCATATGTACGTACGTACACTGTAACCGTGCATGCGAAAGCCCCGGGCAGCAGAAAGCCCGCAGGAGAACGACTGGGCACAGGAATCAAAACAAATGACGGGACAGCAAGCGCAGCACCAGTCACAGGATCGACTCGAGCTGACAGATGCAATGGGTATACAGGGCCCGAAAAACCAACCCGATGAGCAAGCCCAATGTACTTCCTACCACTGGCCCTTCAGCGCAACACGTTTTGCACTGTGTAGTGGGGAGCAACCAGGAGGGTTGTCCAATTTGATGTTGCAGATGGGCGCAGGTGCCTGCATCTGGACACCCTGATGCGACACAGCGATGACCTGCAGACAGTAATTGCACTGCAGAAGGTACGGGGAGGGGGAGTGCACCCTTGGGCTGTGCAGGCGGTTTTCAGAGACCGTTCTGCAATCCATCCCAGGAAAGCGAGTTTTCCAACACAACCACAGCCACAGAGATCCGCCGGGCTGGAGCAGTGGCGCTGCTGTCCCCCTCAGGAGATACCGGTTGCATACATTTCCCACACGCCCCCGCTGGCGCTTGCGCCCGCCCACGTACCCTGTTGGTCTGTCGCCCTGCGTGTCACGCGGCCACATTTTTTTTCCCACGGCGATGGTCGCCACCCTTGATAACAATATCAGTGTCATCATTTACCATCATTGCCATATGTACAGTGTGGCTATGTACATTGTCCCTCATGGGGGTGGCTCTGGTGGTGGCCTGAGCTGGAAGAAATCCCAGAGTGCTGATGAGAAGAATGGCTCTGGTGGTTGAGATGTTTGTAGATGTGTTGATGGCTGTTTGGGTGGCCTGTTTGCCGCCTTCTTGACTCTTTTGGGTGAGCTTGTTGCTGCATTTCTTGGTGACTTTCGCCGGCAGGGGTTCAGGCTCATGGTACTGTGGCTTCCGTTTGAGTGCTGCAGAAGACGATGTGCCCATTGGTGAACCTTTCATACTCCGTAAATTCGGACTGACTGCCGCGGGGAGTGGAAAGCTCAGGGGGTTGTCAATCAGCCAATCTCTGGCTTCTTTTGACCACCGTTGTTGTCATGTCCCTCCTCTCTTTTAGTGCTGCACCCAGTTGTTGCTTGAATATTTTTTTAGGCAGGCCTATGCGGGAGAACAGATGATTATATAGTGGGACTGAGATAAGAGTTCGAACGAAGTTGCGCCTGTGTCTGGCTGAAGGGACTGTGTGCCGCCATTCAGAAACGAATGACTGAAATGGTGCAGGCCATGCATGAATGAAATCTCCCTGAAGCTGTGCTGCATTCGTGCAGAGTGCAGTCACAGAAATAGGGTCCATCGGGTGCGGTTGTCACGTGGTCACATTTGTGCGTGCATGCTCGTTCGTCATCCTCTTTCTTGAACGCACCTGCTTCCACTCAGGGCGTGTACAGTTGTCCTGTGTACAAGACCCTGAGACGCGCCGGTGTGCTGAGCACCAGTGGTCACAGTACAAATTACGTCATTGGAATGGATATCCCCAGCAAGAAGCCCGAAGCCCATTGGATTGGGAGGGGGGTGGCATGCTTCTGCGAGGTGCTCTAGTTCTCACCCATTTCCGCCCAAACGATGTTGAGGACACTGTTGATGTGGACAGCGGACCTGCTGCTCGCCCCCGGCTCGAAATTGTGCACGTGGTACCGCCGACCACCGGTTCCAAATCCCACTCAAACAATCCCCAGCCCGGGGCCTATGCATCGCTCGGCAGTCCCTGGTCGTATCTGACGTTTAACTCCATGGAAAAAAAAAAGGCATCGGCATTCCGTGTCCCCACGTCCCTGCCCGAACCCTTTTGGGATCGCTGCTGCGTCGGTTTAACCCCCCATCCCCAACTCACCCCGCCCCCTTTCGCCCTTGACATCTCCGCTGTCGCCACCGGCTCGCTCATGATTTCGTCCCTGCCCCGGCACTGGCCTTCGTCTGTGCCCCCGGCCTAGCTACACCCCGGCACGAATCCTAGTTAGCCGGGCGACGAATCGAAGGGTTATGTGCGTCACGAGCTGCAGACGTGCGCACAGCCGCGCGGCACAGGGGGGTCTGCAGCCCACCCCGCGTGTCGTTGATTGGAAAGCCAGGGAGGAGTCCACCATTCCGCAATGTTGTGAAGATCACTGACCAGTGTCAGGCGCCGGAGGCGCCAGCAATTTTTTTTTCTGTGGGTGCAAATTGCGGCATTTTGCCCCCGCCCCACATGTCTGTGGGCGGCATGAGGCATTTGGTCAATGTCATTCTCGAGCGCAACACAGTTCTGCATTTTTTGGGTATTTCCCCCAAGTCTCGCAAAGCGCCCTGACGAGCCGCTCGCCCTCTTCTTTAGTGCCACTTAACCCGATTCCACTTGGGCCAACTCGCATTGTGCCTGGTATTTCGTGCTGAACCGCAGTCTGCCGTTCCTTGGGATCGGAGGTCCATAGCCACCCTTTTGTATTGTGCTGTGGGATGACCCTCTCCCTTCCTTCCTGACCCAGTGGGCCACAATCTTTGCTGGAGTCATGATGCAACCCATGCGTTTCGTTTGGTTACATGGGCTTGGCATCAATCTTCAAGCTTTGGACGGCCTGCAGGGCTGCAACGATGTCCCACCGATGTTCCACCGGACATAATCATTGGTTGCTGGATCCCAGGGGACAGCCTAACCGACGCCATGAGTGTGCCCTCAGGCCAGATTCAGTGCAGATGGACAGGGGGATCCAGCAGTTTGTGATGCCAACCCGGAGGGCTGTTGTAAGTGAGCATAGTTTCTGTTCTTCGGCCACACCGTACCCCTTGATGAAACAGAAATTTTCATATTGGAAGCATGGTGATTAGGTGGTGATTTCGAGAATTTAAAGTCGCGTATGGGAAGAGACGCATGCATTTAGGGGGACACTATTCTGTGTGGGAAAACCAGAGACATTGTCGTAGTATCTGCGTATGAATGTGGTCAGGTGCACATGTGTCATTTTTGAAGGGTGTGTAGGGCTGTGCTTCAGGCATGGAGCTATTGAGCGAAGTGCAATGAAAGAATGCTTGAAGAGTGCGCATTGGATGTTAGAAAACATGAACAAATCCATGGGATGCATTATGATATCAAGGAATGATCCATTTCCTGAGGCCCCTTCCCATGTGTTTACTGGGGACCAACTCCACATTGCAACATCAAGCATCCATTTCTTGTTTTGCACAGATTGGTTTTTCAAAGTTTTTTTGTGGTGTTTTTTTGGTGGTATTTTTCGGTGTCAAATTACACGCAACCCAATGGTAGTCTTATGATGGCTGGTATTTGGGCTGCTGCTAACCAGTGTGTTTTTTTTTTCGCTATCCCTGTCCTCACTGAAATCAGATCAGAGGTACAGCGTGGGCATATTTGTGAGAAACAGGTTGCATGCACAGAACATGTACTCTCTTGAGTCTTTTTTTTGTATACACACAATCTTACATTCAGTGTGCATTGCCTGCTATCAGCAGGACGCACCATTGATGCATCCTCGTTGCCTGACCTGCAGATTCATCCCTTTTTAGTTGTGCCAGCGAGACGGAGAAGGTTGGGTACAAGGGCTTTTCTCCATTCTTGCTGTTTCATGGCAAATACATACCCCAGCCCAAGCCAAATGACTGCACCTCGGGAAGGCCATGCTGGTTCCTGATGCAGGGAAGGGATGCTGAGTTGGAACTTTGAGAGGTCAGGCAAGTTTAACCCGAAACTTACAATCAGCTGTTTCTGGTGCATCGCCGTGAGCCTATTTTGAAGTTAAATTCTGTCCTGCGAACATGGTGTCCTCCTCAAGTCTGCTTAAGTTGGGAGCCCCTTTCCCCAGACAGTCTTGCAGCAGTAGGTCACCCCCCTTCCAACTGGCAGGCATTGTCCAACATGCAATGTGCTTGCTGGCGTGCCCAATGTTTGTTCTTCAATCCCACTTCTTTACCTCGGAATTTGAGTTTACCCCTCCCTCTTGACTGCACTGCTTGTGGCTTGCGTTGCCTCATCCTGTTTGTTGCATTTCATGGCGGCGTATGTGTGGGATGTGTTTCATTCATTCGTTTGGTGGACAACCCATCCCTGACCCTTCACACGTTTTCTTCAGGCTGCAATGATGACCCAGGTAGTGTGAAAAAAAAACCAGCTGCCACTTTCCTTCTCACTTCATTTGTATTGCTGTATCCTTGGGATAAGGATTGGTGTTGATTTACCACTTGCACACAGAAATCCACACGGAGTTCTGATTTTCTGTAATTATGATCATCTCTGATGTGTTTCCAGGATTCCTTGTTTTGTGGCATGTTTGATTGTGAAACAATGTTCGTTTGTGCATGATTTTGTGTGTGTATGTTCCGCTGCTGCTTGTAGATAATGCCGTAATGCGCTTGTGCACCTGTGAACACATTTTTTTTCCAATTGGCTGCTGTTGCTTTGGTGAGGATCAGTCAACCATGCAGAGGGTTGGCCAGCAGCAGAATTCTGTGTGGAATGTGCAGTGGTGGCTGCTGACATGTGGTGTTTCAGGATCCAGGTGGAAGGTGGCTGCAGACAAGTATACTGGGGGATGCAGGTATCAGTATATGTCATTTGCTCTGGGGCCTCAATTTTTGTATGGTGGCAGTTAGCCACTTTTCAAAGGATTCGTTTACCATACTCCCCTTGCGAATCCCACGTGAAAACATGGCTTGTGCTCATGATTGGCGGTGCATATTTCTCTGTCATGGGCATGCTTTTTGGATTTTGTGGGGTGGGCTTGACCTCAAGGCAACCTGTTTTTGCTGGATATGCACAATGAGTGTTTGACCATTTCATTCTGCTCTGCCATTGATTGTTGAAGTCAATTTGGTTTTCACTGTGCACAGATTCCAAGAATAAGAATCTTCCAAACAGTTTTGCCAAAACGCTTGATTTGTTTGGCTATATGCGTGCAATGTTTTTGCAAATATGCAACAATACTGCAGTGAAATCACTCTTACAGAGGTTGTTAGATCACAACCACACATAATTCTAGGATGCAAAAGGACGTTTTTTTTTGCTGCCTCTCTGGGAAGCAACTGAAATGGGGTGTGTGCGGTGTTTCGCCCGTGAGCTCAGAACTGGTTTTGGTTTTATTGTGTGTGGTATTGGCTAATTTAGGCAGCATACTGTATTGCTTTGCTCTGTAGATTTTCGCGGAGATGATTGTGCTTCCATCTTCAACCTCCATACGCTGAAATAGTGATGTTTTCGCGGCCAGTGGGGGCTGCTCTCCTTGGGGGCCCTTTTTGGGAGGGGGTAAAAATTGGGATGCTCTGAGTATGCTTGGCCCAAAAGTAACCCCCCCTTTTTTTCTGTTCCCCCACAGGGGGAGGCGGGGGCACTTGGCCCATGAACAATAAGAAATCAACAGGAAACCACAAGTGCTAAAGAAAAGTTGCAGTTAGGTATATTGGAATTCAGCTGAATGTTCTGTGGTGTCTGTCCCCCGGTGGGAACCTTTGTCTCTGGGGATGGGGGGGGGGGGGCACTGCGCTGTGCGTGCTTGGTCCAAGTACTCTTTTTAAGAATCGCCGAAGGTTGGTCATGGCCTTTTTGAAAGTTACAAATCCCTGTTTCATTGAATGTGAGTGACATGGTTTCTGTGAAAATTGCATGCTTTGGGTGATGCTCCCACCTCCCTGGGACAATTGGGCTAGTGTTGAGTGATCATTTGGTTACAATCAAAGTACATTCAACCCCATGTGGGGGCATGTAGTACCAACTAGGCTTTTTTGGTGATTCTTATTGCTCCTTGAACGCGCTGATTTTTAGTTGCACTGTTATGGGCAGTTTTTGGCTAGATTGTAGCCGCCTCTCTACATGGATCCTAGCATTGGTCCCATTCCATTTCGCCTTTGGCCCCGTTTTAACCAATGGTTCGGGGGCGGGGGAGGGACAACTTGGCCGCCATTATACATTGATCCAGACTTCAGTCGCATTCCATTGTTTCTTTTGATGCGAAATTTTCATCGGCATCTCCGGGGACCCATGATTAGTTGGCCCAGTGTAGGCCCCACTGGCGAGGGTTTGGCCGTTTTTAGCGTAGCATGGCCAGTTGAGAAATCAGGGTTTTGGGCACCGATGCCAAACATGGTTGATCATTCTGTGGCAATGGAACTACAAATAAACCCCACGGGGAGCCATGTGGCATCAATTCTGATTAGCACAGCTGGGTAGGAGATTGGATGTTTTTTTTTCTGACTTTGGAAATAGGCATGTCGGTTTATAAACCCTATGGGGCGCCATGTGGCATCAATTAGGATTAGCACAGTTGGGTGAGTGATTGGATATTATTTTTTCATATTTTTAGAAACCGACATTTCGGACATCTTTGTCCCATGACATCTCTTTGAGTGCACACTAGTTTTTGAACTATGTTTCAACGAGGGTTTTGTTAGTGTCTTCACTGGTACATTTCATGCTAAAGGAATACACTGGAGTGAATCGTGACCACTAGGGTGTAAGGTAAAGGGTCGTTTTTGTCCGCCGTGCTTTGAGGATGCCCACATCAAATAATTGTACCATCTTCCTCACCGCTATTTTAAAAAATAGCGGTATCATACAACAAACAGCTCATACGGCTTTCAAAAGATGCTCCTGCTTTTTTGTTGTGCTTTGTGAGAGCACGGTGGAGAAAATGGAGATTTTAGGGCACGGGAAAGGAAATGGGCCATTTATTTTGTCCCCTATATTTGTTTCCTCTTCCTCCAACAAATGTTTCTCGGTAATGGTATTTGTATTTCATGTTGGAGGCGGTCACTTGCAAGTTGATGGACACCAAAATGTGCCATCTTTACAACAATGGCCCTTGGGTTCTTTCCACAGGCTAGTAGGTATCTGCTACACAGCAAGAAAACAAATTAATGTTACAATTTGTTTACCAAAGCTTTGAAACCCCTATTTATAAGGTTTGTCTGGTCTATATATATATATATATATATATATATATATATATATATATATATATATATATATATATATATATATATATATACATATCATTTTGTCTTTCTTTTCACAAATGTCCCGCAAGCTGCCAACGAGCAAGCAAGCAACATGCAACAATCAACAATCATTTCACCAATCTGTTTGATCAACTATCAACTTTTAGCGACGCTTCGGCGGCTACAAATCTAACGTGTACCCACCCAAGTGACGTTTCCGAATCTTGAGATTTAGGGACTAGCTCACAAGCGGCTGTCCGGGGCGCAAGCGGGAGCCCCCCCCTTCCCTTCCCTTCCCTAAAAGATTTGGGCAATTTTAGGGCCAAAACTTACTATTTTTTGGTACCAAACGGCCTTGGAACCTGTGCAAAAAGGTTAAAGAAAGCAAAACGGGCCGTCTACTCGGCCATCGGCTTTATTTTTTCGTGTCAACTAGCCCCTCCTTGCCGTCTAGCTTCACAAAATGCAAAAAAAAGACCCCAAAATGGTCCAAAAAATGGCTTGAAATTTGCACAACTTTGGCCGTTACAAATGGTACAATTTTGCCTACCCATCAAGAAACAATTGGCAATTATGCAGTGGCAAGTGTAAGGTGCAGTTGGGCCTCACCGTAAAAAAAAAATCCGGAGGGTACAAGATCATCTATTCTATGTGCGTGGTTTCGTTTTGCCCATCTTGGAGCAGCTTCGCTGGCTATAAGCTCATCAAGCGGCAATCCTAACAGCATGACTTGGTCCTATTCAACAAAACCTCAAATTGTTTTCTGTCGCTGCGCCATGCATTGCACAAGTCACATGCACTTGCAACCTAGTCTGTCACAACATTTTTACCTGCAGACCGAGAGGATCTGAAGATAAGTAGAACCCCATTCCACTACCTAAGACCATTGAACGTATTTGTCTCGGGGCGACACCAGGTATGACAGCCCATTATTGCAGTCTAAGTTAGGGCCAAAAGACACGTTAGTCCAGCTCATTTGTTGTAAGGTGTATAGTTTTTAGATAGATTAAGGGGTCGGCCATGAGGCGGTATGATAGGACATGTATGCATTGAACGTTGACGAAGAACATGTACCGCGATAGTGCGAGGTACAAACTTGAGAACATTGAAAAATCTCAGCTTGGCCATGGCAAGGGTTTTCGTTGAATATGTGCATGAATTTTGCAAGCTTGAGCACTACATTCCTGTGAATTATTTTTTGTACCCGCCAAGAAGTTTGTCGAAGGCCGCGGATATCAACCGTGATAAGATGTAATGTTGCCCTCTGAATGAGCGGACTATCAATGTACCAATGTCCCAACCATGCTCTAGAGGGGTATTTTTTTTGGCTTTTTTTTCTTTTTCTTTTCATCAGAGCTATCATCCTTGATGCGGTATAATGTATACCGCCATGTTGGGCGCCTTGCAGCGAAGCGACCTCGACTGCAATGTTGTTATTGAAGCCGCACTGTGCATTGCTAGGGCCAGCGTATGGAATCACTGGATTGTCAATTTTGAAAACAAATCGCCAAATCCTCCATTGTCCACCTTCTAGCTGCTGCACATTGCTCTGCATAAGTGACATCCATTTTCCGACCAGTCAACGCAAAGACTGGGTGAACAAAGAATCAATCCCGCAGCACCAAGATCACGGACCACAACACCTATCTACATTCACTCCGAAGTTACCGAACCTCCCCCTGAAGATTCCCTTGCGCTGTAACTATTGCAGCCACAAGCGAACGCATCCGAACTATGAAATGTTGACACGTTTTAACAGTTGGTGTTGAATGTTTGTTCGTGACTTACATGAAAAGGGGAAATTTTGCGCCACGTCAAATTTGCAGTGGTAAATTTTGCTCTGGGAAATTCCCCAGGTTGAGTGCATCATCACCCGCCAAAGTCCAGTGTGTACCGCTAGTATGCGAGAAATTCGCGGAGAATCCTAACTTTGTGTGGAAAATTTCGCGGTCAATTTGAAATGCGAAATTTCCCACGCAAAGTGCCACAAAAATCCCCCCCCACCCCTATATTATTGTAACCATCTATATTATCCATCTTGGAGGCTTCCTAGTCTCGGCGCGGAGGAAAGCATGCCAGAAACGGGTATTGAGTAGGCAACAATCAAGCCAAAAGCTCCCCATTCTATTTTGGCCATCAACATTTTGCGCTCTACCTACTTAACTCCAACCTACAGCCTAAGAGGTGGCCTTGCAAAATCCAAACTTTGAGCCAGACACTCACCAATGGCATGCGGGGGTTGCAAAATCCCAAATGTGGGTCGTTTTGGGCGAAAAACAGCCTTGTTTTGCTCAACGCCGTTCAACCCACCCAGAGGAGTGACAATATGTATGGCTTCACTTCCTCATGCCAAAACTCCCTTTAGTGCCCTTCAACTTCCGAGAGTTTCTCCGAGAGGTTTTCACCCACTTTTTGTCCCAAAATGGCCTATTTTCACAGTTTCTAGGACTTTCGAAAAGACAAAATGCCTCAAAAAGGTCCATAAATGGGCCTATTCACTTGTTTGTACATCCCAAATGGTCCAGTACAAATTTTGGGAAACAGTTTTTTCAACCATTTTTTCTTCCAAAACAGCCCATTTTCAAAGCATTTTGGTACAGGGCCACAATGGGCCATCACAGGTCAACACCGAGCAGTAACCACCACATCCTACGTGGCCTGGGGTCATTTTCTTGCCCCCATGCAGGACCTCTTGGAGAGTGCCCCCGGCCGCAGTTCACGTCGCTCAAGGCAGCGCACCACCATGCGTAGGACCAAACTCACTCACAAATGGACTCCATTGACAATAACAATAGGAATTGAATTTTGAGCTAGTCACCAAGAACCGTGAAGGTGAATGACAAAAAAAAGATTCAAAGACGCCCTGACCACAGTAACACTCAGCATGTGAGCATTCCAAGAAAAGCAATGCCTCATTGCTGAATCAGAATTGCCGTACAGATCCCCGCTGCATGCCACATGGCAGCTTCAATTTTCTCAGGTTCTTTTTTGCAACAGGGTAAAACACCAACAGTTACTGGTGCAATGGGTCAGCCGGGTGGGGGGGGGGGCGTGTGGTGTGCCTCATACTGGCTTGTAAACAAATGTGGCTTCTACATTTTGGCATTCCGAGGGTAGCAGATTGAGGAAGGAAGGAAATGAGAACTGTCACCCTCAACAAGGATGGCAGTGTTCTTCACTCAGTCTGGACCTTGGGAAGGTGTTGCAGCTTGCAGTGCGTCGACCACAACTGACCGGTCCCATCTGGGGATGCTTCCCACAGTGCTTCCCCCCCACTTAAAGCAAAATGCTGTGATGGTTTGTCTCCATGTGCCCATGCTTCCCACAACATAGCATCGTGCTCTGGGCATTTTCTTGGATCATGCCAGGAGCGTGCTTGACATCGAACGGCGGTCCACTCCTATCACTCCTAAAATTGCAACTTTACCATCGAGACTGTGATATGTGTCACATGACTACTTTCGTCAAAAAAGGATGCGAACCATAGTGCATCTCTTACCTCCCCGTGATGACCCTAAGTCCTTTAAGAACTTATCAGTGCACGTTGCCTTGTCGCGTGCCGAGGGTGCAACAGGTGCTGGGTCACGTCCATAGCGATGGCTTCCACCCGACCACTTATTCACGGCTAGTCTCGGCCGACGATCATCGCCAGCGATCTTGTGAACATGATGAGGTGGTGCTGCCACAACACACTTTCAAGGTTCACCCTTGTGTTGCCCTGTGGTGTGAACAACGCCCAAAGAAGAGTTGCTGCGCATGAGGAAGGGGTGAATTATTCACCCATAGAAGAGCCCCCACACCCCAAATCCAATTGGTACCTTGCAGGTGCTCTAAGTGTACGGTTAGGAATAGTCTGGTTACGAGGTTAGAGCGGCGCTGAACTGAGAACTGAGAGCGCAACCTGTCACCGATACGGTGGGCTACGACTGTCGCGCCGCTGGCGACGTGGGCTGCGAGACCAAGACCTTGGACTACGGGACCTCTTCCTTGGTCCACCCCCACCACCCCCACTTCCTTTTCCTAACTTACCACTGGCACGCTTCGCCTCAATGCCTTCGTCCCAGTCGAGACGGACGAACCGGCCAAACATCTTCCTGCCTTCATATTCGTCCATGGCGCGTTGCGCGTCGCGGGGTGTGTCAAACTCGACGAATGCAAAGCCACGGGGCCGTCCCGTGCTTGGATCTTTCGGCATAGTAATATCAGCAACTCTCGCGACTCGATCCAGCTCGTCCCACAGATCATTCTTCTCCATCTACGAGAGAAAAGACGTGCCTCTTTACAGGGAATGGAGCAGATGAAAAAAGGTGTCCACACAACTTTCCCAGCAGCAACGAACATACGCTAAACGACAAGTTGCCAACGAATAATGACTTGCAGTCGCCACTAGGTGGCAGCTTTCCTCGTCCATATGTGCGACGTGGGGACCGAGAACGAGAACGTCGGTCTCGAGACCGGGAGCGTCGTGGTGAACGGCTGCGCATTCTATGAAACACTGAACACAGAAGCAAAACTCAAAGATTTCAGTGAGCAACCAAGATTTCAGCGTCAAATTTGGGAAGACATAGTGGGTCCTACAACTTCGCACATACTTGAGAAGTCCTATCTCAAACCTAGCGATCAACAAACGATCCACATGCCCAGTCCACAGTCCCCAGTCAAAGTCCACAGTCCGCAATCAACATTCACCGAGCTGTCAACTTCTCCTCCTCACAGTCCCCAGTCAAAGTCCACAGTCCGCAATCAACATTCACCGAGCTGTCAACTTCTCCTCCTCAGCCTTTGTTCCTCAGATCACCAGTCCACAGTCCCCAGTCCGCAATCCACAATTCCACTGTCAAATCCAGCTTCGACGCGGTTGTCCTACGATTTGCAAATCGCAAATTGGGAAACTCACCAGCCCTTGGCAAACGTGAAATACATAAGCACGATTCCGAGTTTGGAGAGTTGCGTTGCAGCGCAGTTCAGCGGGGGCCAGTTTCAATGAAGAAATGAATGGAACTCCTTCCACTAGTTGGGCGGTGCAGCTCGAGTGTTGCAGTAGAGCGCTAGTCAGAGGACCGCTTTTCCACTTGCACAAACTGCACTCGCCCTTACAAGCATATCCAAGAACCTGGAACACTCCGGCATCACCAGTGTCAAGTGCATGGCTCTACCTATCTTCTAGACGGCGAATACAAGGTTGTGGAAGCCGACTGCGCACCGAAGCAGTCGCGCAATACGCTTGAGCGGTAGCAGGCGGTTTGGATTGTAATGAGAAAAATTTCGAATAAAATCTTCTAAATGGAAGATCCGGCCATTCTGTGTTGCTGTTTTTGCTGCAGACCTGCAACACATAGGCTGTTTGTTGCGGTGGTTGGAAAGAGTAGCCGCACGCGACCATATCAAAGCACCCGCTCCAGCCCAAACCGCCGAACTCACAGATTGATTGATTCTTTTCGACCAGATTTAATTATCTGTCATGTGACGGTTCCTACATTTTTTGCAGGGAAATGCAACTTAACGGCTGGGACAGTGAAGATGCTGAGGTTTGGGCTGCGCTGCGCAGCGCTGGTCCACCCAGCAACCCAAGCAATAATTCGACCAGCACCACCAGAACACCGTTGGCGAATCAGCCTGGCATAGCACACACTGGCGAGCGTTTTTCCAACATCTACAATCGCCTTTGTGCCCAGTTCAATACAACTCCCAACCAGCAAACCTTGAGGTGCCTGGATAACAACAAGGTAACCCCCTTCTTCAAGATGTCTGTTCATGGACACCAGCAGGTAGTTGTCACGTCAGGCCTTCTCCTCTGCTTTTCTTGCAGGCCCCATATACGACCATCAACTTCAGTCATTGCCCCTTGTCCCTCCCGGGTATGCTCGCACTTGTGGAGATGCTAAAGACTTGCAACCCTCCACCGATAATCGTCCAGTCCATCAGCTTCAACTTCGACGACCTGACTGACGAGGCGTGCGTTGTACTGCTTGGCTTTGCACACCAGTGCCCTTCTCTTACAACACTGGAGTTATTCGGAAACAGAATTGGTGTGTTGTTGCAACACGCACCTTGCACTGCTGTGGGTGTCTGTGTGGTGGCACGTTCCAGCTGGAGGGTCATTCGCTGGGAGTTCGAGCTTTTGGCAGCCTCATGTATCCTCCACGCAGGTGACGGCAGCTGCCGAGCACTGGCGTCCTTGCTCAAACAAGGGAATCTGCAAAGGCTGAAGTTGGGTGACAACTCAATCGAAGATTCAGGCGCTTCATTCCTGAGCTCTGGACTCAAGGACAACACAAGTCTTGTCCAGCTTCACCTGGGAAGCAACTGTATTGGAGATGCAGGGGTGACAGCGATAGGTGCGATGCGCATAACATTGCCATGCGCTGCTGCGGTGCTTGTGGTTCTGGTTTCGGGCTCAGAAGGAACCAACTTTCACCGTTCCGAAGTCACTTCGGCCTTCAGGGCCACCGCTGACAAACGGGACAACCAGCACCAAGTTGAGTTCCACCCACTTTGCAAGACACGCTGTGCTGTTGTGCGCCTTCGCAACAGGGCATGAACTAAACTACCCTTGCCCCTCTTTTTCTGTTCAGCTACTGCGTTGGAGAACAACACAACGCTGACGTCTTTGGGGCTGAGAGACAACAAATTCGGTGTGTTTCAAGGGTTTTTCACTGGTGTTTGCCTCCGTCTGCACAGGCACGCCCTCTGCCTGGGTTGGTAAGTGCAGGTGTGCACGTATGCGAGCCTTTGAGTGAGTGAGTATGTATATTGTTCAACATGGAACGCTGAGCTCGTGCACTTTGCGGGTATCATTTTTTCTATCATCACGTGTGTGTGTGTGTGTGTGTGTGTGTGTGTGTGTGTGCGTGTGAGCGTGTTGTTGCGTTTCCCACTGTGTGTGTGTGAGTGAGTGAGAGAGAGAAAGAGTGTGTGTGTGTTGCGTGCGTGCCTGCGTTGTCCACACCCCCCACACACGGCGCCGAAACCTTGCGTCGACGCTGTTCTATGTGTGCACCATATGTTCAACGCAAAGTAAAGGAAACGCAAGAAAAGGGTGTCGAACAATGCACAGCAGTCTCGCTGGGCTGTCCAGGGAAGTTACGTAGAGTGTTCTGGGTCCCTCTATACTAAGCCTTGTTTACAGCGCAATCTGCACGGCAATAGCGTGGGTGCTGCCGTGGTGTGTGTGTGTGTGTGTGTGTGTGTGTGTGTGTGTGTGTGTGCGCGCGCGCGTGCGTTTCTTCCCAGCTTCGATGTTTTCACCTTTTCTCTGATCCTAGGCCCGGCAGGCATCAGCTCGCTGGCACAGCTGCTGTCTTCGCAGTGTCGAATTACAGACCTGCAATTGAAGGGGAATCTCGTTGGCAGCCAAGGATCCGGGCGCATTGCAGGCGCCATACAGTGTAACAACTCGCTTCGAGTTCTGGAACTGCCCGCCACAAGGTTAGGATCCGAAGATGCCAAGTTGCTGGCGCGGGGGCTCAGCAATAACTCCCTAATCCATGCTGTGAACCTGAACGACAACCATATCACGGACGAAGGTGTGTCAATGCGGGTGGCCCCGCCCGGGGGGGGGGGGGGGGGGGGGGGGGGGGCATCCCCTCACTCCTTGGGGTGCTGGAGTGGGGTCGTTGGGGTGGCTTCCACACCGCGAGTTTGGTGCTCCACTGTTTTCAACTGCTCTGGCCAAGTCTTTCGGGTTTCGTGTGGTTTCGTGCAGTTCGCTTGCGTGTTTCTGTTCACTGCAGGCACCGAGGCTTTGATGGAGGTGCTAATAACCAACGTAGTGGTTTCAACGGTTGGCCTGCGGGCCAACGGCATCGGACCCCGTGGCGGGCAAGCCATTGCTCACGTGCTGAAGCATAACGCAGCTCTGACCGGACTGGATTTGGGCATGAACACTATCGGTACCCAAGGAGCCACGGCCATTGCCAGTGCCCTCCGTGTGAACCGGCATCTCGTCAGCCTGGATCTGCATGCCAACGACATTCATTTGCAAGGTCTGTTGCGAAGTAAGACTTTTCTGGGTTGCTTAGCAACGGGGGCACGGAGGGCGCAATGAGGTGTTTTGCTTCTTCGTAGGCGTAGCATTTGCAACGCGGTTTGCGGTCGTGTTGCACGGAAGGACATGACCGACACGCAGCAGAAAATTGCAGCTCGCGTTCTTTTATGTGGGGAGAGATATGGCGCTTGCAGTGCGAGCCACGCAACCTGGACCAAGACAAATTGAAAAGGGATTTCGAAAACAAGCACACAGTGTCTACCATTAGCAGACTGGCAGGTGATGTGAGTTACAGAAGGGGGTTAACGTTGGGAGCCCCCACCCGGATAGCTGGGAGGCACAGACCTTTTTGAAGGGGGTTAACGTCGTGCCATATGCAGACTGTCGTCGCCTGCAACCGTGTTTGAGGTGCAGTGCAGTGTTGGTCAATTGGGGGTTGCGGGGGGTCCGATACTAGCACGTTTCGTTCTGTGCATGTACCTGATAAGAGAACGTGTTTAGAGCATGGTTAGTCCTGATAGTGCATGTGCAGTTCCGATGCGAGAATCCAAACCAGCGCTGAGAGCTTTTTACCACCTGCTGCCCTGCCCTCGCCTGGTAGGCATATTGAACATCGCAAACGCGATGATGCGGAACGATACCATCAAGCATTTGGATATGGCGAGCAATTTCAGTGGCAACCGTGGGGCATTTGAGTGGGCCAACGTGATCAAGCGCAACCCCTCCCTCACCCGCCTTTCGTTGACGGACAACGAGATTTCCGAGCAGGGTGGTGCTCTTCTGCTGGCCGCCCTTCAGCACAACAAGGCTGTACGCTTCTTCGGAATAGGGGGGCAGAGTGTGGTTCCTCCCTACGGGAACCAGTTGTCGTTGGCTCTCAGGTGTGTTTCAAATTCCCTCCCCATGTGTCTGTTTCTGTGCCTGGGAAGGTGGTGTGTGTGTTGTGGGGATATTTCTCGGTGCGCCCAATATTGATGCTTGTGTCAGGAAAGCAATTCGTCAGCAATTGGCAGCTAACAATGCAGCCCATCCTGAATCGCAGCGCCGCACTACAGCAGTCCCCCGTTACATGGACGGAAGGGACAGTGACACGCCTCTAAGCGATGAACAGCCAGTCACGCCTTCGCGGCCAGGTACGCCCGGTTGCTTATTTGTTGGTGCCAAGACTGAGGTACTGTTCAGAACGGAGTAGGGAAGTTCAATTTCAGCGCCGTACGGACACCTGATTTCTCTAGTTTTCTTGGACACAGCAATACGCCACGACAGTCCTGAAACGAAGCAATGGCCGCCGCTCAGACCTGCTGACGTCTGTGGCAAAGGAAGACGCAAAAAACATTTTCCAAATGCGTGACAAACCAGAGCGGGACAAAACGAGTGTTGCAGAGCAGGGCATGTTTGGGTGGGTGCAGGTGGATCGGTGCGCCAGCAAGGCATTTTGGTGCAGATTACACTGATGCCCAGCGGCCGTTTTCAAGGTTCTCAATTTTCGGCAGCACTATGGTCCTCAAAGGCCCTCGTTCAATTTTGTTGTCGAATGGTCTCGAGGGTCTGCGCCATCTGGTTCATGTGCATCCTCATCTTCCATGCGTCGGTGCAATCTCTTCTCCGTGTCACTTTGAACCCCACCATTCCCTGAGTGCCAAGCAGTCGGACCGCGCTTCAGCCCCTCAGCCCCATCCGTTGTTGCTTTTCAACAGATTGCTTGACTCCATCAAGCGATGTAGCACCATCTCCATGCTCCAGTGCATCCTCGGCGCGGGGAGTTGGCAGGGCCAAGGGCGCTTGGACCCCTGCGCCCCGCCCGAGCCCATCGGCTATGGAGAAGAACAGCTGGAGTACGGTGAGCCCAAAGGTCTGCATTGGGGGCAAGGATCGAAGGTGGAGATGATTGTTGCGCTACAATGACTGCTCTTTGTGTCAAACACAGCTGCCTGAGGCAGGGAACTGTGTTTCCTTGGTTGTTGGTTGGTTGTTGGTGGATTGACACGTGGGCCAAAACAAAACAGAACAACAGGAGGCAGGAGTAAGGGAGTGACGACCCTTTGTTCTTGCTCTCTGTTCAAAAACGGTTGGAGGCAGAGTTACGAAGTTACCCGTTGTCCATTTTGTCGTCCGATTGCTGTGGGTCTGCCGGTGGGGCTGTGGTGTTGTGGGCGTGGGGCGTTTTCGCGGGGGTCATGGCGACACGAATGTGGGGCAGCTGGGCGCAGTCACCTCTTTTTCTTGGGGGGCACCTGAAGAAGAGAAGTTGAGGACACTATAACAAACGATACACAGTTTAAAAAAAACGCTGTCTCAGACACGTTTTTGGAGAACATTTGCACGTGTGGAGCACGCTTGTGATGTGTTCATGGTGTTTCATTGGTGTTTTACCGGTTCCGTCGCTTTTTTCTGTTCCGTGTCCTGCTCATCTGCATTTTGTTGTTTGTTGTGTTGTTGCTGTCTTCTTTTGCCTCTTTGCAGAAGTTCAAGCAATCGCAAAGCCCAAACCGCAACAACCAGTCAGCCCCTACCACCCCCATGCTTCCTCCTTCTCCAGCACCATCCGCCGCGTCTCCTTACCCCAAAGACGCACTCAATTCAATGCCCCCTGCACCTGTCAGTCCTAGTGCTGGTCATTTGTATCCAGTGGAATCCAATCAGTTGCCTGTGTTCAATGCTCAGTACAGCAACCAAAGCCCAACATTTCAAGGATCTTACAATGCATCCTTCCAGCCTGCAGGCCATATGCCGACGGCTCCAAACATGACCCCAATGGGCAACCCTGGGGCTGTGAGTCCAATGCCCAACGCGTATCCGTCGGCTTCAAGGTATCAGAATTCCCCCGGACCAGTACAAATGAAGCAGACAGATTCAACAGCAATGTCGCTTGACGGCTCCAATCCCAACAGGACCGATGTCTCCGGACCGCCAGTGGTGCACCCACCAGGCTACGTGCAACATTGGATGCCACCGATGCAACACCAGCACCAGCACCTGCAACACCAGCACCCGCAGCAACGCTGCCAGCCACCGCCGCCGCCGCCGCCGCCGCCCCAACAGCAGCCATCCCCCCAGAATCAGCAGCAGCTGCAGCAGCCCCACAATGTCCAGCATCATCAGATGGGGTCTGGTGTGCAGTTGCATCCGCAGGTGCCTCAACAAATGCCACAGCAGATGCAACAGCAACAGCTGCAACCACATCATCAGCAGATGCAACAGCAGATGCCACATCAGACGCAGGCAGTACGTCAAAAGATGCCCCAGATGCAACAAGTTCAACAGCCCGCACAGATGCAGCCGCAGATGCCGCAAGAGATGCAGCAGCAGATGCAACAGCAGGTGCCGCATGAGATGCAGCAGCAGCAGCAGATGCCTGATCCAATGCAGCAGTCGCAGATGCCACAGCAGCACATGCCCCAACAAATGCAGCAGCACATGCCCCAACAAATGCAGCAGCACATGCCCCAACAAATGCAGCAGCACATGCCCCAACAAATGCAGCAGCACATGCCCCAACAAATGCATCAGCAGATGCCCCAGCAAATGCAACAACAGCAGATGCCCCAACAAATGCATCAGCAGATGCCCCAGCAAATGCAACAACAGCAGATGCCCCAACAGATGCAACAGCAACAGCACATGCCCCAACAAATGCAGCAGCAGATGCCCCAGCAAATGCATCAGCAGATGCCCCAGCAAATGCATCAGCAGATGCCCCAGCAAATGCATCAGCAGATGCCCCAACAGATGCAACAACAGCAGATGCCCCAACAAATGCAACAACAGCAGATGCCCCAACAGATGCAACAGCAGCAGCAAATGCCCCAGCAGATGCAGCTTCAGCAGATGCCCCAACAGATGCAGCAGCAGCAGCAGATGCCCCAACAGATGCACCCTCAAATGGTCCCGCAGTACCCAGTGCAACAGCACATGCCGCCAATGCAGCAGCAACAGATGCAACACCAGCAGCTGCAGTTGCAGCAGCTGCAGCAGGAACAGTTGCATCAGCAGCACATGCAGCAGCAGCCGATGCAGCATATGCAGCATATGCAGCACCAGCACCAGCACCAGCACCAGCAGACTCAGTTCCTTCCCCCCGCTATGCCCCAGCAAATCTCTCAACAGGCAATGCCCCAACAGGTCCCTCCTTCAAGACCCATGCCCTGGCCGGTGCAGCCACAGGTGCCCATGCAGCAGGGTGGTCTGACCACAATCCCAAATCCTGCAGATGGGGAGCTAATTTCGCCCTCCAGACGCCAGTTGTTCCCAATGGACAGTCGTGGTGACAGCGGTTATACACCTGTTCAACAAGCTGCCCAGATGCCGTATCCAGGCCAACCCATGTCTGCGAGTGTTGGTGTTGAACCCCAAGTACCGGATCTCCAGACCCCATCTCGGGTGTGCTGTTGTTTGGTTGGTTTGCTGTGGTTGTTGCGATGTGCTCTGGTAGATTGTGTTGAGGGCTGACGTTCCGGGGCCTCCACACGAATCTGGTCAACGTATTGCATTGTTCTGTGGCGCGGGTGCCACTCTTCGGACACTGTCAACACACCGATGTTTAAGCAATACAACCGGGGGCGGAAGGCTGCACGATTGCGGAAGAATGTTTAGTAATGCATCTGGCTGAACGTTGTTTATCGCACATATGGCCCAGCATCTGGTTGTTCGAGAATGTTAGCCCTCCTCCTCCAGTCCTCTCGTGTTGCTGTGGCACGAGGTTGTCTGTGGCTCGAATGTTTTTGTCTGTTTTGCGCAGGTTGTGGTACAGTCCCCCGTGGATAGTTCCCCTGGGCCCTCTCAGAACTCTGCCAGCAGCGCCTCTTCGTCTCCCGCCTGTTCCCCTTTGCTGGATCTAAATCCAACCAAGGACCCCAGCAAGCCAGTGGAGTTGCCTCAGCCTTCGCCACTGCCCCCTCAGGCTTGCCAGCCGCATCTGCAGCAGCAACAGCAGCAGCAGCCAGACCAGGTCATGTCTGCCCCACGAGTGCCGGCCACCGCAACCGTGGGGCAGTTTGTGCCAGTCGAGCTGCCTCAGCTGCCCCCTGGCCCCCCCGCACAGTCGGCTGCAGACACGCTGTGGGCTCCTGGTGACCAGAGTGAGGAGTACGGGGGATGTGGTGCCCCGACCAATTCTCAGGCGGGGGCTGACATTGACATGGGGTCGCTTATGAAGACCCTTCAGGCTTTGGGGTGCACCGAAGAAAATGCCGATCCAACCCAGCAGACGGACCCTGAATCTATCCCGTATTTGCCGACTTTTTTGCAAGAGCTCGTTGCCTGAGGACGTGTGCTTTCTGAGTAAGAGTTCGGGCGCCAGCCCGCTGTCTTTCGCTCTTCTAGCTTGTTCTTCGCATCGACGCCGAGGATCAACTGAGGGAACTCTGTGCCTACATGAATAAAAAAATGTCGCTTGGCCAATCACCTGTTGCGCGCACACAGATTTCCAGGTACAACGACACCGTCGTTGTGAGACCATGGGTTTGCAGTTCCAGTGTCAAGATCTGACGCAACGGTCGATTTGACCACCATGCTGGTCGGGGTTTGACCCGCCCTTTCGGTTGCAGACATAAGTAGGTGACAGTGATAACCGCTGATAACTCCTTTGTTTGCCGCGCGTATGCCCCTCAGTGTGGAGCCGTATGCTGGAATTTCGGATGACGTGCCATCTCAGGGGGGTTCGCTGTTGTGGTGGTGGGGACCTAAATACCATCCGCACAAGACAACCAAATGCAATGTTTGCCAAGTCTGAGTTAACCCTGCCGGCGGACACTGGCTGTGGGAAGGCGTATTTTTTTTCAGCCCCAACAAAAGGCTGGTCCCACACCTCACACGAATTGGTCCACCAACAGCTTGCCAGTGCATCGGCTATGCCGCAGTAGGTGACGCACACATCAAAATCTACTGCAGCTTGCCAAGCAGGTCAAAGCTGGGGTGCAGCATATGCTTGCCCACACTGAGCCCCTTCTTCGCACCACGCATGGTTGGTTTTTGCGGAGCCCGTCCCCTGTTTGTGGCGTTGCAGCTTATTTTTGTAGCGTGCTTTAGTTCAGCGTACGGTTGATGGCGATGAAGTCTCTATATATAGCAGCCCCCCAGAGTTACTGTGACGTGGGGATGGGTGGCTTGGAGAACGCCTCGAGGGTTCAAGTATGAGTGTCTTTTTGGACGTGTTCCATTGCGAGTTGTTGTTTGCGGCTCATCTTGTGCCTGGTTTGTCTCGGATCGGCAGGCTTTTCTCAACTCATGCGCACCCCTCGGTTTGTGCCACAATCCCTGCCATCAGATTGCCCAAATATTTGGATGTTCCTTGCGTTGCATGGCATGACTGGATTTCTCTAGCAGGAGAATGTCTGACCATGTCTGTTTCTCACAGCGGACTGGCGCACATCTGCACATCTGCGGGTGCACACGTCAGTGGTATTCATTTTGTGTAAAAGTTTTGTGTTCAGGCTCCCCAGCATTGCAACATGGCCCCCATTACATCTGCTCTCGTGTTCCTCATCATGAAGTGACCGCTGACGGTCTGCCCCACTGCTTTCTTTTATTTCTCCTTATTTTCCTCCCCCTTTCTCATTTGCATCTTTCTGCAGCAGTTCGGGGGACACTTGAATTCTGGACGGTGGTGCCGCCTCCCCCCCTGCTCTCGATGTTTTGTGCTGCTGCCATTTCTCAGTGCCCTCTGCATTCGCCTGCTTTCGCGATTTGCACTTGCACAAGCACCACGCTTGTTGCTGGCCGGCCAGTGCACACCCATGAGATATCGTCTGTGTGGTCGAAACACGAGCAAGCGCTGTCAACTCTTTGTACTGAGGTTACATATTTTCTGTGTGAGTCGCGTGCCCACAGGGCCCACAATACTAGCAATTTTTGGCACCAATCCGTTGGTTACCACCAACCGCCCAGAAGCACTAGGTCTGGGTTCAAGTGCCTCCGTCGAGGGGAGTCTTTGGTGCCAGATGTTTTGGCCGGCCTGTGCCTTGCGTATGTGGCGTACCCCTTCACCCCACACTCTCGATGCGATCAGTCCACATGCTGCAGCGCATCATATGCAAGAGAGACAGCACGCCGACAGAGCTGCGCGGAGAGTTTCCTCCGCGGAAAGATGACAATGTAAACCAATCCAGATTTTTTTTGCTGCATGCTTTTCATTTATGGTTCACCCTCTCTCGATGAGTATGATGTGTTGGAAGCTGGAGTGACGACCATGGTCGAGCCCTGCCCCCGTCACCCTCAGAAGAAGCTGCCTCGATGTCTCCCGTCTGTTTTTTGTGCGTTGTCACAACCAAATGCACAAGCCCGACTCGCAGCCTCTTTGGCAATACTAAGAAATTCAAGGGAGGCAGAGCACTTCCTTATTTTATGGGGACAAGACCATTGGTTGTTCTGATCAGGAGAAAAATGAGTCTGATTAGAAGGGCATTTTCTGGCTTTTCGTGGCGCCGCCCCCGGCGACTGGTGAGGAGACAGCGCCACCGGCACTGCCAAAACTTGGAAGCTCGCCACATGGGGATGCCACATGGTTCATATGCCCGCACCACAGCTCCAAAAGGTTCTAGTTGTGCATCCTCCGGATGTAGATCGGGCCCACGGGGAGGGGAGATTGCGGTCCCATGGGCCTCTAGTTTCTGGCCTCACAAATTTCCTTTTTCCCTGAGGATGCTGGTGGGTGGGTGGGTGGGTGGGTCGGCTGGGGCCGCATTCTCCAATGCGGGAGCTTCACTAAACAGTAGCCCGATCCCTGTTCGTCAAAAAACCCAATTTCAGGGCAAGCTCCGCTGGCGCAGACTCTGCAGTTGTTGACAGTTCTTGTGAGGGATCATCCAACTGAGGTGTCAATTCAGGTGGGGGTGTCTTGACCTCCAGTTTAACCCCAATCTGGAACAAAGCTGGTGAAGCAACCGTGTCACACAATTACAAGCGCTCTTGAACTGAGTTT
Source organism: Eutreptiella sp. 'Long Island Sound 2002' (assembly GCA_964036045.1). Lineage (NCBI taxonomy): Eukaryota > Euglenozoa > Euglenophyceae > Eutreptiales > Eutreptiaceae > Eutreptiella > Eutreptiella sp. 'Long Island Sound 2002'. The sequence continues at coordinate 1,075,432 of OZ038385.1, forward strand.
CCAGCCTGAGGTGACAGCCGTGGAAGTCGGAAGGCATGAACAGCCCCACTGCGTAGTGGTACATGTGACCTCTTTGCCGCCCCATTCTGACAGTTGGGTGTTTGTTGCGGCGCACCTATCGTCAGAGCTACCCACATACAGGTCACAGTACATGGTGTACGTCTGTTCCGTACCATTGCGCGATCGAGCAAGTCCCTGCCCATTCATCCTTCATGGCACGGGATCTCATTACGTGCCCCGCGTGGGAGGTCTAAAACAGGGGGATGAGTCTGCCAAGCATCAGATGAATTTCAATGCTGTGACAGCTGATCAACTCTGCTTCCTTGTTCCATCCGAGGATTACAAATTATGGGATCTTCATTGCCGTGCTGCGGACACATGCTGCGAGCGGCAGCAGCCAGCTGAGAGGATATCAGACTGATGGTTGCCCGTGTTTTTTTTCCTTTCTTCTTTTCACCCAGCATATCTGTTCTAATTTTTCTCGTTGATCCTTTCTGAAAATGCATTTTTTTTTCCTGTTTCAAAAGGCTGTTTGCACAATGTGTTGTCAATCAGGGATGTGTTTTGGAAGCATTCGTGTCTGTTAAACCTGACAGTTTGTTGCCGCTATATTAATGAGTCTTCCACCAATAGTCACTCTGAGTTCCATTTGGGTTGCTGCAGGGGCATACATGGTCGTTTGTGACAGTAATCCAAAGAAGGTGCTCAAGTCTGCCTGGAAAGTCATCATCTGGTGAAAGGGATTTCTGTGTATCAGCAGATCACCCATGGGGCGAAAGGGAAGCGCTTCACTCTGAGCTTTGCAGGTTGTTCAGCGGGAGTGCATTGCAAACATTACTGTTGGGGCAAGGGATTCCTTGGGTCCAGCTGTAGACAGCTGCCTCGAGCCGCAAGATCTGCTGACCGGACAAAACCGGCCAACACCCCGTGGGAGCGGAACCCGAGAGCCAAGCAGCGCAGACGCAGGACGAAGCGCTAAGAAGCGCTGCGTAGTGCTGCATCGTGGCGGACGTCTATCGCTGTGGAGTGTGTTCGTGGTTCACAGGCAATACACACTCCATAGGCCCCCTGCGCTGTCTCGGAAGTGTGTCAAACTCATCAAACACATGCTTCCGAATTACACCCGCCTGTCGCGAGGTTTACCATGTGCTCAGCCATCAATCTTTTTTTTCTTGGAATTTTTTTTCGAGAGACTGGCAGGGGTATGTACTTCACAACTCTTCTGGATGACCCTTCTGCTTTCCCCTAAATTGTTTGGTAGGGGGGCTCAGGGGCATTCATCAATTTGTGTGCAATGGTAGGGAACTGGTAGTGGAGAGATTTGATTTGTGAACCAGCTACCAGTGAACACTGTGAGAAACCCCTAAGTTTGCACCCAAAGGTCCTTTGATGACCCCCTCCCCGCAACAGAGTTTTTTTAATCTACTGTTATAGCCCTGGGACCGCGTCTAGGTTGCATCGCAGTATCTCTCTGCGGGAATGCCATGCACGCAGTGCGAAGTTTTGGATGTCGGCCAATACTCGGACCCTACTTTTGGCCCTTTTTGACAAGTTTTTGGTTCCATACTGGGTTTTTTTTTAGCTTCCTATGCATTTGGGATGTGGCACATTTGAATTGTCACCCTTTGTTGCCCAATGTCAACCATTTTTACCCATTTTCCATCCCCCATATTGAACTCTCCTTACTATGGGGACCCTGAGAGGGCAGGGGTGATGTAGCCATACATAGCCCGCGGACTTGAGGAGTTTGTGGTACGGCCTTCATCCCCACCACATCACTGACCTCACTCGCCATCAACAAGTGTGTCGCGTCCACGCTCAGAATCACCACCGCCCTCCCCTTCACCCTATTCGCGGTCCCCATCACCCAAGAGACCACGGACAACGCATTCCCTGCGCTCCGAGTCAAGGGACATCTCATCGCCGCCTCCAAGAGCGAAGCCACGGGCACCAAAACACTCGAAGCAAGCGGACTTTACAAGGCTAAGTGGTTTGTTCATAGGGACAGTGGAGTACCAAGTTGAAGGCAGTTTCGTCGTTCTCATGTGGGTTTTGTTGCTTCGCTGTGCAACCAGTCAGGTGACAGGTATTCTTGAGTGAGTATACCGGCCTCTGCGTGCGCAGTATGCACGCAGTGCGCACGCAGTGCCCACGCAGTGCAAGAACTTGGCCTGCGTCTCCCCTTTATTGCAACTGACTGCCGAACCGTAGGCCGCAACTGATGCAATTTTGCCAAATATTTCTGGGTTGTGCATTGCCAGTCTCCCAATACTATTTTTTTTGCCCCCCTTCCCCTTTCCCTTCCGAATTATCTGTTTTCTTTTTTTCTAAGATTGCTTGAGCAAGGTTGGAGGGAGGATGGAAATCTTCACTGAAGGACAGGTCCCTGTGCCCTTATTGAGCACTCTGTGGTATCGCTTTCACAGGGGCTTGATACTGGCTGCATTTTGGTGCATCTGGGTCTCATCATCACAAGGCATTCAGGCAATTGGTGGGCAGGTGGATCAAAGTCCCCCTGGCCCTCTCCTTTGCTTTCCCCACATGCAGTGCCTGGGGTCTACATAACCTGTCGATGCTACAGCACCCATGCACAGCGACCCTTACAGAGCCCTGCATCTCTCTATTTTCCCTTCACTTTCACAAAAAAGGGAAGGCCTTTTCCCTGAATGTCTCGTACATTTTACTGACAGCGTCGTCTTCTGTGTTGTGACCGGGCGGTGGTGCCATGTAGTATCGCCGTTTTGGATCCGTTTTGAATGGTTTGTGTAGTGGCAGGGGATACGTCAGCGAATGAAACAGGGGTGAAGAGTGGAAAACATCGACGAAGGAAGGAGGTAAGTAGCCCCCGTCTTGCTTAGTCAATAGCTTGGGAGGGATTCTGCCACTTGGGGAGAAGAAGTGCTTGAAGCTTACATTCTTCTGTGGAGGCCTTTTCCCTGTTTCCTCAAGCATGTGGAGCATGGGTTTGGAGGAGGGTACCCCTCGAGCCCCTGCATTGCATTGCCCAAATGTGAGCGGTTGTGTTTGCAGATGACCTTTGCCAACCAAACCCTAACCCTAACCCTGACCTTTATGGACAAGCAGTGCCCCCCCCCACCCCACCACCACCCTTATGGTTTATCCCCTTGTTCGCCAAAAGCAACAAAAACATTTTCGTCTGACGCGCAGTGCAAGGATTCCCCCTTTGATTTGCAGAAACAACGCATGTGCAAAAGAAAATGCCAATGGGTGCTTACAAACATGTGAGTCCGAAAAGAGAGAAACCCTTCACGTCACTGCATTGTCAATACAAAATATTGTGCTTCAACAAGGCAATTTTTTGGATCTCCTGAGAAAATTCTGACTGTTGGAATGCCACTGCAACGCAGAACAGGGGCTGTAGGGGTCACAGGTTTCCAAGATACCCGGTTGTGCATTATTTTATGAGATCCTCTTGCACGCGAGCATCAGTACCATTGCAGGGTTGTGCCCGCTGTGTTGTTTACGTTTCTGCTATTGCACAACGGCTGGAGACTCTGAGTTGCCGTGGAAAGGGTTCGAAGTCACCCACAGATTGCATGCTTGACACCCCGTTTTTTGGAGTTTCTCTCAAGAGCTTGCTCGACAGAGGAGGAAAGAGGATTATCCGTTGCGAATTACAAGAGGGCAGACTTCGGCCGGTGACTTCATGCATCCATACATCCATGAGAATCACCAAACATATTTAAATTTCATCTTAGCTGCATTGATCCACATACACTTCCCAGATTCTCAAACCATTCTGTGTTGCCCCATGCTTGGCATCCATCTACTTTTCATTCGAGAGTTAGGGTTGAACAGAAGCCCAATCAAAACCAACAAAGATCTCACAAGTTAGCAGTCTGCTCATTTTTATGGCTTTGCACGCAAATGAATGAGCTGTTGTGGGGGAGCGTAAGTGCGCTACAGACTGACGGCCTATCCGGGGGGTATTGGGGGCTAGCAGGGAGACTGTTCAAAATTCAGGGATCTTCAGCTGTTTTGAGCTTTTTCACCCCTCTCAGTGGCTTCTTGATTCGAAAAACTGCTCCGCAGAGGCAAATGCAGCATTTGGTCGAGCAGTTGAAGAATGTTGCACACCAGAAGCGTTCTACCAGGAAATGTCGTTCATACAAGGCCAGAGCATGGTCTGATGGGGATGACGAACCGAGGGGCGCAGCTGCTCAGCTCCTTCACAGGGAGTCATGGTTGCCCTCGCTAGTGGTTTGGGTCAAATGCCACTGTCAAAGTTTGAACACTTTGTCAGGGTCTGAGCAAACTGGACCCTCATCACTGGCAGCGCTTGGCAGATGGGTCTGATCTGTCTTGCCACTTGGAACCCTGAAGGTTTGGGTCCACCAAGCCATGCACAGCACTACACTTAAGATGGTCAGCAACATTTCCCACGGCTTTTTCAGTGACCACTGCGAAATTTCCCGCTGTGAATTTCCCCCTGAGGAATTGTCCACGTTGTGTCTAATCCCCCCCTCCCCACCTGTAGGCATGTTGGAGGTTGCCCAAAACTTATGCTGTACTGTCCCTGTCCCAACCACGGTCCACGGTGCATTTACCCAGAGATCCTAACCCAGAGGTCTGTTGCATAGTGAGTCCCATGTCAGCTCATACAAGGGGACAGGGATCATCACCAGGAACGGTGGAAGTGTGTGCACTCGGGTGGATAGTGGGTGGTTGCACACAAAAAACTGAAGTCGAAAAGACACACTGACTCTGCACAACATACTGCTGTGCATGCAGATTCGCCATCAAGCAAACAACATTCTGGTGAGAGGTATATGCAGGGGACAAGCTGCCATGCACATGTATTCCTATGGCTGATGATCCAGCAATTTTGCACACCATTTCATTGCTGCATGCACGTGGTGTGCACCCCTTCCTGTTCCATTCTGGCTGAAGTTGAGCCATTGGGGGCGTACCGTGCGCTGTGCGCGCGCTGTGCGAAAAGTAGGCCATTCTCCACCACCGGTAGGCAGTTTTTTGGGTGTAGGATTGCCGCAGGGTACTATTGCCATTGTGTATCCGTGTAGCATCAACCCCCCCCCCCCTTCTTGCGTGTATGTACCCTTCGCCGCCGCTTGGCGATCGGGGAAGGAGTCCATCACTCCACTTTCTGAGTGTCTATTTTTTTTCGGACTCCTTTCGTTCAATTCATCCATTCATATATCAACGTGGACTTGGATTCCGAGGCTACGGGTATCAAGGAGTAACACCCGCAAGACAATTTTATTGTCTACATTGCATTGTTTTGGACATTGGATAATTCTGAGAACACGACACGTTTGAATTTCGGAGTTTTGAATTGCTCATGCATGCTTCTAGAGGTGGCAGGTTTTCAGGGCTGTTACCGGGGTAAACACAGTAATAACTGGCGCTGTGCGCGCGCTGTGCGAAAACGCCCCCATTGCAATTCATCAACGCCTTTCCTGTTGCGGGGCGCATGGACCATTCCTGGTGCATGGACCATTCCTCAATGAGAATTTTAAGCGCCACAAGTTCCCTGGAAGGCTACATTCCATTTGGTGCCTCAGGGCATCATGCGGAATGTCACCAGAGACGAGGATTTCTGATTGCATCAGCTTTTATCCATTGGACCACCAACAATCTGCTGTCTCTCAAAGATTTTAGCTCTGTAGGGTGATCCAGGAGCGGGTAGTACAAAAGTGTCCAATAGCTGCTGCTGCATGGCAGCCTGCAGTGTACAGGTCAACATTCTCTCCATTTACCAGGACTTGCTTCCGTGGTACTCTGTTTGGCCCACTAGGGATTGAAATGGGTTGTACTTGGGTTATACCTGGATCAAAGTCAATTTCGGTAGGTATCACAGACTAAATCATGCCGATTTGTCCTGTAAAGCAAGTGCCATGTTTGACCTGGCCAACACCGTGGGCATTCTTTGATTCCTGGCCATTAGTGATTTTCTGTACCAAGCATTCATGGTATGCATGGGCATGGTGTTGTACATTGCACATGCCTGGGCATCCGCCAGAGACAGTGCTGTTGCAGTATCCAAATCCTCTGGACTGTCCTGTGTGGCCAATGCTATGTTTCACGTGGCCGGCACCATGGAAATTCCTTGATTATGCCCGTCAGCCATCAGTTCGGATTGTCCTGTGTGGCTGATGCTATGTTTCATGTGGCCTGCACCATGGGATCCTGAATTATGCCCGTCAGCCATCAGGTCCATCCAGTGTACCAAGCATGTCCCGTATTTGTTTCTACAGTTCACAAAACGTCACCTGCACCGAACTGAGCTCACCTTCGCAGCTTCCGGACTAGGTCTACTGAAAGCAAAAAAAAAAAGGAAAAAAAAACATCACCCACACACAGTGTTCAATTACATTGCACCGTGTTTCCTCAGGCGTCCTGTATTCATTGTGATTCCCATAGCTTTGGCCAATGTTTTCCCCCGTTTCGTAACCCTGGGGTGGTCTCAATATTGGGCTGTGCCCCATTGTATTGAATTTGCACGCCCTGAGGGTGTCTACGTCGTAGACGTGATACATTTTGAGCCTTTTGGTTGCTGAAATTTGGTCTGTGGATATGACACATTTTGGTCTGATTGGTTGCTGAGATTTATTTTAGTGCTTTGTTGATAGATCAAATTGGTGGTGAGGTCTGAGCACCCATCCCTGTTGATTGCAGCACCATACTGAGTCACATGGTGGACTATTCCACGCAGGGCCTGAGGAATGAAAAAAAGGAATGAAGCAAGTTTTTTCTTTTCGCACGGCCCCATTTCACACACCATGACTTTTTAGTAAGTTCATACACCACCACCCCAGCCCCCTTCGTCTGCTGACGTGACATTACATATGCCTCTTTTTCTGTTCCTATTTCCCCCTAAACACAGGTTGGATGCCAAACCAGCCTAGTCCCACTCCCAAACACAGCCCTGGCACAAATCTGGGGGTCTGTTTAGGTATTAATGTGTGGTATCACAGATGCACAGTTCATTGAAAATAAAGCTGCACCAAAGCTCTCTTGTCAGTCACAGATTCACAGTTCATTGAAATTAAATCTGCATCAAAGCTCTCTTTTCAATCCAAGTTTGCTATCTTCAGACCGCTGACACATGCACTCTTTCAGCTGCGACCCCGTTGAAGGTGCACTTACTGCACCATTCAAATTCTTCTGAATTTCGAATGTTGCTGCTGCTTTTGGGTCTTCGTGCTGAGGGGCCATCTTCACTTCAGTATCTAGGTCAGTGCAAAGCCATGTCAGTGCTTGCATGCATCCCCCGATGCTGTGCATGCTCTGCAGGTTTCGTACACTCAAAGTCCAGTTATTCAACGTCACGTCTGACCAATGAATACCCGAAAGGTGGCAGTCTCCCACTGCATAACCTGGTTTCAGACTCAGCTAATCCTCACTACGTGTCAGATCCGCAACCGCAGCCACTGTGGGATCATCGTAGCACTGGACAGCTCTGAACCTTGATTCCGACAGGTCATCTCGAGTACTGTAGAGTGAGCAGGCTACGCCAGCTCATCTTGGTCTGAGCCAGAAAAAAAAAAGAAAACCCCCAAGTGGGGGATTCTTCACTCCAGTGAACCACTGACCCGAGAGCCCAGCAAGCTAAGTACAACATTCCGTTGCTCGCATGGAGTTTGATGTTGCTCTGGCCGAGAGAGCAAGGAGTGACAGCCCAGAATGACCTCCTGGCTTGTAATCTTCACTTCAGGGAACCAGGTCAGTGAGCGAGGTAAGTCAGGTAAAGCAAGTCAGGTAAGTAGGAGTCAAGTACAAAGTTCACACCAGATGATTACATGAAATGTAAAGAGAATCATACCCCATCCACAGGTCTATCCTTCACTGATTTGCAGCTGAGTAACCCTGATTCCCAGCAGTGGTCAGCACATCGTTTGCAGCTTTGGCAGTGATGCATTTGTTTGTGCTCACTGTCATTTGAATGGTTTGTCCAGTTTGGGCCCCTACACATATGCACCCTGCACGGTGCATATCCGCAGGTGGCAAGTCAATGGACTACACCATAGGCTTCACATCAGCACCAACATGCTTGGATTGCATTACAGCTTGGATTACATGAGGCATGGCCTACCATGCCACAGGGATAAGGCCTCATATAGCAAGGCCACACAACAAGACAATACAGCACACAGGTGGGGCATACGGGCAGGGCATGAATAGGGTTGGCTGGACAGTATGTGAGAATGTGAGAGCGAATGCATGTCGGGAAATAAGACCGACAGCGGCACGCTAGAACGGAGTATCAGGAAGAGAGAGACATTATGCATGCATGTAATTTGTAGAGAAGAGATACACAAAGTAATGCGTCAATGAGGTGTTTGCCCACAGATACGTGGCCATAAGGGTTACTCTGATGGTTGTTCTTACCGATCATGGAAATTCGGGGACTGTTTTGTGGAACACCCCAGACAGACCAGCAAGTTAAAACCATTATGGACCGTGGAGTGGCCATGATTCTACTTCCCCAAAGCCGCACTCAGGATTGGCAGATGCACAGCTTTCATACCAGAATGATGGGTGTACCGGGGAGGCAGTGAACATTCTTGCAGGTCCACTCTCTGCTCTCCTGCTGCATGTACATGACACAATGACCAAAACAAAAGGGCTCAGTCCTCTTCGGTGAGGTCAATTTTTGCATTTTTTGCTTGCTGTCCGGTAAGTCAGTGCAAGCATGATTCAGTGCTCCAGTCTTTTGTGAGATCGTCCAAGCCACACAGTGAAGCACACCCCAATCTATTGCAATTCTTGGCATATTTTTGTGTTTAGGAATTTGCACACATCTGCTGCATGCACTGCAGAATGGCACAATCTACAGCAAGCGTGCAGCGCAGTAATTTGCTTGGGACGGCAAAGTCACAGCCAGCCTGTTTTGTCCCATGTATTTCTGCTTGATCCTTGGGTCAAATCAAGGCATGTTTGTGAGGCTGTGTGATCAACGTTGGCCTTCGCAAGTTTCTCTCGAGGGTTTGCCAGGCACCAGCCAGCCAGAACAGAAAAATCAAAGTTATGTATTTGCATTCTGTGCTTTTCCACAGCCTCAAAAAAGGTGGCAGTGCCAATTTTTCATCTCTTCCACTGCCAAAATAATGGGCTTTGCAAAAAGGTGTCCAATTTGTGGAGGTCACAAGTCCACCAAACAAATTTGTTCTGTGTGATTGTGGCAGGACACTATGATCCCCGTGAGATCCAGCACATAGCATGCTGTTCCAGCCTGAGCTGTGTGGGTGAGCTTTGGATAGCTCCTTGCCCTTAGCCTCAGCCAACTGTTATGAGGGAATTGATAAAAAGGCAGTGACGCTGTCACCGTGTATCAGCCACAGCAGGTCCGTGCTGTGATTTCTCGCCTGGGCTGTTTGCAATACCTGTTTGCCACCCTCAGCCCAAGGACCACCACAGAAGAAACGTCGAGGAGAAAACCCAGTCACTGCCCTGAGGTTCCAATTCAGCAGAAAGGGGGGTGGACAACAGACACACAGAGTGCTGACTCTCATGCCTGCACGAATGTGCCTGCCGCTCCCAGGCTGCATATGGATCTCCCTCGCAAATAATACTGAGCACACACACACACACCAAGATTTTAAAAGACAACCTCTACCCTAGTGGATAGCACCCGCAAGACCGACTCCCTCTTCGGCACCTGTAGAAGTGGTGTATCATAGTGAAGTGAAATGGTTGAATCATCAGGCATCACACACACACACACACAACATTGGGGCGTGACATACGCACAGGTACACAGACAGACACAGGTGAGCAAACCATGGTGTGCAAAGACAGAGATAACACAGGCCACTGGAAGAATTTTCTGCAGTGCGTGATAGCATGATTTGGTTTTAATTTTAAAGAATTTGGGCATCACACACGTGCGCATGCCTGCACACTGGCACCCACAAACAATGTGGCCCAGAAGTCCACATGCTCCCTCTCTCCCCTTGCCTCAGGGCAAGACATGATGAGGAGCTACAGCACACAACATATGCTCTTTTTTTTTTGAGGGCCCTGGCATCCCAGAAGTCATGTAGTCCACTCTGTGCCTGAAGTCCTGACTCAGCACTGATATGAGATGGATCACAGCCACGAAGGTCTCTCACATGAACTACTGATTGTGGCTGCCAAATTAGCACTGCACATGGGTCTCTCTTGTGAGTAGGGTCTCTCACACACATATGGTGAAATAGGTTTGAGAGTTTCAATCAAACAGGGAAAAAGGAGTACAGCTGGTCGTACCACCAGTCGTGTCCTCTGCATTTTAACCCCCATTTTCTTTGCTTTCTCTCTTGTGTCCCAACTGAGATTTAGCCTGCTTTCATTCGTGACTAAACTCATGATTGCAGTGTTCTTAAAATAGTTTCTGGGTTTCCATTGTGTTGCCTGGTTAGTTGCCTGGGGACCCACACTGGGTACCCACAGATGTCGATGTAGCAGTTGGAGTAGTATGGGGAGTGGTGATGGTGGTGGCGTAGTAGTGTGGTGAATGGTGGCCTGTGAACACTGAGCCCAATCACATGCCAAAACCCTTGTTTACGCAGTAAACAATAGTTTAATACATGTGTGTGAACCCTGTTGTCGTTTAGAACTCTCAGAGTTTTTGAGGCTGGGACCCTTGCCGATCCCAAATGCCTTTGTTCCTGATGTTGAGTGCCTGCTGGGGAGGTGAGGGACAGAAGCACATCTGGAGGAGGTTGTGCATCTGTGTAAAACCAGCCCCAAAACGGTGAAGTATTTTGGGCCAGGGTGCATTGCTGCTGCTGTTAGAGCAGCACCATCACCTTCAATGATCCCTGGCTGGGTCCATATTGCATCCCCCACCCCATTCTTCTTCCAGCATGAGGTTGCAGCTTCGAGCATAGTAGCGCTCTTGTGACCCCCGTTACTCCTTTTTTGAGATGTAAACAATTGTTCGCTGATAATTAGGAATCTGACAATTAGGCCTGCCTGCGCCCGTTACCTCTCCTGTCCAGCAGTGGTTGTAAACATGAAGCAGGAGTGCGAATTTTGATTTTCTTATTGCATCACTACACACTTGCATTTTGGGAGTGGTTTGGACTGACAGTGGGTGCAGCATGTGTGCCTCTGTGGTAATGAGGTCACATTTGCACATGGTGTGTTGCAGACAGTTGGGCAAGCACAACAAGGGTGGTGCCTCACCCCCCATCCCCAATGTTTGATGCTTCAGTTGTACAGCTTGTATGGTTTTCCGCTTTGCTTACTGTTGCAATGAGTAAGACATGTGACCCACTCCCTCCATGTTTCTCAGTTGGGAGGTGATGGGAGCTATTTTACTTGGGAGCATTTACAGATGTTGGATGGGTTCACTCACCAGTTGCGCCAACCAATTTTTGCCTCACCATTTCCTGGGCGCGCCATTGGCTGGGTGCTTTGTGAGTTCATGGGGTCCATGGATGTGGAGCAGTGGTTACAGACCCTGCTTTGGAAACCAGCCAGTAGGGTCTTTGCGGGTGCATCAGGCAGATTTTGCTTTCCCGGGGCAGTGGTGGTTTTCCTCCGTGTTTCCAAGAGTGCAGTGGTGTGCTCTATGGCGTCCCTATCTGTGGGTTTGCTTGACAGGCAGTGAGCGGTTGGCAGACATTTCCCCAGCTGTTCATTGCGGGATTGTCAGGACAGATAGGCTTTTTGTTGCATTTGGAGCTCCCATTGGCATGCAATTCTTTTGCTTTGGGAATGGCTGCCTCTGGGAGTGACACAGTGCACAGTATTTTATGTTTCTCGCTTCATTCACCTGATTGCCCTGGGCCACTGACACAGGGATGCTCAGGGAATTTGAGGTTTATTTGAAAAATACGAAAATTAGTTTGACGGTCAATGTCCCAGGCTTGTGTGTCTCCTGATAGTTTTGGAGCCCCACTCTGAATAAGCATTGTTCCGATTGGTTCCAGCTGTGGCAGCACCGGTGAGCTGCCATAGCATGATGAGCAGTGGAGGGTCCTGCTGAGGACCATCTTCTCTGTGATGCTGATCGGCTGCTTGCCAGGAGTTCGAAATCACTAATGGATTTGTACCATTTGGTTGTCCTCCAAACAGTGTGAGGGGCTGTGTCAATCATGCCGTTACTTATTCTTCCCGGAGTTCTCTCCAGAGCTTGCCCTGAAACCAGAGCACATTGATTCAAACAGTGTAAGGTAACCTTATGAGTTTGAAACAGGAAACATGGTAGGTGACGGTGTTGTGTCATGTCATGATCCTCCAACACATTATACAAACAACGTGCGTGTGGATATTGAGCTGTGTGGATCTTGTGATGTGTTGTGCCATCCCCATTGCATCGGTCTGAGTTTCAAGAGGCATACCTAACTGTTGCGGTTGGGTCACACAGCACCTATTTTGAGTGGATTTTGAGTGGAGGGTGCATTGAGGTGCACCTTTGTTGCATTTTTGCATTCAGCTCACAATTGGTTTTCCGGATGCGGGCCCCGCGACCAATTTCCGGGTGGTGGCGCCCAACACTTGGTTTTTATGCTGGAAACTCTGCCCTACAGTAACAATGAGGAAGGATATTTGTACCAGAGATTTGGAAATTTGTAATCTAGGGGTACCCACGGGGGGGCAGCCGGGCCCGGTCCTTGTATGCAACCCCCCCCAGCCCCCCCCCCCCCCCCCCCGGGTTCTGACCATTGATCCCCCAGGTTTTGAAAGATAGTGGTGCCGGGTCGGCCACCAACAAGTGTCTCTAGAGAAAACTGTCTGGCGCCGCAGGCGCCAATTTTTTTCTTCGTACTATGTGTTTATACTCAAAATACTCAAAATTTTGTAGAGAAATCATATTTGTGTGAAAACAATAAGGAAGGAGGGCTACAGGAGGGCTGCAGGCCCTAACAGCAACCACAACCCTAGCCCTAACCCTAACCCTAGCCCTAGGGCTAACCCTAATCAAGACTGAATATTGGGACCGAGCTGGTGGGGGAGGGAACATTAGATATGAATGGTGAGGGACATCAAGAATGATTCACACATTGATGGCTCTTGACAAAGTGAAATGCACCCGAACCCCATCACCACGAGGCCCACTTTCAAGGTATTTTGGACTTCTTAGGGGCCAAGATGCCCCAAAATGGGCTCAAAATGGGCTCATTTCACCCTTTTGTGCACCCCAAATGGTCTACGATGAGTTTTGGAAAAATGCCTTTTTGACCCATTTTTGACCCATTTTTGGTCCCAAAACAGCCCATTTTCAAGGCATTTTGGGATTTTTGGAGGACCCAAATGGGCCACCACAAGCTCAAAACAGTCCAAAAACACTGTTTTAGCGTCGCACATGGTCTAGGATCATTTTTGCGGAAAATCATATTTTTACCCCTTTCGGACCCTGTTGACCCATTTGGGTACCCACCTGTTTGGGCTTGAGCTTGCAGCTTGCCACAGCCTAGTGGGCCTAGTTACTGGGGTCTAGGCGTCCGTTTGGGCAATTCTGAGGGGTGGAAACCACAAAACGTGGGGGGTTGCGGGTGGAGTAGGTGCCCTCGGAATCGCATTTTGAGCCATGTAGCCAAAGATATGGCCTATTCTTGGTTTGTTGCTGTCGGCATTTGGAGCTTCTGGGGGCCTTTTTGGGCCGTTTCCGGGACATATCATGGAGTTAGAGGGCCGCAAAGAGCTCGTGGATACGGGGAAGTCAAGCCGCACATGGAGTGTACCCACCGTTTCCCTTCGTTTGGCCGTTTTGAGTAGGTTCCAGGGCTTTTTTGGCCCAAAAATGGCTGTTTTTGGCCCTAAACTGCAGTTTTTGAAACTGAGGTCCGCCACTTGCGAATCCCGTTCCCGGCCGCCACCGTTGAGTTTCTTGCTCAAACTTTGTGTGATTGTACTTCACACCCATAGGTATCATCCACCAAAATTTCACCCGAATCTGAAGCACCACGACGGAGATCTGATTTTTACCCATTTCGCGCGTGCTGCTGCTTGCTGCTTGCTGCTTGCTGCTGCTTGCTGCTGCTTGCTGCTGCTGCTGCTAAACCTGTTAGGTCCACCCTAGACCCTAAAAAGGGTTATAAAACCAAGACTGGTTCCACCAGCTCGGTGACCCTAACCTTAACCCTAATCAAGACTGAATATTGGGACCGAGCTGGTGGGGGAGGGAACATCAGCTATGACTGGTGAGGGACATCAAGAATGATTCACACATTGATGGCTCTTGACAAAGTCTTGCAAGTGAACCCCATCACCACGAGGCCCACTTTCAAGGCTTTTTTGACTTCTGAGGGGCCAAAATGCCCCAAAATGGGCTCAAAATGGGCCCATTTCACCCGTTTGTGCACCCCAAATGGTCTAGGATGAGGTTTGGAAAAACGCGTTTTTGACCCATTTTTGACCGATTTTTGGTCCCAAAACAGCGGATCTTCAAGGCATTTTGGAAATTTCGGAGGACCAAAATGGGCCACCACAAGCTCCAAACGGTCCAAAAACACTTGTTTCAGCGTCGCACATGGTCTAGGATCATTTTTGAGAAAAGTCATCTTTTTGCCCCTACTGGACCCCGTTGACCCATTTGGGCACCCACCTGTTTGGGCTTGAGCTTGCAGCTTGTTGCAGCCTAGTGGGCCTAGGTATTGGGGTCTAGGCGTCCGTTGGGGCAATTCTGAGGGGTGGAAACCACAAAAAGTGGGGGGTTGCGGGTGGAGTAGGTGCCCTCGGAATCGCATTTTGAGCCATGTAGCCAAAGATATGGCCTATTCTTGGTTTGTGGCTGTCGGCATTTGGAGCTTCTGGGGGCCTTTTTGGGCCGTTTCCGGGACATATCATGGAGTTAGAGGGCCGCAAAGAGCTCGTGGATACGGAGAAGTCAAGACGCACATGGAGTGTACCCACCGTTTCCCTTCGTTTGGCCGTTTTGAGTAGGTTCCAGGGCTTTTTCGGCCCAAAAATGGCTGTTTTTGGCCCTAAACTGCAGTTTTTGAAACTGAGGTCCGCCACTTGCGAATCCCGTTCCCGGCCGCCACCGTTGAGTTTCTTGCTCAAACTTTGTGTGATTGTACTTCACACCCATAGGTATCATCCACCAAAATTTCACCTGAATCCAAAGCACCACGACGGAGTTCTGATTTTTACCCATTTCGCGCGTGCTGCTTCCTTGCTTGCTGCTGCTTGCTGCTGCTGCTGCTGCTGCTGCTAAACCTGGTAGGTCCACCCTAGACACTAAAAAGGGTTGTAAAACCAAGACTGGTTCCACCAGCTCGGTGACCCTAACCCTAACCACCCCCCCCCCCTCACCCCTGGCTAGACACCCCCATGACCCCCGGCCAGACCCCCCCCCCGAACCCCTGGCAGGAACACCCCCCCCCCGACCCCCGGCTGGACCCCCCCGAGCTGCACCCCCCCCCCCCCCCCACCGCCCCGGGAGTTTTGAAAGATAGTTGGGGGGTGGGTCGCATCAAGACCGGTTGTAGTCGCCCCCCCCATGGGGGTACCATATTGGTAAGTTTTTAAATTTTTTGAAGCTCATTTGTAGCTGTGAAAAGTATCTGATTCTGTTATGCTGCTTTGCGTGCACATTTTTGGCTGAATTCACGGATTTGGCACTGTATCCAGGTACCTGTCCACAATTCAAAACTGTAGTGAGTCTAATGCAGCGGGGTGAAGCAAGTTTTAGTACCGGGGCCTCTACACTGCCCCCGCCCCCCCCCCCCCTTGTCCAGGGCTCCCCCCTCTCCCACCCAACGGCAACTTTTTGTAATTGCTGAGTGGGGGCCCACAAGCATGAGAATGAAGGCCCCCCTCCCGCTGCGTCCGACGAACATATCCGTTCTTACCGTATTTCTCGAGGACGTAATGCATTATGTAACGGGCTTCAGCACCGAGGTTTTAGGGAATGCCATGCACGCACTGCGAAGTTTTGGATGTTGACAAATACTGGAACCCTAGTTTTGGCCTTTTTTCAAAAGGTTTTGGTTCCGTACCAGGGTTTTTTTTTAGCTTCTTAAGCATTTAGGATGCCGCATATTTTAATTGTCAAGGTGCACCCCTCAAGATAAGAGATGGAAAGCATTGAACGAAATCATGTTTGAAAGCTTTGAGGATGCTCGCTAAGATCGGCCCCCAAAACACAAAGGGCAAGGTACAATTTCACATTGATGAACCTATGCTTGTGTACCCCCCCCCCCCCCAATGTATAAGCTACATAGACCAAACATAGTGCAACATGGGTTTGGTGACAAAGTTGCGAGTCACATGGATTCACGGGCACATTTGTTGTGAGTGTTTGCCCACTTGAACCCACATAGCTGTGATTTTTGGTATTTTTGTGCATTATATTCTCCTTGCTTGTGCCAGCTCACCATGGAATCCTCTCTTTTTGAACTTGGGCGCCCGGCGTGGGTAGTTGTATGTGTCGCGCGCAAGCTACACCCGTGTCCAAGCTACAGTAGGCGTAGGGACCGTATTAATTTGGGACTTTGGCGTAGCTTATACAAGGGGGGGGGTAGATGTGTAGTTCTGCATGTGGATGTTGGGCGCTCTTGAAGGCATTTTCATCGTTCTCATGTGGGCTTTGCTGCTTCGCCGTACTACTAGACAGGTGACAGGTATTCTTGGGTGAGTATCCCAGCCTCTGCGTCCGCAATATGCACGCAGTGCAAGAATTTGGCCTTAGGCAAAACGACTTGGGAAACGAGGGGCCGTATGCAGCAACTATGGGTAAATTTGTAATCGGGAAGTGAGGGGTTATAGTGAATAATTATGGGTAAATTTGTAAAGCACGATGTGAGGGAATTGTGTTTTTCAACTACAGGACCTCTTTTGCCATCATGGTCGATTCTCGGTTTGCAATTGGAGAGGTGTCATACAAGCGGTGTCTGTCACAAAGGTCTACAGCAAGACCAAACTGCCATGTATGACTGTGCCAAGAACAACACGGGCCCCAAGGTTGCGCTGCATGTTCAGCTTTTCTGCGGGACCACAGCAAAGATTTTTTAGATTTAAAAGTGCTAATTCGAGGCCAGCAATGTCACATTTTGAGGTGGCGCCAATCCTCCTCCGCCCTCTCACTCAGGAATTGGTTCTCACGGCACTTGAGAACCTGAAACGAGGTTCGTCACCAGGGGTGGATGGAATCCCAGCGGAAATTTTTCAGGCGCTGCCGGATGTGTTTGTGCCCAGGATGTTTCAGTCCATCTCTGAGTTTCTACAAAGGGGTCAATCCCGCACGAACGGTCCCTTGGCATCCTGTCCCCCATCCCCAAAGAACAAGGATCAGTGTCGATCAACTGTCTGCGACCCATATGCCTGCAAAACATCTTGCTGAAAAGGCTATCGGCGTCACTGTACTTAATGCTAGAGGATGTAGTGGCATTAGTCACGCCATCAGAACAGAAAGCTTTTATTAAAGGCCGGTTCATCTTCGATCATATATGGAATGCACAGGGCGCCTGGCAAGCAATGCAAGAGGGCGTCATGATCCGTATAGACTTCTCCAAAGCATATGACTCCATCCAACACAATTACATTGTTGCATATTTTCTGCATATCGCCCTCCCCGTCCCCGTCATTGCGCTCCTGATGGCACTGTTCAAGGCCCCGTTCCTGTTTGGAGTAGCGCAAGGAGTCGTCAAGGACGTGCTTGTCCCTCAGCAGTCAGGAGTGAAGCAGGGCGACCCATTGTCGCCGGCAATTTTTGTTATGGTCAGCTCAGTCCTCGTCCGGAAGCTACAGAGCCTGTCACCCTGCATCCATATACTCTTCTATGCGGATGATCTGTTGATCTACATACCGCTACCACCCCCCACCGTTTGCAAACTACTGACAGACATATTCGAAGCCATAGGAGTGTACGGACTGTTTGTGGGCCTGCGGATCAACCTAGGGAAATCGGCATTCTTACCCAAAGGGAAGTGGGGGGAGGACCACAAACGCATCCTAGCCTCCCTTGGGGTGCCTGCTAAAGCCAAAATCAGGTACTTGGGTAAAGTCCTGGGGCACGTGTCCAGTGAGGAGGCATATGCGCCAACCATAGCCAGCGCCATGCAGAGAGCAGAATTCATGCGCACGCTCCCCCTCACACACCAGGAACGAGTAGCACTGTTCCAGGAGTGGGTCCTGCCACTACTCATTTTTCCAACCAGGGCGTATTTCCCGACAAATGCGGTGATATCCCAGGTGTCAGCAGTGTACAAGACGGCCCTATGCCTCGCCTCTTGGGGACTAACACTCCCAATTTTGGAACTCCGACCGGGACTGGGGGGTGACACACTCCCCCGGCTATCCAAATTTTTACTATGGCAACACGCCACAGCCTTCATGCTTTCCAGGCAAGAATCAATAGTGGTGCCCCTACTATCGAGGTCAGACCTCCGGACGTGGGCTTCCATGTTTGGCGTCCCCCTGGAGGCCAAGTTTCTACCATGGCTCCAACTAGGACAAATCCCATGGAAAACGTACCCCTTCCTGAGAATGTCATGCAAGGCATTCTCACTGCTTCGCAAACCAGCAAAGGTCCCGACCCCCCCACACACACACAGATAGACGCCAGGCCGATGTGGCATTCAGTGTCGTTCAGGAACACATGTATGAACACATACTACTGCCCGGCCCTCATTAGAAAAGGCATACACACAATAGCACAGCTCAGAGACATGGAGATTGCGGCACACCTTCCCAGGACATGGATCCCAGTGTACCAAAGTAGCCTGGCCAGCCTGGCACAACCCAGCGCGCCGCTAGCCAAGAGCACGAAGGGCAACCAGCATTCTGGCTACAATGGAACAAACGGACCATGATCCGTTTCCTAATGCAATTGTCCCCAGAGACCCCGAGACAGACGCTGGACACATGGCGTGCGTGGGCCGGGCTCTCGCTACCCCCGAACGACCTGGTTTTCATTCAGAAGGCACTCTAGAAAAAAATCACAGTAGGATGCCGGCTGGCCAACTGGCAACCGGAAGATAGCGCCTGCCCCCTGGACAGAGCAGAGGAAACAATGGATCACGCACTCACGGAATGCAGATTCATGCCCACGGCATTCCATCTGGCAGTGCAGTGCATCGGTCCTATCCCCCATGAAGGGGGGACGGTGGTGGATCCCACGGAGGTGCTCATCAACACCCCGATGTTGTCTTTGACAACACCACTGGGGCTGGTCCACTGGTCGGCAATCAGGGCATCTTGGGCAGTCCGGTGTAAGCATAAGTTTCTGCAATTAGCCTCACCTCCCTCCTGGTCCCATTTCCTACGTACAATGATTAAGGTCCTGTCGGAACGGGAACAACATCCGTGCCCGTCCCTCCCTAAGAATGAGATCACTCTACTGCTGCATGCACTCAAAACCATGGACGCCACAACGCTGGTGGAACACCCCAGGGTATGAGTGGCGTCGGACTGTAACGGCAGCAGTGACAGCACTCAATTATACACTGATGTGATCAGAATTTCAATGATTCTCAGATGTACATTAGTGCAGTAAATTTTCCGCTTCATTTCATGTTTTCCGTGCGCTGCCAGATGTCGCCTGTGAGCGCGCGTCGAGTCGCATTTGTCTTTCGTGATTTCCCAATCGGATTTATTTAAATTATTTCGAATGATTTCACGTTGTGTCATTATGTGCGATGAATGCGCATTGAGATTCTATGTCTGCTCCATTTTTGTAGACCGGGTTTTCGTACTCTTCAAATTCCACCATGGAGTTCACTGGACTTACAAGTGCTTCGCATATGTCGCTCCCAGAGGCTGGATATGGGTCCGAAGAGGGTTATGTGGGTTCGGAGATATCAGGGGCAGTGTCGGGCGTTACGACCCCTGGGGCATCAAGGCTACAGGCTTCGCAGTCACAACAAAGATCAACCACTATGCAGCGGTTACATGGTAGCAGAGGAAATCATGACTCTGCTTCTGGAATCTCCACTGATACTCTGAGATCGTTGGACTTTAGCGGGGCTATTACTCGTTCTGGGTCACTGCGTGTTCCCCCTGAGGTTACATTCGTAGCATCTCCCCAGCGAACCGAAGATCAACCATCAGAGTGCCCTTACTGTGGCCATAGACATTGGCCTGGAGTTCATACTTGTGCAGATTGTTGTGTGAACGCCCCACCCAACCTTAAACCCGGTCGAGAATCTCCCTTCTCGAGTGAATCTGGTTCCTCCTCTCAAGCTTTGCCTGATCTAGAAGACAGCAGCAGCGAAGGAGAGCAGTCTGGTACTGGAATTAGTGGTGATTACTGGGAAAACCACTTCCAGCAGATTTGGAATGAGGAATTCCTGCACAGGCAGAATTGGCTGCTGGCGGAGGCGGGCTATCGTGGCCGCCTGAGGGACTGGTTCCGGGCGTCGTGCCAGTTCCTCAGGGACAGCGGCCGGTCGAGATTCGACGTCCAGTTGCAGGAGCAAGAGGATTGGGAAGAGCTGATGGACCAGTTCGACCACAAGGCCGCCGTGATGGTGCAGATGGCCATCATCGCCGAGGAGAGACGCCAGAATGTGCGTCAGCACGCTGGTCCGTCGGGCGCCTGGGGTCCGAACGACGACGAGGTCGACGAAATGAGGTGTGATTCGACGCATTCTCACCTCTCCAGGGAGCAGCTGTCCAAACTCCCCAGCTCTGCCTCCAGTGTTGACACTTGGGTCAACGAGGTAAGAAGCAAGGGAAAAGGGACAAGATGCCCGTCCTGTGGTGAATGTGCCAAGGACTGCTCCTGTCGACGGCAGATTTCGTCGCTGGAAGGCAAGGTGAAGGAGCTGAAGAAGGCCGCCAAGGAGAAAAAGAGGGATGATGACAGCAAGTGGAAGGAGATGGAGCAGAAGCTGGAGAAGCTTACAGATCTGGTACAAAATCTGAGCACTACTGGGCTCTCTGGACGAGCGCCTACAATGGCAAGCCACCCAGCACCTACCTCCTCAGCTGCACCTACATCCACGCCTTACGGCGTTCCACATTCTCCAGCATCCCCAGCTTTTACTGGCCACCATCCAGCTTTTACTGGAATTTCTGGTATCCCCCCTACTGGATTGGGAAGTCCTATTGGGTTCAATCTGGGTACCGAAGGAGGAGAATCTTCGTCGGAGAGGTCTGTACTGTCTGTTGGTACTGTCGGAGATATTGATGGAGAAGCAAGGACCACCGTGAAGGAGCGATCAATGGCTTTGAAGAAGAAGGACCGGCAGCAGAAAGAAAACGAGGCCAAGATCAAAGAAAAGCAGAAGAAATTGAAGGAGATGAGACTGCATCAACCTCAACAAACGCCGTTCGTGCAGCCTACTGTGGACCAGGCGTTGCTGGCGGCCGCAATTGCGCAGGCACAGGCAATGGGAGGCGCCGCAGTCAACCCAGTGTTCGTCAATCCGGTTGGTACAGCCACAAATTTCAACCTGAACCACTTGCTGAACCCTTTGCACATGAGGCTGAGAGGGTCAGTAATGAAGCAGCCGAGGTTCTCAGGGCACCCAAATTACTGGGCGTCCTTCGAGAGGCAGTTCATGGTTTGGCTGCAGACGGAGAAGCTGGACAAGGAACTCTGGATCCTTGGGTTGATGGATTGCTTGACTGGCAAACTCAGGGAAAGTACCTACAATCTTTATGTCGAAAGACAAAATCAAGGGAATACCCTGACGTATGAGGAGCTGTACAGAAGTCTCAAGAAGAAAGGCTCTCGACTTCCTGAAGATCATTACAGGAACCGTCTGGAGAACTTCAGGGCGATCAAGAAATTATTCCAGGATGATTCCAAGGTGAATGGCAACCCCCTGTACGCGGAGACGCCAGCGAACAAGACCTTCGGCAACAACAAGGATACTGGTGGTCGAGGCAAGGGCAGATCCAACGAATCCAACCCCAATTCCAACACCTCCAACAACAAAGGCCAAGGAAGTAAGAAAGGTGGTGGTGGAAAGTCATTTGGTGGTCGTGGACGTGGAAAAGGAGTGAATGCTGTCGAAGCAGGAGAAGAATGGGTTGACGAAGGACAGGTACAAGACGTACAGCCGAACGAAGAAGAAGAATGGCAATAGGGAAGCCAACTTGACCCAAATCCCAACACTGGGGTTGAGTGGCAGGAGACAAAACCCATCAGGGTAGTTGGGTGTAACGGCAGCAGTGACAGCACTCAATTATACACTGATGTGATCAGAATTTCAATGATTCTCAGATGTACATTAGTGCAGTAAATTTTCCGCTTCATTTCATGTTTTCTGTGCGCTGCCAGATGTCGCCTGTGAGCTCGCGTCGAGTCGCATTTGTCTTTCGTGATTTCCCAATCGGATTTATTTAAATTATTTCGAATGATTTCACGTTGTGTCGTTATGTGCGATGAATGCGCATTGAGATTCTATGTCTGCTCCATTTTTGTAGACCGGGTTTTCGTACTCTTCATATTCCACCATGGAGTTCAAAGGACTTACAAGTGCTTCGCATATGTCGCTCCCAGAGGCTGGATATGGGTCTGAAGAGGGTTATGTGGGTTCGGAGATATCAGGGGCAGTGTCGGGCGTTACGACCCCTGGGGCATCAAGGCTACAGGCTTCGCAATCACAAGAAAGATCAACCACTATGCAGCGGTTACATGGTAGCAGAGGAAATCATGACTCTGCTTCTGGAATCTCCACGGACACTCTGAGATCATCGGACTTTAGCGGGGCTATTACTCGTAGAGAGTCACTGCGTGTTCCCCCTGAGGTTACCTTCGTAGCATCTCCCCAGCAAACCGAGGATCATCCGTCAGAGTGCCCTTACTGTGGCCATAGGCATTGGCCTGGAGTTCATACTTGTGCAGATTGTTGTGTGAACGCCCCACCCAACCTTAAACCCGGTCGAGAATCCCCCTCCTCAAGCGAATCTGGTTCCAGCTCTCAAGCTTTGCCTGATCTAGAAGACAGCAGCAGCGAAGGAGAGCCATCAAATACTGGAATGGATGAGATTTCTGGTGACTACTGGGAACACCAATTCCAGGATATCTGGAACCAAGAATTTCTGCAGCGCCAGAATTGGCTACTGGCGGAGGCGAGCTACCGAGGCCGCCAGAGGGACTGGTTCAGGGTGTCGTGCCAGTTCATCAGGGACTCAGGCCGGTTGCGATTCGACGCCCAATTGCAGGAGCAAGAGGATTGGGAAGAACTGATGGACCAGTTCAACCACCAGGCCGCCGTGATGGTGCAGATGGCCATCATCGCCGAGGAGAGACGGCAGAATGTGCATCCGCACGCTGGTCCGTCGGGCGCCTGGGGTCGGAACGACGATGAGGTCGACGAGATGAGGTGTGATTCGACACATTCTCACCTCCCCAGGGAGCAACTGTCCAAGCTTCCTGACTCCAACTCCAGTGTTGACAGCTGGATTGATGAAGTCAGAAGCAAAGGAAAAGGTACGAGATGCCCATCATGTGGCGAGTGTGCCAAGGACTGCTCCTGTGGACACCAGATTTCGTCGCTGGAAGAAAGGATGAAGGAGCTGAAGAAGGCCGCCAAGGAGAAAAAGAAGGATGACGACAGCAAGTGGAAGGAGATGGAGCAGAAGCTGGAGAAGCTTACAGATCTGGTACAAAATCTGAGCACTACTGGGCTCACTGGACCAGCGCCTACAATGGCAAGCCACCCAGCACCTACCTCCTCAGCTGCACCTACATCCACGCCTTCCAGCACCCCCAGCTTTTACTGGTCACATCCCAGCTTTTACTGGAATTTCTGGTATCCCCCCTACTGGATTTACAAGTCCTATTGGGTTCAATCTGGGTACCGAAGGAGGAGAATCTTCGTCGGAGAGGTCTGTACTGTCGGTTGTACCGTCGGAGATATTGATGGAGAAGCAAGGACCACCGTGAAGGAGCGATCAATGGCCTTGAAGAAGAAGGACCGGCAGCAAAAAGAAAACGAGGCAAAAATCAAAGAAAAGCAGAAGAAATTGAAGGAGATGAGGCTGCATCAAGCTCAACCGACGCCGTTCGTGCAGCCTACTGTGGACCAGGCGTTGCTGGCGGCCGCAATTGCACAGGCACAGGCAATGGGAGGCGCCGCAGTCAACCCAGTGTTCGTCAATCCGGTGGGCACAGCCACAAATTTCAACCTGAACCACTTGCACATGAGGCCTCGAGGGTCTGTAATGAAGCAGCCGAAGTTCTCTGGGCACCCCAATTACTGGGCTTCGTTCGAGCGACAGTTCATGGTTTGGCTGCAGACGGAGAAGCTGGACAAGGAACTCTGGATCCTTGGGTTGATGGACTGCTTGACTGGCAAGCTCAGGGAAAGTACTTATAACCTTTATGTGGAAAGGCAAAATCAAGGAAATCCCCTGACGTACGAAGAGCTGTACCGAAGTCTCAAGAAGAAAGGCTCTCGACTTCCTGAAGATCATTACAGGAACCGTCTGGAGAACTTCAGGGCGATCAAGAAATTATTTCTGGAAGAGATTCCAATTGCAAGGCAAGATTGGGAGTTTTTGGTGCAAGAGGCGGAGAACTCTGGAGAAGGACTTTCTGAAGGCGAAATGAAGAAGATCCTCCTGAGCAAGCTCACGCCGGAGACCAAGCAGAAGATCAGGGACTCTCAGGCGGACCAAAAAGTCCTGGGCAACTGGGTTGAAGTCCGAGGATTACCAGAAACTATGGGAAAAATGGCTGTTCGTGAGTTGCTACACTCTATCAGTGCTCCTGGATTGAAGGATATCACTATTCGTGAGGGCAGATGGAGAGTTGGTTTCCACGATTCTGAACAGTTGGAGTTTTTCTGCAGCATGGTGGATGGAAAAGTGAAGTATAAGGGAACAGTTTTGAAGGTACGACCGTGGATCTTCTCGTATGGAGTCGAGCAGATCTGGGACCAACTTGAAAAGTATGCAAACTTAGAGCGCCAGAAGTCCCAGGATGCACATGGCTTCGGAGGCAAGGTCAACGCCGTTGGTGAGAAGGGATGCTCTGTGTGCATTGCCCTCGGAAAAGAAGGTCGAGCGGCAACTCACACGACCGCAGATCACAGGTGGACGCCCTCAGATCTCAAAACAATTCAGTCCAAAATGGATGGAAAGGGAAATTCTCCCAAAAATCCCCAGCAGGATGGAGCACGAGATGCTGACCAGCATGGAAGGGGAAAGGGTAAAGGGCAGTCCAAAGGAAAGAACAGAGGCTGGACACCAAAAGATTACTCGCAGCAAGGCGGAGATTTAAGTGGCTCAAGATGGACCGATGCTGGTGGAAAATCTGGTGGAAAATCTGGTGAAAAAGGTGGCAAAGGCCAAGGAAAGTCCGGAAATCAAGATGATTCCAAGGTGAATGGCAACCCCCTGTACGCGGAGACGCCAGCGAACAAGACCTTCGGCAACAACAAGGATACTGGAGGTCGAGGCAAGGGCAGATCCAACGAATCCAACCCCAATTCCAACACCTCCAACAACAAAGGCCAAGGAGGTAAGAAAGGTGGTGGTGGCAAGTCATTTGGTGGTCGTGGACGTGGAAAAGGAGTGAATGCTGTCGAAGCAGGAGAAGAATGGGTTGACGAAGGACAGGTACAGGACGTACAGCCGAACGAAGAAGAAGAATGGCAATAGGGAAGCCAACTTGACCCAATTCCCAACACTGGGGTTGAGTGGCAGGAGACAAAGCCCATCAGGGTAGTTGGGGCGGTGGATGGACGCTGCTGGGACCGGCTGGCGCGCTCCTCCGGCCTCCTGTACCCTGCCTGGGTCCTCAGCGCTGTCCGGCGAGGCAAGCAGCGCCAGTTTGTCTGCTGGATCCAGGTCAGATCGACGGATGGTAAGGTTAAACGTGCCAGATGTCTGATTGACAATGGTTCAGAGGTCAATCTGGTGAGGAAAGGCTTTCTGCAGGAGGATGAGATGAAGATATCCTCGACACCTGTCCAGCTGGAGGGAGTCAGCGGACATCGCCTTGACGGTGGCGACAGAGAAGCAGAATTGGCGGTCAGATTGGTGAAACAATCTGTCTGGAGCGTGGAAGAGACGGTCACTGAGGAATGATTCTCTGGAAAATTCTATGAGGCCAGTATAAAGTATGATTTATTCTTGGGTCAACCTTGGCTTCACGCTCACCGTGTGTCGCCCATGGGACACAGGACATGCTTCCTCCAGGATCCGTCGACCAGCGACCCGTCTGACCTGTATTATCTGCACCCATATACCAAGAGTATCCACCAATTCAAAGAGCGAAATAAGCTGCATATTCAGCAAGATGGGCAGAAATGGACAAGGAATCAAGAAGATTTCGACGAAGGAAAGGTGGATTCGTTGAACAGCAAGAAGTGGAAGTCAGTTTGCTATCGAGTGGTCGACAAATGGCGGGACATTCTGGTGGATTATTTCGAAAAGAACCACAATTTTCGTCCTGAAGTTGATGCCTTTGCAAACAAAAAGAATAAAAGATTTCCGAAGTTCTACGACGATGCCTGGAGTGAGGACTGGTCTGAACCTCTTTGGATCAATCCGCCCTTTGACGTTTTCCCTCGTGTAGTGCAGAAGCTGAAGCAATCCGGCGCAAAGGCGATTTTAATTGTCCCCAATTGGCCAAGACAAGAGTGGTTCAAGGACGTTATGGACATTTCAATCGACATTGTCGAGCTACCTCACAAGGGAGTGAAGCTGTATTGCGAAGATAAAGGCAAGCCTTTGCCACAGCGTTCGTGGAGCACGTTGGCGTGCTTAGTTGACGGGAATCTGGGAGATTATTGGCAAGATGGCAGTGAAATGGGAACAGAAGAGGTCATATCAAATTCCTCAAGAATCGACGAAATTGAGGTGGATGAAGACGATCGAGAGCGGAATCCCGACGTATCGCCGCGGAAGGAGGGAAGGACAATCGGCGTCCCTCAAGAGAACGCCTCCGTCCATTACAATTCGTCCCCATCAGACAAGAATCAAGCCGAAAAAGTCAAGATTTCAAGCAAGAATGATGACAATTCTCCAAGAATCTCGCCTGAATTGACAGGAATGAAGCTGAATTCGTCCGACCATCCCTTCAAGTCATTCGTGGACCCCTTTCATTGGTGGGATCCCACGGAGGAGCGAGCTCAGGTGAGCTTCATCCGCCAACAATGCGACGAAGAAGTTTGGAATGAAGTGGCCAAGAACATGAGACCACGACCAACAATTCGCAAATTGGTGGACATAATGTCGGTGATTAAATGTGGGAATCAGGTCGACGGAGACAAGATATCTGCAAGAAGGGACGCAGTGTTGGAAGATTATCAAGATGACGTGCTGAGTGGGAAGTTGTGGAAAAACCCCCCAATTCGATGTGAAAATGGGGAAGCCAAGATTGACATAATCGAAGGCTCCAAGGTGCACAAACAACGTCCATTCTATCTCCACGGCACCAAAGCAGATGCCCTGCGAAAGATTATTGAGCGCAATCTCTATGAATTCGGTTGGTTGGAGGGCTGCATGAGTTCTGAGTGGTGTTCAGCACCATTTACTGTGCCAAAACCTGCTGACCAATCCAGCATAGATGCTTGGCGTCTATTGGTGGATTACAGAGCCCTGAATGCCGCCACAGTACCAGACGCGCATCCTCTTCCTTTAATTGAGAAGGAGATCGCCGCGAGAGCCAAAGGCAAGCTCTTTACTGTGTTGGATTTGCGCCATGGCTTTCATCAGATGCCCCTTCGAAAGGAGGATAGGCATTCTACGGCAATGTGCACGCCCTGTGGCACTGTCCAGTGGACTGTACTGCCGATGGGTCTGAAGAATGCGCCGTCGATGTTCCAGAAGATGATGGAGACTATTTTATTTCAGAAGCACAAGTCTCTGGATTTACAAGAATTCTGCAGCATCTACATCGACGACCTTCTGATTGCCACGCCGTTGGGAAAAAACTTTGATGAGTGCCTGAAGTTGCACGAAGAACAAGTTAGCAAGGTTCTCGAAGTCCTTCGACAAGAGAAGCTCGTGTGTGGACCCAAGAAGGGCAAGATGTTCCTCCAGAGTGTGGAATTTTGTGACTCTGTCTTGGAAGATGGGACAAGAAGACCAGCCCCAGGAAAAATGGCTGCCCTGCAGCTCTAGGAAAGGCCTAAAACCATCACGCAGCTTCGTGCCTTTTTAGGCTGCTGCAATTACTACCACGAGTTCCTTCCTCTCTACGCCAAGTTCTCTGGTCCATTGACAGAGTTACTCAAGGTTGGCAAAATAGAAGGAAAGAAGGGATCTCAAGTCAAGCTCAAGTGGACGCCAGAATGTGAAGAGGCATTTACTGGTCTCAAGGAAGCACTGGCAAATGTGGTTACATTAAAGACTCCGTGGTTGGATGGAAGACCTTTTTATATTCGTACAGACGCCAGTCGTTACGCCATTGGTGCTACGATCGAACAAGTCGATGACGAAGGTCACCATCATCCTCTGGCTTTCTGGTCTCGCAAGCTTACAACAAGGCAGCGAAATTGGAGTCCAAGGGAACAAGAAGCCTACGCAATCCTTTGTGCCTTACGGCGCTATGAAGGTTGGATCTTGGGCCACCGCGTTGAGGTACTGACTGACCACAAGTCACTGGAGAGCTGGAGGACAGAACATGTGGATACCCCTGGTGGACCAGCTGGAAGAAGAGGCCGTTGGCATGAAACTCTCAGCAGATTTGACCTCCATGTGACTTACATTCCGGGTCGCTACAACACAGTGGCGGACGCCCTGAGTCGCTGGGCCTACCCAGCCTCAGAGGCTTACTCTGAAGTGAGTTTTCATGGGACAGCGACGGATAAAGCTGAAGTGATCGAGTTCGACAAGGAGGAACAAGCACTGATCAAGAAACATTGTCTCCAATGTTCGATTAAAAATCGGATGAAGGTGGATTTGGTCAGATGCAAGGAGATTACCAAGGCAAATCAGACTGCAGGAGTTAACTCTGACTCTGAGTCGTCGCTGCCGCTCCTGAATGTGTTTCCTACGACGAGATGCAAAGCGAAATCCACGCTCCCTCCACAACAAAAGGACAAGGAAACTTCCTTCCTCTATGTGGATTGGACGAAGATGTACAAGGAGGACAGGTTCTTTGGGTCTGTATACCACAAGTTGAAAGGGGACAAGCCTTACGACTCTGAAGAGACGTCTGATTTCAAAATCCAAGGCGACAAGTTATTTTGGCAAGGACGGATTTGTGTTCCTGATTGTCTGATTGACCAATATGTCAAACATTGGCATCGGAATGAGACAGCCCACACACATTCTCGTGTGCTGGAGCAGGAGCTACGCCACAGAGTGTACACACGGGACCTCAAGGGTGCCTGTGAAGGAGTTGCCAAAGGATGCAAGCAATGTCAGGCGACCATCCCCAAGAATCAAAAGGCAGAAGGACTACTGAAGGGATTACCAATTCCTGAGAGGTTGTTCGACAAGGTGACGGCGGATGTCTTCGAGTTGGGACAAATCCAAGAGGAATGTCTCTACACGAGGAAGCCTATTGATGGGGTTTTGTTAATTCAAGACCGCCACAGTGGCTACATCCAGGTCCTCCCTTGCAACACGAAGCATCTCACCTCTGAAATGGCTGCCAAGTGGACTGCAAGTCAGTGGATGAGTAACTGGGATGTTCCCAGTGAAATTCTGACGGACAGTGGGAAAGAGTTCATTGGGACTTGGTGGGAGAACATGTGTGCCCTATTGGGAGTTCATCACCTTCGTGCCCGAGTCTACGACCATCGAGCTCTCCCTGCTGAACGCGCTGGAAGAGTTCTTATCTCCATTCTGAGAAAATTCCTGGCGACTGAAAAAGACTACAATTGGTTGGAGACAATTTACTGTGTCTTGAGAAGATACCATCGTACCAAGAATTTCACTGGATTAAGTCCGAATGAGCTGGTTTTTGGTCGTGAGAAGATGGGTCCAGGACCAGTGATGTATCATCCAAGGCAGTGCTACGACGCCTCGCAATGGTTTGAAAGGATCAAGGATCTAGAGTCCAAGTGGATCCAAGCCAAAGTGGAAAGTCAAGCAGATTGGTTGAATTTCAAAAATAAGTCAAGAACGCAAGGAAAACCCTTCGAGAAAGGCCAGCAAGTTTGGCTTCGTAAGTCAGACGAGACCCTGAAGGACGACAACAAATTGTTACCTTTGTGGGATGGCCCATTCCAAGTCAGTGGTCAACTAAGTGAGACTACATTTAACATTCAGATTGAGCCAGGCAGGCATCAAGAAGTACATCGAGATCGTTTGAAGGCCGAAGTACCCTGCCCCAAAGGAAGGTTCAAGCCTCTCTATTGGACTTCGAAGTACCTGAGCGACAGGAAGATGGTCACAAGCAGTTTCGAGTTGGAGAAGATTCTTGATTACAAGAAAAATGCTCGAAACAAGTGGTACTTTCTGTGCAGATGGAAAGGATTCGGTCCAGAAGAAGACAAATGGGAGCCAGCTGCAAGTTTTATCCATGGGTATACGGATACTTTCATCAAGTTCCTGAAGAAACACCCTGAGATTGACAAAGAGCTCTCGCTGATCAAGGATTGTGTCACCAAGGAAGACTTACAAGCACAAGAAGAAGCTCCAATCGTGGCATCATCCATTCCAGACAAGATCTGATCAGAATTTGGGTCGCCGAAACTTTCGAAGAGGTTTACGGTCGACATATACCCTTGGCATGGGGACAAAACAGTCTAGACGCATCGTCTATGTGGTTCGATGGACAGATGATGGGACATTCTGGGGTCATCCTGGTCATCCCATCCATCATTCCCATCATGGTCATCATGTGAATCATGTGCTTCATTGTAGATGATTCCAATCTGAAGATCCGAAAGGCCATTATCCTCAACCACGACGACACTATCGCCTTTTGCTGTCGACTGGACCCCTCTACTCGCCTTGGGAAGGACTCGTTCGAGTTCGTGCTCATTACAGAGATTCTGGCACATGACTGAGTCTGATCCATTTCATGTGTTTGACGGATCTGCTCAGAATGTCATTTCCATCAGCTCTTACATTGAGACAGTTGGTTTGTTTTCCAATCGACCACTGTCAAAGGGCTTATATAGACCAAGTGACGACGATGGTGTTCTTACTTGTGTCGACTCGCTGTTCATCTGTGGATTGTGTTGGAATCCCCCTCAGAATCAGCTCAATTTTGGCAAATTCCCAGTACCAAGCATTGGATGCTTATACATTCTGGGACTATAACGAGTCAATTACCCCTTCTGGCTCATACTGGATTAAACATGAAGCCCTGGAGACAATACTGACAGTGTGGTTAGCGCTCACTGGGTTTTCTTGGCTATCATTACTTTAAATGATTGGATTTCCATCATGGGATTCATCATCATCGTGAGGATTTGACCTGGATTGGCTATGAATGAGAACTGGATTTCCGTTCAACACTACACACAGTGTCTATCGACATTGAATTGGACCTATTTTGGCTTGCTGTAGATTTCGCCACCCTCAATCCGTGGGCGATTCACTGATTTTGGTCCCAATTCAGGCACATTTTGTACCATAATCTGGCATCTGGTCTCATGACTGCAAATGACACCAGCCAGTTTCACATATCTTGGACTCCATGAAGGGATACCCTATTTTTTTGACGCTCGACGACATGGCGACGCTCGTTTTCTGTTTTCTGGCAGTGGGATGTCAGATCCTGATTTCATCATGAATCATGGATCATGGATCATCATGTACATGCTTCACTCAGACTTTCAATTTTCGAATTTTCGAGCTTGAACGAAGCTTTTTCTGTGTGCCCTGAGGTACCTATACGTTTCATTCAAGTCGATGGCCATCGCGAAGCACAGATCTCAGCACAATTTTGCTCAATTCAGCTCAATTTCACACATTTTGCCTCAGATTAGTCGGTTTTTGGTCACTTTCGCCGTTTCGTTCACTTCACTTGACCCAGCCTGACATACTGGCGTATGTTTTCAGAGGGGGAGTGTAACGGCAGCAGTGACAGCACTCAATTATACACTGATGTGATCAGAATTTCAATGATTCTCAGATGTACATTAGTGCAGTAAATTTTCCGCTTCATTTCATGTTTTCCGTTCGCCGCCAGATGTCGCCTGTGAGCGCGCGTCGAGTCGCATTTGTCTTTCGTGATTTCCCAATCGGATTTATTTAAATTATTTCGAATGGTTTCACGTTGTGTCGTTATGTGCGATGAATGCGCATTGAGATTCTATGTTTGCTCCATTTTTGTAGACCGGGTTTTCGTACTCTTCATATTCCACCATGGAGTTCAAAGGACTTACAAGTGCTTCGCATATGTCGCTCCCAGAGGCTGGATATGGGTCTGAAGAGGGTTATGTGGGTTCGGAGATATCAGGGGCAGTGTCGGGCGTTACGACCCCTGGGGCATCAAGGCTACAGGCTTCGCAATCACAAGAAAGATCAACCACTATGCAGCGGTTACATTGGGGCGGTGGATGGACGCTGCTGGGACCGGCTGGCGCGCTCCTCCGGCCTCCTGTACCCTGCCTGGGTCCTCAGCGCTGTCCGGCGAGGCAAGCAGCGCCAGTTTGTCTGCTGGATCAAGGTCAGATCGACGGATGGTAAGGTTAAACTTGCCAGATGTCTGATTGACAATGGTTCAGAGGTCAATCTGGTGAGGAAAGGCTTTCTGCAGGAGGATGAGACGAAGATGTCCTCGACACCTGTCCAGCTGGAGGGAGTCAGCGGACATCGCCTTGACGGTGGCGACAGAGAAGCAGAATTGGCGGTCAGATTGGTGAAACAATCTGTCTGGAGCGTGGAAGAGATGGTCACTGAGGAATGATTCTCTGGAAAATTCTATGAAGCAAGTATAAAGTATGATTTATTCCTGGGTCAACCCTGGCTTCACGCTCACCGTGTGTCGCCCATGGGACACAGGACATGCTTCCTCCAGGATCCGTCGACCAGCGACCCGTCTGACCTGTATTATCTGCACCCATATACCAAGAGTATCCACCAATTCAAGGAGAGAAATAAGCTGCATTTTCAGCAAGATGGGCAGGAATGGACAGGGAATCAAGAAGATTTCGACGAAGGAAAGGTGGATTCGTTGAACAGCAAGAAGTGGAAGTCAGTTTGCTATCGAGTAGTCGACAAATGGCGGGACATTCTGGTGCATTATTTCGAAAAGAACCACAATTTTCGTCCTGAAGTTGATGCTTTTGCAAACAAAAAGAATAAAAGATTTCCGAAGTTCTACGACGATGCCTGGAGTGAAGACTGGTCTGAACCTCTTTGGATCAATCTGCCCTTCGACGTTTTCCCTCGTGTAGTGCAGAAGCTGAAGCAATCCGGCGCAAAGGCGATTTTAATTGTCCCCAATTGGCCAAGACAAGAGTGGTTCAAGGACGTTATGGACATTTCAATCGACATTGTCGAGCTACCTCACAAAGGAGTGAAGCTGTATTGCGAAGACAATGGCAAGCCTTTGCCACAGCGTTCGTGGGGCACGTTGGCGTGCTTAGTTGACGGGAATCTGGGAGATTATTGGCAAGATGGCAGTGAAATGGGAACAGAAGAGGTCATATCAAATTCCTCAAGAATCGACGAAATTGAGGTGGATGAAGACGATCGAGAGCGGAATCCCGACGTATCGTTGCGGAAGGAGGGAAGGACAATCGGCGTCCCTCAAGAGAACGCCTCCATCCATTACAATTCGTCCCCATCAGACAAGAATCAAGCCGAAAAAGTCAAGATTTCAAGCAAGAATGAAGACAAATCTCCAAGAATCTCGCCTGAATTGACAGGAATGAAGCTGAATTCGTTCGACCATCCCTTCAAGACATTCGTGGACCCCTTTCATTGGTGGGATCCCACGGAGGAACGAGCTCAAGTGAGCTTCATCCGCCAGCAATGCGACGAAGAAGTTTGGAATGAAGTGGCCAAGAACATGAGACCACGACCAACAATTCGCAAATTGGTGGACATAATGTCAGGGATTAAATGTGGGAATCAGGTCGACGGAGACAAGATATCTGCAAGAAGGGACGCAGTGAAGCCGGTTCGGACCCCCGTGGCCATCTTGGGGTCACTTGGGGTGTGTATCTATGTGCCGGCAAGCCGCCATTGGCTGATATCATACTCTCCCATCCACCTGAACTAACCCGATGTGATAGTGTGATAGGTTTGGCCATTCCGGCTATGAGCGGCCATATTCAGAACCGAGGCACCGCCAGCGGAGATTTATATAGCAGAATATCAGGAATCAACAGGGTTTTATTATCATAATGTTTCCGTAATTTTTCAGCCTTTTGTTCTGATGGTCAATGTATCGGCGACTGTCAGTTGGCTCGCGATTTTGCGTTAACCCATTGGTTAACTGTTATTTCCAGATATTTTGGCGGAAACGTTTCTGAAGGGTCAGATTTCATCTGTAAAGGGTTCGTTGCTTCCGCATTTTTCTAAATAAGCACTCGAAACTTTAATCCGAATTTTTCGTGATGTCGAAATCGGATTTTCGACTTCGACATCGCCGCACTTGATTTGGACTTCTTCGATTGGTCACACTCCTTTCCCTATGCCCGAATCAGGTTTCCCTTATACTTGCCACCCATTTGACTTGGAGATATAAGGGAAACAAAATCGAATCGTGGGATCACTTTGAAGAGCCATATCTACGCGCGAGTGTGAGGAATGAGAATTAGGAAGGTTGGGTTGGAACTGCCTTGGTCTCAACTTAATTTAGGAAGCATCAAACGCCTTTGGTGCGCACACATGCCCGGTGTAGCAAGGGAAAAGGGTCAAGAAGGTATAAAGTGATATATAACTCTTGGACCGTGCAACCGAATATTTTAATGCGACTTTCGAGTGTGCCGCATGGGTGT
The DNA here is from genome assembly GCA_964036045.1 of Eutreptiella sp. 'Long Island Sound 2002'. Classification (NCBI taxonomy): domain Eukaryota; phylum Euglenozoa; class Euglenophyceae; order Eutreptiales; family Eutreptiaceae; genus Eutreptiella; species Eutreptiella sp. 'Long Island Sound 2002'. The sequence goes on from OZ038385.1 coordinate 1,110,105, forward strand.
TGGGGTTGCATAGCAACTTTCCTTGGGTTCCTACGTATTTTTAACGTGAAGTTATGTCAATGGAGGGACATGGCATATCATGGTGGGAGCTACATTTTGAGGGTATTTGTTATATGCATGGTATATGTTTGATATGCTCACGTCCATGTTATATATCTTCGTGTGGCCGAAGAGATGGGGAGCCATACGTGACAAGGGCTTTGCCCATGTCCCAATTGTGGAATTCAAAGCGCTCGACCAAGTCTACCGCGTATGTATTGCTCATGGTATGTTTGACAAAGAGATCCATGGGTGCACTCCCATTTTCATGGGGCATGTAGATATTAGTGGCGAAGGTATCTCCATGCGCCCGATTGGGGATCCAAGTGGGGGAATTGTTCGCAAATGGTTCCAATCATTTGTGTATTGAACCATGAGCGGATATCATGGGTGAGCATAGAGATATATTATCATGACAACTTTGTATTTGGTCATATTTTCATGTTTTTGACCTCAATTTTTGCTCATTTTTGCGTTTTGGGTACTCACCTGGTCAGCTAACAGCAAGAAGCCTATGGAGAGTCGAACCATGGTATGTTGTTCATATGTTGGCATATGCTTTGGAGTTGAACACCACCATATGCCGGATCATGAACTCCATTTGGCTTGGCGCACGAAGGATTTCAAGAATTGGTCTCAAGATCATGGGCTGACTTGGGCAGTGTGTGGCGCCCATATCCGAAAGGGTTTCGAGGGTAAAATGGGGATGTACATGGGCATTGGCCTTTGGTCTCTATCCTCCATGAATACTAGACTTCGATTCCATGCATGCTTTGAGCCTTCGGATAAGTAGTAACTTCAATTTTGAGCATATTTTTGATATATGGTCAATATGGTGTGAATTGGCAGTTTTTTGGCATGTTATGAGTTCAAACTCATAGGTCATTTCTCCAAGCCCATTCGACTCCAAGTCCATCCAAGGTTATGTCAGGGTGGGGCATGGTCCTGAGTGCCACTCTAGGCCATGACACGCCACCTTCCCTATTGGGCTAGGATTTAGAGGCGTGGGAGTGAACACATTTTTGGGGTTTATGTAGTGACTTGTGACATATGGCATTCAGCCATCTCATTTGACCTGGTTCAGGGCAATATGTTGGTGAGTCAAGGGAAGGTCTTGAGTCCAGGGAATGAGGGGTTTATGGCTGTGAATGTGTATGTTTACCTCTTTCCCCAACTTTGCTTTATTTGTGTTTATATGCCAATTTCAGGGCTTTCTTCCTTGGTGCAATTCTTGTACTGAAGCGGTACCCAGAACCCCATGGCCAGGTTACGGCATACAACCGGTCTCCGGTCCACTAACCCCATGCACGGCGTGTTCCATGCCGTGAAGCCCCGCATCGGCAACCGATGCACCGCCAGCGGAGATTTGGGTATCAGAATATCAGGAATCAACAGGGTTTTATTTTCATATTGTTTCCGTCAATTTTTATGCTTCCGTTCCGATACTCACTGTTTTGACTGCTGGCGGTTGGTTCGCGACTTTACCGTAACCGCCAGTTTAACTGTTTATAATGGAAATTTTAACGTTATCCGTCACGAAGGCTCCAAAGTCGCCAGGAACTGCATGGATGCTTCCGCAATTTTCATAATTAATACTCGCAACCTTAATCCGAATTTTTCAGGATGTCGAAATCGGATTTTCGACTTCGACATCGCCGCACTTGATTTGACCTCTTTCGAGTGGACCTACGTGCTTCCGTATGCACGAATCAACTTCCCTTTTATCCTGCCCTCCATTTGTCTTAAAGATATGGGCAAAACAAAGTTGATTCGTGAGGCCACTTGTGAAGGTCATATCTCGTGCCGCTTGCGAGTATTGACGATAAGGAAACGTGGGATGTATTCACAATACTCCCGACGTAATTTAGGAAGCTTCATATGCCTTGCGTTTCTACACATGCGCGCTAGTGTAATGGATCATGGTCAAGAGGGTAGAGTTTGCGTTATAACTCTATGACCATGATATTGCGTGCGTTAAGATAACTTTCGAGTGTAGCGCGCAAGTGTTGGTGTTGCATAGGAACTCTCCTTGAGTTCCTATGAGCGATTGACACAAAGTTATGCCCTTGGAGGGGCATGACATATCGTGGTGGGAGCTACATTTTTGGGCAATATTTGGTATGTGCCATGTGTTGTGTTGCGTGCCCATTTGGCGGGCCCATTGCTCCAAGACAAGCCCGCCAATGGACCTCATATTGTGCAAGCCCCTTCTCCGTACTCCCTACGGTCAATTGCAAGCCTAACCTTCGTGAAGGGAAGCTTGTGTGGTGATCCCGAAGCGATGCGTTGGGAGCAAGGTGTGTATTTTACATTTTTCCATATTTTCATGTGCCCACTTGGGAAGCAGCGCTCGTAACCTTTCAAGGCGCCCCAAGTGGAGCACATACGTGGGATCGAAGGTCATTGGTGTCAAGTCATTGTGTTTAGAAGGATTAAGTGATTGCACGATCCAAGCCAAAGATATTATAATATAATTATGCGCCTTTCAAGGCACTTTGGTTTGTCTTTGTGCCAATTTTGCCATTTTTGGCCCGTCATGATGTCAAGTGGCGACCGTGTCTTTCAACGTTGCGCTCAATTGACATCATGACCCAAGTATGATATGAGGGTACATACTTCGGTGCCCAACATATCTTGGACCCGGCGAATAGCTCCTCTTAGGCTTGGCATACCGTGGCCGCCATGTTGGCGATTTGGGACTATCCCAAATCATGGGCCCACTTGGCGACCCTGCCATTCCCAATACCGGAGGAGTTGGGCGACGCCCCAAAGATATGTTGGACACATATGACTTGACATCAATCCTATGGCACACTCCGGTCCAAGTCGGGCACGTGCCTCCTTTGCCCTAACCATGAGCGTGCGCAATTTTGGCCATTTTGAGCATTTTTCCACTTTTGCTGCCCGCCGTGCCCCATGTTCTAACCTTCGTGCACGCCGGACGCATGGACCAATGGACCATATATGACATGGGTGTTATGGGTAATGGTCCCCATGGTCCACACACCACGTGGGCGAAGCGGAGCCGCCTTCGTTGAGGCGCTAGGCCAAATTGAGTATGGGCAATTTTGCCATTTTTGCATTTGTGGACCCAATTGGGATCGCCACCACGCCGAGTGGCATGGAGATCTTTGAGAGCCAAGGGCATGGGAGTCTCCGTTGGACTCCCGGTGGATCACGTATGGAATGCCGGATCCGATCTCCAAGCCGGCGTGGAGATATACTATTGGGAGCACACTGAATTTTGGCTCATTTCAAGCAGGCAAAATGACCCAATTTTGGGACCCCTATTTCCCCCTTCCGTGTGGTCAATTGGCGGCCCCATTTCTCTAAGCCCATAGGGAGCCCGGACCTAAATCCAAGTTGTACACTCAGATATGAGTCTTAGGTCCTGCCTCCTACCCTGTGAGCCATTGGCCTCACCTTGGCCGAGCGAGCCGCGCGTGGGAATGACGCCAATTTTGGTGATTTTGGCATCATGACCCCACTTGACTCATCCGTGTTGCCCTGATGCCGGGACCTCAGAGGGAACCAGGTTGGGTGAGGGCTCCAGGGAGTTCGCACTCGAAGGGCATAGGGTCAGTTGCCTCGTCCCTACCTCTGGCGGGTCCGGACGAGGGGTCAAATTTGGAGTTTTTCAAGCCAATTTCAGTTTGGGCCGAAACAGCCCATTTTCAGCTACCAACTCCTGGGTGATAATGGCGGGGCCATATCTCTGGCTCAGAGTGGAGTTGGGACCTGCCGTTAAGGGAGCATAGGGAGCCACTGTCGGTTGGCCTTGGAACCCATTGGTTCCCAGGAACTCGCCTGTGGCTGTGCGGGACACCTCTCCCATTGGCAGGGTTTCAGGGTCCGGACTGAGCAGGGCATGGGTTGTGTTTGAGCCCCCGCCCCCATCAGCCACTGAGAGGGTCGGACCTGGGATTGGGATATGAGTCGGGACTGAGTGTCTATTGTCCCTTGATGCCCTTACCCCAGTCCAGTCTTAACCCCATGTGTACATATCCTGATGTGTTGCTGTACATACTTTCGTTCCCTCTTTGCAGAGTGGCAAGGATTCTGAAACGCTTTGTCACATGACACAGGCGTATTGATGCCCTTGTGAGCGTAGTGCCTTGCCTGCCTGCTCACTTGTGCGTGTCACCGCAGCGTCCCGTGGCCGGCCCCCCACGGGAACGCGTCAAAAGCGTTTCACCGCCGCGGGGTTACCCAACCCTCGCGTGCCACTCGGGGCCACAGACCCCGAGCAGCGCGTCGCAGCAGCGCGGCGCAGCTCGCAGCTCGCAGCGCAGCGCAGCGTCTCGCAGCGCAGCGCAGCAGCTCGCAGCGCCACTCAGCGACAGCGCCGAGTTCGTCACGGAGCCCGCAGCGCCGTCCAGAACATCGTCCTGACCGCGCAGCGCCCGTGGGAGAGGTGCACAGACCAGGACTCCTGCATCAGCCCCATCGGCCGACCCGGAGTCCCAACGGCCGACCAGTAAGGCCGCGTCAACCACCTCCACAACCACCGGCTGACCAGCACCAGCCGCACTTCCAATCCAGTGCTGCAGCACCCTCCCCAACAACCACAACCAGTTCGTTGAGGTGAACGAGTGCACATCAAGGACTTCAAGACCATCTACGCCCCCGCTGCCATGGTGAATTGGCAGGAAGCGGGCAGGACGTGGCCGCGGCCCCACCCCCACGCAGCACGCCTGCTGCGTGGGTTGGTTTGGGACCAGCATTACCGCCACAGCAACCCCCAGTGCGAAGGGGGCATGCCCAGGAGCTTCGAGCTCCGCACGGACATCGCCCCCGACCGCCTGCAGGCCGTGGAGGACTGGCTGCGGGCGGAGGGGTACGAGTACCGCCACCAGCAGAGGCGCTGGAGGGCGTGGACCCGGCCGGACAGGCCCGGGGAGGGGCTGCGTCCCGACGGGATTGAGGAGGACGAGGAGCCCAACGCCTACCCGTCGGGCGCCTCGATCAACGTCTCCCTGTGGGACGTGATCGAGAAGAAGTTCCCGGAACCGGGGAACGAGCGCAGGCTGCAGGGCGGCAGCAGCGCGTCTCCGGCGACGGAGAAGAGGTCCGCCGGGGACAAGAAGAGGGACCGGAGGTGGCGGGAGTACCAGGAGTCCCTGGCTGCCGAAGCCGCCCAAGGCGCCAAGGGCGGAACCCCAGCCCCCAGTCCCCAACGGCCCAATGGTGGACACCACCCCGGCTCCACCACCCTTGGCGACTACATCCAAGTCGCCAAGCAGACCCAGGCCAAACCCCGTCCGCTGCTCCTGAGGGCCCGGCAGGCCTCAGCAGGCCCCAGCAGCGACATCGAGTCGGCCCACCGCGGGAGGACGCCGGCCGACCAGGCCAGCTCCAGCAGCAGCGTCGCTCCCGAAAGGGACGTGGCGCGCGCCTGTGAGCGCGCCTGTGGGGTGCCCTGCAACCGTCGGGTTGCCCGGCAACGGGCCAAGCAGTACAACGCTGCTGTGGAGGGCGCCGCCGGCATCGCCCAGGAGGAGGCTGCGCAGTGGGCGCATGGCATGGCCATCCACACCCAGACCGTGGCGGCCATCGCGGCTGGACTCACGGCCGTGGCCGCCCATAGTGCAGCAACTGCCCAGGTCAACGGTGAGTTGGCGGCAGTCGACGAGGAAGCCCGCCTGACGCAGGAGGCCATTGCCTGCAAGGAGGCCGAAGTGAAGGCGCTGGCAGAGGCGCTTGCCCAAGAGAGGGCAAAGAAGGAGGCGGAGGAAAGGGCCCACGCCGAAGCGACGGCTAAGGCCCAGGAGGATGCCGCCAAGAAGGAAGCCATCGAGGCCGCGCGACGGAAGGTCGCTGAGGAGAAGGCCAAGACGGAGGCGGAGCTGGCGGCGTTGGAGGCGCAGAAGGCGCAGCTGCTGCAGGCCCGGGAAGCCGAGGCGGCTCGCGCTCGGGAAGAGGCCGAGGCGCGAGCTGCCGCAGCCACCGCCGCCGCAATGGAGGAGGCAGAGGCCAAACTCCGCCACGAGACTCCCCCGGGAGGATCGCGAGTGGAGACCCTTCGAAGGCTTTTCGAAGGGGACGCCTCCTCCAGGATGAAGCTGGATGAGGCGGACACGGGCAGCAGTGGGAGCGGTAGCACCACCGCCCGTCGACGGAGGAAGGGCAAGGGGAAGACCCCCGAGAGGCCGCGGAGGCCAGCGGGTGGGCACCCCCACGACAGTGACCCCTTCTTCACCGCCAGTGACGGGGATGAACGAGGCCGTCGACATCGCCAAGTGGTGGCTTGGACGGGCGGAGGTGGCGGAGACGTCCCCATGGAAGGTGAGGATGAGGATCCCCCTCCTCCCTACCGGAGCTCCGAGTCCTCCGTGACCGAGACGCCCAGGTGGGGCGACATGGACGAGGATGACGACATGGACTTCGGCATCACGAGGAGGCGCCCATCCTCGGACCCACCGAGGCGACCCGGCGGAGACCCACCGGGACCCCCTGGCGGAGGACCTTCAGGACCCCCTGGAGGACGCCCACCGAGTGGACCCCCTGGAGGCGGACCACCGGGCGGGGGAGGACCCCCTGGACTGGGCGGACCCGGCGGAGGCCCTCCTGGAGGACCCCCTGGGGACCCCGGCGACCCACCAGGGAACGGTGTCCCGGATGCCATCTGGTGGTGGATTGTCTACCTCCGCAGGAGAGTCCAGTTGCTCGAGCTGGAGGTAGATACGGGCAAGAGCGAGATGGCTCGCATCTCCACGGTCGCCGCGCGTGCGCAGAAGAACCTGGACATCGCCAGGGCCGAGACCAAGTCGCTGACCAACGTCGTCAGCGGCCTGCAGGATAGGCTGGATGCGCTGGAAGCCCGTGGGAGGGTCGGCAGCGACCACCCACCCCTGGAGTCTGGCTCGTCGGACGACGGCTGGGGACCCGGACCAGGTCCAGGCAGACCCCACGCCCCCGGCGGAGCCCCCAGGAGTCGCCCCAGCGCCAGTGCCCCCTCTCTCACCGCCCCCTCTCACCACAGCGCGGGCCGCCGCAACGAGCGCGTGCCGCCCGGCAGTGGCAGTGAGGAATGGCGCGATGAGTGGCTCAGCGCGGACTACCACAACCGCCGTGCCCCACCACGGACGCCTGTACGCCCCCGACGCCCGCCACCAGCCCCGGCGCCAATCCCCAGGGCTGGAGGACGTTATGGTGGACTCAGGGATGAGGTCCCCAGAGGAGACGTGGATTGGGATGTCGGCGAAGGTGAGGACCTGGACCTGGACCTGGACCTGGAGGAGTTCGACATCAGCCCGCCGCGTGGTGTACGACGGGAGGCCGCTGAACGCAGCCGCCGGCGCCGTGATGAGGATGCGTACATGGATGCAGTACGGCGTGAACATTTCGGTTCAGCGTACGTGGAGGAACCGCGGCGTAGCCACAGGGATTCCATGGAGGAGATGGACGTGGCGGCCGTGGGAGTCCGTGGGCGAGGCCGATGGGAACCTCGGTCGACCTCGCGGCCGGCGTTCATGGTCTCTAAGGCCGCGGACGCCGCCGTGTGGGAAGACTTGAAGGACATCAAGCCCCCCATGTACGACGGCAATCCCCTCAACCTCGACCGCTTCTTGGAGAAGCTGGACGATTGGGGGCTGGCCGTCACTGAAGACCAACCTCCCGCGGATGCGGAGAGATATGTCTTCAAACGGTTCAGGTACCGCCTGCCGGAAGTGCTCGGCGAGCTATACTTCGTGGCGACCAAGGAGGGGAAAATCAAGACCCTCAAGGACGCCAAGAAGTGGCTCAACGAGCAGGAGCGGGTGGACGCTCCGCAGGTGGCTGCCAAGCGCTGGAAGTCCATCAAGCTTGAGCATGATGGACGGGAGATCCGCCTACGAGAGTGGCGGGACTTCCGAGGGAAATACACCCTCTTCCGCCGCAACGTGGAGGATTGGAACGAGGGTGACGAGCAGGCTCGCCTGCTCTCCATGCTACCGGAAGCATGGATCAAGAGGGTCACCAAGGAGGAATCCAAGAGGGCCAAGTCCAACCACACGGTCAAGATGATGCTCCCCAAGGAGTATCATACGAACGTGGTGAGTTGGGCGAAGAAGAACGTGGCCCGGGATGTCAAACGGCACTCCCTGCGGAACGCTCTTCTCATCACCGTCTCGGGCGATCGCGAGAAGACCGCGATTTGGCGCCTTGACGACTGTGAGTTGAGCGGCCAGACCATCCGTCTGCAGCCCATCCCGGCGCGGATGAGCTGCGACGAGATCCTGGAGTGGGTTGGCGAGGAAGTACTCAAGGAGTACCGAAACCTCCACCACACCCGCGGGTTGAGGCCCGGCGACCGCGACGTCAACCACGTTGGCGAGGGGCCTGGCGGGGAATCTGCCATGGACCCAGCGGGAGCCGGCGGCGATGAGACTCTCGTCGACGATGACGACGACGATGAGCCCGCCGAAATGGCCGTGTGTGCCTTCGTGGCCAAGAACATGAGCGCGGGGACCAGGCCAGCAAACTGGAAGCCCTTGCAGCCAGGTTGGAAGAAGCAGGAGAAGAGGGACCCTCGCCGTATTGGCGACCCTCCGCTGTCCTTTGGGGAGTTCGTACGAGCTCACCCTCAGGGCTGTTTCGTGTGTTATGGGAGGAAGAAAGGCTTCAACCATGACCACCGAACATGCCCCGTCCACAAGGCCGACACGGAGGCTTACAAGAAGGCGCACGGGTCGAGGAAGCGTGCGCCCGCGGGCATCCGGGAAGCCAAGATGGAGGTGGACAAGGAAGAGCTGGCCAAGCTGATGTCGTCGGTGGGGACCGAGTTGGCCAAGGAGATCCAAGAGATCAAGAGGAACTGGGTCCCCAGATCGGACAACAAGAACAAGGAGAACAACCAGAATGACCAGAACAAGGACAAGGACAAGAACAAGGGTAAAGGAGGAGGTAAAGGGGGAAGAAGGAAGGGCGTCAACGACGTTGAGGCCGAGGAGAACACCCCCTCTTCCACAACCGACGCCCCCTAGCGGAGCCCCTGCAGCCCAGGGCCCCAGCTAGGGCGGTCGCAGGATGGTGACGTGGGAAGCGCCGATCCATCCCAGTCGGGAGTCGATAAGCACAAGGGGACTGCCGCGGGCGGAAGGCCCGGTCTGGCGCCCAGTCGCGGAGGCGGGGTGAGGGCAAGTGAAGGCACGAACCCTTGCACCCGTCCGTCCTTCGCGACCAAGAACGTGTTTGATGTACTACAGGATCTATCCGAGAGTATCGGAGGATCACCCGGACCGCAGCTGGATGCTGCAGATGGGCAGCCTGAGCCCATTGTCCACGACCTGCACCAGTCGCTTGTGGAGCTTCTGGAACGGCCGGAGATCCTGAGTTTGCACGCCGTGCGCCGTGTCGGTCGCGAGCGGCAGTTGCATCTTAAGGTCCGTGCCCTATGCGGGGAAGTGGAAAAGGTTTTCGACGTGTTGGTCGACACGGGAGCTCAAGTCAGCTTGGTCAAGGCTGGCCTACTTCCACCAGAGTGTCTGACCGACAGTCGGAAGCCTGTCAGGCTAAAGGTGGCGAACGGCCAGTACATGGTGGGAGGCACGAAGGAAGCGGCCATTGGGCTGCAGTTCGTGAACCATCGTGAGCTGAGCCGCCCAGACCTCGGCAAGGAAATCCTCCTGCACGGTAGCTTCTACGAGGCCGAGATGGACTGGGACATGATCGTCGGGTACGACTTCATGATGGAGACGGACTCCGGCGTCCTCCCGGCCCAGGCCTCCATGACCCTGTACCAGGACGACCAGCTCTCGTGGCTTTCGTCACCTGAGCACCATGTGGAATGCCAATGGATCCACCCCGAACGCAATCAGCTCGAAGTGGCCGCGCTGGACACTGAGCCTACTGGGCCAGCGAACCAGGAGTACGGCGTAAGGCCGGAAGTGGCGTACCGAGTGGTCGCGGACCTGGGAGCGTCGGATCTGGCCCTGGATGCGTTCTCTTCAGGAACCTCCGCCCATCTGCGGGTATGTGAGAAGTACTGGAGCGCCCAGGACTCCGCGTGGAAGAAGCACTGGGGTCCGCATCAGGGATTGATGTGGATCCATTGCCCCCGTTGGGACATTCCAAGAGCGATAGCGAAGATTCGCAAGGACCGCTCCAAGGCAGTGCTGGTTGTTCCTATGGGATGCACCGAGGAGGAAAGTACCCGACATTGGGTAGCCTCATTGACCAACATGACCTTGAACAAGGTCGTCCTACCGGCTGGAGAGAGTGTCTATCAGGACGCTAAGGGACAGCCCATGCCACCCCAGAGATGGCCAACAGAATTCCACTATGTGGATGGGGGCCTTGATCAGGCCGACACCACGGACTTCGTGTGCGTCAACCGCATCATAGCAGAGCCATGGCGGCAATGCTTTGCGGTTCCCCCTGTTGACATCGAAGAATCGGACTCCGAAGACCCCCTCACTGAAGAGGAGTGGGATCTGGTTCAGGGGTATATGGATCAGCCCTTTCACGACTGGGGAAACCAGCGTGAGGGCAAAGGCCAGGACAAAGCCTGGTGGGAAGTGGACTCAATCGTCTCCGGTTCCTATGACGGGAATACCTTCGTGCAGAGGGTGCTGGATCACATGTCCAGCCAAGACGAGCCGCCTGGCGGTAACCCACCCACCTACGGCGATCTGTTCCGAGGCAAGACCAGAGATGGCCCTTTGGGCCACCTGGGAAGACCACCTGAGCCGAAAGCGAGCGGGGTCGCTACCCCTCAAGTAAGCTCCGTGGTTCAAGTGCCCGGAAAAGCCAAGGCGGAGTCCGATGACTGCCCCAAGATCCAGGCGTTGAGGGCCAGGCTGAAGCAGAAGTATGGCGAGACCTTCTTCAGCGGCAAACCTGTGTTCCCCCCACCGGTGCGTGGACCGTATGGCGAGGCCAAGATACGACTGAAGCAGGACCCCCGTGTGTATCGTCACCGGGAGTTTGCCCTGAGGGGCGAGAGGAAAGAGGCCATGGAGAAGATCCTCCGTGACTTCATCCAGAGAGGCTGGCTTGAGCCGTGCCACTCCGAGTGGGCCTCTCCCTGCTTCGTCGTCCCCAAGAAGGTTGCCGGTGAGTGGCGGCTCGTGGTCGACTACCGCGGCCTGAACGCCCAAACGCAGCACGACAGCTATACGCTGCCCCTCATTGAGGACATGCTGCAAAAGCAACACCGGCGGAGGATCTTCACGGTGATTGACCTGAAACATGGTTATCATCAGATGCCTCTCGCCGAGGAGTCCCGTGCCTGCACAGCCATGAGCACCCCACTTGGACCTCTCCAGTGGAAGGTGATGCCCATGGGCGTTACCAACGGCAATGCGGCTTTTCAGCGGATGCTGGAGAACCTGCTTGAGCCGGTGCGCGACTGTGCGGACCCCTTCGTGGACGATGTGATCATCGCGTCCGGGGACCCCAGCATGAGCTACGAGGAGCTCCTGGAGGCACACGAGAGGGACGTCACTCGAGTGCTGGACCTTCTGGTCCGGCACAAACTCACGGGCAGCAGTGACAAGGCCACCATTGCGGTAAGCGAGGTGGTCTTCGCTGGCCACGTAGTCGGGAACGGGCAGCGAAAGCCCATACCTGGCAAGGTGGCTGCGATCGAGCACTGGGAAAAGCCCAAAACGGTCTCTGAGCTACGGGCGTACTTGGGGTTCTGCAATTACTACTCGGGGTATATCAAAATGTATGCCGAGTATGCAGCCCCCATGACGACCATGCTCAAGGGCAACCGAGAGGAGACCAAGAAGGGGTCCAAGAAGGCTCTGGTCTGGACTGAAGAGTCTGACCGGGCCTTTGAGGGGATGAAGCAGGCGCTGCTATCCGCAGTGGGTCTGCACCTCGTGGATCCCGACCGAGGGTTCGTCCTGCGCACCGACGCTTCCGACTACGCCATTGGGGCTGTGTTGGAGCAAGTGCTTGACGATGGGAGGCACGTGCCCGTGGCCTTCTGGAGCCGAGTCCTGGCGGAAGGCCAGAGACGGACGTGGACGCCCCGTGAAAAGGAGGCGTATGCCATCGTCATGGCTCTCAGGAAATGGGCTGGGTACATAGCCCTCCATCCCGTCACCGTCTGCACCGACCATCAGAGTCTGCAGTCGTGGCACAAGGAGCACGTGGACACCCCCTCAGGTCCCGCCTCCCGACGGGCAAGATGGCACGAGACCTTGGCCAAGTTCGACCTTACGGTTGTTTATATTCCTGGAAAGGATAACACCGTGGCGGACTGTCTCAGTAGGTGGGCCTATCCCGCCAGCAAGGGCATGCAGGATATCTCTGCCCATGGCGATGAGGCTGAGACCGCTGAAGCCAAGAGGATCATTGACATGGAGCGCCTGATGGAGGAGGAGGGTGCCAAATGCTTCGTCGTCATGGCCGCAGATGCCCCCCTCGCTTCGAGGGTGAGCAGAACGGTCAGTGTACTCGCCCCTGTGGGTGCCGCGGGCGGAAGGCCCGGTCCGGCACCCCCTGTGGGAGTGGAGTCCGACAAGCACCTCTTCCCAGAGTCTTGCCTCCAGGACGACTGGACCGACGATTACGCCAAGTCTGAGGCCTTTGCGGCCGAGTATAGGGCTGTGACCGACCCTGATGACGGGCAGAAGTGGCCAAAGGGGCTGACTGAGGAAGATGGCAAGCTCTACCGGAATGGTAAGCTGCTAGTCCCAGAGTCCCGGGTGCTCGAGCTGTGTGAAGCTTGGCACCACCACATGCTGCACCCAGGGGTCAAGAAGCAAGCTCTTGACATGCAGCGTCGGTTCGAGATCGACCATATCGTTCTCTACACCGCCATCAAGAAGGTCAGGAAGGGTTGCTCGGTCTGTCAGGCCTGCAATCCCGACAACCGGAACGTCAAGGGGGAACCCCAATGGACCCCGGTTCCTGACCAGCCCATGGAGAGCGTGGCCATGGACGTCTTCTCCATGCCCGAAGTGCACATTGGCAAAGAGACCTTTGACTGTGTGGTTCTCTGTGTGGACCGCCACAGCGGCTACGTTGTAGCCGTTCCGGCACGCAAAAAGGGGTTGCTTGCCAAGGAAGTGGCAGTCATGATGATTCGTCATTGGCTGACCGTCTTTGACATCCCCCGCACCATTTGCAGTGACCGAGGGCCCCAGTTTACTGGTGGCTGGTTCAAGGCTATGTGTTCCCTCATGGGGATACGACATGCCAAGAGCGTTGCCTATCTCAGCCGGTCTAACGGCCGTGCTGAAGTGGCTGGACGGCAGCTGTTCGAGAAGCTGCGCAAGATCCACATCACCAATCCACGGCGGAACTGGTTCGAGGAGATGTGGCCTGCTCTGAAGGCCCATCATGACACCCCCACTCCGGGCGGTTTGTCCCCTCACCAGATTCTGTTTGGCAGGGACCCCCTGGGTAGGGGACTTCCCTTGTCTGGTGATGGCATGGCTATGGATGCCAAGGAGTTCTTCGCGCGGCAAGAGCAAACGGCGCGGGACATCCGCCAGCAGCTTGAGAAGGAGCATGCTGAGCGTCAGAAGTCCGCCCCGAGCTCGACAGCGCAGAAGTTCAGGGTGGGAGACCCGGTGTGGGTGATCAGACCCCGCCCCATGGGCACCCACCGCACCAAGACCTGGTTCACACCCGGCGAGGTGGTCCGCAGGATTGGTGAGGACACCTACCGCGTCAAGGTGGGTCACGGACAGTTCCGGGAGCGCCACGAGAGTCAACTTCGTGCGCGGGAACCCGACCTCCGTGGCCGACATGTGTCCCTGGACTATGCCAGACATGAGGCCGACTCGGACGACGACTATGCTGAGCAGGACGACTATACTGTCGAGAAGATCCTGGCTCAGCGTCCGAAGGCCTCGGCACCCGGAGGCCTGGAGTTCAAGGTTCGTTGGCGAGGCTATGGGCCGTCCCACGACACCTGGGAACCCGTCTCCTCATTCGTGCCGCGGGTCAATACTCCCTTCATGGAGTACATCCGCAAGCACAAGACCAAGATCCATGTCTCGGACTTGGCAGCACTCACCCGGGCGATTGCAGCCAGGGGTGCCTGATCAGCGCCCTGGGCTCTCCCCTGATGTGCCTTGAGGCGCTTGTGAGGCCGACGAACCGTCCCTTACTTGCTTGCTCTCTTCCATCTTTCGGTGACAGAGTGGCCATATACCCCCCCCTGCTGAATCCAGAGGAGGATGGCCCCTCTTTTCTTCTATTCGTCACTCCCCCCCCCCTGCTGAATCCTTGGGAAACCAGGTAGGGCGACTGACCTTCATATTTTTGAGCTCTTGGGGCCTTGAAGCCTTCCCTATTGGGCTAGGATTTAGAGGCGTGGGAGTGAACACATTTTTGGGGTTTATGTAGTGACTTGTGACATATGGCATTCAGCCATCTCATTTGACCTGGTTCAGGGCAATATGTTGGTGAGTCAAGGGAAGGTCTTGAGTCCAGGGAATGAGGGGTTTATGGCTGTGAATGTGTATGTTTACCTCTTTCCCCAACTTTGCTTTATTTGTGTTTATATGCCAATTTCAGGGCTTTCTTCCTTGGTGCAATTCTTGTACTGAAGCGGTACCCAGAACCCCATGGCCAGGTTACGGCATACAACCGGTCTCCGGTCCACTAACCCCATGCACGGCGTGTTCCATGCCGTGAAGCCCCGCATCGGCAACCGATGCACCGCCAGCGGAGATTTGGGTATCAGAATATCAGGAATCAACAGGGTTTTATTTTCATATTGTTTCCGTCAATTTTTATGCTTCCGTTCCGATACTCACTGTTTTGACTGCTGGCGGTTGGTTCGCGACTTTACCGTAACCGCCAGTTTAACTGTTTATAATGGAAATTTTAACGTTATCCGTCACGAAGGCTCCAAAGTCGCCAGGAACTGCATGGATGCTTCCGCAATTTTCATAATTAATACTCGCAACCTTAATCCGAATTTTTCAGGATGTCGAAATCGGATTTTCGACTTCGACATCGCCGCACTTGATTTGACCTCTTTCGAGTGGACCTACGTGCTTCCGTATGCACGAATCAACTTCCCTTTTATCCTGCCCTCCATTTGTCTTAAAGATATGGGCAAAACAAAGTTGATTCGTGAGGCCACTTGTGAAGGTCATATCTCGTGCCGCTTGCGAGTATTGACGATAAGGAAACGTGGGATGTATTCACAATACTCCCGACGTAATTTAGGAAGCTTCATATGCCTTGCGTTTCTACACATGCGCGCTAGTGTAATGGATCATGGTCAAGAGGGTAGAGTTTGCGTTATAACTCTATGACCATGATATTGCGTGCGTTAAGATAACTTTCGAGTGTAGCGCGCAAGTGTTGGTGTTGCATAGGAACTCTCCTTGAGTTCCTATGAGCGATTGACACAAAGTTATGCCCTTGGAGGGGCATGACATATCGTGGTGGGAGCTACATTTTTGGGCAATATTTGGTATGTGCCATGTGTTGTGTTGCGTGCCCATTTGGCGGGCCCATTGCTCCAAGACAAGCCCGCCAATGGACCTCATATTGTGCAAGCCCCTTCTCCGTACTCCCTACGGTCAATTGCAAGCCTAACCTTCGTGAAGGGAAGCTTGTGTGGTGATCCCGAAGCGATGCGTTGGGAGCAAGGTGTGTATTTTACATTTTTCCATATTTTCATGTGCCCACTTGGGAAGCAGCGCTCGTAACCTTTCAAGGCGCCCCAAGTGGAGCACATACGTGGGATCGAAGGTCATTGGTGTCAAGTCATTGTGTTTAGAAGGATTAAGTGATTGCACGATCCAAGCCAAAGATATTATAATATAATTATGCGCCTTTCAAGGCACTTTGGTTTGTCTTTGTGCCAATTTTGCCATTTTTGGCCCGTCATGATGTCAAGTGGCGACCGTGTATTTCAACGTTGCGCTCAATTGACATCATGACCCAAGTATGATATGAGGGTACATACTTCGGTGCCCAACATATCTTGGACCCGGCGAATAGCTCCTCTTAGGCTTGGCATACCGTGGCCGCCATGTTGGCAATTTGGGACTATCCCAAATCATGGGCCCACTTGGCGACCCTGCCATTCCCAATACCGGAGGAGTTGGGCGACGCCCCAAAGATATGTTGGACACATATGACTTGACATCAATCCTATGGCACACTCCGGTCCAAGTCGGGCACGTGCCTCCTTTGCCCTAACCATGAGCGTGCGCAATTTTGGCCATTTTGAGCATTTTTCCACTTTTGCTGCCCGCCGTGCCCCATGTTCTAACCTTCGTGCACGCCGGACGCATGGACCAATGGACCATATATGACATGGGTGTTATGGGTAATGGTCCCCATGGTCCACACACCACGTGGGCGAAGCGGAGCCGCCTTCGTTGAGGCGCTAGGCCAAATTGAGTATGGGCAATTTTGCCATTTTTGCATTTGTGGACCCAATTGGGATCGCCACCACGCCGAGTGGCATGGAGATCTTTGAGAGCCAAGGGCATGGGAGTCTCCGTTGGACTCCCGGTGGATCACGTATGGAATGCCGGATCCGATCTCCAAGCCGGCGTGGAGATATACTATTGGGAGCACACTGAATTTTGGCTCATTTCAAGCAGGCAAAATGACCCAATTTTGGGACCCCTATTTCCCCCTTCCGTGTGGTCAATTGGCGGCCCCATTTCTCTAAGCCCATAGGGAGCCCGGACCTAAATCCAAGTTGTACACTCAGATATGAGTCTTAGGTCCTGCCTCCTACCCTGTGAGCCATTGGCCTCACCTTGGCCGAGCGAGCCGCGCGTGGGAATGACGCCAATTTTGGTGATTTTGGCATCATGACCCCACTTGACTCATCCGTGTTGCCCTGATGCCGGGACCTCAGAGGGAACCAGGTTGGGTGAGGGCTCCAGGGAGTTCGCACTCGAAGGGCATAGGGTCAGTTGCCTCGTCCCTACCTCTGGCGGGTCCGGACGAGGGGTCAAATTTGGAGTTTTTCAAGCCAATTTCAGTTTGGGCCGAAACAGCCCATTTTCAGCTACCAACTCCTGGGTGATAATGGCGGGGCCATATCTCTGGCTCAGAGTGGAGTTGGGACCTGCCGTTAAGGGAGCATAGGGAGCCACTGTCGGTTGGCCTTGGAACCCATTGGTTCCCAGGAACTCGCCTGTGGCTGTGCGGGACACCTCTCCCATTGGCAGGGTTTCAGGGTCCGGACTGAGCAGGGCATGGGTTGTGTTTGAGCCCCCGCCCCCATCAGCCACTGAGAGGGTCGGACCTGGGATTGGGATATGAGTCGGGACTGAGTGTCTATTGTCCCTTGATGCCCTTACCCCAGTCCAGTCTTAACCCCATGTGTACATATCCTGATGTGTTGCTGTACATACTTTCGTTCCCTCTTTGCAGAGTGGCAAGGATTCTGAAACGCTTTGTCACATGACACAGGCGTATTGATGCCCTTGTGAGCGTAGTGCCTTGCCTGCCTGCTCACTTGTGCGTGTCACCGCAGCGTCCCGTGGCCGGCCCCCCACGGGAACGCGTCAGTACATGCCCGCCACCGTGGGAATACCGGTGTGCTGAACGAAAGCCCGCAGCCTGATTTGGATTGTGAATTGGGTTATTGTTGGATTTGTGGGATCTGGTTGCCATTCAGGGTTGAAGGAGGATTGTATTTTCTATTTTCTATATTTTTGGTTTTGGACCCTGGATTTTGATAAATGCAAGCATTGATCCGGAGCAAGTCAGCGGGGATTACTGGCGGAAGGGGCACAGCGGGGGCCGGTCCTGGTAGGGACCTTCTTTATGGTAGCAGACGCTTACCTGCTGCCCCTACCAACCGCCGACCCGGGGACTTGGGCCCTCATGAGCCCTGCCCAAGTACGCCCCGGGTGCGTATTGTGGACTCGGTGGAGACCACGCCGGAGATTAGAGCCATAGAAGGACCGAGACGTTCAAGAGCATGGCGAACTCCGGAATTTGAAGCCCGAAGAGAAGAACGACACTCGGGAAGAGGAGGACGTGACATGGAGGACCTCGTCTCCATGTGTGAGCGTCGCTGCCGAAAGGCATGCAACCTCCGCTCCGCCGCGGAGGACTCTGATGAGGCATGCCATTCAGGCAGCAGTGGAGGACGGGCCCGGCGCTACCGGAAGCGCGGGTCACCCAAGTCCGCGGCAAGGGACGCCGGGGCCCTGGACACGGACCCCAGCCCGGTCAGGCTGTGGGACTCCGAGGGGCACTCCGAGGGCTATCGGACAGCCCACGAGCCACCTTCGGAGCCGGAGATGTCCGCGCCGATCGCCAGGGCGCATACGGCCCCCGAGCCCGCCCTGCAGCACGACGCCGAGGGCTTGGAGAGGCCAGCCAGGGCCCGGACGGCACCTGTGCCCCGGCACACGGGCCCAGAGACGGACGCCATAGGCGATACGCCTATGGGCGATGAGTCTGAGGTGCCGGGAACCGCGGGATGTGCTGAATCCGGCGGAAAGCACGCTGCGTGCCACTGCGAGCACGTGTCCTTCCTCATGGGCAAGTACCCGAAGATGGGGATGGACGCCATCGTGAACCATCTTGACCGCCTGGACAACGCCAAGGATGCTCTAGAGGAGGACGTCGCGGGGATCCTGGACGACCAGTCGGCCGCGGAGAACCACATGGAGGAGCTGCGAGCGGATCAGGCCCGGTACCGGGAGAATCTGGAGCTGGCCCTGCAGAAGCAGCAGCAAGTGGTGGACAGCCTCCTCCACTTAGTGGAGGACATGTCGGGACGCCTGAGAAGGCTAGAGGAGCGACAGCCCCTCGCCTCGGGTCCGGAGCTCCGGCAAAGCCGGCCGCGGTAGAGCTGGTGGAGCGGGTTAAGACCCTCAGGAGCGCCATGGAGAAACCCATGGGCGGCCCTGCAGAGGCACCCTACGCGCCTCCGCGTGTTGACCCGGGTGCGCTGCCGTTTGTTCCCCTGTTCAGCGAGTCAACAATGCTCGGGGAACACACGGCACCGGCTGGGTCCAGGCGGGAAGGGCACGTAGCCACGGACCCGAGGAGCCTGACGGTGCAGATGTCCCACGCCGCCCAGGATCTACCGCCATCCACGACTACCTATGCAGTTTATGCGGAAGAGGAGATCCAGAACCAGACCACGCAGGGGCAAACCATGGGAAGGGCCGACGGACATGGTCGAGGGCATCCAAGCGGAAATCTGTGGGCGAAGGACCCCAATACGGGGATATGGACGGCCGATGGAAGAAGTCCTTCCCGCATTCCAAACCCCATGGGTTCAGACCCAACTGGACCGCACTCCATGGAGGAGAGGGATGTACGGGGAGTGTACTCAAACCCCCCGGCCACAGGTGGTATCCGTCTCGGTGGAGTGGTGGCTGGAGACGTCGGAGACGCCATCAGGATCGACGACCTCAGGGGAATCAAAATCCCCTATTATGACGGGAACCCGTCCAACCTGGATGACTTCATCCTGGACTGGGAGGACTTCGCCGAGGAGGTCGTCGGCAAGATGCGGGGAGCGCCGCGGGACAAGTGGGTATGCCGGACATTCCCACACCGGCTGGCGCAGGACCTCAAGGAGGAGCTGCGGGATCAGATCCGGGAAGGATTGATCCGCACGGAGCAGGCCTGCCTCCAGTGGCTGGAGGATGAGGAGCGGGTGGACGCTCCTAACCAGAAGCTGGAGGACCTGTGGTCCATTCCACTGCCGCTGGACCGCGGTGAGTTGCGGGTCCGGGAGTGGAACCGGTATCTGCGGAAGTACCGCAGATGCCTCAAGTTGGTGGAAGACTGGAACGAGGCCAGTGAGATCCGCCACTTGCTGAAGGACGTCCTCCCCGGCAGCTGGAAGAGGAGAGTGGAGGACGAGGAGAAGAAGCGCGCCAAGCGACGGGTGGCGGTGAGGATTATGGCGGCGGAGGATACCCATGCGGGTATCATGGAGTTCTTCAGGAGGAACCTGGGCGAACCCGACCGGATGTTGGGCCTGAAGAACGCCGTGTACGTGGAGGTATTCGGGGACTCCATGGGGCAAAGGTTGCTGCGCCTCAACAACGTGGAGTGGAGGCGCGGGGAGCCGCTGAAGATGCAAGTCATCTTCGCTCGCATGAGCCTGGACGAGATCGTGAAGTACATCACGGTGGAGTTGAAGCTCAATGCGAAGAACGAGGCCCACGTGCAGGATCGGCATGGTCATGGACAACGAGGACACCGAGACGACCGCCATCATCGGGAGATCCAGGAGGACACGGCCAACTCCGCGGAGGATGGAAGTGGAAGTGGCCAAGATCACTGGTCCCGGGAGGATCACGAGGAGGCCCATTTCTTCGCGTTCGTGGCGCACAACGTGAAGAACCATGGGCAGGATCGGTCCAGATGGAGCCAGGTGGGACCCAGGAAGAACAGAGAAGGACCAAGGAGGATCGGGAACCCACCGCTCTCGTTCCGAGAGTACAGGTCTCAGCACGATGGGTGCTGGGTCTGTTATGGCAAGGGACACAACCATGCACACGACCACCGTCAGTGCAAGGTGTATGAGGCGGACAAGAAGGCCTACTTCGCCGCTCACCCCGAGAAGAAGCCCAAGGAGCAGCGGATTTCCGACTGGAAGGTGAAGGGCGGAGACGGGGGAAAAGGCCAAGGCAAAGGCCAAGGAAAAGGCGGAGGAAGAGGCTATGGTGGTGGACCTGGTCAAGACCGACGAGTGAGGTCGATCGAGGAAGTTGCTGAGGACATGTTGAGGACGTTGGCGGAACTCAAAGCCCAGCAAAGTGGAGGACAAAGTCCTGGCGGATCGCAGCCGGAAGGGGCTGCGGGAAGCCAAGTCTAGAGGAGCCCCCACGGGAGTGGGACCTCGGAGGTCTCTCCTCCGAAAATCAGTGGAATCCCTGAGAAGGCGAAGGCACATCGGGTGCCGAAGAAGGCTCCAGAAGAGCCAAAACCACTGAGTTTCGCCACTCCCAAACCCCTGGAGCGCCCTGCCAAGGGAAGTACATGTGGGTACGGGACATGGCAAGAAGGAAGGAGCGACCACGGAGAGCCCCGTGGACGGGCAGGACCAACCCAAGATCTACACCATCCGTGACCATACCCTTGAAGTCCTGATGCACCCGGACGTGCTAGAGTTGCATGCCGTGAGAGTCGTCCATACACCTCATGGCGACGAGCGGCAGTTGCACTTGAAAGTGCGAGTACGGTGCGGACGAGAGGAGAAGGTGGTGGATGTGTTGGTGGATACGGGTGCCCAGGTGAGCCTGGTCCGGAGAGGGTTGTTCAAGGAGGAATTCCTGCAGCCCAGCCGGAGACCGGTCCGCCTGAAGGTCGCCAACGGAGAGATTATGGGTGGTGGCACCCATGAGGCCACTATCAGTATGGAATTCTGGGAACATGAGCGCTTGAACCGCCCTGATCAGGCGAAGAGAAGCACTCTATCCGGGAACTTCTACGTGGCCGACATTACTGATTGGGATATGATCATGGGGTACGACTTCATGGTGGCCAACGCCATTGGAGCCCTTCCCCATCGCGCAACGCTGGTCCGGGAGGACGACGAATGCCTAACATGGCTGTCCACGGATTATGCGTGCGGGTCATCCCAATGGAATGCTGAGGAAGAGGATCGGATCGTCCGAGGGCTGCAAGCTGTGGGTGCCAAGTCCAGAGGAGACCGTGGAGTTCAGCTCACGGAGTATGGAATGGCGCCGCAAGTGTACACCAGGATGATTCAGACGCTGGGAGCTGAAGTGCCCGAGACGGACGTCTTCGCTTCCCGGGATGCCACACTTCTGCGGAAGTGTAGGAGGCATTGGCATCGAGGAGACTCAGCCTGGCACAGGCATTGGGGTTTGAAGGAGTGGGGACCCATGTATTGGCATGGCTCCCTGGATAACACCAGACGTACGGTGGAGAAGATCATCGCGGATAGGGCGAAGGGGATCCTGGTCATAACCGGCATAGGATCCACCCCATGTCCGCTGGAGGGTCTCAAGTCGACGCTGGACTCCATCACCCTGAACGAGATGTCATTCGGGCCAGAGGAGGAGCTGTTCATCGACGCCAAGGGTGTATCAATGCCCTCCCCGGGTCAAGCGTGGGGTACCAAGGCTTTCCTGGTGGATGGGGCGCAAGCCCAGCCCACGGGTGATGAAGCATTCATCCGTAGGGTGGAGGCGGTGCCCATGAAGGTCATGTTTGAGCCCAAGGAGGGGACGGATCAGCCAATTGATGGCATTGACGTCCTGTCCCACGCCGAGATCGACGACGTCGTCAACTACATGCGGATGGGGATGCACGACCGTGTGGCAGCCAAGAAGAGGCGGGCCATGGTCACATCTCCGCATTGGTGGGATGACAAGATGTTGGTCACCGGCAAGTACGAGAAGGACGAGTTCGTGGCGAGGGTCATGGACCACATCGCGGACCAATACGATGGTCCGGTTGGGTCGGACCCACCAACGTGGGATTTTCCAAGAATGGGTGCCGATAGCGACAGTCACCAGCCCGATGCCGCAAATTTTCGAAGATTATCGGTGGGAAGAGCTCCCCACGACGATGAAGACGGCATATCGGACGAGGAGAAGTCGGAATCGGACCCAGAAGAGGCCTACACCGCAGTGCGGTCTGTAGTATCTATACCGAAGCAAGCGGCTGAGGAGGCCCAGGAGAACCCGAAGGTCGCCGAGCTGAAGGAGAGGCTGATCAAGGCCTATCCGCGGCTATTCAGTGGCGTCGCCAACAAGAACCCTCCAGATCGCGGGAGGTTTGGTACAGCGAAGATCAAGCTGAAGCCGAACCCGAAGATCTATCGTCATCGGGAGTACCAACTTCAGGGCGATCGGGCCGAGGCCATGAAGAAGCTGCTGGCCGAGTTCATTGAGCGGGGATGGATCGAACCCTCCGACAGTGAATGGGCCAGCCCAGCCTTCATCGTACCCAAGAAGGAGAAGGGCGAGTGGAGGTTGGTGGTGGATTACAGGGGTTTGAACGAGCAGACCGAGCACGACTCGTACTCGCTTCCCCTGATCGACTCCATCCTCCAAAAGCAACAGAAAAAGCGGATCTTCACGGTGTTGGACCTGAAACACGGTTACCACCAGATGCCGCTACACCCGGACTCCAGGCCCTGCACAGCGATGTCGACGCCGCTTGGGCCCATGCAGTGGAAAGTGGTGCCTATGGGTGCCAAGAATGGCAACGCCGTTTTCCAGCGCATGATGGAGGACCTACTCGGTCCTGTCCGGGACTGTGCCGATCCCTTCGTGGATGACATCATCATCGGGTCCGGCACGGAGAACATGACTGAGGACGAGCTCATCGACGCGCATGAGAAGGATCTGCGCCGAGTGCTCAGCGAGTTGGACAAACACAACATGGTGTGCAAGCCCACCAAAGCCTCACTATTCGTGAAGGAAGTGGAGTTCGCGGGTCACGTGGTTGGTCACGGGCAACGCCGTCCCATGCCTGGGAAGCTGGCGTCCCTGCACCACTGGGAGAAGCCCCAAACCATCAGCGAACTCCGGTCCTTCATGGGGTTCTGCAACTACTATTCGGGCTATGTCCGGATGTATGCAGAACTCTCGGGGCCGCTGCACAAGATGCTGCAAGTGGGCAAGTTCGATGGCCGGAAGGGGAGCAAGAAGAAGCTTGCCTGGACCCCTGAGGCTGAGGATGCGTTCAACCGCCTGAAGGAGCGACTCCTGGGGCAGTTGGGGTTGTTCCTGGTGGACCCGGACAAGGGATTCGTGCTACGGACAGACGCCTCGGACTATGCCGTGGGGGCAGTCCTCGAGCAAGTCCGGGACGACGGGACTCATGTTCCCGTGGCGTTTTGGAGCAGAATCCTGGCCGAGGGCCAACGCCGAACATGGACCGCAAGGGAGAAGGAGACATACGCCATTGTATGTGCGCTCAGGAAGTGGTCTGGCCACATCGGACTGCAGCCGATGGTGGTTTGCACGGACCACCAGTCCCTACAGAGCTGGCACAAGGAGCATGTCGACACCCCCTCAGGACCAGCGGCTAGGAGGGCCCGATGGCACGAGACGTTCGCCAAGTTCGACCTCAGCGTCGTGTATATCCCGGGGAAGGACAACACTGTGGCAGATTGCCTCAGTCGCTGGGCCTACCCCGCGGGCAAGGCTTGGATGGACATATCCAGCCATGGAGACGCCGAGGAGACCGAGGAGGCCAAGCGCATCATCGAGATGGAGAAGGTCATGGAGCAGGAGGGGGTCAAGTGCTTTGTGGTGATGGCAAACCATACAGACCTGGCCAAGTTCCGGGGTGCCCGCGTCCAAGCTATTCGAGAGGAAACCCTCGAGCAATGGATGGTGGCCCCTGTAGAGCTAGTCAAGTCGGTGCTCACAGAGGACTGGTCGGATGACTACGCGGCATCCGAGCACTGGAGCAAGTACTGGAATGCCGTGAGCGCCCCGTCGGACGACGAATGGCCCGAGGGCTTGACCGAGGATGGCGACAAGTTGTTCCTCAAGGACAAGCTGCTGGTGCCCGAGAACCGAGTGGAGGAGCTCATTGACCATTGGCACAACGCCCAGCTCATGCATCCTGGCCGGGACAAGATGCAGCAGGACCTGGAGTGGCGTTTCAAGTTCCCTCCGGGGTACTACGCCATCCTGGATAGGTACTGCAGCGGCTGTGCCGTGTGTCGGGCCACGAAGAGCCCTAACCACTCCACAGCGGGCAACCCGGTGTATACGGCTATACCGGAGGCCCCTATGCGGTCCGTGGCCATGGATGTATTCGCCATGCCTGAGGTCACCGTAGACGGAGAGACCTACGACTGTGTCATCCTGGCGGTGGACAGGCACAGCGGGTATATCGTGGCAGTCCCGGGCAAGAAGTCCAAGAAGAAGGACAAGAAGGACAAGCATGGAGTGGGGCTGCAGGCCAACACCGTCGCTAATGCCATGATCAGGCATTGGCTGACGGTTTTCGATGTCCCAGCTGTCATCTGCAGCGATCGGGGCAGTCAATTCGTGGGGACGTGGTTCAAGACGATGTGCAAGCACATGGGGATTCGGCATGCCAAGACCGTGGCGTACCACAGCCGGTCGAATGGCCGTGCTGAAGTGGCCGGGCGGCAGATGTTCGAGAAGTTCCGCCAGCTGCACATTGACGAACCGGGCCGGAACTGGTATAACTCGCTGTGGAGAGTGCTCCAGGCGTATCACGACCTTCCGGGACCCACTGGACTATCGCCCCATCGCATCCTGTTCCTACGGGATCGAGTGTCACGCACTCTCCCGTGGATGAACCATGGCAAAGTGGCCCGGGATGCGAATGCCATGATGGCTGAGGCGGACGACACGGCGGCCAAAGTGTGTAAGGCACTTCAGGACGAGCATGACAAGAGGGCCAAGTACTTCAAGCAAGGAAAAGTCCAGAAGTATGCTCTTCAAGACACCGTGTGGGTGGAGCGGCACCACAAGGATGTCCTGTCCAGGCATCGGCAGGCATCTTGGTATGTGCCGGGGGTAGTCGTGCGGAAGGTCGGGCAGGACGTGTATGCGGTTCGTGTGGGGGATAACAAGGTCCTGGACCGCGACCATACCCAGCTTCGTCCCCGAGCACCAGACCCCAGCGGACGTCCCGTCACCTTCGAGTTCACGGCCGGCGATGTGGAGTCGGACGATGAGGGTGAGGACGACGATTTCACCGCGGAGAAGATCCTGGCGGACAAGCCGGACCCGGGGACGCCTGGGGGGAGGCTTTATAAAGTCCGATGGAAGGGATTCGCCGCGTCCAGGGACTCGTGGGAACCTCCGAGCAGTTTCGTGCCGAGGTATACCACGGTCTGGATGGACTACCTAAAGAAAAAGGGTATTTCTTTGGATGTCAAGGACGTATTGGTCCATTTGGTTGCTGCTATAGCACCGTAATGGATCCCCCCTTGGCATTTTGTTTGTTTCTGTGATTGGGGAGACAAGTGAGGGCGTTCATCCGGGGATTTTTCGGCCTTGATCGGCCATATACCCCCTTCACTCGATCTCCACATATATATTGCATTGTGGTATACTTATTTAGGTCGACCGACGACGTTTTTCTATCTTTGATCCCCTTGGTCCATGTTGTAGATCAAGAGGAGACCGGATATGGCGTAGGGCGCTGATTATCAGTGTCCTCAGCCCTCCCTTGGGGCATGGGGGACGCCTACGACGTGTGTGGGGCCTCCATGTGTCCTTGGGACATGGAGGGGGGGTTTGGAGCCCATTGGGGTCCTCCCGTCCTCTCTTCATTGATTTCCGAGCGGATACAACGCTCTGAGAAGGGGGGTGAAGCCGGTTCGGACCCCCGTGGCCATCTTGGGGTCACTTGGGGTGTGTATCTATGTGCCGGCAAGCCGCCATTGGCTGATATCATACTCTCCCATCCACCTGAACTAACCCGATTTGATAGTGTGATAGGTTTGGCCATTCCGGCTATGAGCGGCCATATTCAGAACCGAGGCACCGCCAGCGGAGATTTATATAGCAGAATATCAGGAATCAACAGGGTTTTATTATCATAATGTTTCCGTAATTTTTCAGCCTTTCGTTCTGATGGTCAATGTATCGGCGACTGTCAGTTGGCTCGCGATTTTGCGTTAACCGATTGGTTAACTGTTATTTCCAGATATTTTGGCGGAAACGTTTCTGAAGGGTCAGATTTCATCTGTAAAGGGTTCGTTGCTTCCGCATTTTTCTAAATAAGCACTCGAAACTTTAATCCGAATTTTTCGTGATGTCGAAATCGGATTTTCGACTTCGACATCGCCGCACTTGATTTGGACTTCTTCGATTGGTTACACTCCTTTCCCTATGCCCGAATCAGGTTTCCCTTATACTTGCCACCCATTTGACTTGGAGATATAAGGGAAACAAAATCGAATCGTGGGATCACTTTGAAGAGCCATATCTACGCGCGAGTGTGAGGAATGAGAATTAGGAAATTTGGGTTGGAACTGCCTTGGTCTCAACTTAATTTAGGAAGCATCAAACGCCTTTGGTGCGCACACATGCCCGGTGTAGCAAGGGAAAAGGGTCAAGAAGGTATAAAGTGATATATAACTCTTGGACCGTGCAACCGAATATTTTAATGCGACTTTCGAGTGTGCCGCATGGGTGTTGGGGTTGCATAGCAACCTTCCTTGGGTTCCTACGTATTTTTAACGTGAAGTTATGTCAATGGAGGGACATGGCATATCATGGTGGGAGCTACATTTTGAGGGTATTTGTTATATGCATGGTATATGTTTGATATGCTCACGTCCATGTTATATATCTTCGTGTGGCCGAAGAGATGGGGAGCCATACGTGACAAGGGCTTTGCCCATGTCCCAATTGTGGAATTCAAAGCGCTAGACCAAGTCTACCGCGTATGTATTGCTCATGGTATGTTTGACAAAGAGATCCATGGGTGCACTCCCATTTTCATGGGGCATGTAGATATTAGTGGCGAAGGTATCTCCATGCGCCCGATTGGGGATCCAAGTGGGGGAATTGTTCGCAAATGGTTCCAATCATTTGTGTATTGAACCATGAGCGGATATCATGGGTGAGCATAGAGATATACTATCATGACAACTTTGTATTTGGTCATATTTTCATGTTTTTGACCTCAATTTTTGCTCATTTTTGCGTTTTGGGTACTCACCTGGTCAGCTAACAGCAAGAAGCCTATGGAGAGTCGAACCATGGTATGTTGTTCATATGTTGGCATATGCCTTGGAGTTGAACACCACCATATGCCGGATCATGAACTCCATTTGGCTTGGCGCACGAAGGATTTCAAGAATTGGTCTCAAGATCATGGGCTGACTTGGGCAGTGTGTGGCGCCCATATCCGAAAGGGTTTCGAGGGTAAAATGGGGATGTACATGGGCATTGGCCTTTGGTCTCTATCCTCCATGAATACTAGACTTCGATTCCATGCATGCTTTGAGCCTTCGGATAAGTAGTAACTTCAATTTTGAGCATATTTTTGATATATGGTCAATATGGTGTGAATTGGCAGTTTTTTGGCATGTTATGAGTTCAAACTCATAGGTCATTTCTCCAAGCCCATTCGACTCCAAGTCCATCCAAGGTTATGTCAGGGTGGGGCATGGTCCTGAGTGCCACTCTAGGCCATGACACGCCACCTTCCCTATTGGGCTAGGATTTAGAGGCGTGGGAGTGAACACATTTTTGGGGTTTATGTAGTGACTTGTGACATATGGCATTCAGCCATCTCATTTGACCTGGTTCAGGGCAATATGTTGGTGAGTCAAGGGAAGGTCTTGAGTCCAGGGAATGAGGGGTTTATGGCTGTGAATGTGTATGTTTACCTCTTTCCCCAACTTTGCTTTATTTGTGTTCATATGCCAATTTCAGGGCTTTCTTCCTTGGTGCAATTCTTGTACATGCCCGCCACCGTGGGAATACCGGTGTGCTGAACGAAAGCCCGCAGCCTGATTTGGATTGTGAATTGGGTTATTGTTCGAAGATTATCAAGATGACGTGCTGAGTGGGAAGTTGTGGAAAAACCCCCCAATTCGATGTGAAAATAGGGAAGCAAGGATTGAGATAATCGAAGGCTCCAAGGTTCACAAACAACGTCCATTCTATCTCCACGGCACCAAAGCAGATGCCCTACGAAAGATTATTGAGCGCAATCTCTATGAGTTCGCTTGGTTGGAGGGCTGCATGAGTTCTGAGTGGTGTTCAGCACCATTTACCGTGCCAAGACCCCCACCTGCTGACCAATCCAGCATAGATGCTTGGCGTCTATTGGTGGATTACAGAGCCCTGAATGCCGCCACAGTACCAGACGCGCATCCTCTTCCTTTAATTGAGAAGGAGATCGCCGCGAGAGCCAAAGGCAAGCTCTTTACTGTGTTGGATTTGCGCCATGGCTTTCATCAGATGCCCCTTCGAAAGGAGGATAGGCATTTGACGGCAATGTGCACGCCCTGTGGCACTGTCCAGTGGACTGTACTGCCGATGGGTCTGAAGAATGCGCCGTCGATGTTCCAGAAGATGATGGAGACTATTTTATTTCAGAAGCACAAGTCTCTGGATTTACAAGAATTCTGCAGCATCTACATCGACGACCTTCTGATTGCCACGCCGCTGGGAAACAACTTTGATGAGTGCCTGAAGTTGCACGAAGAACAGGTTCGAAAATTTCTCGAAGTCCTTCGACAAGAGAAGCTCGTGTGTGGACCCAAGAAGGGCAAAATGTTCCTCCAGAGTGTGGAATTTTGTGGCTCTGTCTTGGAAGATGGGACAAGAAGACCAGCCCCAGGAAAAATGGCTGCCCTGCAGCTCTAGGAAAGGCCTAAAACCATCACGCAGCTTCGTGCCTTTTTAGGCTGCTGCAATTACTACCACGAGTTCCTTCCTCTCTACGCCAAGTTCTCTGGTCCATTGACAGAGTTACTGAAGGTTGGCAAAATAGAAGGAAAGAAGGGATCTCAAGTCAAGCTCAAGTGGACGCCAGAATGTGAAGAAGCCTTTACTGGTCTCAAGGAAGCACTGGCAAATGTGGTTACATTAAAGACTCCGTGGTTAGATGGAAGACCTTTTTATATTCGTACAGACGCCAGTCGTTACGCCATTGGTGCTACGATCGAACAAGTCGATGACGAAGGTCACCATCATCCTCTGGCTTTCTGGTCTCGCAAGCTTACAACAAGACAGCGAAATTGGAGTCCAAGGGAACAAGAAGCCTACGCAATCCTTTGTGCCTTACGGCGTTATGAAGGTTGGATCTTGGGCCATCGCGTTGAGGTACTGACTGACCACAAGTCACTGGAGAGCTGGAGGACAAAACATGTGGATACCCCTGGTGGACCAGCTGGGAGAAGAGGCCGTTGGCATGAAACTCTCAGCAGATTTGACCTCCATGTGACTTACATTCCGGGTCGCTACAATACAGTGGCGGACGCCCTGAGTCGCTGGGCCTACCCAGCCTCAGAGGCTTACTCTGAAGTGAGTTTTCATGGGACAGCGACGGATAAAGCTGAAGTGATCGAGTTCGACAAGGAGGAACAAGCACTGATCAAGAAACATTGTCTCCAATGTTCGATTAAAAATCGGATGAAGGTGGATTTGGTCAGATGCAAGGAGATTACCAAGGCAGATCAGACTGCAGGAGTTAACTCTGACTCTGAGTCGTCGCTGCCACTCCTGAATGTGTTTCCTACGACGAGATCCAAAGCGAAATCCACGCTCCCTCCACAACAAAAGGACAAGGAAACTTCCTTCCTCTATGTGGATTGGACGAAGATGTACAAGGAGGACAGGTTCTTTGGGTCTGTATACCACAAGTTGAAAGGGGACAAGCCTTACGACTCTGAAGAGACGTCTGATTTCAAAATCCAAGGCGACAAGTTATTTTGGCAAGGACGGATTTGTGTTCCTGATTGTCTGATTGACCAATATGTCAAACATTGGCATCGGAATGAGACAGCCCACACACATTCTCGTGTGCTGGAGCAGGAGCTACGCCACAGAGTGTACACACGGGACCTCAAGGGTGCCTGTGAAGGAGTTGCCAAAGGATGCAAGCAATGTCAGGCGACCATCCCCAAGAATCAAAAGGCAGAAGGACTACTGAAGGGATTACCAATTCCTGAGAGGTTGTTCGACAAGGTGACGGCGGATGTCTTCGAGTTGGGGCAAATCCAAGAGGAATGCCTCTACAGGAGGAAGCCTATTGATGGGGTTTTGTTAATTCAAGACCGCCACAGTGGCTACATCCAGGTCCTCCCTTGCAACACGAAGCATCTCACCTCTGAAATGGCTGCCAAGTGGACTGCAAGTCAGTGCATGAGTAACTGGGATGTGCCCAGTGAAATTCTGACGGACAGTGGGAAAGAGTTCATTGGGACTTGGTGGGAGAACATGTGTGCCCTATTGGGAGTTCATCACCTTCGTGCCCGAGTCTACGACCATCGAGCTCTCCCTGCTGAACGCGCTGGAAGGATTCTTATCTCCATTCTGAGAAAATTCCTGGCGACTGAAAAAGACTACAATTGGTTGGAGACAATTTACTGTGTCTTGAGAAGATACCATCGCACCAAGAATTTCACTGGATTAAGTCCGAATGAGCTGGTTTTTGGTCGTGAGAAGATGGGTCCAGGACCAGTGATGTATCATCCAAGGCAGTGCTACGACGCCTCACAATGGTTTGAAAGGATCAAGGATTTAGAGTCCAAGTGGATCAAAGCCAAAGTGGAAAGTCAAGCAGATTGGTTGAATTTCAAAAATAAGTCAAGAACGCAAGGAAAACCCTTCGAGAAAGGCCAGCAAGTTTGGCTTCGTAAGTCAGACAAGACCCTGAAGGACGGCAACAAATTGTTACCTTTGTGGGATGGCCCATTCCAAGTCAAAAGTCAACTAAGTGAGACTACATTCAACATTGAGATTGAGCCAGGCAGGCATCAAGAAGTACATCGAGATCGTTTGAAGGCCGAAGTACCCTGCCCCAAAGGAAGGTTCAAGCCTCTCTATTGGACTTCGAAGTACCTGAGCGACAGGAAGATGGTCACAAGCAGTTTTGAGTTGGAGAAGATTCTTGATTACAAGAAGAATGCTCGGAACAAGGGGTACTTTCTGTGCAGATGGAAAGGATTCGGTCCAGAGGAAGACAAATGGGAGCCAGCTTCAAGTTTTATCCATGGGTATACGGATACTTTCATCAAGTTCCTGAAGAAACACCCTGAGATTGACAAAGAGCTCTCGCTGATCAAGGATTGTGTCACCAAGGAAGACTTACAAGCACAAGAAGAAGCTCCAATTGTGGCATCATCCATTCATGACAAGATCTGATCAGGATTGAGACCGCCGAAACTTTCGAAGAGGTTTACGGTCGACATATACCCTTGGCATGGGGGCAATACAGTCCTGACGCATCGTCTATGTGGTTCGATGAACAGATGATGGGACATTCTGGGGTCATCCTGGTCATTCCATCCATCATTCCCATCATGGTCATCATGTGAATCATGTGCTTCATCTCAGATGATTCCAATCCGAAGATCCGAAAGGCCATTATCCTCAACCACGACGACACTCTCGTGTTTTGCTGTCGACTGGACCCCTCTACTCGCCTTGGGAAGGACTCGTTCGAGTTCGTGCTAATTACAGAGATTCTGGCACATGACTGAGTCTGATCCATTTCATGTGTTTGACGGATCTGCTCAGAATGCCATTTCCATCAGCTCTTACATTGAGCCGGTCGGTTTGTTTTTCAATCGACCACTGTCAAAGGGCTTATATAGACCAAGTGACGACGATGGTGTTCTTACTTGTGTCGACTCGCTGTTCATCTGTGGATTGTGTTGGAATCCCCCTCAGAATCAGCTCAATTTTGGCAAATTCCCAGTACCAAGCATTGGATGCTTATACATTCTTGGACTGTAACGAGTCAATTACCCCTTCTGGCTCATACTGGACTAAACATGAAGCCCTGGGAACAATACTGACAGTGTAGTGCACACACTGGGTTTTCTTGGCTATCATTACTTTAAATGATTGGATTTCCATCATGGGATTCATCATCATCATGAGGATTTGACCTGGATTGGCTATGAATGAGAACTGGATTTCCGTTCAACACAACACACAGTGTCTATCGACATTGAATTGGACCTATTTTGGCTTGCTGTGAACTTCGCCACCCTCAATCCGTGGGCGATTCACTGATTTTGGTCCCAATTCAGGCACATTTTGTACCATAATCTGGCATCTGGTCTCATGACTGCAAATGACGCCAGCCAGTTTAACATATCTTGGACTCCATGAAGGGACACCCTATTTTTTTGACGCTCGACGACATGGCGACGCTCGTTTTCTGTTTTCTGGCAGTGGGATGTCAGATCCTGATTTCATCATGAATCATGGATCATGAATCATCATGTACATTCTTCACTCAGACTTTCAATTTTCGAATTTTCGAGCTTGAACGAAGCTTTTTCTGTGTGCCCTGAGGTACCTATGCGTTTCATTCAAGTCGATGGCCATTCCGGAGCACAGATCTCAGCACAATTTTGCTCAATTCAGCTCATTTTCACACATTTTGCCTTAGATTAGTCGGTTTTTGGTCACTTTTGCCGTTTCGTTCACTTCACTTGACGCAGCCTGACATACTGGCGTATGTTTTCAGAGGGGGAGTGTAACGGCAGCAGTGACAGCACTCAATTATACACTGATGTGATCAGAATTTCAATGATTCCCAGATGTACATTAGTGCAGTAAATTTTCCGCTTCATTTCATGTTTTCCGTGCGCTGCCAGATATCGCCTGTGAGCGCGCGTCGAGTCGCATTTGTCTTTCGTGATTTCCCAATCGGATTTATTTAAATTATTTCGAATGGTTTCACGTTGTGTCATTATGTGCGATGAATGCGCATTGAGATTCTATGTCTGCTCCATTTTTGTAGACCG
Source organism: Eutreptiella sp. 'Long Island Sound 2002' (assembly GCA_964036045.1). NCBI lineage: Eukaryota > Euglenozoa > Euglenophyceae > Eutreptiales > Eutreptiaceae > Eutreptiella > Eutreptiella sp. 'Long Island Sound 2002'. The sequence continues at coordinate 1,143,463 of OZ038385.1, forward strand.
GGTTTTCGTACTCTTCATATTCCACCATGGAGTTCACTGGACTTACAAGTGCTTCGCATATGTCGCTCCCAGAGGCTGGATATGGGTCCGAAGAGGGTTATGTGGGTTCGGAGATATCAGGGGCAGTGTCGGGCGTTACGACCCCTGGGGCATCAAGGCTACAGGCTTCGCAGTCACAACAAAGATCAACCACTACGCAGCGGTTACACGGACAGACCGCTGCCCACACTCCACCAACCGGCCCGCAAAAAAAGGAAAAACTTTGCACAGGTGGCAGAGTTGACAGCACATCATGAGTCCATCATCCGCAGTCACGTGGAGGATGGATTGTCCATTGTATACCCTGACGGGTCATCCGAAAAACATCCGGAAGTGGGGAGATTAGGGGGTTACGGTGTGTATTTTGGAGACCACAGAGATGTGGCGGAATTTTTGCCCGCGAACGAGCCACAAACCAACATCCGAGGGGAACTCTTAGCAGCACTCAGTGCGCTGCAGGGGCATATCCCAGGAACCAAGTCCCTGATCTGCCCTGACTGTCACCTTGTGGTAGATGGAGTGCTTGGCCTCGCACAAATGTTGCCGCGGCATAACTGGCGCAATACCTTAGGGGACGTGGCCCATGCGGACCTGTGGGCGCAGATCCCGGAACTCACTGAGCGCCATGGCACAGAAATCAAGTGGATGCACGTCCCATCACGCATAGGAATGCGGGGTAATGAAAAAGCGGACCAACTGGCGGACCTGGGCAGGAGAAAATCCCCCCAACCCCTGCCGGATGCCACGAACACCGCAGGCGACGGCACGGCGGCCGGTTGGAGTTCTTAGTCCGGAAGTCCTTGCCTCGCCACTATGGGATGTGGAAGTCTGCACACCAGCCATGATACGCAAGTGCCGCAGATCTGACACGCCACAACCACAAAGCCAAATCAGGTACACGCCAAGGCATGTACAACTACCGCGGCAGTCACAGCCGACGCCCATGTCAGAAGTGCATCACACACCTCGGGTAATTGGACCCAACAGATGCACGTTCCAGATGCCAGAACCGCCGTCGCCGCTCACCCCCAGTGCCAGGACCAACCTGCTGAGGTCGTTGAACCTGGTGGAGATGGAGGGGGGGGGGGGGGCACCCCCTGAAAGGGCACTGTCGGACAGTTGGATGACGTACAACTCTGATACAGAGTCGGCAGCAAACACCGACTCCACAATGTCCTGTAGCACAGCGTGCTCCATGTGTTTCACCCCCTAATGCAAAACGCCACCGCCTCGGTGATGCGTGAGCATGCTTTGTATTTTGAATGGCTGGTATCAGGTATCTTTGGTATAGCACAACGGTATCATCAGTGGCCCTGACGCCGGATGGCGGGGGATCGATGCCCGGAGCGTGGCTTGTGGCGGCTCGCAACGGGTAGTTCTAATGTTGTGGTAATAAAAACTTGGATTCCATCTAGGAGGATTTTTTGCTATAGGGAGGAGCATACCAGACAGTGCACGGGGGCCCAGCCCCGCAGTGCGCTGCGTCACCGTGGCTCGTGGAGGCGACGGCGCAGGCCGCCCGATGAGCGCGTTGATGTTGGTGTAGCGGGCCTCTGTGGCGGGCGGGGAGAACCGAGTGCCCCTCCAGAGATAGCCAGATACCGACAGCTGGTGGTTTGGGTGGGGGTTCCCACCACATCTGCAGCATAGCATACTGGAAGTGCACGGGGGTCTCGTCACGCGAGGCGTAGGTTCGATGCCCACCGTGGAGGCGACGGAGGAGGCGGCCCGTTCATCATTGGGCTGGCCATTTTGCTGCCAGGCCACACTTGACGTATACACCAGCATACACAGAGACCGCACATGCAGGCGCCCAGGCGCTGCCCGCACCCCTCCCCTGTATGGCTGTATGTTGACCTCCGCAAAAGCCAGTACCCCCTGGGGTTTTTCAATCCTAAGGACCTAAATATCCCAGGGCCGGTGGCAGTGGCCCGCACGGCTGACCCCTGACCGCCCCACCCCCCATGACCTGGCACACCCGAACTGCGGGTATGTGGCCTCACATGCCACGACCTAAACCCAGACACAGCCTACATCCTCCACTACATCTACTCCTACCTCACACAAGGACAGCCGGAGCAGAGACTCATAGCCATGTCCCCCCAAGCGAAACACATCATCTCCAAACGAATAGGGGTGTACGCCACCCCCATCCTGCAGCCCACAACCCCAGTAGCCCACCTCGCCACGGGCCTCGCCATATATGCCTACCTGCCCATGAACCCATGCCGCCTCCCACAACCATCACCGGCGGACCGGCTCTTTTTCACGGACGCCTCAGGCGAATCCGCCCTCACGCCCATCACCGGGGGGGCCACCCTGCAGCTAACCCACACCGGGGGACACTACCACATGGACCACCACACGGGCCACACCACCTACGGGGCCTCCTCCGACGGGGAGCTAGGGGCCATGGCCGACGCCATCGCCGAGATCGCGGTGCACCTACCTGACCACCTCCCGCACATCGTCCGGGTGTGGTTCGTGGTAGACGCCACTGTCGACACACACCTGCTCCTCCGCATAGCAAGGCAACCACTTCACAAAGCCACCGCGACGAGCCTCGGCACCCAGGCACTGCTGCTCTGGAAAGCCCTTCGCAGCCTTCCCCCCTACGTCCAACTCCACATCGTGAAACAAGAGTCCCACAGACACCGATACGGAAATGGTAAGGTCGACAACCTGGCAGTACACCAGCGCACAACGCACCTACCAACCCTCCAGATCCCTGACCTCGGCCGAAACCAGACACACCTCCAACACATACCCCCCGTACCCGAGCCCCATCAGACCCCGGACTGGGTACCTGAGGACGCCCCCTATTCCTCCGGCGACAGAGCATACCACTACCCCAACCCCATCCAACATCTCGCCCGCGTGCTCGGCGACGCAGACAGCCGGGCGCACATCCAGGAGCTCCAGGACAGACTGCAAATCCCCCTCTACCACTCAGCACTGCGCCCAGCAAACGTCCCAGCCCACCTCCAAAAACGACGCATCCAGCTCCTCAGAGAGCAACTACCATTCCTCACCAGGGTCGCCAGATGGCTCGCCCGCAAGCACATCCACGTCCCCGAAGACCACACCCGTTGCCCGTGCGACCACACCACCCCGGAGGGCTGGGAACACTTCAAGGAATGCCCCCTCCATACAGGCATGGACACGCTAGTGGGCTGGTCCCCGGCGGAAACCCTACGACAACACGAAGGATGGCCAACTCACAGCCACGCACACCAGGCCACGGAACACCTCTTCCGGGATCCCCTGGTCAAAGAAGCCACCATGAGAGGGGCGGTGACACAGGCCCTGCACCGACACCTCACCAAACACACGGAAAGCCCCATGGAGGCAGCAGCGCACCTCCAGCTAGAAGCAGTCCGCAGAGCAGCGGCCCAAATGGTACACCGCAACCACCTCCTGTCAACACACGCGGAGCAACTCACCGACCCCACCGCCAGGGAACACATGCAGCGTCTCATCCATTACCATGCCGTGCATGACCCAGACGTCCACTAACCCACTCCGCGCCCCGCACGCGCCCCCCATCTCCATCCGCAGGCCTCCAAGACACCACCACAGCGCCCCGAAGCCCATCTCTCACCCAAGAAGCCACCCGGCACCGCCCAGCCCGGCCGAGCCCAACCAGGGCCAACCATACGTCGCCGTAGACGCGCAAGACCCCGGCAACCCATCCAGGCCACCCCGCCCGGACCTGGGGCACCCCCCCCTCACACCGGCCACCATCCGCGACCCCGACCTCCTCCGAGCAACCCTCCAAGGCAGGGCCCCGACCACCCCCCTGGGCTGGTACCGCCTACAAGAGGACTGGACCAAGCTCACCGTCAAAGCCCTCCGGGACCTGACCAACCCAGGCAACGGCCTCCACGAGGCCATCGTAGACCTTGTACTCTGGCGAGCCCGCAAACACACCCAGGGCCAGCACGTCTGGATCCCCCCCATTGAGTGGGGCCAGGCCCTGACACACGACACCGACATCAACGTCACACGTCGAGGGACCGTACGCCTACGACGGGCCCCAGCAGAGAAGGACCACCCAGCGGACCCGAACCGCCCGGAGCAGTGGGAACAGGCCACCGCACCAACCCGCGACACCGCCCTCCGCGCCGCCGGCCTCCGCACCCCAGACGACGACCTCCCCCCCCCACCTACAGACAGTGACCACCCCCCGCCGGACGTCTGGGTTACAGTCCTCGAGCGCGGGCACTACTACATGATAGCCGCTACGGCTACGTCCCCCGGCCCGCAATGGCTCGTCAAAGGGACAGACACCATGCTCGCCCCAGGGACTGCCCCACCAGGGGCAGTAGGGGACCCCACCACCCAGCACAGGGTCCTCAGGGGCGTTCTCCAGCCAGGGGACAAGCCCCCAGCCCGCGCCCTGGCCCAAATCACCTCAGGGAAGGCGGGCTACCACCTGGGACTGGCCATGCTCTGCCTGACCCACTGGATCCAGCGCCACTGGCCATCCACGGGGACCGTGCCCTGGATTTGGGCCATCCACACCGCCCACACACAAATCGAGGCGGGCCCGGACACGCGACCAAACCCCCCCCCCAGACCGCAGCAATCCCTCACCTGCGGGTACCACGCCATCCACAGGGTCCTCAGCCGCGTGGGTCTTAGCCCAAAGCTAGCATACCCCCTTCCCACCACTGACCTAGAGGTCCACCAGATACGCAAGCTCGTCTGCAAAATCCTTGCCGCGGCAGCAGAAGACAGCAAGCTTCTTTTCCAAACCGCCCGGCCTACAACTGGCCACGCAAGCACGCCGCGGCGAGCGGGCACATACACCGACACAACACACCCCACCGCACAATCCCCGCCCATGCCCCTCCCCTCTCGCTGCTCAGGCGGAGACCCACACACGCCCACCATCGCGCGCACCCCCGGGCCCCGCGACACGGGCCTCCCCCACCCGCCCGAACACCAGCACACGCCCGCCACACACCCACCCGCCGGACACCCCTCACCACCCCCCACACTCGACAACCCGCACACACCCGCCGAGAGGAGCCCCGCGCCCCGCGGCACGCTCACCGCCCGGCGGGCCGATCTGGTCGGCAGCGGCGGGGGAGGGAGGCGCGGGGCTGTGGCCTTCTCCTTCCGGGCTTGGCTGGGCCGGGGTCCTGCAATGTGTGAGGGTGTGTGGGTTGGCGTCCGCGGGGGGGAACAGTTCGCTCGGGCTGTATTCAGGGGCCGGGGGGGGGTGGGCCTGGGTCTTCTGGGGTGTGTGCGGGGGGCGTGGGCGGGCCATTTGCGCGCTGCTGCGCTGCTGCTGTTCGAAGCCAGAACAGAGGACCTCTGTCCGGAGGTGTGAGGGCGACGATGTCGGGTCAGGGGTCTTCCCAGTGCGGTGTCGGGGTGCCTGCGTCGCCTGTGTGGAGGTCAGGGGGTTCGGTGCGTGCGGCCGCGGCTTTGGCTTTTGCCGTGGCCTTGAGGATCAGGGCGGCGGGGAGGGGGGGGTCGGAGGATGAGGTGGAGGAGGTGGATGAGGCTGAGGATGAGGAGAAGGTGGTGGACGCGGGTTGGGCTGTGATGCGGGCGGGCTTGTGGGCGGGGGCTTCCGCTGCGGCCACGGCGGGGAGGATGGAGGGCATGTCCTCGGGCTGTAGGTTGGGGGCGGGCGGCTGGGGGGCCCCGGTCGTGACCTGGCGCAAGTCGCAAGTCGCAGTCGCAATTGCGCTGACAGTCTGTGAATAATAAAGAAGCATCGAATGCCAACTGTGAATGAGCGCTGTAAGATACTTCGATCTTTGAACAGGGTTTATGTCTTCGAGATTGTGTTATTATTGGTGCCCCGTCTAAAGATCCTGCGCAGAAGAGGTTTGTCGTATTTTGGGGATTTTCGAGAAACAAGAGGCACCGTCGAGTTCCCAAGAAACAAACCACAACAAGTGTTAGCCAGCTAGGTGGCGGGGAGGATCCATCTTCGAGATCAATCTTCGACGCCGCAACACCGTCAACTTGATTTGGACTTCGATCTACAATGGAGCGGCCCTTCGACGATGCAGCTATGCTGCATTTCATCAGAGACAGTTTGTTTCGAAGTGATTCACCTCTGCATCACGAATTTTCGACTTCGTTAGAGAAGTTCATCGCAGAGCGCATCGCTAGTGGAGAAAGCGAGTGGTTTCCATGTCTCTCTCGTGATCTTCACAGCTGTTCGCAGAAGCTTGCAGATACTGAAGCCAAAGTTATCGAATTGGAACAACGCATCGATGTATTGCAGGCAACAGCAGCAAGTGCTACAGCAGCAACTGGCCAGCGCATCGATACCTTGCAGTCCTCGACGGAAAATGCAACTCAAGCTGCTGCAAATGAACTTTGACGCGTAGAACATGAATTGTCACAATGTTACGCTCTTCTCAACGAATTCATACGAACTTCGAGTCCACCACCTCCGAACAACATCCAGTTTCCACAACCACAACCACCGTCTTCTTCGAATTCGAACCAACCTCACCCTCCACAACAACCACTCCCACAGCGGCCTACCTTCGAACCACTACCCCAGTTCGTAGTTCAACGTGCTCCTTCGCAGGAGATTTTGGGACGCCGCGTCGAGCGCCTGAACAAACTGGTCAAGAGGTTCACGGGTAAACCTGGATGTGGAGAATTTCGAACATGGAAAGAAGATTTACTACGAGCCTTCACTTTGTCGGACATCACCTCACCCGTCGATCAGGCAGCAACGATGTCATTCCTCCTCGATGGTGATGCCGCTGAGTACTATCATAGCCTGACGAAAGTTGTACAGTATGACTGGTTCGAGCTCATGCGTGTGTTAGGCTAGCGTTTTGACTGCATATCCCATGAGCCAGTGTATTTGTCGAGAATGTTGACCTTGAAAGAGAGCAAGTTCCCCGGACATGCAGATTACGTTCGAGAATTTCGTACATGCGTTATCAAGTCGAACGTAAACACCGGTGAACTCCAGATGGGTTTCCTCGTCAGCTCTCGATTTGTTGAAGGTTTGTCGAATGACGCTGTGCGTCGGCAGTACATCGTTGAAGTCCGTTCGAGATGGCGTTCTAATAATCCATTTGGATTCGATACCTTGGTAGAGACCATCGCGGAAGCCTACATTGCGGCTGGGTATCAACTGGAAGAGGTACAGAACGCATCGAGAACGACATCAGATCACACCCTGGGTCCTGCAGTGTCGAGGCCCCTGCCTATGATGGTCCCACCTACTTCAACTCCCACGTTTCCATCCAACCCTATGCCAACGCCACACGTCACCCCAATGCCGACCCCAGCTGCGGCGCCCAGTGCTTCGACCGTGGCAGAGCCGATGAATCTCGATGCAATTGCCAAGCTCCGAGAAGAGTTACATGCCTACATTGGTGAACGGTTCGGACGTCAACATGGCGGACGCCAAGATGGTCGAGAAAGCAGACGTTGCTACAATTGTGGCGAACAAGGACACTTGGCCCGTGACTGTCCAAAAGGTCGACCGCCATCCCGAGGACGAGAACTTCGGGAATCACGGTCGAACACACCGAAACGACATCAAAGTCGAGACAGCAAGGGACGGTTTCGATCCCGCTCCAAGAGCAGAGAAAGGCCTACAACGGCCTAGAAAACAATTCCGAAGACCTGGTGGCGGACGTCCTCGAGAAGAGCTGAACACCACCACCAGCACCAATAAACCCGAAAAGAATTCGACGCTTGGAGGTGTCACTGTCGAAGGAACCGAACCTGAGCATGCGTCTCTGTTCACGGTTCGAGGGCGCGTTTGCGCATGTCGTGACGACTCCTTTGACTCCAGCGTGGAACTGTTGGTCGACTGTGGAGCGACCAGCGACTTTATGTGGATGCAAACAGCAAAGAGCGCGCGACTTCCCCTCTATAGACTGAGACACCCTGGACATGTCTTGACAGCCGGAGGTGTCCAAGTCGAAGTACGGTACTGCACGCGAGCTTATGTTCGAGTTTGAGAGCTTGTATTTCGTCATCACTTCAAGGTCTTGGAGATTTTGCCGGATGTAGTGCGTGGACTACCATGGCTTCGAAGCTACAATCCAACTGTCAACTGGAAGGAGCGATACGCCGACATCCAACATGGTTCGATTTCGTACCGGTTGTCTTTTGGCGAATCAAGACATTCCACCCAGCTGCAGTTTCAAGCAGCTTCGAAGCTGGACCTTCTTTCGATACTTTCATCCAGTTCCTCGAAAGCGAGTCCGGTTGGGAATCCTACCCCACATGCCAACGAACACCCTGACCTACACTCGTCGACACATGTTCAGCGCGGTACTGACATGTACGATGAGTCCGAAACGGACGATGGTATCACCGACGAGGAGTGCAGCGATATGGAGATTGTATACATTTCGTTGCCGAAACTCAAAAGAGAGATCCGTCGATCTGATCTCACGGGAGATCAAGTATTTCTGTGTTGCATGCCTCGACCAGCAGTGCCGGTCGATGAAATGTATAAGATGCAAGCCAGTGATGGCAATGATGACGGGCTTGACCCTGTTCGACGCAAACTACCGAATCGATTACACAAGTGGGCGGACGTCTACGACCGGGAGAAAGCGGAGTATGGAGACCTACCTCCGCATCAACCTGGAAGAGATCATCGAATACGCCTCGATTCGGAAGACAATCCACCGTGGGTACACCCTTACAGAATGGATCCGAGCCAACTAGATGAACTTCGACGACGATTGGACAAGTTGCATCGATCTGGTCGCATCAGACCATCCTCGAGTCCATACGGAGCGGGTTGCCTACTGGTGAAGAAAGCAAATGGTAAATGGCGTATGTGCGTCAACTACCGAGCGTTGAATACACGAACTGTACGAGATCGGTATCCCTTGCCATCGATCCAATCCATCTTGAGTACACTGGGGGGTTTCACCGTATTCTCAAAGATTGACCTTGTTAGTGGGTTCCACCAGATCCGAATTCAAGACGAAGATATCGAGAAAACCGCCTTCAACACACAATTTGGCGCCTTCGAGTGGGTTGTTATGCCCTTTGGCCTCTGTAATGCGCCATCGACGTTCCAACGCGTCGTGAACGATGTCCTTCGAGACCACTTGGGGATCTTTGTATGGGTGTACATTGACGACATCCTCGTCTTCTCGAAGGATGCGGACGAACACCAACGACACCTCGACCTGGTACATGAACTACTCCGTAAGCACCAGCTCTTTCCCTGCATCGATAAATCCACATTCTTTCAGAGTCGAGTACCCTTCTGTGGATACATCATCGACCAAGATGGAGTGGACATGGACCCCGAAAAGATCAAGGTCATTAGAGGTTGGCCTCCGCCAACTACGGTTCATGAAGTTCGACAGTTCATTGGATTGTGTGGATTTTACCAGCAGTTTGTCGAAGGGTTCCAAGCTGTCGCAGCCCCTCTGACTGCAATGTTTAAGGCAGACTTCGAGTGGGAATGGACAGCCGTCCACCAGGCTTCCTTCGACAAGCTGAAGCAGGCGATGATCAGTGCGACACATCTCAGTGCTATCGACCCCCGACAGCCGTATCACCTGTACACAGACGCTTCGAAAGACTGCGTGGGTGCTACCCTGGCGCAACGATGTGCGCATGGGAAGTACAAGGGACATCTTCGACCTATTGCCTTCATGTCGCGGAAAATGCAGCCTGCCGAAACTCGATACCCGATTCGAGAACAGGAATTGTTGGCCATCGTATTAGCCTTGAAACAATGGTTTCACCTACTTCGAGGACCGCAGCAGGTGCACGTGCACACTGACCACGAAAGTCTTCGATATCTCAAGACCTGTCCTCTACCGCTGACACCACGGCAAGCACGATGGTCCGTATTCCTCGAGGAATACAACCTGACGTTCTGGTACGTGCCGGGCCTCGAGAACCCTGCGGCAGACGCCTGCTCCCGTCTAACTTCGCGGCAGTTGATGGATATCGAAAATGCCACACGTACACGGGCTTTCGCAATTCCCCTGGTCGAAGATTGGGCTTCACCGGAAGGAGAACCTGTCGATGAGTTCCTACATGTACTCGAAGACTCATTCTCTCATGACGAGGTGTGGCCCCAGCCGTACGACCACCTGTACGTTTCACTACGAAGCGGACGCTCCGTGGGAAGGATCTTGACGCAGATGAGCTTGCGGAACCAGCCCCCCAAACCGACGAAACCGCTGTCGGACCGGAGGACCTGGAGCCGCTACCGTCGAGCGCGACAACTGCTAAGCCGGAGGACCTGGGACTGGAACCAGCACCATCGGACGAGATCATGGCTGAGAACTCACACCAACCAGACATGCATCTCGATGAGGCTGGCAACGAGCCAGACACGTCTACCGACACCGACGACCTCCCGGATGTAAGCATTGATCGCCCTCTTCGAGTCACCTTTGGCAATGAACTTCGATACGCTCCGACCATGGCGGAACTGATTCGCCGTCGACGTCACTGCGACGGCACGTTGCAATCAGTCCCCTTGCCGAAGGTTGGGTCGAACACGCCGTACCCTTCGAGTCTTAAGAGTACACACCGACGAGTACCTGACATTATCAGTGCAAAGACTTGACTTCGACAGCTGTGTGGGCGGCAGCCTATCGAGAGGACCCACGGACGCAGCACATCTAGAAGGTCGCGATTCGAAGCCCTGAGGCACGACACCAGCTTCGAGATGCCAAGTTGTCCTTCGATGATGGCAAATTCTTCCATTTGTCGACGATGGGCAAACGTGTGCTTGTCCCCCGAACGCTGGTTACGTCGATTGTGGCTATGTATCACGAGTCGGAGTTCTATGGCCACTCAGGAGTCCTTCGAACCATGGCCCTGATTAAGCGCGACTACGTATGTTCACACCTTCGACACTACGTCGAGCGATACATACTAAGTTGGGATGTCTGTCAAGCGGCGAAATCAAGACGAGTCGACACCGCCAGAGTGCCAAGGCCATTGCCGGTGCCCGACACCAAATGGCACAGTGTGTCCATCGATTGGGTTTCGGGATTGCCGCCGACCACAAGGGGCCATGACGCCATCATGACTGTACTCGACCGATTCTCCAAACTCGGAATGTTCATCCCTTGTCGCAAGGATATGACAGCCGACGACCTTATCTATGTGTTCCTACGTGAGGTGATTCGATTGAAAGGATGCCCTGGACAAATTGTTTCTGACCGAGACAAGCTGTTCGAGTCTCAGGCGTGGAAGGAGTTGGCTCAGCGCTTCAAGATTGAGATGCATCAAACAGTCGCCAACCGCCCTCGAGGCAATGGCCTGGCGGAGCGCAGCAATCAGTCCATCCTCCAGCGCCTGCGTACACACGGCATCTTCGGCAACAACGAGTGGGATGTCGACCTCCTGTTCGCCGAAATCCAGTTCAACAACCTGACATCCAATAGTCTTCGACTATCCCCGTTCGAGATAGATGAAGGACGAACACCCCATTTTCCATTGGATTTTCCCCGAATGACTTCTCATGCACATGAACCATCGACCGTGAATGATTACATGCAACGAGCGGAACGTACCTTCGAGTCTGTGCGTGCAATGCTTGCCGAGGAACGTCGACGCCAGATGCATGTGGTCCTGCAAATGGACCGACACGTTCGAGTGCCTGAAGTCGGTGAACGATGGTGGGTGTTGGTGCCGGAATATCGACATAAAGGGAAACCCGATGTTGTCTGGTGCGGCCCTTACAAAATACTCGAGGTACTGAACAAGGGCGAGAATGTCAAACTGGACATCCCTGCCCCCTTCGATGGGTTGCGAGTTTTCAATCGAGACAGCATAAAACCCTACGTCCATCGAGAGGGACAGCCGGTGTGGGAGTTTCCGATGCCCCCTCTCAAAACTGGAGAATCTCCTCGACTTGTCAAGATTGTGGCTAGACGTCGAGTGGGATCTAAAAAGCGCCGCACATTCCTGTACCGTTGTGAATGGGATGACGACACATGGTCTTGGGAGTCGAGCAAGGCTCTAGAGGAGGATCCTGTGTACCTTGAGTTCCTTCGACTCCACCCTGAGTAACTGAGTAACACCCTTACTCTTCTCTGCAGCGTGGTTTTTCGAAAAACTCATGCGAGGTTCCGGGTCGATCACCGGAGCCTCCGCCTATGGTACTACATCCCGGACGCCCCGAACTTCCTCTTGACATCCGCCTTCTCGAGCATCACCGTCGAACGTCATCGATGTTGACGCGATCAATGACAACGTTGGTGCCAAACCCCCAGCGAGGACGACTTCAACTGGCCGCTGTTTGTCGGTAGCATCAGCGCCAACTCGTCAGAGTCGACCTCTCGATCCATTCGAACCGCCGAACTACAGCCAGTCGGCATATGCTGGGAGCTCGAAAGGAAAAGGAGGCCCGTCGAAAGGAGGCAACGGAGGTGTGTTCCCTAGCGGGGAATTTGCAGGAATAGCGCCGAGTGGACGGCCCGTCGTATCAGGAGGCGCCACAGGCTTGGAAGTGCTCGAGATAGCCCTGGCCAACTGGCCTGTTCTGGAACCGACGAAGGGAGGGACCCCACCCGACATGCAGCCAGAACTCTGTAAGCTGTACGGGCCCCCTCCCCCGGTCGATCCAGAATACTTTCGAGAGCGGTGCTCAAGCCCTGACTGGTTCGATTCTGATGAAGATCTTGCTTGCTACACGGGGTACGACAACTGATCTTCCTTCCTCTGTTCAGCGCCCGGATGGGTCGACAGTTCTTGGACATCGAGGCCGAACACCTGGACATCAAGGTCATCCAGGGACGAACCGGGTACCGGAGAGCTGAAAGTCGAAGACGACTGGGTCGACCAATCCTGGCATTCGAATGCCCTGAAAACACAAGCTTCTACTCGAACGAACCAATCCGACTCCTATTACCACGACGACGACCACAACGACGACGCTGAACCCTGGCCACTCGAGTCCGATGACAAAGAAGAATATCCTTACGAGCCCGTATGGTCGACAGCACCACCCAGCTACGATTCTGTGCCGGTGCCAGAGTCGAAGTGGCAGCCCTATAACATGCCGCAGTACAATCATGAAATCGAGACCATCGACGAACTCCGACACTTGGGCACGTTCGAATTGAAGCCACCCTATCGATTTGGGACACATGAGGATGATCCGATGAAGACGGAATACACTAAGCTCGAACCATCGGTACTCACTATTGCGTCGAGCGCCATGGCTGGTTTTCGAGGACCGCACACGTTCCTGAACGAGAAACATGCTGCAGCCGTGTCGAGGGCAAATGCCACCATTTCCGAGTTAGGCAAGACCATCTGCATCGACAGTTGGGGACGAACCGCGCCATTCCCTTACGAACTGGCTGGAAGCGCCCCTGACACGTCTTTCGATGAGCGTGGAAATCTTGGTGGTAAGCCGGGATACCAGTGGTATACAAGAATCTAAGTGGCTTGTCAGAACTTTCGAGCGTCCCTCGTCGAATGGCGACGTTGTGATGAAGAGCTGGATTGGAGATTCCGACAAAGCCTCAACGAACATACCCTGCCGAGTCAAATTGCTCGACTCAACCGCATGCATCGAGAGATCTCGGGAATCGACGACCTGATAAACGTTGCTGATGGAATCGACCTGATCTTCAAATATCGACGCTTCTGGACCCACGAAAGGATGAAACGAGAAGCTCCCGTTGCCGTTTCGATCATGGGAGTTATCCGTGATCTTCAAAAGGTTTGCCAGGCGAACGACTGGCTCTTCGAAGATCGAGCCCCCTTCCTTGCGTACAAAGTCGATTTGCTTCTTCGCCGACACCAACTGCGCGGCCTTCGAGGCACCTCTCGACTTGGGTATAAGCGGTATGGGTGCGCTCCACATCGAACACAGGACCTTGCGGTCCAGCTCCAGGAGTACTTTCGACTCGGAGAACAGATCGAACCCTATGCGTACAACGCCGTCGCACCAGGCGCCCCCATCGACCTTGTCCAGTTGGCGATGATCTACCAGACTGGACCTGGACGGCTCGGGTACCACGACTTCGATAAGGCGATCCGACGAGTTGCTGCCCTTCACTCATCGAATGAAGAGTATGGCAACCTTTTCCCTTTCGTGGATGCCCCCGAATTGGTTCGACGCCTGGGTACCTCAAAATACCTCATGTCCCCCTTCGAGGCCGGATACGAAGATGGACAACGTTGGCGTCGAGCGGTCCAGTTTCGAAGGGATGTCTATACTGATGAACGGGAGGAGATCGAGAAAACCGACTCGCCTACGAGCGACCCGTTCCACCCGGAGCCCCTCGATCACCGGTTTTTGTCTATGGAGTCAAACGCCTGTCAGCACCAGTTCGACATCCCGTTCTTCAAGTACCTCACACCGATCCACGATGACCTTAAGGCTGCACATCGACGCAAGGTCAGCTGCCGAGACCAAGTCCTCGAAGCGGTCATTGTTGACACGGCTTCGAGCCTTGTGACTGCAGAAGCGGTTCGATTCGCTCTGCAGAGTTCCCTCGCTGATGGTCAGTATGTACATCAGCACCTCGGTCGACTCCAAGAAGAAGGCTCTCGAACCGACATGCTTGAGATCGTCGACCGATATGCCCTCGGCCCTGAAGTGGACGACATCAGCGCCGTCATTGTCGTACGACGACTTTCGATTGCCGACACGCCGTGGTGGCGAGTCGATATGCGAACTGGTCAGTTCTACCACAGCATGGCCGCTGGCACTGGATCGAAGGAAACCTATCGATGGTCTACTGGTCAACATGACGGATGCTCCTTCGAGGCCAACAATCGGACCGATCTGCGGCGTGAGGACGTTTGGAAACCGTCGAGCCTCTGGGACTTCTATTCGACCAGGGCACAAACACTGGGACCTGGACAATTTCGAGCGCTTGCCCGTGAACATGTCTTCGTATTCCAGTACAAGTGCCCCGTCGACAACCGACCTGGTGATCCCAGCCTTCGATTGCTGAACCATCGATCTGGTATTCTGATTCAGAAGCGTGCCCTCGACAGTGATATCCGTCAACACTACACGGGTCATGACACCTTCAAGTTCATGGCTGGCGTCGAGACACTGAAGGAAGTGCATGAAGTATGTCGACTCCCGTTGGATCGTTCATTCACGTTTACGTGGGGCACGGACTGCTGATTCGACATGTCTGGATGCCAAGTAATGGCTTATTGGACAGTCTGGATGCCAAGTAATGGCTTATTCGAAAGTCTGGATGCCATTAATGGTATCGACTGCCTTCATATGTCCTGTCGAGTTGACAGATGTATAGGCCTGTTATGGTATGTTATGGTTGGACGTGCCAACAGCCTTGCTGCGGGTACAGCGCCCGTGCAGTGTGCCTGGCGAGGTTGTCTTCTGCAGCTTCTGGCAAGAGCCACAGCCGTGGCAGAGTCGAACACGGCGTATGAATGAGGCGCTGACGACGGGTGTACCATGACTGCACCTCAGTGTGTGAGTTTCGACCAGGATTGGTCCACTGTTATGCTTCTGTAGCCAACACATGTCGGGGTCCAAAAAATTTTTTTATGGGCCTGCTCTGCATTCGACATTGTGACGCCCGCCCAGATTAGTGAGACCTCTTCGAGGTCTCAACGGGGGGGTAGTGTTATGGCTTCGAACAGCAGCAGCGCAGCAGCGCGCAAGTCGCAAGTCGCAGTCGCAATCGCGCTGACAGTCTGTGAATAATAAAGAAGCATCGAATGCCAACTGTGAATGAGCGCTGTAAGATACTTCGATCTTTGAACAGGGTTTATGTCTTCGAGATTGTGTTATTATTGGTGCCCCGTCTAAAGATCCCCCCCCCCCCCCCAGACCCACAGGAGCGGTCACTCGGGTGGTGTGCCCTCCGGGCCCCCCCGTTTACATGGACAGTCGCACCGCCGCCCGGGCCCCTCGCCCGGGTAGGCCCCTGGGCAGGGTAGCGCTCGGCGCGCCCAGGGGCCCCTCCAACCGCCCGCCCCGTCACCGTGGGAGGCTGGTCCAGCCTAGAGCAGCACCACCCGTGCCAGTGCAATCAGGGAGTGCGGACCGCCCCCAGTCGTGTGTAGGGCTTGGCCACCCCCTGCCAATGGCAGTAGTGGGCAGCCTGCGGCATGTCGGCACTGCGGGCGGGGAGCCCTTCTTCCTCCCCGACAGCCCCGTCAAGCCGCCTCCCAAGAAGAAGCTCCGGAACCAGCCCAGCCGACGCAAAATCGCCCTCTCCGACATGGCCCCGCCCCCCAGCCACCCCCCCCCTGATTTTGCCACCTCTGCCAGTTCGACCTCGGCCCCTGCTGCCTCCCCCCAACCACCTCGGACGTACGGGACCCTCCCCCTCACCCGCGATGCCCCCCAAACATCCCACCGCATTACCCCCTATCACGGCTCCCGTGTCAACTGACTTACCCTGCCGCACTGCCTCCCCCCCGGCGCCCTCCCGTCCACCTTCCTCACCCAGCTCGCTCTGGACTGTGCCATTGCATACCCCCGCCTCCGCGACCTCCGCAGCCTTGCGACCACAGCCCGCTCCCTACTCCACGACCTACCGCCTGACGCCTCGTACCCCTTCGCCATCGACCCACCCCACTCAGGCCCCTGCCCCACTGTGTGCTGGCAGTGTGGCACCATCACCCAGCAAGGGGCTGCAGCCATCGCCTGCCCCCTCTGCGGCAGCCAGGACCACGTCCAATTGCCACCGCCCCGTGACTCGCCGCTGCCGTGGCCAGCCGCTACCTTCGTCGCCCGCTTCCTGGCCGCCCTGCCACCCCCTGTCGCCACGCCACGGCCCTGCCTGCCGCCCCTCCTGCACTACCGCGCCCTCCGCGACTTTGCCCTCTGGATCTCCCAGGCCGTTCGAGTGCTCCAGGTCGATGACCCTGACCCGGTCGTGAGCATCCCGATCGTCGTTCACGGGTACATTGTCTGGTTCTTTGACGACTATCCCTCCCATCTGGCCCCCTGGCCCCACCCCCAGGCCCATTATAACACGTCACTGCATGGCGTTCCGGGCCACCGCTTATGGCTCACCCCTGCCCCCCCCTTGCCCACTACTATTGTGGCGTGGTTCTGCCCCTCCTGTGGCCGCCCCCAGCTCCCTTCCGCGGCCATCCTCGACCCTACCCCCTCCCTCCGCCTCCCCAACGCTGTGTGCCTGCACCCCAGCCCTGGCACCTCCCACCTGACCGCTAGCATCGCCCACCGCTCCTACGTCCGCCCCCCCGGCTCGCCACTCCTGCAGGGTGTGCCCTCAGCCCCAGTTCGCCCGGGCACCCCCTGCTTTCACCCCGACCACTCCCTCCTCCTCCCATCTCCGCCCTGGGCCCGCCACCTGCTGTCCCTCGACCTCTCCCCCCTCAACCTGCGCCGACATGCGGGACTCGTCTTCCTTTCCTGGAACATTCGGGGCGTCGCCTCCCAGGTAGACTTCGTTGTACACACCCTCCTCGCCCTGGAGGTTGACGTCTTTGCCTTCCAGGAGGTCTGGACCTTCGAGCCCCTGCTCCAGGCCATGCCCACCCTGTACGCCTGCCACATCAGCTCAGCCGAGGGCTGCGGCACTGGTTTCGTACTCGGGTGGCGTAGATCCCTCCAACACCCAGCCACACCGCCTCGTATCGAACACGATGCCGCCGACTTACTCGTCTCCTCAGTCCGCCACCACACCCTGGGATTCCTCCTGCTCGCCTCCGTGCACGTCCACCCCGATTTGGACTACAGATCACGCCGCGCCATCCTCATCAACCTCACCACCCTCGCCACCTACCTCCGGGCAGCCCTCGAACTCGTGGGGGGTGACTTCAACATGTCGCGGACCTGTACCCGTCATCCCCTGGCGGCAGCGTGCCGCGGCGACGGATGCATGCTCCGTTTCCGCCCAGCCTTCCCAGCCGACACTCCCACTCACTACTCCAGCTCGGGGGGTGTCCCCAAGGCGACCTGCATAGACCACGTGTTTATCAAGGGGGCGCGGTCCATCACAGATGCGGATGTACTCCCTTCGCCCACACCCCACAAACCCCTCCCCGTCTCCGTTGAGCCCCTGGAGGGCCTGGCCGACATCCGCAGCTGGCGCATGGTACGCTGGCGCCACTCTCCCCCCGGCACCCTGCCCCGCCTGGCTGCGTTGATTGACCTCCTTTGGGGCTTGCTGGCATCTTATCCCGTAGGCCCCAAAGCCTTCCACCAGTCCCTTTGGGCAGCCGCCCGTCACCTCATCCCCCACCCCAGGCCAGTGGACCACGTGCTGCGCGACCTCCGCCGCCGCTCAGCTCCCCGCACCGACGCCGAGCTTGCCGACCTCAGGGAGTTTGTAGCTGCCACCGCCGCCCGCCACGGAGTAGAACGACCCGATGAAGTTCTGCGATCTACCACCATCGCCGGAGCTACCAAAGGTGCCCTGTGCCGCCCCTCCAACCCGCTGCGCCCCTACAGCGGGATCCAGCCAGACTTGGGCTGTGAGCTTCCCACAGCGACCGCCCGCCTCCAGGAAGTGCATGACCAGGCATCGGCCACCACCAGGCACCGCGGGCATACCCCGGACCTCGACTTCCTCACCGCCACATATGATCCCTCTAAATGGGATCCGTACTTCGACCCCATCGCGCACCTACCCGCTGGTCTTCTGGGTGACCTCCTTGCCACGGGCGTAGACCCGCGGGACCGCCCACGCCGAGGCCTCTTCAGCCGACAAGTGGCAGAAGGCCCAGTGCTCCGCCCAGACAGGATATGGCGCTCAGTAACGTCCCCGGGATCGCTGTTTGCTGGCCTGGACCAGTGCCCTCAAGCGCTCCTGCACCACCTGCGCCACGGAGGTGTCCAGGGCGTACAGCGCCACCTGCAGCTAGTCGACGCCGGCGCGGACTCCCTCTCCCTCGACTCCGTCATGATGGGCATCGACAAACATAAGCCCTTCCCCCACCTCTTCAAAGCCCACCGCCCCGTCACGCTCACGTCTCCACTCACCCGCGCGGAGTCCCGCGCAGCCCGGGACATGCTGGTCCCGTCCCTGGAGATCTCCGGCACGCTTCCCCCAGACGCGTTTGCATATCGGTCAGACATACGCCCAGCCTTCCTCGCCCTCGCCCTCCGCGCCACTGTCTTCTCCAGCCTAGAGCGCCACGGCTCCGCCGCCATCACCGACTGGGACTCAGCGGACGCTTTTCTCCGCCAGCAGCGCGAGGACTGCACCCACTTGCACAGCATCCTGCAGCTCCCCTGGGATTTTGGGCCCTGGGCCGTTAAATACTACTGCCGCCTACGCATCCACCCACTGACTGCAGACGGGTTCGCCCCGCCCTACGTCACGGAGGAAGGGTGGAACCAAGGGGACAACCCTTCGGGCGACACCTACCAGGTAGGAGAGCTCGTCGTCAGTGGCAGCCTACCGCACTTCCGAGACGTACATGTGCCCCCCTGCCCAGGCGGTGTCCCAGTCAGCAACCTGTCGTACTCGGACGACCGCCGCCTCGTGAGGCCTACGCTCCCCTCCCTCGTCGCCCTGACGCGGCTCTGTACCCGCGCCACCGTAGCCAAGGGCGGCCTTGTCCACATGGACAAACTCCGCTTCTTCGCCCTCCAGATCACCGATTCAGGCCTCGACCAGGTCACCTCCACAGTGCCGTACTACCTCACCCCGACCTCTCAGGCCACCCCCCAGATCGTCGGCATCCCACTGTCCCACGGCCTCAAACCCCCAAACGCATACGCCGACCTCGCCAAGCAAGTCACGCGCATGCGCCGCCGCATAGAGACCCTCCCCACCACCACCGTCCTGGCCCTGCGCTCCCTGTGGGCCTTCATTCTCTCGCAGCTGGACTACATTGCCTCCGGCGTGGCAGTTCCCCCAGAGCAGATCGAGGACCTCTCCATCCAGTCGCGAGCGTACTACCGCCACGTCCTGGGGCTCCCGTGCTGGACGTCCCGTGCCCTTCTCGCCCTCCCCCCCAGCGGTGGCGGCCCCGGCTGCCCCCACCTCCCCCTCCGCTCGGCGTGCCATCTGCTCGTAACGTACACCCAGGCCACCTGCTCCAGGTCCCTGCTTGCGCACCGCTCCGCGCGGTATCTGGCAGAGATCGACCTCCCTGGCAGTGACGCACGCCCCCTCCATGCTGCAGCCCAGCAACTATCAGTTGAGGTATCCCTCCTCCCCGACCCAGCCATCAGCGCCATGCCAATCCACACTGATGCGGACCCATGAGTGCTGCATAAGTGTCCCAGCCTGGTGCTCTCCACCGACGCCTCACTCCGCCGCTGCGACGGCGGCGGCGGCATCGTCTTCTATGCCCCCGACCAAGGTGTGATCCTCCGCGCTTGGTACGGCATCCGCATGTGGGTCACCCCCGCGGGCGCGGAGTGGCTGGCCCACCTGGTTGGTCTGTACCTTCTCAACGGGTGGTCGGGCCACTTGACTACCGCCCTGGACAGTACCTCAGCCCTGCTGCGTGCCCACACGCGCTTCCCCCCAAAACTCACTGTCCTCGAACTACTGTGGCGCCGCCTCTCCCCCACCCTCCTCCGTCTCCGCTCCCATACTGAGCTGTGGGTCCCAGCACAGCATGACAGCCACTCCACTCACCTCCTGGCGATCCTCAACCGGGAATCCCATCAGTTGGCAGCCCGCGGGGCCGCTGCCCCCACCCCCTGGGCGGTGCCCCTGCCCCACCTCCTCCCTGACCCCCTCGTTCTGCACTACCGCGGCAGCATGCTCGTGGAGCCGCAATTGGGTCTGGACGCGGCCTACGACGCCACCACCACCTCCGCCTACTTCTCCGGCCGTCGAGCTCATCTCCTTCGCCCCGATGGTACGATTTTCCACGAACTGCTGGAAGCGGACGACATCCCAACCCGTGCCATCAAGCGCGCCCTTGCATACCGGGTGCTCGAATCGCAACCGCCCCCGGAGCCAAACATCCCCATGGAGTGCCACTTCTGCGGCACCGCCGAGCACCAACTCTGGTGCCACGTCCGCAGCCGCTGCCCCGCGGCCTTCCTCCATCTTCGCCGAGCCCAAGCCCTCCTCCTCCCCGCCGCGACCCCCACTCCAGCCGCCACCGTCACGGGGGACGGACACCTACTCGACGGTCAAGGGCGGCCGGTACTGAGCTGTACATGGGACTCACACTTCACGTCAGAGGACGCCGGCATGGGTGACGTCCTCACTCTCTCCGGCCTATGGTACGCTTCCCCCGATGGGGGTGGGGCCTTCCTCACCGCAGCCACTGGGCGCCGCATAACAAAGGACGTAGTAAGTGCCCTGGCCCAGCCAGTCCTGACCCCCTCTGACCTCCTAGCCCTCTGGGCCACACTCCCGTATCCTCACCGCACGCCGGACCAGCCCCCGCCGCAACCTCCCACGGTCTCCGTGCTGGATCACCAGAGCTACCTACCGTGGGACTACTCCCTGGTCACGGCTTACCTGGTGCGGGGTCTGCCGTCCTGGCAAGTGCGCTGTGCAGCACAGCTAAATATTTCCCTGCCTGTAGAGCCCCAGTGGCACCATGGAGCCCCAGTGCTCCTCATCGTCGCGCCGCCGGCGGCTTTATATTGGGCCCTTGCCCTGCTTGCCCAGGCTGGTGTACCTCCCCTGTGGGCTGGCGTAGCCTTGCTCACGGCTGTGCCCCCAGGAGACAGCACCCTGGCGCTGCCCCAGCTCATGACTCCGTATGCCTGTGGCACGCTGTGGGTGTACACCACAGCAGGTGTGTCCCATCGGTGGGCCCTCGTGCCCGCCGCCGCGACTCAGTGACGAGCCGCCGAAACGCCGTGACGTCCCCGTGTTGTGCCAGTGTAGGGCAGGCAGAGGTAAGTCAGAGCCCCCCCCCCCCCCAGAGCCCAGAGCAAGGGGTTGAGCCCAGCCCAGGGACCCCCCCCTGCGTGACTGACTGGTCCGGGGCCGGGCCAGGCGCGGCACTGCCGTGTGACCCGACGTGCCTCGCAGCCCAGCCAGTCCACGCCCCACACCCACCGGCAGCGCGCGCGCCCCATACACACAGGTACGGCGGCATCTCCCTCCCGCGTGTGCCACCGCGGGGTACGGGGGCGGTCATCAGTCCGGTAGGCCTTGAGACCGGACAACCGAGCACCCACCGGACCAGTTGTGACGCGCAGGGAAGGGCGACGTCCGTGGTCCCGGAGGTCCGGATGAGGCCTTGACCCAACCCAACCCAACCCCCCCAGACCGCAGCAATCCCTCACCTGCGGGTACCACGCCATCCACAGCGTCCTCAGCCGCGTGGGTCTTAGCCCAAAGCTAGCATACCTCCTTCCCACCACTGACCTAGAGGTCCACCAGATACGCAAGCTCGTCTGCAAAATCCTTGCCGCGGCAGCAGAAGACGGCAAGCTTCTCCTCTAAACCGCCCGGCCTACAACTGGCCACGCAAGCGCGCCGCGGCGCGCGGACACATACACCGACACAACACACCCCACCACACAATCCCCGCCCATACCCCTCCCCTCTCGCTGCTCATCCGGAGACCCACACACGCCCACCATCGCGCGCACCCCCGGGCCCCGCGACACGGGCCTCCCCCACCCGCCCAAACACCAGCACACGCCCGCCACACACCCACCCACCGGACCCCCTCACTACCCCCCACACTCGACAACCCGCACACACCCGCCGAGAGGAGCCCCGCGCCCCGCGGCACGCCCACCCCACCCAGTGGCCCGCCCACGCCCCCCGCACACACCCCAGGAGACCCAGGCCCATCCCCCCCGGCCCCCAAATGCAGCCCGCGCGAACTGTTCCCCCCCGCGGACGCCAACCCACACAACCTCACACATTGCAGGACCCCGGCCCAGCCAAGCCCGGAAGGAGAAGGCCACAGCCCCGTGCCTCCCTCCCCCGCCGCTGCCGACCAGATCGGCCCGCCGGGCCGCCGGGTCACGACCGGGCCCCCCCAGCCGCCCGCCCCCAACCTACAGCCCGAGGACATGCCCTCCATCCTCCCCGCCGTGGCCGCAGCAGAAGCCGCCGCCCACAAGCCCGCCCGCATCACAGCCCAACCCGCGTCCACCACCTCCTCCTCATCCTCAGCCTCATCCACCTCCTCCACCTCATCCTCCGACCCCCCCCTCCCCGCCGCCCTGATGCTCAAGGCCACGGCAAAAGCCAAAGCCGCGGCCGCACGCACCGACCCCCCGACCTCCACACAGGCGACTCAGGCACCCCGGCACCGCACTGGGAAGACCCCCGACCCGACATCGGCGCCCTCACACCTCTGGACAGAGGTCCTCCTCAACCTGGAACCGGACCCCAACCCCAAACCCGACTTCAAACCCAAACCGGCGCCCAAGCGAGCACACACAACACCACAAACGCAACAACACAAACCCAACCGACACCGCCCTAAGCCAAACCCTGAACCCAAGCCAGGACCCCCCACCCACCACAACCCACGCCCCCCTCCCGGCGGCAGCCACCACCACCGCACAGGCAGCCACCCAACACGACCCCGTCGTAACCCTCGTCAACATCCCCGTCACCAAGCGCCCCGTCATCCATCCCCCACAAACCACCACCACCGTCGGCCAAACCGACCCAGGGACGTGGGACCCCTCGACCACCGTCACCGTCAAGCCCGGCCCCTGACCCGCCCCGCCTGCCCACCACATAGTGCAGCCCCAGGGGCTGCGCACGATGCCCGACCCCCCAACCCCACAAGGGGGACCGGAATACTCACAAGGGGTCCAAGGGCCATACCCGCAACACCAACCCCACCACTACCAACGCCACCACCACCAGCGGCCCGACCATCACCACCACCAACACCACCCCCACCACTACCACTGCCCACCATCCTACCCCAGCGGGCCACAACCCCCCGTGCACGAACAGCACCAGCGAATGGGATGGCAGCCACCGAGCGCTCCAACCGCATACCCCACCTACCCCAAGGGGCCACCCCCCCCCCGTACCACCCACCCCCTCCGTACCAGGAACCGTATCCCCCCGGCCACCACGTCCACGCCAAAGGGGCTCCCCGGGCCCAACCCCGCCAGGGACAGTCACTCGACCAATACCACCAGCCGCTGCCGCCACCACACCCCTACATGGCGGATCCATGGACGACGGGGAACCTCTCTCCAACCCCAGTACCAGGCGGCACCACGCGAGGCCCCCAAGGACCCGCCGACGCCTCCTGACTGGCCCGACTCGAGCGATGAGACCCGGTCCCGCAAACGGCGGCGCTCTCGCTTCCCCCCCGCACGGCACACTCGCCCCCTGCGCCCACACTCCCCACACCGCCACCGCGCCTCAACCACCCACTCGCGCCGCTCCCGCTCCCCCAGGTGCCACCACGAACCCCCGGGACCCCGCTTCCGCCGCTCCCGCTCCCCCGGGCGCCACCACGAGCGCCACCGCCGCCCCATGTCCACCTCCCGTTCCCCCCCCCGGCCGTACACAACCCCCACCCCCAGCCCCCGCCACCACCGCTCCCGCTCCATCCGGCGCCGCCAGGCACGCCACCGCCGCCCCACGTCCACCTCCCCCTCCCCCCACAGGCTCCGCCGGGCTCCCCGTTCCCCCCGCCGCCCATACCCATCGACCACCCCCAGCCCCCGCCACCACCACTCCCGCTCCCCCAGACGCCACCAAGCGCGCTACCGCCGCCCCATGTCCACCTCCTCCTCCCGTTCCCCCCTCCGCCCGTACCCGTCCTCCGGCCCCAGCCCCCGCCACCGCCGCTCCCGCTCCCCCAGGCACCGCCACCCCCACCGGAACCACAGGTCCACGTCCTCCCCCCGCCGCTCCAGGACCCCGGGCACGGACCCCTCCCCCCCCCAGGCCCCCGCCCACCTCGCCTGGTGGTCTGCCCCAGCTTTGCAGGAGCTCTGCCGCTGGGTGAAGTGGGCCGGGGGAGCGGGAAGGCAAGATGGGGTGCACATGGTGCATACCTTCGAGGAGATGCGCACCCGCACCCCCGCCGACCCCAACAAGGCCGCCCCGGAGGCCATCATGATGCAAGCGGCATGGGAGGCCCTCCTCCGCGATGCGGTCCAGGGCCTCCGCCCCCCCTACACCCCCCAAGCCCTCCGCCAATGGCTCCAGGCCACCCACCCCCAGGCCTGGGCCATCGGCGCCCCCTCCCCACCCCGCTACCACCGCACCAGGAACGGGAAGGACAAGGGCAAGGGGAGGGCAAGGGACACCAAGGGGCACTCAGGCAAGAGGGCACGGAGGGGCCCGAAGTGAGGGCAGACACCCATAGGGACAGGGCGCCAGAAGAGACACCACATGGGGGCAGGAAACCACCCAAGAACCAAGAAGGGACAGGAGCGGGGACCGAGGCACGGAGGAAAAGGTCACCACGGCAAACGCCACAACCCACATCCAGGAAGGGCATACCACGACGGGGGGACCAGTGCCGCCCCACCCCCACCGAACGCCGCACGACTCCCGGGGGCGCACCCCCCAACACGCACCGCCGAAGCAAGCATCCGACGCCGTACGGATCACACCAGCGCACACCCACTAGCCACCGGAAACCACACGGGGGATGGAGGGCACACCTACACGAGGAGAACGGGCCACACCCACAGAGGAAGCCGCAGGGAACGCCGCGGCACGGCGCACCACCCCGACCTCACCGCCAGGCGACGACCCCGGCCGCCACAAGGGCCACCTCACAGGCACCGGAAGAGGACGAAGGCACCGCCACAGCGACCAGGGCTAGGGACCGGGACCCCCAGAGGACACGGGACCAAGGCACAGGCCCCCAGGGAGGGCAACCCCACGGACGCCTACCCGACCCACCAGCCCGAGCGGCACGCCCAGGCCCCCACAGCACGGACCCAGCGAGACACCCACACCTAACCGCACCCCCCAGCCACCAGCCAGCCACACTCCGGCCCGCACTCCGCACCACGACACAGGCCAGGCTGACCTCCATTGACCCACCACGGCACAACGCAAGACCACGGCACACCGCACTACAGCGCGCCACAGTGCAACGCGCCACAGCACGACGTGACGCGACGCGGCACAGAGCGGCACAACACGGCACGACTGACCCTAACCTGAAGGACTAACTGAAGCAAGCCACCGCACACCCCGGAAGGCGCCGCACCAGCACGCCACACACCGGCACCGCAGGCCACACACGGGGCCACCGCGCGCCCGGCAACAACGGTGGCGGACCACCCAGAAGGTTAAAACCGGCACCGCAGAGGAGAAAGGGCACAAACAACCCCAGCCCCCTAACCCAGAGCCACACGCAGCCGCCTGGCGCAGCCGCCAAGTCGGCAGAGCCAGGACCTAACCCGGCAGGAAGGGGCGCCGAGCCCAACGTGTACATAGCCCACCCGACCCTTGGGCCCGGAACACGGCCAAACAGAACGCAACCGCCAACAGCAGCCCGGAAGACGACACTGAATGCGGGCCAGTGCGTGCGCCAGCCCAGGGAAGGCAGAGGGAGGAACAGGCAGCCCCCCCCCCCCCGCAAAAAAAAACAGGGGGGAGGGGGGGGGGGCGCGAAAACAGCCCACAGCCATAAAACCGCCCGCCAACACCACAAGAGGCGGCCAAACCCCCCACCCAGAAGGCACCGAAGACAGGACCCCCAAAGAGGCACAGGGGGACCACCCAGCCAAAACCGGCAACACCAAGCCAGGAACAACGGCCCACCGGGAAAAGGGACACCGAAACATGCAGACACACACCACGAGAAAAAAAAAAAAACAGCCAGCAGCCCAGCCCGAAAGAAAGGGGATTGGGGGACAGGGGCCACAAGGCCCGGGACAGGGACACCCAGCAACCAACACCACAAAGCCAAACCAAAAAAAAAAAGCGCAAAACACACACCCTGACAACCCAGCCAAGAAGGGTCGGGCACAGCCGAGACCCGGGCCCAGCACGCACGCCCACACCGCAAACCGGAACCGGAAACGGCGGGGGGCAAGCAGAGCGCGCACGCAACCACACACGTTCCATAAGCAGGCCGAAACCTAAGCCCAACCACGAACACCACAAACAGCCGGCAAAAGAGGGACAGCACGACAAACCGTGCCCAAACACCCCCCCCCAAGATCCCAGCCAGGACTGGCGGGGTTAAAAAAACCCACACCCAACCGCAACCCGGACCCAAACTCAAACGCCGCACAACAGTAGAAAACCCAGTGCCCACAGCCCGGGCACTGAGGCAGCCCGTGCCATGCAGGTGACCCGGCCAAACGAGATCCGGAGACCGGGGGTAAGGCTGCATCCTAAGGCCTGCGCTGCTTTGGGACTCGAGGCGGAACGTGCGACACCCAAGCGCCTCAGAACCCTAGTACCAAGAACGTGCATGCATGCCTTGGGAACGGGATACGCAAGGAAGTCCGGTGAACCTCTAGGGTTCCGCCCAAAGGAGGGGACGTGCGCAAGCACGGGGGCAGACCCTCCTGGCAAGACAAGCACGTCACGCTGGCGGCGATCAGCCCTCCCGGTGTTGCCCGGGGCCGCTTTGTTGGGGGCCAACAGTCGGGTCTAGCAGGATGTAAGCCGCCTCCCCTCTTCACGCGCGGTGCCTCTTCCTGTTCGTCACAGGGACGACACCAGGGGGAACCATCGGGCGCCTCTCCACGACCCAGTGCACCTACCTACCTACCTACTTTGGTATAGCACAACGGTATCATCAGTGGCCCTGACGCCGGATGGCGGGGGATCGATGCCCGGAGCGTGCCTTGTGGCGGCTCGCAACGGGTAGTTCTGATGTTGTGGTAGTAAAAACTTGGATTCCATCTAGGAGGATTATTTGCTATAGGGAGGAGCATACCAGAAAGTGCACGGGGGCCCAGCCCCGCAGTGCGCTGCGTCACTGCGGCTCGTGGAGGCGACGGTGCAGGCCGCCCGATGAGCGCGTTGATGTTGGTGTAGCGGGCCTCTGTGGCGGGGGGGGAGAACCGAGTGCCCCTCCAGAGATAGCCAGATACCGACAGCTGGTGGTTTGGGTGGGGTTTCCCACCACAACTGCAGCATAGCATACTGGAAGTGCACGGGGGTCTCGTCACGCGAGGCGTAGGTTCGATGCCCACCGTGGAGGCGACGGAGGAGGCGGCCCGTTCATCGTTGGGCTGGCCATTTTGCTGCCAGGCCACACTTGACGTATACACCAGCATACACAGAGACCGCACATGCAGGCGCCCAGGCGCTGCCCGCACCCCTCCCCTGTATGGCTGTATGTTGACCTCCGCAAAAGCCAGTACCCCCTGGGGTTTTTCAATCCTAAGGACCTAAATATCCCAGGGCCGGTGGCAGTGGCCCGCACGGATGACCCCTGACCGCCCCACCCCCCATGACCTGGCACACCCGAACTGCGGGTATGTGGCCGAGAGGGGCCAGCTCACACAAGCATACCAGTGACAACAGGGCGCCAAAGTGGCACACAATCAACGCTACGCCCCGAACTCAGTCCGACGGCGACAATGCCCTGAACCCAGTAGATGCAGCCCGACTCCTGCCCCATTCAGGGAGGAGGGAAAGGGAAGAACTGCAAGACACTGTCCGCGTGACACGAACATTCATGGAACTGAGTTGGCAATGAAGGCCGTGAGGCAGGCGCGGCTGGAGCTGAGTGGCGGGTCCACACCTGACCAATTGAAGCCCCCCCCTTGTCCAAGGCTCCCACCTCTCCCACCCAACGGCAATTTTTTGTAATTGCTGAGTGGGGGCCCACAAGCATGAGAATGGAGGCCCCCCTCCCGCTGCATCCGACGAGCATTTCCGTTCTTACGGTATTTCTCGAGGACGTAATGCATTATGTAAGGGGCTTCAGCACCGAGGTTTTAGGGAATGCCATGCACGCACTGCGAAGTTTTGGATGTTGACAAATACTGGAACCCTAGTTTTGGCCTTTTTTCACAAGTTTTTGGTTCCGTACCAGGTTTTTTTTTTTTTAGCTTCTTAAGCATTTAGATGTGGCATATGTTAATTGTCAAGGTGCACCCCTCAAGATAAGAGATGGAAAGCATTGAATGAAATCATGTTTGAAAGTTTTGAGGATGCTCGCTAAGATCGGCCCCCAAAACACAAAGGGCAAGGTACAATTTCACATTGATGAACCTATGCATGTGTACCCCCCCCCCCCAATGTATAAGCTACGCCCTTGTCCAAGCTACAGTAGGTGGCAACCTGTCGCTGAACTTTCCGCTGTTTATGGTCAAGCTACAGCAGGCGTGGGGACCGTATTAATTTTGTACCGAATTTTAATTCCGGACCAAACATAGTGCAACATCGGTTTGGTGACAAAGTTGCGAGTCACATAGATTCACGAGCACATTTGTTGTGAGTGTTTGCCCACTTGAACCCACATAGCTGTGATTTTTGGTATCGTTGTGCATTCTATTCCCCTTGCTTGTGCCAGCTCACCATGGAATCCTCTCTTTTTGAACCTGGGCGCCCGGTGTGGGTAGTTGTATGTGTCGCGCGCAAGTTACACCCATTTCCAAGCTACAGTAGGCGTAGGGACCATATTAATTTGAGACTTTGGCGTAGCTTATACAAGGGGGGGGGGTAGATGTGTAGTTCTGCATCTGGATGTTGGGCGCCCTTGAAGGCATTTTCATTGTTCTCATGTGGGCTTTGCTGCTTCGCCGTACTACTAGACAGGTGACAGGTATTCTTGGGTGAGTATCCCAGCCTCTGCGTCCGCAGTATGCACGCAGTGCAAGAATTTCGCCTTAGGGAAAACGACTTGGTAAACGGGGGGCCGTATGCAGCAACTATGGGTAAATTTGTAATCGGGAAGTGAGGGGTTATAGTGAATAATTATGGGTAAATTTGTAAAGCAGGATGTGAGGGAATTGTGTTTTTCAACTACAGGACCTCTATTGCCATAATGGTCGATTCTCGGTTTGCATTTGGAGAGGTGCCATACAAGCGGTGTCTGTCACAAAGGTCCATAGCAAGACGAAACTGCCATGTATGACTGTGCCAAGAACAACACGGGCCCCAAGGTTGCGCTGCATGTTGAGCTTTTCTGCGGGACCACAGCAAGGATTTTTTAGATTTAAAAGTGCTAATTCGAGGCCAGCAATGTCACATTTTGATGAAAAAAGGGTACTTTTCACTTTTTTGTTGTTCTCCCCTATTTTTTGTCCTCACCATGTGCCGCCCTGGCATCCTCCTTAAGATTATTCATATCTTCTTTAATCACTGTCTCAAGGCGATACACGGCTCCAATCTCTTCTGCATGCCAATAAAAACAATGCACCACAGTCGCCCATGGCGCCTTTGGAGCGCTTGTGGCGTGGCTGTGGCTTGGATAGGGTTCGAGGGCATGCTGGGTTTTGTGCCCCTATATCTGCGCAATACCAGGCGATGATGGTCAGTCAATGAGGGTGGCTCGGGCGGATATGCCCACCCTGTTTGCTCCACCTATCCCGTTATTTTACGCGCTCAGCACATGTGGTATTTCCTGCTTTTTCAATTCGGGTTTTGGACTCCTTCAGTCTCTTTGAGGTTGCAAGCACCATCCGAACGCGATGGTGTTCTCAGCGGCTCTTTAGGAACATTTGTAGAGATAGAATGAGCAAGGATGAAGCCTAATCCCACACAAGCGATCTTTGACTACTACCCATCCGTCAAAAGATGGTGCAAAAGATTTTTGAAGGGGCATACCTCGTCACAATCCAAAGGAGCATCCCATACGCATCTTTCCAAAAATTGGCGTCTCTTCTGAAACTGTTGAATTCCAGAATTCATACCGTGAGGCTGTGGCACGTTTGCACGTTCCCTAATGAAACTGCATTTAGCCGGCAAAATGGGCAGAAAAACATGTAAGTTACGCATATTAAGGTAGGTACAAATACGTAAAAAAAAACAGACATGTCGAAATTCTATCTACAAACTTTGACGACAATGTCAATGTAAGAATGTAACTTTTGGTATTTTGTTTGTCATAATTAGTGCCCGCTTTTCACCTGTGCATACACTTCGTTGATTGGCATACTCACGCATGGTGCATTAAAGTGAATCCTCGTCGGCTAGCAACACACGGAGAAACAAGATCAGCTTGATCAGGGTTGAAGATGACAGGTTGATTAGGTGAAACAAAGTAGCGGCCAGGTACATGGAGTGAGGCGCAGACTGTCTTTACGCTCTTGTCCTCAGGAGGGCCTGCCAAGTGTTTCTGATTGCCTGGTATAACAAACAGAGATGCACGTGGAACATGGCACACTTACAGTTGTTCTTTCTTCGTTTTCCTTTGCCTCGTGCTTGTGCTCTCGGTCATATTTGTTCTCTCTACTTGCAGCATTGAGCACACACACCGTGGCACGATGCATGGTTGGTAAGGTAAGCCCAAGGTAGCCAAACCCTGCTCCAACTTTACCTGTCAGGCCCCTCCAAAGATGGCATTGTGCCTAGCTTAAAGTGATTTGTGTGCTTCACATTTCCTTGCTGATAGATGCACAATGGGCGCAGTGCAGAGAGGTGCACTTATATGCGCGCGGTAAACCGCCTCCTTTCACTACATCAGAAGATTGGATGATGGAGTGAAAGGCTTTCATGTGCATCTTGCGCTGCAAGTTGCGGGTGTCCTTTGTTTGGAGTGCGGCCGCGCCTTCGGTAGGTGGTCTCCTTGGGCCCCTCTTCATGAAGGCTGGAAGCCTTACACTCAGGTGTAAGCTTTGGATCTGTGTGCTGCACCTTGCCTTGCCCTGGATGGAGGCTCAGGTTTCGTTCGGTCCAGTGAAGTTCACTCAGCGTGGGGTGCACGATACTCGCACCATACAGGTGGGCAAAGGGAAGGAGGATAAAGTGGTAGTTTCTGTGGTGCAAAAGTCCTCTACCAAAAATGCAGGCGCTGATCATAGCTATGCTGCAGCAACGCGCTGGACTTCTTGACACAAATCCCTGCAAAACATTTTGACAAGCGTGGCACGCACGGTTAGCACACTCTCACCCCGAAGCCCTGCTAAGGAAACACGTCGAGAAAGATGTCCTTGATTAGTGCCCTAGATATTTAGGTGAAATCTTGCAAGTTTTGAAGTTCAAAACCAAAACCAAAGCAGCAAGTAGAGCAAGAACAGGATGTGGATCGATTGCCGGGAGTCCCCACCCGGATAGCTGGGAGCCACAGAGTAAAAGAGGATGCGGATCGAATCAATGAATAGTTTGAAATCCAGTGTAACACAGAAGGGCTGCAGATAGACAAAGCAGGTATAAATACAAAACTTCAATCACAAAAGGATAAAACAAATGATTTTCATATGAAAACTGGCATGACTCTTGCTTCCAATTAGCCTCAAGCACTTCATGTGCACTCTTTTGGATGAAACGGAGTTGGTTACGAATATGGGGCAAAGGACTTAGGCCAGACACAGATTATGACTTGGCCAAGCAACTAAATTCAGAAACAGTTAAAAAGTAGGACCACAATGAGTGGTAGAAACAATTGAGTATAGGGGTCTTGGGGTGGGAGACCACTAGGCTTCACCTCCAAGGCCTAAGGCATGAAATCCCTATTTTTGTTCCGTATATCCTCCATGAAAGAAGGTACCTCCGTTCAGTTGAGTGGTAGGGGTGAACTTCATGGGGGCCTAGGGTTATAACCCTAGCTACTTTGAGAAAGTGTACTTAAAGCTTCAAAAGAGGGATAAAAATACTTAAGTAAGCCTTGGCATCAACAAAAGGGTTTTAAGGGGGGCTTGGTTTGGATCAAGCCCTCCAAGAAAGACATGGCAGTAACTTTTTCTTACTCCCCCCTGGAGTACTAGTTGATCAAGCTAGTAGGACCAAGGAAAAGGCTCAAATATTCCCAAAATTACCTCAGAAAATGCATCCAACCTACCAAAAGCATTCTCATCAGTTCCTAGAAGCCTATTACACTGTAGGTACCCTTGAAAAACAGTGTAATGTACCGTGAATGATGTCCCTTAGATGCAGCATTCCTCGAAAGTTGCCAGCGTGCGGCGAAAACCTTTGGTGACAATTCGGGGGTAGTGGGGTTTGAACCCAGGACTCCCTCCCTAGAGCACACATGCCTGCCCACTAGGGTACAGTCGAACGCTCCAATTCGGACGGCTATCACTGTATAAACAGCAATTCAGTAAACGTCCTGACCAAGGGCCAGGGCGGAGCAATACTCCCAATGGAGGACACAAATCTCCAGGAGCTGAAAAAAAAAGAAATTGGAACCAACAGGGAGTGAATCCTGTGGTTTAGCGAAAGGTGTAGCGATTTAAGAAGTCAAATCGCTAAAAATTGACGAAACGGCGCGAGTAATCGTCATTTTTAGACTAAAACCTGAAGTCGCAGACAAGCGCAACAGAAGCGGACTCCACAAAAGGGTTGCGCAAGCGTAAACGGCTCTTGAAAAAGAAGGTATGAGCCGTAGTTTTGAAAGTTGTAAAGGAAATTTTTGCATAGTTTCATCAAAATGTTTATAAACTTTAGGGAAACGTATTGCAAACGAACCCACACCACAGATCAGGTGGACAACCCACCTCTCAGGTATGCCAGTGTCATTTCACACGCATGCATTGCGTTTGTGTTGGTTGCTTCGATAAAACGTTAGGGTAGTCACCGCTGTGTTTGTTGGGGGTTCGGGCGCTCCTCTCCTTTGCTCTGCACAGGTAGGAACAGAAATGAAAGGTATGCGAAGCGAATGGAGCGCGCAGCGCGCACGTAGGGTTAGTATATGCGCTGTGCTCGCGATGCATGTGCCTAATTTAGGCATTCACACGCTGTGTCGCTTTCCCTGTGTCCCAAACCACCCTTTTCCTCTATTCACAGGTAAGAAAAGAAAGTGCCTGCTTTTTTTTGGTGTTGCCGTAGCGCTGAAATAGGGTTGCTTAAAGCGCTTAGGTTTGTTTTGGGCCGTGCAGTGCGCCACTCCTTCTCTTTTCTCTGCAGAAAACAAAGTCCAAAGAGCATGCATGACACACAATGCATTAATCACTTAGGGTTGTTTATAGTTTGCCCTAGGGTTGTTTAAGCGCTTAGGGTTGTTTAGCGCTCCTGTCTTCCTCGGCATTCACATGATGTGCGCTGAGTAAGGCAGGTAAGCCTAGGAGGAGCTCACCTCCTGGTTGAGTCACGCTGTGATTGGTTATGTTCGGTAAGATTAGGTAAGAGAGAGAGAGGAATGGAAAACATTGTGCATACCTGTGCATGCATATGGCGCTTCAAAGGGTAGGCCACGCGTATTGCGCACGGTAAAACTCTTGATTAGGTTACCCAGGGACTCCACCCCGTGTTCCATAAGAGAACGGGTGGAGTTCCTTAAGCTTGCTTGCTTGCACCTGGGTTGGAGGACAGTGTATTATGGGGGTACCTAAGAAGCGGATAATACGTGGAGGTAGTCTTGGTTCCTCAGCCGCAAACCCAGGCCATCTGCCTTTGCTCTACAGGTGGGAGGGTAAGGGCGATTGGTGCAGTCTCTTGGTGCAGCGCTAACATATGCTGCGCAGATCACACAAACAAATAACTGCAACTCAGCCAGGAGTGGCGAGTGCAGTCCAACCTCATCGACATACACGCTGTGCACGCATAATGAGCACTCCTTCCCTCCAAGCCGTGACAGGGAAGCGCGTAGTGTTGTCCCTGCTAGGCCACAGTTGCTTAGTAGCGCTGTGATCTCTCGCTTCCTCACAGGAGGGTCAGTAGGACCCGTGACACCTTTGACAGCAACTCCAAGTAGCGTTTGTAGGTGTTAGGGTCAGCAGGCCTGGCAGCAGTTGAGTGCAAGTGATGAGTGCTCACCCTGCCTTCGAAGGCTGGTGCTGGCGTTAGTGAGTGTAGTGTAGTGGTGTCTCCTGTCCCGCGTGCTTTTCCACGTGGGCAGGGGACTGCGTTAGCTTTTGGCCTTTAGCAAAAATGGGCGTTTTGTATGCCCTTAGCACACTTGGCCACCCCTCCCCTCTGGTAGGTAGGGCTTTTGCCGTCTTCGCCCTGGATAGGCGCCAGCACAGAAATTGGCTGCCATAGCAGTGGTAATAGTACCTGATTAGGACCTTCCAGCTAGGATTTTATGAGGTACCGGAATCCCGTAACTGAACCGTCCAAAAATCGGCGCGATCGCGATTTACGGCCCGCCGCAACCCAATTTTGCCGAGGTTTTGGTGATTTGTGCCAAATCTGTGCACATCTGCCCCGATTTAGATAGCGCAATCGGTAAAATACGACGTTATCTAGTTGCTGTATTGAAATCACGTCGATTGCATTACCGGATTTCCAGATAAACCCAAAATACGACCATTTTTGCCCATTTTTGCCACTTTTGGGCCATAAACGGTCATTTCGATGATGTCCTTGTGGTGTCACGAGATTTCAAATTGATCAAGTTTGTCCCTAGTGCCCTGTGAGGCTAGGCAAGCAATGATTTGTGCCTGTGCCTGCCCTTTACCCAAGATAATAATCCGGAGGGTGCCAAAAAACGCCCAAAACAGCTATATTTGCACTTTTGAACACATAAATGTCGATTACAGTGATACGCTCGTGCTTTCATGTGATTTCAAATTGATCACGTTTGTCGGCTGTGCTACGTGAGGCTTGGCAAGCAATGATTTGTGCCCGTGCATGCCCTTTACCCAAGATAATAATCCGGAGGGTGCCAAAGAAGGCCCAAAACAGCTATATTTGCACTTTTGAACACATAAATGTTGATTACAGTGATACACTCGTGCTTTCATGTGATTTCAAATTGATCACGTTTGTCGGCTGTGCTACGTGAGGCTTGGCAAGCAATGATTTGTGCCCGTGCATGCCCTTTACCCAAGATAATAATCCGGAGGGTGCCAAAGAAGGCCCAAACCAGCTATATTTGCACTTTTGAACACATAAATGTTGATTACAGTGATACGCTCGTGCTTTCATGTGATTTCAAATTGATCACGTTTGTCGGCTGTGCTACGTGAGGCTTGGCAAGCAATGATTTGTGCCCGTGCATGCCCTTTACCCAAGATAATAATCCGGAGGGTGCCAAAGAAGGCCCAAAACAGCTATATTTGCACTTTTGAACACATAAATGTTGATTAAAGTGATACGGCCGTGCTTTCGTGTGATTTCCAATTGATTGAGTTTGTCCCCTGTGCTACTGAAGCGATACCCAGAACCCCATGGCTAGGGTAGGGCATACAACCGGTCTCCGGTCCACTAACCCCATGTACGGAAGGGAAGACGCCCGTTGACGCCCGGTGCGAGCCCGGCAGGAGCGTGTTCCGTGCCGTAAAGCCCCGCATCGGCAACCGATGCGCCGCCAGCAGAGATTTATATATCAGAACATCAGGAATCAACAGGGTTTTTTTTTTATATTGTTTCCGTCAATTTTTACGCTTCCGTTCTGATATTCACTGTTTTGACAGCTGGCGGTTAGCTCGCGACTTTAGCGTAACCGCCAGTTTAACTGTTATATACAGATGTTTTAGCGCAAATCGTGACGAAGACTCTAAAGTCTTCAGGAATTGCATTGATGCATCCGCAATTTTCACATCTTACACTCGCAACCTTAATCCGAATTTTTCAGGATGTCGAAATCGGATTTTCGACTTCGACATCCCCGCACTTGATTTGACCTCTTTCGAGTGGACCTACGTGCTTCCCTATGCACGAATCAACTTTCCTTTTGTCTTGCCCTCCATTTGTCTTAGAGATATGGGCAAAACAAAGTTGATTCGTGAGGCCACTTGTGAGGGTCATATCTCGTGCCGCTTGCGAGGAATGACAATAAGGAAACGTGGGATGTATTCACAATACTCCCGACGTAATTTAGGAAGCCTTATACGCCTTGCGTCTCCACACGTGCGCGCTAGCGTAATGGATCATGGTCAAGAGGGTAGAGTTTGCGTTGTAACTCTTTGGCCATGATATTGCGTGCGTTAAGATAACTTTCGAGTATAGCGCGCGAGTGTTGGTGTTGCAGAGGAACTTTCCTTGAGTTCCTATGAGCGATTGACACAAAGTTATGCCCTTGGAGGGGCATGACATATCGTGGGGGGAGCTACCTTTTTGGGCAATATGTGGTATGTGCCATGTGTTGTATTGCGTGCCCATTTGGCGGGTTTGGCTAAGAGCGATACACCCACCAATGGACCTCATATTGCACGAGGCCCTTCCTCATACTCCCCACGATCAATTGCAAGCCTAACCTTCGTGGAGGGAAGCTTGTGTGGCGATCCCAAAGCGATGCGTTGGGAGCAAGGTGTGTGTTTTGCAATTTTCCATATTTTCATGTGCCCACTTGGGAAGTAGCGCTCGTAACCTTTCAAAGCGCCCCAAGTGGAGCACATATGTGGAATCGAAGGTCATTGGTGTCAAGTTATTGTGTTTGGAAGGATTGGTCGATTACTCAATCCAAGCCGAAGATATTATAATATATTTGTGCGCCTTTCAAGGCACTTTTGGGTGTTTTTTCGCCAATATTGCTGTTTTTTGCCCGTCATGATGTCAAGTGGCGACCATGTATCTCAACGTTGCGCTCAATTGACATCATGACCCAAGTATGTTATGAGGGTACATACTTCGGTGCCCAACATATCTTGGACCCGGCGAATAACTCCTCTTGGGCTTGGCATACCGTGGCCGCCATGTTGGCGATTTGGGACTATTCCAAATCATGCGCTCACTTGGCGAGCCTGCCATTCCCAATACCGGAGGAGTTGGGCGACGCCCAAGTGATATGTTGGACACATATGACTTGATACCAATCCTATGGCACACCCCGGTCCAAGTCGGGCATGTGCCTCATTTGCCCCAACCATGAGTGTGCGCATTTTTGGCCATTTTGAGCAATTTTCCACTTTTCCTGCCCGCCGTGCACTATGTTCAGCCTACCCGTGCACGCCGGACGCATGGACCAATGGACCATATATGACATGGGTGTTATGTATATTGGTCCCCATGGTCCACACACCACGTGGGCGAAGCGGAGCCACCTTCATTAAGGTGCTAGCCCAAAGTGAGTGTGGGCAATTTTGCCATTTTGGCATTTGTGGACCCAATTGGGATTGTCACCACGCCAAGTGGCATGGAGATCTTTGAAAGCCAAGGGCATGGGAGTCTCCGTTGGACTCCCGGTGGCTTGCGTGTGGAATGGCGGATCCAATGTTCAAGCCGGCGTGGAGATATACTATTGGGAGCACCCCCGAATTTTGGCTCATTTCGAGCAGCCAAAATGACCCCCTTTTGGGACCCCAATTTCACCCCCCCGTGTGGTCAATTGGCGGCCCCATATCTCTATGCCCACAGGGAGCCTGGACCAAATTTCACGTTGTACACTCAGATATAAGTCCTAGGTCCTGCCTCCTACCCTGTGGGTCATTGGCCTTGCCCTGGCCGGGCGAGCCACGCGTGAGAATGATGCCAATTTTGGTGATTTTGGCATCATGACCCCACTTGACGAATCCGTGGTGCCCTGATGCCAGGGCCTCAGAGGGAACCAGGTTGGGTGAGGGCTCCAGGGAGTTCGTATTTGAGG
Organism: Eutreptiella sp. 'Long Island Sound 2002'; assembly: GCA_964036045.1. Classification (NCBI taxonomy): domain Eukaryota; phylum Euglenozoa; class Euglenophyceae; order Eutreptiales; family Eutreptiaceae; genus Eutreptiella; species Eutreptiella sp. 'Long Island Sound 2002'. Next base: position 1,181,833 of record OZ038385.1, read on the forward strand.
AGCATAGGGTCAGTTGCCTCGTCCCTACCTCTGGCTGGTCCGGACGAGGGGTCAATTTTGGAGATTTTTGAGCTAATATCAGTTTGGGCTGAAACAGCCCATTTTCAGCTATCAACTCCTAGGGGATAATGGCGGGGCCATCTCTCTCGCTCAGAGGAGAGTTAGGACCTGCCGGTGAGGGAGCATAGGGAGCTACTGTCGGGTGGCCTTGGAGTTCTTTGGTTTCCAGGAACTCGCCTTTGGCTGGGCGGGACACCCCCCCTATTGGCAGGGTTTCAGGGTCCGGACTGAGCAGGGCATGGGTTGTGTTTGAGCCCTCGCCCCCATCAGCCACTGAGAGGGTCGGACCTGGGATTGGGATACGAGTTGGGACAGAGTGTCCATTGTCCTGTGATGCCCTTACCCGAGTCCAGTCTTAACCCCATGTGTACATATCCTGATGTGTTGCTGTACATACTTTCGTTCCCTTGTTGCAGAGTGGCAAGGATCCTGAAACGCTTTGTCACATGACACGAGCGTATTGATGCCCCTGTGAGCGCAGTGCTTTGCCTGCCTGCTTGCTTGTGCGTGTCACCGCAGCGTCCCGTGGCCAGGCCCCCCACGGGAACGCGTCACTACATGAGGCTTGGCAAGCAACAATTTGTGACCGTGCATGCCCTTTCCTCAAGGTTATGGCCCGGAGGGTGCCAAAAAAGGCCCCAAACAGCTATATTTGCACTTTTGAACACATAAATATTGATTCAAGTGATACGGTTGCGCTTTGGTGTGATTTCAAATTGATGAAATGTGTCCCTAGTGCTAGGTGAGGCTTGGCAAGCAATGATTTGTGCCCGTGCATGCCCTTTACTCAAGGTTGCGGTCCGGAAGGTGCAAAAGAAGGCCCAAAACAGCTATATTTGCACTTTTGAACACACAAATGTTGATTAAAGTGATACGGTCGCGCTTTCGTGTGATTTCAAGTTGATGAAATTTGTCCCGAGTGCTAGGTGAGGCTTCACAAGCAACAATTTGTGCCCGTGCATGCTCTTTACTCAATGTTAGGGCCCGGAGGGTGCCGAAGAAGGCCCAAAACAGCTACATTTGCACTTTTGAAGACATAAATGTTGATTAAAGTGCTATCGCTGCCCGTGTGTGTGATTTCAAGTTGTTCAAGTTGGTCACTAGTGCTAGGTGAGCCTAGACAATGAACAATTTGTGCCCGTGCATGCTCTTTACTCAAGAATATGAACCGGAGGGTGCAAAGAAAGGCTCAAAACAACTGTATTTGCACACACGCAATGATTAGATTTGCAAATGCTGTAATGGTCAGAGCCACACTCCCTTGGCACTGCCTGTCAGAAAAAACAAAAAGGAATCCCCCTTGTACGTGCGCGCATACAAGCTGCGTTTGTATGGGTTGTAAGGTGTGTCCTTCTCCCTTAAATGACGCACCATGGGGTAACAAAACGCCCCAATCGTTACAACTTGCTGGGCCGCTGTGTGTTTCGGGTAAACATGAGCTACGAGGTCACTGAGTGTGTATTTCTGACACTGTGCTGCCTCTGATAGGAAGTACGCGTCTGCAATAGGCGTGATGGTATTAAGTAAGAAAAAGTCACAGCCATGTCTTTTTTGGAGGGCTTGATCCAGGCCAAGCCCCCTTAAAACCCGTTTGTTGATGCCAAGACTAACTTAAGTATTTTTATCACTCTTTTGAAGCTTTTAGTACACTTTCTCAAAGTAACTAGGGTTGTAACCCTAGCCCCCCATGAAGTTCACCCCTACCACTCAACTGAGCGGAGGTATCTTCCTTCATGGAGGATATACCGAAATAAAATAGGCATTTCATGCTTTAGGCCTTGGAGGTTAAGCCTAGTGGTCTCCCACCCCAAGAACCCTATACTCAATTGTTCCTACCACTTATTGTGGCTCTACTTCTTAACTGATTCTGAATTCAGTTGCTTGGCCAAGTCATATTCTGTGTCTGGCCTGACACCTATGCCCCACATTCCTAACCAGCACCATTTCACCCAAAAGAGTGCACATGAAGTGCTTGATGCTATCTTGGAGGCTAGAGTCAGTCCAGCTTTCATATAAAATCTTTTGTTTTATCCACTTGTGATTGAATCTTTGTGTTTATACCTGCTTTGTCTATCTGCAGCCCTTCTGTGTTACACTGGATTTCAAACTATTCATTGATTCGATCCACATCCTGTTCTTGCTCTACTTGCTGCTTTGGTTTTGGGATTTCACCATCAAAAACCTGCAGCATTTCATCAAAATCTATAGGGCACTAATCAAGGACATCTTTCCGGTAGCAGAGGCAAACCCTGAGAACCTTTCGAACCGACTCTGAGCAGAAGCACAAGAAAAGCACACTGAAAAGCACATTGAACATGTCCACTCAACTGTCCTCCCGAACCTGGCCGATCAGAAGTGTACAAGTACAACATGGCAGTGTAGCCCACCCAAAGAGTGAACCGCCACTCAGAGCAGCATCTGGGTCTCAGGAAGATCCAGAGCACAGAAGGGCGAAACTAAATCCGCCCAGAACAACCCCATTAACCATGGAAACCTTAGCGGCCCATGGTGAAGACAGCCAGCAAAGGCTCCGCAGGCGTGTGGAAGCCTCCATCGCCCGGTCGCCCTGTCCGGCCTCGTCTTCTACCGTACTTGGAGGTGGTCCTGAAGAACAAGAGGACCTACGAAGGAAGATGGACGAGTTCATGCTCCGACAAGAGTACCACAAGTCCACCGTAGGAGACGATGGAGAAATACCTCTTGATGCCCTCGGGTCTTCGCCCCAAACTGAGATGGGCTCCTTCCTTTATTCTGGGCCATCTACAGACATGGCGGACACAGTATCACTACTGAGACGACCAAAAGTACACGACCACCCGAGAGCATGGCGCCCAGACCTGCCGGTAATGGATCCTGGTCGCCCAGAGCCCAGCCATGGGGTTTGAGGTTCGAGGTTTCATTTTGCGGGTACTAGACGCCTTTCGGCCCCGGGGGGCCACCTGGTTGGGCCAGGTGATATCCTCCCCACCGGATCCTAGTGGGGGGCCCTCCAAGACGCACCTCCTGCCTGGTGGCGGAATCCCCCGGGTTCACAGGGCTCGGCGCCCCGTCCCTCCCCGGCTTCCTCTTTTCGCCACTCCCCGGTCAGTGCGTCAATTCGCAGCCGTGGGTGCGGGCACTTACCCACCGCGTTGCCCCCCTAATGCGTGGTGGCCCGGGGTGCCGGCGCTGCCGGGCCCGTGCTACTGGCTTGTCGCCAGTGGGACCCCCGTGGGCTGGCGCGGAGGCTGCCTAGCCCTGGGGCTGGTGCGTGGCGCTATGCACCACTACTGCCTTGGCAGGTGCAGTGCCCTGGTTGTGTATGTGCGGCGCTCGCGGCCGGTTCGGGGGGGCTGGTGCCGGTGCCGGGTGTTGTCTCTTCCCTGTTTCCCCCTGCCCGCCCCGCGTCTCCTGCGCTATGTGTGGCGGGCCGTCCCGTCTGGGTGTCCCTTATCCTCGCTCGCTGGTACGCCATTCCATGCGGTCTGTGCGTTCCGCGGCTCAGTCCGGTTGCCCTTCTGGTTGTCCCCGCGTGTCCTTTGTGTGTGCGCTCGCGCTCTCGCGGCGTCCGCCCCCCCCCCCCCTCCCCGGGTTGGTGTGGCGCGCGCACCTCGCGCGGTCCCGGTGCTGGGCGCTGGCAGGGCCGTTCCACTTGGTCCGTGCCCCTCCGTGTGTCCGGCCTCGGTCCCGCGCTCCGTTTGGCTTGCTTGGGGGGGGGGGCAGCCCGGTCCCGCTTCCCCCTACCTGGCTTGGGGCTGCGCGCTCCCCGTGGGGTGGGTGCGGGCGTGGGGACCCGTCACCAACCCCACCGCGCGCGCTCTTGCGAGCTGGCCTTGCGCGCTGGCTTGGCCCACCCAAGGGGCTCCGGATCGTACGGCCGAACTTTTGGCCAAACTTCTATCCGGATCGGAAGCCCCGGATGTGACAGCTCTGTCAGAGGCTGTCAAGGCTAAATTGGGTATCACTCAACCCTTACCCAAGCCAGCGCTACTCTCACCTTCACCCGGATGGAGCACGTTGGCTGATGATCTCAAAAGATCAAGGGTGTCCAGGTTGTTACCCAAGGTCACTTGCCCCAGCCCTTTTCATCCTCGCGCCAGGACAGTCCCAATTGCTGAACTACAGGACGTGCCGGTGACGGAGACTGAGAAAACAGGGCTGTCAGCACTGGCACCTCTTGCCGGCGTATCTTCTTCTCCTTCTGGCCTAACCCCGCGGGGTGGGAAGATGGGCAGACCTATTGCCCAGGCGAACATCCAGCTAGAACTGCCGGAGTTCGACCCGAAAAATCTGCCTGAATGGGCAGAAGAATTTGCTGAGTTTCTTTTGCTCACTGGCCAATCCCATGTGGATGTGGCCACCAAATGCTCCTTGCTGAAACGCTCCTGCAAAAAGAAATTTTTGCAAAAACAGGTGAAACAGATTGTGAAAACCTGTTCAACCTGGGCAGAGGTACTCCAAAGACTGGAGAAAACATTCCCAGTCTAGGAGACTGGCCGCAGTGTGCGCACACAGATAGAGGAGCTACCTATGCTCCCTGAGTTTCCTTCTGCTGCGCGAGTCTCTGAATATGTGTGCGACCTGGAGTATCTGTTTTCACGAATGAACGTGGGCTCCTACAGAGCCACTGAGCCCCACCTGTGGCTCATGAGTAAGATCCCCCAACGTACGTGGGATGACTGCCGCACTACCTCTGAGAGGAAAAGCCGGACCAACTCGTACGACGAACTGGTGGACCTGCTGATTGAGCTGGCTCTTGAGAGGGAGAATGACTCCCACATGGAGAAATAGAAAAGTTTATAGTGGTTTCAACACTGTGTTTTTGCCTCTCCTGCTGCTTGCTGCTGGTGTAGGGTTTCCTGCTGCTTGTTTTTGAAGATGAAAAGCTTTTGTTTGCTGAAATACAGTCAATCCAGGATAGCCCAAGCAGGAGGTATGCAAGGAGAAGAGAATCAGGATCAAAGCATGAAGGTCTGCAGTGTAAACAGTGAAAGATGAAAGGATATTCACAGAAACTGCAACTCAGGTCAAATCGGATTGCATATTCACAAAGATAGTTGAAATGTTTTGGAAAAGAGTTGCAAAGCTGCCCCATGGTCACTCTATCTCCATAGTGCCATCTCAGGAGATGTGCACTCTTTGTTTTGGGTCCCATATGTGCTGAGGTGGCAGGGCATGTGGCGATGAGGTCACTGCCATGTCACATGGGATCTTCCTATTTAGCTAGGCTCACCGGGAATTGAACCCAGGACCTCTCAAAAAGAGGTGCACAGCCCCCTAGGGTGCATACCACTAGGACAGCTAAGAATTCATGGAACAACATAGATAAATTCATAGGCTCTGCCCTGGATATGTCAGTACTCAGTCCACTCAGGAAAAGATGATTTGCCTCACATTGAAAGGGGATTAAGGGGTCCACTCCATATCCTGATTGGGTGTTTGGTTCCATAGGTCAAAATGTGTTATCACCACTTTTGGTGGGACCAATACTAAGATAGAAATGCCTGGATGCTCAGTGCATCTCTAATACAACTAGAGTATGCCTCAAAGCATTGGAAAAGCACTTTTTCTTACTCCCCCCCTGTGCTGTGGTGGCCACCACTGTCGCATTTTAGGAAAAAGGGATTTTTTCTTGGCCTTTCCTTGGTTTCCACATCTACTTTAAAATACCTATAGTTTCCCTCACACAGAAAAATGGGCGCTCACCATGGCTGGCGCTCTTTTGCTGCTCTGTTTGTAACATTTCCTACAGAAGACTCAGCGCTCATGGCGCTGCCGGGGCTCCTGTGGCTTGGTTGGGTTAGTTTGGGAGCATGCCAAAACATGTGCAAGTGCATCCCTCCCTCCAAGACGCAGCGCGACACAAACCCAACGCAAGACACAATATACACACTCGCATGGGTTCTCGTAAACCTGCTGGCGACCTGTGACCTGTCTTAGGGCGAAGGGAGTCGTAAAAAAAATTAAATTGCCCTTGGTGGGGTCTTGGGTTCTGCTCAGTCTCTGCAGGCTGCTGCGTTTCGGCCCGAACACGGCCTACTCAGCGAGGCTGCACGTGGGTATCTGCAGAGGCAGGAATGGGAGAATTATGGACGAATCCACGCAAAAGCGAAGCGACGACACCAAAATCCGTCAAATGACGGCCTAGAATTTTTCTAAGACAACACACCTGAGCAGAATCCAATGGTGCATCAGAAGCACATTTTTATAAAAATTATAGTCATCTCTAGATTTTTTAAATCAAGAAATTCCTACGCATAAAAAGGCGGCGCGCAGGAGCGGCTCCTAGCGAAGCGCCGGAAAATGCAGAAATAATGGAATTATAAACGTATGTATCACGTAGTCTTGAAAATGACGAGACACACATTAATAAATAAACATACAGATTCCACCCACACTAATAGAAGAATCAAAAATCCAAGAATTCGAAAATCAACGAAAAGACTTCAATGAATCAGGTATAAACTACAGGTATGCTCGTCTCGTATGCCGCATACACATTGCTCGTCTCGTGTCTCCGTGAACAAGTCTTGTAGCAGCGCTAACAACGATAGAACGCGATAGAGGGATTGATTAGAAAGATTGCAGATGATTAGAGGTCAGATCAGGGTGATTAGACATACACACAAGTGCATAGCGACGTTCTTCGCTTGCGCCCCGTTTTTCTTCTCACCTTGCTTCACTCTCCAGCGGTAGGTAAGGTAGGTACGCCCAGGTGGGGCCACCCCCTGGTGGAGTTCGAGATTGCGGTTAAGATGGGCAGGTTTGCCCAAGAGAGTCGTGCATGCTCGCGCATTCACACACGCATTAAAGGGTAGGCCACGCGAAGTGCGCACGGTAAACCTTGTTTAGGCTACCCAGGGGCTCCTCGGTACGTTCTTCAAGAGAACCTGAGGAATCCCTTAACGCTTGCTTGCTTGACAGGGGAGCTGATCCGTCAGCGTGTTTGCGGACAGTGTATTATAGGTCACACTGAGAAGCGTATAATACGTGGAGTGTGGCTTGGTTCCTCCGCCGCAAACACCCCTTCATTTGCCTTTGCTTTACAGGTGGGCAGGTAGGGTGATTGGTGCAGCAGCATACCATTTTTTTCATGCCCTGGTAAACAAGGGCGCAGATCACACAAACAAATAACTCCCCTCTGCCTGTGGCAGAGCAGGGAGTCCGACTCCTTCGACATCTGCGCCGTGCACGCAAAAAGAGCACCTCTTCCCTCCAAGCCCTAGCAGGGGAAACGCGTTGTGGCGTCCCCTGTTAGGCCACAGTTGCTTACCAGCGCTGTGTTCTCTTGTCTTCTCCACAGGAGGGTCGTTAGGACCCACGACATGTTCTTCAACAACACCCATCAGAGTGTGCGTGTAGGAGTGGTAGTCCTGAGTGGGGGCTTGAGCCAGTTGCAGCAGTGCTCGCCAACCAGGATGGTGCCACTGTAGGGTGTGTAGGACCTGTAGTGCGTGTGTAACTCCCCACCCGTTTCCTGCAATTTTAGCAGGGTTGGTGGGCTGTGGCAGTGGTTAGGTCAGTGTTTTGGCCACTTAGCAAAACGGCGTTTTCATGCCTTCATAGCTTTTGGCCACCCCTCCCTGTACTAGACAGATAGGTAGGGAAAACAATACCTGGATTAGTACGCTGGGTATTCCCCAAAGGTTTTGCGCCAGCACAGAAATTGGGCGCTTAGGGGAGGGGAGACCCGGGGCGTACCCCGTGGCATCAATAAGCCAACCCTCCAGGTTTAGCAAGCGTGCAGACTTGGGTATAATTAGGACACCACTTCTGCGGCTTGCTCTCAGGACCTTAGGAATAGCACACTCACACATACGCTTTGGCAGGTAAGGGTAAGGTTCAGTCCCTAGCTTTAGTCTTGGAGGCAAGCGTCTCAGCGAGCCTCAGCAACTCACCAAGGTTGTTCTGGGACAAGTAGTCCACCAGAACTGAGTTTAGGCGTCCCTCAGGTAGAACAAACGCAGAGAAGGGCTCCCAGGTGGCCTCTTCGACTCCAAACCCTTCCCAGAGAGTGAGGAAGCGCCAACCCTGGCGATAGCGGTGGCGTAGGACAGACTTCACCAGGTAGAAGCCCTCCTTAGCCATCTCCTCGGCGTTCATGTCGGGGAGTTCACCTTCAACTTCCATAGGGCTGGCAGCCCCTTGTAGGTCCAGAGCGGCGATTTCCTCGTCGTTCAGCTCCCACTCCTCCCCACAGAGGTCTTCAGGATCATAGTAGCGCTTCAGGTGTTGAGCAGCGCACACGAGGGTCCCCCCTAGACGGGGAGAACACCGCACGGTGATACGGTGTCCATCCACTGATAGAATCTTGTACGGCCCGAAGTATGGGTCATCGCTGGTAGAGCGTTGCCAGGCGGGTAGTCGACTGTGGTGCACCAGCACCCAGTCCCCCTCTTGGTAGGTGGCCGGTACTCGGTGCTTGTTCTTCTTGTTCCACTGACGCTCCCTCACTCTCTGGAGCATAGCCTTGGCCTTGTCCACCTTCGCCTGTTGCTCTTGGACCCATTCACCCACAGAAGAATGGGTGTCCTCTGGATAGGGGGCATGTAGGAACCATGCCGGGCGCCATAGGAATAGCTCATGGGGCGAGTAGCCAGTAGCTGAACTCTCTTGGGAGTTCATCATCAAGGATATGACGGGGAGTAGTCTCACCCAGTCTCTGGTGCGTTCAGTTTTGCACCATATCCGTACGTTCTCCTTCAGGACACGGATCTGTCGCTCACATAGGGGGTTATTCGTGTGCGAGTAGGGAATTCCCGTAGACACCTGGACATTGAGGGATCTCAGGACCCTCTTGTACCAACCGGTATCCGAGCGTACTCGTACGTCCTCATCGGAGTTGATCTCCTTGGGCGCCCCATAGACACAAAACCACTCCTCCAGGAGTATCTTGATAGTCTCCCCCCCGGTAATGTGCTTGGTACATGGGAACACCCTGGTGAACCTGGTCAACCCACAGGTTACCACGAGGGCGAAGTCATAGCCCCCGAACTTCGGCATCTCCGTGTAGTCCACGTATAGAACACTGTTAGCACAGTGAGGGATGGGCAGGGTCGAGTAGAGACCCCTGTCCCTGATATCCCCTGGTTTACATGACCTGCACGGGCACTTGTCCACGATAGGCTGGAGGGTTTTCCGCAGTTGGTCGTCAGTCCACGTAGTGTGGAAACACTGCTTGAACAGCCTCAGGGTACGGTCAGCACCCACATGACCGCTGGACTCATGGGTCAACTTCAGCAGCGCTGGGACTCGGTCACTAGGCACCACAATGCGGCCCTCGTGCCAGAGGTAGCTCTTGTCCCTCTTCCACTGGTCTTGGTTGACCAGGAGGGGTTCAAGGCGTTTCTCCAGGCGCTTGTAGATATCCCCAAACTCCTTCAGGTACTCCGATTGTTGGAGTCCATCCAGGGGGCGTATCATTGTCATGTTGAGGTCCAAGTGGACGTCCATACGGCTGAACGCCTCCTTAGCCAGCGCTTCAGACCGGGCACCAATCAGGGCCTCGAAGTTGTTGCGGCTGATGTAGTCGGCACACTCGTTCTTCACTCCCTGGATATGGTGTACCGTCAGCCGTAGTTGACTGAGGTAGGTCCACCAGCGCCGTAGCTTGGCCTTCTCAGATGGGGGGCCCTTCTGGAAACTGCGGACCGGTTCTTGGTCGCACAGCCAGACCACAGGGTTACTCCCCAACAGTCGTGCTTGTGAGGATAGCACCAGCATACCCGCGAGCAATTCCTGCTCATAGGAGGAGTAGTTCCCCCTGGCCTGGTTCCACTTCCAGTTCCAGTGGCCCAGAGGTACTAGGACTCACTTGTCGTCGGGGTAGCTGTGCTTGAGGGTTCCATCTCGGTTGAGACCTTCCGTCCCCCATTGGGAAATGGCCGAGTCGAACTCCTCCTTCTCTAGTGCTTGCCATTGGAACAACGTTCCACCACCGCCCACATTGCTGGCGTCGGTCACCAGGATAATCTCCCCTTGTGCCCTAGGCACGCCCAAGCACTTAGCGTTGGCTACCTTGTCTTTGAGCTCGTCAAACGCTTGTTGCTCTTGTGGGCCCCAGCGCCAAGGGGTACTCTTCTTGATCAAGTCCGCCAGAACGGCGCTGGTGTAGGTGAAGTTTTTGATGTGGCGGCGATAGAAGTTGCACGCCCCGATGAAACTGCGTACATCATGAAGTCCTCTCTTGGGGTCTTCGTGTCGTACCTTGGCATCCATCAGGGGTTTGGCCTTAGAGGCCGCTGGGGTCCACCACCCATAGCCAACGTCAAACCCCAGGTACTGCATGGTCTCCTGCATGAACTCACACTTCTCCAGCTTGAGTCGTGTGTGGTTCTCCTGGCAGACCGCAAAGAACTCACCAAAGAGGATTAGGTGATCCTCCTGGGTATTGGTCCCGAGGCATACATCGTGGATGTGAGCCTCCATCTGGGCACCACGGGATATGAGCTCCTGCACCTTAGGTCTCCTTTGTAGGATGGACAAGATCTTGTTCATCAGCTCTTGGAATAGACCGGGTGCGTTAGCCACGCCAAACGGCATGACCTTCCACTTGAACACCCTCCCCTGAGGGGTGATGAAGGCCAGTAGTTCCTGTGCGTTGGGCGTCAGGTCCACTTGCCAGAATCCGCTCCTCTTGTCCATTTTGGTCTTGTAGCGACAGGAGGCTATCTTCTCCAGGGTAGACTCCATATTGGGAATGGACCCTGAGTGGTTCAGCGTCTTCTTGTTCAGCTCTCCGTAGTCCACTACCAGCCGTTTGGCTGTAGACCCAGGTTTAGCCACCAGGAAACAGGGGCTGCAGTGTAGGGGGTAGTCCCCGTCCTTGTACTCCAGGACTAGGCCAGCGTCGATACATTCTTGTATCTGTCGCTCAATCTCGTCGGCCTGCTCTTTAGGAGCTGGATAGGGTCTCCTCCGGATCTTGTGACCCACGAACTCGGGTTTCAGCTTGAGGTCCATCTGTACCAGCTTGTCACATGAGGCTGGAGGGGGTAGTTCTACGAACACCTCCAGATAGGTCCTTATAAGCTTCTGTACCCGCGGGTCCAATACCTTGATCTTGTCCTCCATGTCCTCGTCAGAGTGTAAGTTGCTTGCCCCCTGAGTAATAGACGTCAGGAGGTGGTCCTCCACCGACTACTCGCCCGTGGTAGTGTCCTTCAGCCCTTGGTAGGCATATAGAAGGTCTTGTTCAACCATTTCCGGTGGACGATGGCAACATAGGCACGCTCGAGGGGGTTCACATACACATTCCTCCGAGAGGTCGTCCTCCTCTGGGCCCCTCACATGGGCGCCCCACACGGTCTTCATAAGCTTGAGATCTACCTCCCTTTGCCAGGTGGTGATCTTCTGTTCGAGGTCCTCCTTCAATTGGGATAGGTCTCCCATACGTCCTTGCTTCAGTGGCCATGAGCTGCGGGTAGGCTTCGCGTAGCATAGCCTTTTCGCCACCAACTTCCTCTTGGAATCCACATACTCCCTTAGCCTGGATCGAGGGTCCAGCTCCTCGTCCTCGGGGTCTTCCACCCTCATGGGGAATAGGTGTTTTAGGGGGGCGACGTACTCGGCGTTCTCCACTTCCTCCACACAGGTCTGCACGAAGAAGGCGTCGTGCTCAGTTTCGTCATCTGAGTGGATAGAGCTAGGTAGCTCAGATAGTCCACACTCAGAGACTCCATCAGGAACAGGTACATGGCAGGGAGAGTTGGGGCGTTGGTGTCAGTCACGACGTACTCATCTCCTCCGGGTGTAGTCTCAACAGCATCTTGAGGTCGTAGGCGATCCTTCAAGTCACCCAAGGCGAGTCCGTCACTTTCTCGTTGTATAGCCTGGACCAGAGTCGGGTCCAGATCCTCCCAGGGAATGGAGGTAAGACCTCCGTCCACCACGCTGAGCATACTCCCCGATCGGGGCTTCCCAATAGGCGTCTTGCGTCCCAGAGGCACGTAGATGGCCTCATCAGGCAAACGAACAGAGCTGATAGTCAGCCTGTCCAGGAGGTTTCGCCAGTATTCGTTGCCCCCGTGGGCTCCCCAATCGGGAGAACACAGGACCATACGGGAACGTTCCAACGCCACCTTGGTCAGCACCTTCCCCAGTTCACTGAACCTGGGGTTCTCGTAGGCCATCCCGAAAGAGGGCCAGTAAAATTTGTAGCTGCAGTTCTTCGCCTTGCTGCAGTAAAGGTCCAGTACATGCTGCTTGTCGCTGGCGAACAACTCCACACTCAGGTCTTCTCGAGAGTAACCCAACTCCTTCAGACCTTGGTCTAGGACTTCCCCCAATAGTTGATAGTCCTTAGTTTTGGAGGCCGCCACCATGTTCGAGGGCTCCTCCTTCGATAGCCTCAGGTAACTCGAGGTATGTTCCGACTGCTCCAGTGGCACAGACTCTCTGCCACTGCCGTGGTCCACGTAGAGGAGGTAGGGCGCTTGCAGCGTCAGGGATTGTATCTGGGAGTGCTGTACGAAGAAGTCAGTCCCCAGTACAAAGTCGAAGGCCTCAGTGTCCATCACATAGAACCGATGGGCGATAGTCCGGGAGCCCATAGGTACCTCCACTTCACAGTCCCCGCAGCTGTGCACCACATGTCCATCCCCCATGCGTATAGCAGCGGTGGTCATGGTGTTCTTCAGGCTCCCACAAGGTAAAGTTTTCTTGGCCACTATAGATATGGTGGCGCCAGTGTCCAATACCCCCAGGTATTCGCGTCCCCCTAGTCGGATACGTACCCAAAACACCAGGTCTTGGGTGCCACCAGAGCGTCCCCGTCAGAACTCCGCGGGACAGGTCACCTCGAACCCCTTGTTCCGCAGTTTGCGGGCCATCCTCATGAAACGGCTCCTCTTCTTAGCGTTGCCGTCATCACCACCTTCATGCTCACGCTTGGCTCCTTGTTCTTGCTGGGCCTGCGTTTGCGAGCGTGTGGTAGGACCAGACTGCCCTCCAGAGGGATCGGAGTTCCCCCCTGGATTAGGGTTGGGGTTGCCTCTGTTCTTATTCTTGTTGTCCTTGTCTGGCTGGCGGTTAGCGCCTCCTCCTCGTCCACCTTGACCTTTGTCTTGCCCTTGACCACGTCCTTTCGACTTGCCCTTGCCGGAGTCGTTGCCTTTGCCTTTGCCTCCACCTTTGCCTGAGCCTTTGCCAGGATCTTCACCCTTAAGCTTCGCCGATAGGCGTTGCTTATGGTAGCACTCATCCTCGTATTGCTTCCGCTTCCCGCAGAATGCACACGTGATGGTGCACCTGTAATGATCCGGCAGCTTCGCTTTGGCGCCGGTGTTCTTCTCCTGCTGCTTCCTCTGGACTACGAAGCAGTCTCGCTGCTCGCAGTCAGGGGCGTGCTGCAGGTTGCCCTGCTCGTCCCTGGCATCACACCAGAATTGCTCCCTCACGTTCTCCATGATACGGGCGTGGGCGTGTTTGGGGGTAGTCCCCTGCCCAGGTCGGGACCCTTGGTACCCTTTGCCATGGCCTCCAGAACCTCCACCACCAGGACGGTAGTTGTTCAAGTGCTGGTCGCTCTCCTTCTCCAGCGCCAGCTCCAGGAGTAGCACGCATAGATCCCTGTAGCGGAGGGATGTAGCCTTGCGCTCTGCCGTCGAACGGCACTCGTCCCATAGCTCTCGAGGGAGCTTGGCCACCAACCAGAACAGCAGGTCGTCGCTGCTGTAGGAACCGGGCGTCAGCCGTCCAGCCCAGTGATCCAGGTCAGCCAACAGCTCAGAGACCCTGCCAGGTTTGGGGTTGTTGGGCAGCACGGGCAGGTTCTGGATCTCGGCCCTGATGGAGAGGTCGGTTTCGTAGGTTGGGTACTGCCTCTCCAGGGCAACCAACACATCGGCAAAGGTGGCGGAGTTAGTCACGATCTGCCTGACCTGCTTCTCCAGGTACTTGGTCTTGCAGCACTGCAGGAGCAGATCGCACTTGACTCGCCCACTAGCGTGGGTTTGGCCGGTCAATCGGAGAAACCGGCCAAAATTCTCAGCGAACTCGCTGAGGTCCTTGCCTGTGAACTCAGGCAGGTTCACCACGATCTTGGAGGTGGCAATAGCCTTCGCCTCCTGAGACCTGCGTCCCTCAGGGCGTCGGGTCTTCTTCTTCTTCTTCTTCTTCTTCTTCCCCCTTGGGTCCTCGGGGTCCTCCGGGTCATCGTCCTCTGAGGGCGAAGCAGAAGTCATCGACGGCGGCTCATCATCGGAGGGGTCCCTGCCTAGATCACTAGAGCCATAAGGCTCCACGTCCACCATTGCCCTCAAGGCTGTCAGCCCCAGCCGGTCTAGCTCGGCCCTCGTAGAGTTCGTCACGTGGCTGTAGGGCGGCTGGGCCGTTCTCGGTACGAAAGGACTTCTCGGTATCGCTGCAGGGGTCGGCATCGGTCGACTCCTCATGCTCCCCAGGGTGTTTGTCAACCCTGCCGCCAGGTGGTTGGCCTGTACTCGGTGGGGTGACATTCCCACCGTGGTAGGTGACGCTTGGGGCGGTATCATCAGGGGCTCCAGTTTCTCTCGGATCTCTTGAGTGAGGTCGCCCACGATTTTTGAAGTGGCTCCTCGGAGCACCTCGTTGATCTCCGACCGCGTCAGGGACCTGTTGGAGGATCTCCCCGATCCTCTACTCCTGCCTCCAAGAGACTCAGGTCCTCTCCTCAACCCACTCAAGGTTGCATACCCAGGTGCATACCCAGGAACATCCACATAGGTTCCAGTAGCGGGTAGTGCATGGGGATATTCAGCCACATACCATCGCGGCGCAGAGCTGGAAGCCACCGGCTCACTGGCAGTAGTTGCCTCAGGGAGCGCAGTGGTAGGTGGGCCCATACCATAGGCGGGGTAGGGAGGCATGCCAGTAAAGCATGTGCCCTCTGCCATAGGCGGGTTGGTTATGGGAGTGGATGTTGCAGCAGCTCGGTCTGGAATTGGGAGTGTGGTGGTTATAGGAGAGGGTGATGCGTGGAGGCCAGAAGCGCTTGGTGCCCCTTCGAAGGTAGGGTCATTCGTCAGGTCTTGCCCTTGTTCCTCTCCTTCGTCTGCTTCGTCTCCAGCATCCTTCTCGCTCTCTCTCTTCCTCTTCACAGGCTGAGTGACCACCTCCTCGCCTGAGAGGGCCCTGAAGGCTGTCTGGAGTCCATCCAACGAGTCCTCAGCCACTTCCACTGGCCCCTGTAAGGGCTCCGAAGGTACAGCGCGAGATCCAGGTCCAGGTTCACCAGGTGCTGGCCTTGCCGGTGCCTCAGGCGCTGTCTTCACGTCGGCGTCCTCTTTCCTTGTATCCATCTTCGTTCGCCCTTCTGCTTATATGTGACTGCTCGGCGCACTGGAAGTACGGCGCGGGGTTGCTGCCGGTGCGCAGAGACAGTCTGCCTCTTGCTACCAGAAAAGTTTATAGTGGTTTCAACACTGTGTTTTTGCCTCTCCTGCTGCTTGCTGCTGGTGTAGGGTTTCCTGCTGCTTGTTTTTGAAGATGAAAAGCTTTTGTTTGCTGAAATACAGTCAATCCAGGATAGCCCAAGCCAGAGGTATGCAAGGAGAAGAGAATCAGGATCAAAGCATGAAGGGCTGCAGTGTAAACAGTGAAAGATGAAAGGATATTCACAGAAACTGCAACTCAGGTCAAATCGGATTGCATATTCACAAAGATAGTTGAAATGTTTTGGAAAAGAGTTGGAAAGCTGCCCCATGGTCACTCTATCTCCATAGTGCCATCTCAGGACATGTGCACTCTTTGTTTTGGGTCCCATATGTGCTGAAGTGGCAGGGCATGTGGCGATGAGGTCACTGCCATGTCACATGGGATCTTCCTACTTAGCTAGGCTGACCGGGAATTGAACCCAGGACCTCTCAAAAAGAGGTGCCCAGCCCCCTAGGGTGCATACCACTAGGACAGCTAAAAATTCATGGAAAAACATAGATCAATTCATAGGCTCTGCCCTGGATATGTCAGTACTCAGTCCACTCAGGAAAAGATGATTTGCCTCACATTGAAAGGGGATTAAGGGGTCCACTCCATATCCTGATTGGGTGTTTGGTTCCATAGGTCAAAATGTGTTATCACCACTTTTGGTGGGACCAATACTAAGATAGAAATGCCTGGATGCTCAGTGCATCTCAAATACAACTAGAGTATGCCTCAAAGCATTGGAAAAGCACTTTTTCTTACTGAAATTCCTCAAGAAGCACTTGGGCTGAGGTGGTACCCCTTCTTCCGAACGTGGCGCAGGGAAAGGGCCTAAAAATCCCACTAACACCAACCAGAAAGGTGGTAAGGGGAGGGGTAACCTACGTGCCATGAATGAGGTTAAACCTGATGCAGGTACACCCCCTCTGTTTTACTGTAAGCCTGTGAATGACAAGGGGGGACCTTGTCATGCCCCTGACTGCGACCACCGCAGTAGCTGTATGCTACAGATGAAACGACAGCAGCATTCCAAGGATGGGAAAACTGTGACCCATCAGGATCATTTCAGGTGTACCATCACCTGTGGCTATTGTGGCAAACGTCGTCACTACGAAGACGAATGCCACATAAAGAAACACGGGAGTGATAAACTCAAGCGGCAGGAGGCTGAACGCCAGAAACCCCAAACACCCACCAGAAATCCCCGGAATGGGGATAAAGGTGGTAAAGGAGATGGCAAGGGGGGTGGCAAAGGTGGACCCCCTAACCCCCAGAGGCGCTCATCAGCGCCTGCTGCTACCCCCCCACCTGCCGCAGGTGACCCCAAGAAGCGCCGATAGGGGGATAACGCTTCCCCTGAGGGGAATAACTCCAAGAAGAGGCGACTGGCCTGGATGGCCAACTCCCTCATGGCTGCAGGGGTGGATGTCAAGTTCCCTGATGAGGAGTAGGGGCGCGGCTCCGAAGAAGAGGACTTGGTTTTCTGGATCCTCGTGAAAGTCGGGGATCAATTTCTTCGAGCGGTGCTTGACACCGGTGCAACACTTTCCATAGTGGCCCGGCGCCTGCTAAAAACATTCAGGAAAACTAAGACTGTGGCCATAAGAGTAGGGGATAGGCGTACCATCCATTCCTTGGGGGGGGTCGATGTGACTATATGCCTAGGCGACGAAACTGTGACCCAACACTGCAGAGTGCTGGACATTGACGACTTTGACATCGTCATTGGTACCGACTTCCTACGAAGAAACCCCCAGGTAAAAATGCTGTCTCTCCAGCGCCCCTATTCTTTGCGCTGCGACTTTGGCAGCGGGGTTTCCCTGTTACGCGTATTCGATACGGCAGGATACGGCAGGATACGGCAGGATACGGCAGGATACGGCAGGATACGGCAGGATACGGCAGGATACGGCAGGATACGGCAGGATAGGGCAGGATACGCAGGATACGCAGGATACCGCAGGGTACGGCAGGATACGGCAGGATACGGCAGATACGGCAGGATACGGCAGGATACGGCAGGATACGGCAGGATACGACAGGGTCCAAAATATCTGCTTGTTTGCACTACGAAAACAACCATTTTGCGTTCATTCAGCGTTCGGTGGTATTTCATTATGTTCTTGCATGCCTATTGTGACTTTCCTGGCTGACAACCCGCTTCATGTACACCATTTAATTCGTTCCAAAAAAGAAGAAGATTGCTACCTGCTTCCTGAGCTTGGTGGTATTTCATCCTGTTCCTGCGTGCCCCTTGTGCCGTTTCTGTTCAGGTTGACAACCCGCCTTGCTGCACACCAATTCTCGGTTTTGAAAAAGAAAATGATTGCTACGTGATTGCGTACGAAACACTTCCTGTGCCCCAAAACACAATACGCAGGAGCATAAAAAAAGACCATCACATCATTGCAGCCTGTACTATTATGGTTATAGACTTTCGGTGTACCTCTGCTCCATGTTATGTAGGTTACAGCAGAAAATGAACAGACCGGCAAGGAAGTCGTAGTTATACGGGCGCCTGGGAGCCTCATCACGGGCGTTCCAGAATCGCCACTTCTGAACATTGCTGAAAACATTCTCCACTAGATGACGGCCTTCATTGATCATCTGGTTGTGATGCACCATGAACCAGGTCAATCGGCCATCCCCCCCGGTCACACGGCAGAACATTTTGTCCGCAGTGCTGTAGTGACAGTCACCGAGGCGGAAGTCAGGCCGAGGACCATTAAAGTTCCAGGGAGTGGATGCATCCATGTCCGCCGTCATTTCAGCATCGGTGGCACGGGGCGGATACCAACACGAGCAGGCAATGATCTCGCGCCCCCAGTTGATCATGGCATTAAACACGAGCGCATGCCCGTGGTAAGTGGGTTTGTCGAACCAGAACAGCTCCTGGTCTACCGGGTGCGAAGGTGACTGGATGGCCACATGCGTGCTATCGACAATAGCAGACACATGGCGGTGAATTGGATGACTGTGTTGATGGAATTCCCATCGTCGTTCAAAAGCATCCGTGAACGTATCCCACAGGTGAGCCCGTTGTGACACGTCACGTAGTACTTGGATACAGTAGTCCCGACCAATTCCCAATGTCCTCGCACATGCAATCTGGCTGTACCCCAATCGCAGGAAAGAGATTGTAATTACAAACTCCTCTATAAACTCCTCCATTAATGTGAAAATGGGATTCGCCACCAGGAACAGCAGAAATCCCATTCTGTACCCGGTGGCATTCATGAGCGGCATTGCTGCAAGTGGAGCGCAGTGCGGGGAGGCGCCGCTATCAGAACGATCCACAGAGATCGACGTAAACTTCAAGACTTAAGGACGGAAGCACTGAAATGATTGAGCAGTGCAGAAACGATATAACAACAGCGGAAAAAAAATTCTATTAGTGCTAATATAACTAATGAGTAACATTCTTCTTTCATTGTCCCAGATATGTGCTGTCTATGAAATCAACAGTGAGGGCAACGAAGCAGTCCATGGCTCTTGGCGGGAACTGTGTTTGATGGTCCTCCACTCTTAAGGAGTGTCAGTGAAGCGCTGCCATCCATGATTGTTGCGAGCCGGGCCAAGTGACGTGAAAGGTGCCTGATGGTCCTCCACTCTTAATGAGTCTCAGTGCGGCGGATGACAGCACCGCCAACAATGCGACAAGATTCACGATGTGGTACAGGCTTCAACCCCTGTGTGCAGGGCGTCCAGCATATGAGGCGACGCTGCGACAAGGGTTCACGCTATGGTTCACGCTTCCACGCCTGTGTGCAGGGCGTCCAACGTGAGGCGACGCCGCTACAAGAGTTCACGCTGTGGTACACGCTTCCATCCCTCTGTGCAGGGCGTCCATCATATGAGGCGACGCCGCGACAAGTGTTCACGCTGTGGTTCACGCTTCCACACCTGTGTGCAGGGCGTCCAACGTGAGGCGACGCCGCTACAAGAGTTCACGCTGTGGTACACGTTTCCATTCCTCTGTGCAGGGCGTCCATCATATGAGGCGACGCCGCGACAAGGGTTCACGCTGTGGTTCACGCTTCCACCCCTGTGTGCAGGGCGTCCAACGTGAGGCGGCGCCGCTACAAGAGTTCACCCTGTGGTACACGCTTCCACCCCTCTGTGCAGGGCGTCCAACATGAGGCGTGTGCGTGGGCAGAGAACTACGGATTCATTCAAAAGATTGTTGCTTTGCATCTTCAGCCGCACTGGCAGAAACTTCACGCGCATTTGCGAGGTGCTGCCCAACGAGTACACGCCTCAATGGATAGCGGCGCGCATTGGGCCGCATGGACATGGCAGTTTGCTTGGTGATGATGTTTGGTACGCCGTGTATTGGGACTACAGTGATCTGCCGTCGGACACCTGGAAACAAACTGCCAGATCACTGTGGCTGGCCATGCTGTCTGAGAGAGGGGTGACGCCCACCACTGCAGATCAAATAAAGTTAGATGTCTTTGTCACCAGTTTGCAGGATGCGCCTGCGTGGCGAGAACAACAGAAATTGGAACAGGCTGAGCGTGCAAGCCAGAAGGAGGCGTCTACCGATGCGCACGCTCTTGGTCTTGGCCCCAGCTCATTAGAGAGGCGGAAGCACACACTGGCCAGCTACCTCATGGGTCCAAATGCAGTGGGCCGGCAGCCAAGCACAGGGACATGGCGCCCCACCAGTGGTCCTGCACCTAAGCGGCGCTGCAAGGCACTGGGTGGCACATGCTACGCGCCAGTGCCAAAGAACTGCAGCAAGGGAATGTGCACACCGCACTGCCTGAGCTTCCAAATTGCCTATACACAGCGGTTTGCAACTTGTACGCCATGCAAATACAAAAGGTCTGGAGTTCGACACAGGCACACACCACGTGCCACTGATGCAACGGAGTTCGCACCTTGGATTGGGGACTGGCAGGGTCATTGGGATGAACCTTGCTGGACGCACGTCGCGCAGAATGAGGAGGATGAAAATCAGGACAGTGACACCAGTTCTGTGATTGATGAGATCCCACTTGCTCAGCCCGAGACGTTGAGTCAGCCGCAGCCGTTGACTCAGCCGCAGACGTTCTCAGCACGAGCACCGCGGACACAGGACCTGCCACCAGATCATGCGGAAGAGGAGATCGTCGAGGCCTACCTAGAGAGGCTGTTGGGTTCAGCTCCGCGGCGCAATTCCTTGCCCAGACCCCCGGGTGACACGCCATCTGAAGATACTGATTTTGCAGAAGCGCAGACCGCAAATTTGCTTGATGACTTACAGCAACCGCCGCCAGCAGAGCGCAGGCCCTCGGCCGATGGCGGCCGGTACATTGTGGAAGCCCCGAAGAAGAACTATCACTGCATCGTGTGCTATTGCGTTCTGTTGAACACTGCCGTCCTGCCTTGTGGACACACGATCTGCACAGACTGTGCAGGGAGGATCAGCCGGTTCCCACTGGATCGTACTGTTTTCGTTGCTGCCAACACCCCAAGGAACCGCGCTGTTCAGGATGCTGTGCAGTAATTTCTGCTGTCGGAAGGGGCTCGTACTGCAGGCGTGATACTGGCAGCAGCAGGAGCTGCAATATTCTCTCTGGGATCCACAACAAGACCACTGACAAATCCGGATGCCATGCGACAGGCCAGATTGCGAGCCTTCATGCACCTGTTGCCACCGGATCCTCCTGGTGAACTAGCAGCAGATCCTCCTGGTGAACCAGCAGCGTGTCCTGATTCAACATGCTCCCAGATACCAGCGCCAGCAGTGATTTCCAGAACGGTGGCTTCGTTGGACTCTGAGCGGTTGCGACAGCGGAAAAGGAAGTGCACAACAGTGCAGCGTCGTGTGGAGCGGTCTGAGCAGCCACGTGCAGCAGCTGGAACATTGGTGCACGTCATGTTCAACGACGGCTGGTACGAGGGCCTGGCCGGTGGTGGTACTGTTGAATTCGGCGATGGAACAAGATTTCCCTGGAGCCGCATCCGCACCTGGCATGCAGCCAGCGACCACTAAGGTCAGCTAAGTACACTATTTTGGTAATATATTTAATTATTTTTTTTGTTTGTCTTCAGCCTGCACAGTGGCATGCACCATAGTGCAGCAGTATAACTATATATTTTTGTATGTCTATAACTTCTTTTATTGCTGATTATTTATATTATTGCACAGTGGAATACACCACAGTGCAGCTTCTTCAGACACACGCATCGAATGGCCATTCGTCTCTCTGCTCAGTGTAATGTCGCTGCGCCTTCCCAGTTTTTTGAGTGCGCCAGTCAATGACGGAGGAAAGTAGTTGGCAGTTGATGTTATGTGTCAAGTCATTTTTTTACCTTTCAGCACAGCAGGGAACAACAAAAAAGCATGCAGAGGTTCAAAAACCAGACGGTTAAACAGTTTTGAAAAAAAACCATATTTTGAAAAAGCATTTATGTTTGTTAGGATACAAGCTGCAGTGGGTTGAAAAAAAGGTTTCCGGAAAGAAAACAATTGGAAATGGATTTTTGTTTGTTAGGATAAAAGCTGCAGTGGGTTTGAAAACGGTTTCCGAAAAAAAACAATTGGAAATGCATTTTTGTTTGTTAGGATAAAAGCTGCAGTGGGTTTGAAGACGTTTTCCAAAAGAAACCAAGTCACATCACATCACATCACACCACATCACGGCAATTCAAATATGGTCACACACTTCACATCACATTAAAACACATGACATCACATCACACCACATCACACCACATCACATCAAGTCAAATCAAATATCATTGCACCAAATCACATCACATGAAATCGCATGGCATCACATGACATCCCATCACATCACACCACATCACATCACATCACATCACGTCACGTCACGTCACGTCACTTCACGTCACGTCACGTCACGGCACGTCACGTCACGTCACGTCATGTCACATCACATCGCACCTCATCACCTCACATCACATCACATCGCATCATGCCACACCAAACCAGACCACACGAGATCACACCACATCACATCGAATCACGTCATGTCACATTGCATCACATCACATCACATCACGTTGCGAACACCACATCCTATCAACTTATAACGCATCACATCATATGGCATGAAGGAAGGTCAATTTGCATTGGTTCATACAAGGTCAGAACACATAAGGTCCGCACACCTGCAAGGCACCGCCTGTTTATGACACCTTTACCAATAACTGAAACTCCAGGTTAGGATTACGGTTAGGGTTGGGGTTAGGGTTAGGGTTAGGGTTTCGGTTACTGGCATACGGCAGGATACGGCAGGGAAACCAGGATACGGCAGTATACGGCAGATACGGCAGGATACGGCAGGATACGGCAGGATACGGCAGGATACGGCAGGATACGGCAGGATACGGCAGGATACGGCAGGATACGGCAGGATACGACAGGATACGGCAAGATACGCGTATTACAGGAATACAATCGTATTAGGGAAACCCCAGTGGGCTCTTTTCAGTACCTTTGGAGCTGTCAGGACGAAAAGAGTGTGGGCTGCGCTACGCATCCAAGACTAACTATCGTACTGAAAACTACCAATGGGCCCGTCACGCTCTTGAAAATGGACTGGCGGCCCTTCAGGTAAGCCTGGATGAGATCCAGGTGGAATTGTTTGCGAGCCAACAACAGCACATCATGCAGTTGTACTGCTCGAAACAATTAAACAACGCTTTCCGTTTCTTCTGGAAAGCTATGGGCCTAGCGTATGCTAACCCTCCCTTCTCCCTGCTCGCGAAGGTTCTAACCAAAATCGCTTATGAGGGAGGAAGGGTTGTCATGTGCACCCCTGACTGGGGCTGCTCCGGTGAACGCGCTTACTGGCGCCGTATGCTAGATCGAATGAACGTGGGAAGTGTGCAACTCCCCGGCGGTTCCATCTATGTGCCTGAGGACTCAGACACAGCTATGCAGGCCCCTCAGTGGGCCAGTTTCTTATCCATCGTTGATGGATCTCTCAATCCTGTACCCCTGTGTGACCTAGACCAGGTTTTACTGAAAGAGGTCTTGGCCGAAAATCGTGGCCTGACCCTTTCTGATCTCAAAAATCGATCTCCTGAGCACCTATCTGCCACGCTTACAGATACGATACCCCTGCCGACACATGCCACCGCGAATCCCCCCTCCCGCGACCGCCACAAGAGACCCCATCACCGGACCCCACGCGCGACAACGATGACCACCCCCCCCAACCCACACCCCCCCCCCCATCACACCCCGCACCACCAGTCGCCGCACCGGCCGAACCCTACGCCCTACACAACCCCGCAGCGGTACGGCAGCACCTCCGGGGACTCGGGGAACAGGACGTCGTGCTGTACCTCCGCACCTCCGGCACCAGCACCCCCATCCGGGCGGCCACCCTGGTCCAGGCGGCCACCCTGGGGGAAGGCGTCAGAGACTTCCTCTTCGACGCCTTCCTCCACGTCGCCCGACACGAGCGCCCCCCGCGCGCCACCCCAGACGGCGAGAGCCCGCCCCCCACGGGGAGCTGGATCTGGGTGCCCCCCACCGACTGGGGGCGACACCTGGTCGGACACCCTCTGCCGGGGCGGGTGGGCACCAAGGGCCGCACCCACTACCACGAGCCCGACATGGCCCACCCCCCACCCAACGCCACCCCCGACAGCACCAAAGAGTGGGAGCGGGAAACATGGGTAGCCCGGATGGCCTCCCTGAGCAACTTCCGGCACCACGTCCCGGGGGACATCCCCACCCCCGACGAGCAGCAGCCAGCCCCCTCCACGTACATGACCCTCATGTACAATCTGCACTACACCCTCTTCACCACCACCTACGACGCACCCACAGACCACTGGGTGGTACACGGCACCGACTCCCTCCTCCCCGCCGACTACACCCCCCCCCCCACACAGCCCAGGCCCCGACACGTACGCCAGGGGGGATGACCCGGACGACCCCCACATCTGGGACACGTGGGAACCCAAATCCCTGGACACGCTACTCTCCATCCGCAGCGGCTACCAGGGCCTTGGTAGGGCGATGTATGGCCTCGCCAAGTGGACCCAACGGACCTGGGGGATCCCCACGGACCGATGGGTGTGGGTTGTCACGCTGCGCCCCCAGCAGAGGGAAGCCCCCCCAAACCGCAGGGGACCCACCCCCCCACGCCCCACCACCCTACAACTATGCCCGTACATTGTGGCACCCCGCCTCATGACGCTGCTGTGGACGGGCCCCCACACTCCCACCCAAAACTACCCCCACCTCACAGAGGAGGACATGCCGGGCATCCAGCGATGCTTCTTCCAGACCCTCGACTACCTCCAGCAAACACACCCGCACGTCCTGGAGCAGATATGGCCACCCCCCGGGTAACCCACGTGCCCGCGCAGCCGAGACAACGCCGCCACGCCAGCACCAGCACGCACGGATCACCAGGGAAAACGCGCGCACACGCCCGATGCCCGGACCTGCAGCCTCGTTCTCGCTACTTACAGGACCCAGCATCATACACCCGCCCCCGAGGCCCAGGACCCTCCGCGGTCTCCCACAGCCCTCTCCTCCGCCTCCGACTCCACAACCTCCACCACCACGACCACCTCATCCACCACCACCACCACGTCCTCATCCAGCACTCCACCCCCCAGGCCGCGGGGGACACCTCCCAAACGGGCCTCCAAACCCCCCCCCACCGCGAGCAGCCCCGCCGCCGCCAAGGCCCACGCCCCGACGAAGCCCACACCCACGACCCAGCCGACGCCCAAGACCGCCGCCAAACGGCCACCCAAACCCAAGGGTCAACCCGCAGCCAAGCCCAAACCCAAGCCCAAACCAGGCGCCACGACGGCAGCGCGAGCCAGGCCCCCCGAGGACGTCCTCTACGACATCCGGCCCCAGCCGTCCCAGGCCCGAAGGCAGCAGCGCCCAGCGCGGCGCCCCCCCACCGTCACCGACGCCACCGCCACCACCTTCATGGCGGAGCGCGCCGCGGCCGAAGCGCGACGCACCTCGTCCCGCCACCTCTCAAACCCCGCACCCCAGGCCCACGGACCGCTCCCGACCAGGCCAGAACAACGCCAGGGTCCACCAGCAGCGTCCCCGCCCCCCTACCGGCCCCCGATGACAGCCCACATGCAACGCATGCCCCACCACCGCCGCCGCCGCGAATCCACGCCCAACCCCGAGGCGGAGACCGTACGCGCACACCCGCGGGTCC
Source organism: Eutreptiella sp. 'Long Island Sound 2002' (assembly GCA_964036045.1). NCBI lineage: Eukaryota > Euglenozoa > Euglenophyceae > Eutreptiales > Eutreptiaceae > Eutreptiella > Eutreptiella sp. 'Long Island Sound 2002'. The sequence goes on from OZ038385.1 coordinate 1,207,434, forward strand.
ACATCCGCGTGCACCCCCACTCCCCGGGCACCCCCACGGAACAGGACTACGAGGAATCCCCCAGGCCCGCCACCGCCGCCGGTCCCCACGACCACGTCACACCCACCCACGCCCACTCCTCCGCCCAAGACCGCAGGCCCGCCCAGGAACAGTGGTGGCAGCGCTGGACCCACACGCAGCTCTGGGAGCTGCGGAAGTGGGCCCGGGGAGAGCCCTCCCTCGAGGGCCTGGTCCATCGGCCCCGCAAGGGGTCGGTGGAGAACTGCCGCCTCCGGCCGGCGGGGGGGTGGATGCCGCAGGCCGCATGGGAAGCCATGCTGGCCGATGCGCTCCACCCCCTGGGAGTCCACCCCCGCAACCTCCCCGCGCCACAGGACCACCCGTATGTCCTCAGGCGTCTGCGGGAGACCCTCCAGGAAACGCAGCGAGACGGCATCCGCCTGTGGGACATCACCCAAAGCCCAGCCCCGCACGCACACACCCCCTCACCACCCCACAAGCGTCGGCGCACCGACACCGGCGACACCCACAGCACCCCAGGAGCCCTGCGCGCCACACAACACGACGCGCCTGACCCCCCGGCCAGCGGCGCCGCCATCTAACCCCGTTACCCAGCAAACCACCACCACGGGGCGCCACGCCAGGCCCCGCCCAGAAGTCACCAAACAAACCGGACGCCGAAGGAAGCCAACACACACGACAACGAGCACCACTACGCCCAAAGACGCCGAACCCAGGCCCGCTACCGTGGGCTCCTCTCCACCCTCAGCACGACACACACGTCGCTGGCGTCACTCCTCCGCCGTGCCCCCTCCCACGCCACCGCCCCGCCCCCCCCCCTCCCGCCGCACGTCCCCACGCCGCCCAGCACCCAGCCCCACACACTGCGCCACAGCATCGCCCTAGTCCGGCTGCTCCACCATCGCGCCACTTGGCACCTCACAGTAGACCGCCGTCCTGTGGTCCTGCTCCCCCCGGCACCGCTCCCGGGGCCGCACCCGGCCCACGTCGTGTTCACCCCCACGTCGCGGGCCGCGGACATCCTCCCGCTCCTCGCCGCCACCCCTCCCGGGCAGCGCATACTGCTCGCCGCCAACCCCTCGGTCCTCAGTGAGGTCCTCATCGGGCACGCCGACGCCCTGCACGTGCGCCCGCTGCTGCCCAACCTGCACGCTGCGTACGCCCCCGGCACGCCCGTCGACCCCTCCGTGTGGGACTCCCAGTGAGGCCACCGGCCACCGGCCGGCCCGCACGCACCAACCCGCACTCGCCTGGGGCGCACGACCCCGTGGACGCCGCTACCCACACGCCCGGCCCCGCGCAACCGCCTAACCGAGCCAGAACCCAAGCACAAATCAAACCCGAGCCACACCCCAAAACCGCTAACCCTTGACTCCTAACCAAGCCCGCCGAGGGAACACCGAAACCACAGCCCACACCCACAGGCCACACAGCCGCCTAACCAGCCAGCTCCAGAAGCAAAGAGACACCTCACCAAACCCACCCTGACCCAAGCCTAACCGAGCCGAAGCCCCAATACAAATCAAACCCGAGCCACACCTCGAAACCGTCAACCCTTGACTCCAAACCAGGCCCGCTGAGGGAAATACGTAGACACAGCCCACAGCCACAGCCCACAAAGCCGCCTAACCAGCCAGCACCAGAAGCAAAGAGACACCTAACCAAACCCACCCTGACCCATACCCGTGTACATCAGGACACGCGAGCCGCACCACTGGGGCGCGACCGCCGCCACAGCACCGACGACACACGCCAGAGGACACAACGCTATAGCACCGCTGCACCAGCTGCCCGTGCCTGTGCCTGCAGTGTACGCGCGCCCCTGTTTTTCTCTTTTTTGTTTTTTCTTTTTTTTTCCCAAAAAAAAAAAAAACAAGTAAAAAAAAAACAAAAAAAAACAACGAAAATTAGGGGGGGAGGAAGAGGGACACAACCACCCATGGCACACGCGCACCGCTCACAGCACGCACACCGGTGAACAGGAGCCCAACGGCCCAGGACACTGCACACACGTAGGGCGTCCGAGGGACAGGAAAGAACCAATACCCCATGGATCGGACGCACTGGGGCGACCCAGCCGACCCACTGGGCCAGTGGCAGGAGCGGTACTCCAAGGCCACTGGTCCGAGCCCGGCCAGGCTGCATCGGGGACCATGGCAAACGTCACCCGGAGCCATGGAAGCAACCGGTGACAGGCGAGCCGGTACACAGTCCAGGAGGGGGTCACCTGCCAAGCAGAGTGGCCCCGCAACTCAAGCCACAAGGGTGAGGCGGTCGTACCGTAGACAAGCGGGAGCAATACCCCTTGTGGTGAGAGATACTTCACACGGCTGGGCAGCCCCCCAGAGCTGCCGCCCAAAGGAGGGGGCATGTGGCCCTACCCATGGACACATGTGGGGACACCCTCCCACCTGGGACACATGGACCGGGTGGCCGCGACAATGCCTTCCCAAGCACATGCGGGAGCGGCTCAAGAGGCACCTGACATAGGGCAGTGGGAGGGACAGGACGTTCCCTTGGTAAGACCTTCTTCCTGCAATGTCAAAGGAGGCATCCCGAGCTCCCGAAGATACCTACCTACCTACCTCCAGGTTAGGATTACGGGTAAGGTTGGGTTTAGGGTTAGGGTTAGGGTTTCGGTTACTGGCATACGGCAGGATACGGCAGGGAAAGCAGGATACGGCAGTATACGGCAGATACGGCAGGATACGGCAGGATACGGCAGGATACGGCAGGATACGGCATGATATCGCAGGATACGGCAGGATACGGCAGGATACGGCAGGATACGACAGGATACGGCAGGATACGCGTATTACAGGAATACAGTCGTATTAGGGAAACCCCAGTGGGCTCTTTTCAGTACCTTTGGAGCTGTCAGGACGAAAAGAGTGTGGGCTGCGCTACGCATCCAAGACTAACTATCGTACTGAAAACTACCAATTGGCCCGTCACGCTCTTGAAAATGGACTGGCGGCCCTTCAGGTAAGCCTGGATCAGATCCAGGTGGAATTGTTTGCGAGCCAACAACAGCACATCATGCAGTTGTACTGCTCGAAACAATTAAACAACGCTTTCCGTTTCTTCTGGAAAGCTATGGGCCTAGCGTATGCTAACCCTCCCTTCTCCCTGCTCGCGAAGGTTCTAACCAAAATCGCTTATGAGGGAGGAAGGGTTGTCATGTGCACCCCTGACTGGGGCTGCTCCGGTGAACGCGCTTACTGGCGCCGTATGCTAGATCGAATGACCGTGGGAAGAGTGCAACTCCCCGGCGGTCTCATCTATGTGCCTGAGGACTCAGACACAGCTATGCAGGCCCCTGAGTGGGCCAGTTTCTTATCCATCGTTGATGGATCTCTCAATCCTGTACCCCTGTGTGACCTAGACCAGGTGCTAGTGAAAGAGGTCATGGCCGAAAATGGTGGCCTGACCCTTTCTGATCTCAAAAATCGATCTCCTGAGCACCTATCTGCCACGCTTACAGAGTGTGAGTCTCCAGATGGCTATCTGGAACCTGCAGCTGTTAAGGAGGATGCTGACGACCAACTGTCTGAGATCGCCAGCACTATCCCTCCTGTTGATCCCAGCTGTGTTGACCTAAAACACAGTGCCTTCCTAGCGCAGCTGTTGCTGGAGGAGGTAGATCTACAGTCGACCTCAGCACCTGCTTCTCCTGTTGGGAAGCCAGTGCTACACATGCAGCCTATGCACACAGGTGGACCCGTGGCCCGGAGTCCTGATGCTCTAGCGCGGCCTGCTTCTAATAACATGCCACTGTCTGAGCATGACACTCAGAAACTCCGATGGCTGTTGTACCTGAAGACGGAAGGTATTGAGCGCCAAGAGCGGCTGCAATACCTCAGACAGACCTGGAAATCCTCCATCTGGTCTGAGGAGGACGATGATTTCTATACGCTGCCTGATCCTGAGATACCGCTAGTGTATTCTTTGCACTATGGGCAGCAATGTTCCCCTGAGTGGGACGATGGTTCCGTGCCTGCCCAAACTGCTGATTCGCAGAAAAAGAAAGAACATGGAAAGAGCAACCTCCATGCTGAGGAGGATTTCCTGCACAAACTCGAGAGTCTTAACCTGGACCCCCGACTGAAGAAACTGCTGATAACCTATGAGCAGGTGTTCGGCGCCTTGCCGCCCCCCCTCTCTTGTAAAAAACTGGTCCGGATGAACCTGAAACTGAAACCTGAATTTGAAAAGACGCGACTGAGGCGTCGTGCCTATCCCTCTCCACAGGAACAGGTGGAAGAAATCGAGCGCCAGATTCAGGAATGTATTGATGCTGGCCTCGTAGAGGTTTGAGGTTTGAGGTTTGATTTCGCGGTCACTAGACGCCTTTCGGCCCCGGGGGCCACCTTGTCGGGCCAGGTGATATCCTCCCCACCGGGTCCTAGTGGGGGGCCCTCCAAGACGCACCTCCTGCCTGGTGGAGGAGTCCCCTGGGTTCACAGGGCTCGGAGCCCCGTCCCTCCCCGGCTTCCCCGTTTCGCCACTCCCCGGGCAGTGCATCAATTCGCAGCCGTGGCTGCGGGTGCTTACCCACCGCGTCGCCCCCCTAATGCGTGGTCGCCCGGGGCGCCGGCGCTGCCGGGCCCGTGCTACTGGCTTGTCGCCAGTGGGACCCCCTTGGGCTGGCGCGGAGGCTGCCTAGCCTAGGGGTTGGGGCGTGGCGCAGTGCGCCACTGCTGCCTTGGCGGGTGCAGTGCCCCGTCCGTGTGTGCGCGGCGCTCGCGGCCAGTTTGGGGGGTTCGGGCCGGTACCTGGTGTTGTGTCTCTCCCGTTTCCCCCTTCCCGCCCCGCGTGTCCCGCGCTGCGTGTGGCGGGCTGTCCTGTCCGGGTGTCCCTTACCCTTGCTCGCTGGTACGCCATTCCACGCGGTCTGTGCGTTCCGCGAGCTCCGTCCGGTTGCCCTTCTGGTAGTCTCCGCGTACCCTTTGCGTGTGTGTGCGCTCTCCCTCCCGCGGCGTCCGCTCCCCCCCCCCCCCCTGGGTGGTGTGGCGTGCGCACCTCGCGTGGTCCCGGCACTGGGCGCTGGTAGGGCCGTTCCACGTGGTCCGTATCCCATCCGCGTGTCCTGCCCCGGTCCCTTGCTCCGTCTGGCGTGCTTGGGGGGTGGCGGTCCGGTCCCGGTTCCCCCCTACTTGGCTTGGGGTTGTGAAGGTGGCGGAAGGGCGTCCCTGGGGGGGGTGCCTTCCACTGTTGCGAGGGGCGTCTGAGGTGAGGCGCTCCCCCTCCTCCGACTGCCCGCCCACTGGGCGGGCTGTTGGGGTCCGCTACCCACGTGCTGTGGGCGCAGGCGTGTGGGTGTGGGGGCCCTACACTGTCCCCTTGGCCTGCACGCCCTGTGGGGGCTGCGTGCTGCGGGGGTGGTGGGGGGCAGTCCCCCTACCTGGCTAGGGGCTGTGCGCCCCCCGTGGGGCGGGTCCGTGGCGTTCGTGTGCTGGCGGGCGGGCTGGGGGGGGGGGGGGGCGGCTCGTGCGCCGTGCCCCCCGTTTGTGCGGCCGGGGGGGCCTGTAAGGCGGGGGCGCGCTCTGCCTCGTTCCGTCCCTCTGCCTTCCCTGGGCAGGCAACAAAGCGGGTGTCACTGGCATCGTTCTGTCCATGGGGGGCGTGGCCCCCCATACCACTCCGGTTCGTGCTCACCCGCCTTCACTGGACGCGATCTGTGCGGCGTCCTGGCGCGTTGGCGCGGGCTCGCTTGTTCCCCGCGGTTCCTGTGGGAGCCGGCGGCTGGGGCGGGGGGTGGGCCGCGCTCCGGCTCCTCTCTCGGGCGGGGGGAGGGGGGACCATCCCCCCTGCCCCGGGGGGTGGGGGCCGGGGCCCCCGCGGCTTGCGGGCCGGTGGGGGGGTTGGGTGGGGGGGTTGCGCCGCGGCTTCCCTGCTCCCCCTCTGGGTGGCGGCGCGCGGTTCCCCACCCTGGCCCCCCTCTTGTCGTCGGCGCACTCCCCCCCGGCGTGCGCGTGCGGTCGGGGTCGCGGGGCCGCCCCGGGATGGGGGGGGATGAGGGTCGGCCCGTGGACCGCTCCCCCGGGGGCCCCTGCAGACCTGAACCCCCCCTCTACCCTCCCTGAGTGAGCTTTGGTCATGGGAGGGTCATGGGGGGCGCGGCCTCCATACTGTTCTGGTGCGCCGCCGTGCGGCGCCCCCAGGCTTGGTCCGCGCGCTGCTCCGGCGCGCTGGTGTGGGCTCGCCTGTCAGCCGCGACCCCTGAGGGAGCAGGCGGCTGGGGGCGCTGGGGCGCGCGGTGTGCAGGTCCAGCCGCATCCCCCCCCCCCCCGCGTCGCGGTCCCTTCTGGGGGAGGGGGGGCGTCCCCTCGGCTCCGGGGGGGCGGACGGTAGCTCTTGTGGCTCTCAAGCTGGGGGGGGGGAGCGGGGGGGGCCCGGGGGGGCCGCCTCCCCGCCCCGTCGGGCGTCGGCCTGCCATCCGTTGTCTCCGGCGTGCCCCCCTGGGGTAAACTCGTGCCGTGTGGGTTGCCGGGCGGCCGCGGGCGTCGGGCGCGGTCCGGTCGGCAACCAATGGGTCAGTGCGGCGGGGGGGGGAGCGAGGGGGGGGAACCCCCCCGCCCTGGTTCGCGCTCCCGTCCTCCCCGGGCCGCCCTCTGAAGGGGCCGCTCCGTTTGCGCCGTCCTGGGCGCCGCCGGTCCGCCGTCGGCCGGCAGCGGGCAGGGTGTGCGGGCGCTTGCCTCGGCCGTGGTGCCCCCTCATCCCGGGTGCAGCGGCCTCTTCGGGGGGGATGCGGGGCCGCCGCTTCGTCGGTCTGCCTCCGTCGGCTCTTGGGCCTGAGGGGGAGGGGGGGGGGAGTGGGGGGGGGCCTCTGGTCCCCTGGCGCCGCCCCCTGACGGCCGAGGGGGGGTGGCCTGGTGGTCCCGACCCCGGGGGCCAGCCATCGCCTGGGGGGTCGCACTCTTCCCCCGCCCCCCTCAACCTAGACTCGGACCCGCGTGCAGGCCCTCGCTGGGGCCCCTCGTCCCCCCCGCCGTTGTCGCGCGGCGCTGGCCGGCCGGGGGCGGCCATGAGGGTTAGGGGTTAGTGGTTGGCGGGCTGTGGGGCAGTAGGTTCCCCCCCGCACTCGTTGTCTCCGCCCTCCCTCCCGCAGGAGGGGGCGCGCGCTCCTGTGTCACGCCGTATCGTGGGGGGGTGTGGGTCGGGGGGCCCAGCTCCCCCCCCCACTTTCTCGCGTCCGCCGTCTGGGCCGTCACCTGCGCCGCCGCTTGTGTGGGGGCTGGGGCTGTGGCGGCGGCGGGTTGCGCCGGCGGTAGCGCCAGTGGGCCAGGGCGCTGCGCAAGGCCCGGGGGAGCCAGTTGTTGGCGTCCGCGTCCGTAATGCGGAGTACCGCTCCCCCTTCCAGGAAGGCCGGCCACGTCGGCCCCCTGTCGGGCCACGCCGCCCGGATCACTGACCTGAGGACCCTCTCGTGGTCCTCTCGGGCTGCCCACCCCCCCGGGGGTACCTCCCGGTTTCCTCCGTCTCTCCGCAGGAGCACGGCATCGAAGGGCCGGTTCCTCAGCCCCCTGGTGGTCCCCTGGTTGGCCCTGCTCAACCACCCGTACACCTCTCCCACCAGGGGGAGGTCCTCCTCCCCCAGAGGGTCCGGGACCGTGCCCCAGTCCCGGTCCCAGGGCCGGGCCCCCTCTGCCCCTCGCGCTGGCTCCCCCTGCTGCCCCTGTGCCTGCGGCGCCGGTGCCGCGCCCGGCCCCCCCCCCGCCGAGGCCATCCGCGCCGGCTCCGCTCTCGCCGCGGGGGGGGCTGGCTGGTGCTGGGGTCGTGGGGGCTTGGGGGGGATGAGCTCGCCGGCGTCAGGGTCGATGTTGTAGAGGTGGTGGTGGTGGTGGTGGTGGTGGTGGGTGTGGTGCGCCGGCATCTGTTGGATGCCGGGGGGGATGCACCTCACCGGCTGCACGTCTGGCTGCGGGGGTGCCCCGCCCCTCGCCCCCCTCCCTTCGACCCGCCCTCCCCCCTGGGCTCCCATGCCCCATCCCGCCTGTCCCTTGGGGCCCGTGGCGCCCTTGCCCTTGCCCTTGGGCCCCCTTGCGGCCCCCTGCCCGTGCCGTGGGTCCCGCCCCCTGTCACCCACGCCCTGGCCTGCCCGCTCGCCCACCGTCCCTCGCTCCGCTCCCTGCACCTGGGCGCCCTGCCCGCGCCCCTGCGCGCCCTTCCCGTGCCCTGGTCCCTTCCCGGCCCCCTGCCCTGAGTCGCGCCGTCCGCTGCCCGCGCTCTTTCCCCCTCCGCTGCTGCGCCCTTGCTCCCTGCCGCGCATGCCCTGGCCCGCTCCTTGCGCGTGCTCCTGGGCACTTCCCCTGTCGCCTCCTGTCCCCCGCTCCGCGCTCCCGTGGCTGGCACGCAGCTCTGCCTGCGCGCCGTCCCCTCCTTCCTGGATCACGCGCCGGGCGTCCTGCTGCCTTTGCAGCTGCGGCAGCGTGACGCCCGGCGGCGAGCGCTTGGGCGCCGGGGGGCGGACGTGCCGCGCCCGCCCCGGGGGGAAGGGCTTGCGGGGGAAGGGCTTGGGGGGGCTGGTGTGGGTGTGGGTGGGGTTGGCGTGGGCGCGGTACTTCGCGCCCTCCCTGCCCACTGCTGCTGCTGCGGCGGCCGCCGGCGAGGCGCCCGTGGCCCGTGCGGGGTCCTTCCCCTGCTTTCGTGGCGTGCCGGGGGCCGCGGCGTGGCCGGCCGAGGCGGTGGCGCGGCTCGCCGGGGCCGCGGTCGCAACCCCTCGCGCGCCCTCCCCGCTCCCCTCCGCGGCTGCGGCGGCCCTCGGCGATGCGCCCGGTTCCTGCGCCGGGGCTACCCCCCGTGTCGGCGGCGTGCCGGGGAGCGGTCGGGGCCGTGGCGTGGCTCGCTGGGGCTGCGGTCTCCGCTTCCCGCGCGTCTGGGGCCCCCTCCCGGGGCGGGGCGGCAGGGCTTGCTGCTTGGGCGGCGGGGGCGGTCACCTCGGCTGGCTCAGGCTCCTGGGTCGACGGCCCGGTGTCGCTGGAGGCCGCCCGGGGCCGCCCAGCCAGCGGCCCGACCAGCACCGCCGCCTCCGCCAGCCTCCGCTCCTTGCGCTCCGCGGGAGTCTCCCCCGTCCACTCAGGGGAGACGGGGAGGCGGGAGCGGGACCGGTGGTGGTGGAGCTCGTCCCGCTGAAGGGAGCCATCGGAGTCTGCCATCACTGTTATCCTGGTAGGCATGCGTGGTGGCAGGTGCGCCCTTCCCACTACCTCCCGGTGCATCAGTGTCGTGCCGTGGGCAGTGCCGTGCGGTGCTCTGCGGGGGGGAGGGGGGGAGGGGGTGGGGGGCCGGCTGTGGCGTCAGCCCCGTACGGGCGGGGGCCGGCGGCCATCGATCGGCATTGGGAGGGGAGGCGGGGGAGCCACGTGGCCCACGCGTCGCGCCACAGCTCCCAGTCTGGGTCGGGGCTCAGGTCCCTGGGCCCCCGGGGGTCGTCAGGTGGTGCCGGGGGGAGCCGCACTAGGTGGACCCCCGTAACGGCGGTGACCTCCTGTTTTCGCAGGAAGGTGTGTACCCCGTCCCGCGCCGCGGGCGCCGGGAGGGGGGGGCGGGGCACGGGTGCTGCCCCATAGAGGTGGGTGGGGGTGATCCCCAGGACCCGTTCCGGGTCCCCGCGGGTCGCGACGACGAGGAGGAGCAGGGGGGTGCCAGGGCACTCTTGCCAGAGGACCTGCCCCCTGTGGTGGGCACCCCTGGTTCTGGAGAGGGGGGGGGACAGGTCTGGGTTGGCCCAGCCGCGGGGCGTGTGCGTCGCCGGCGGGAGGGCGCGGCACCAGGTGGGCTCCCTGGGGAACGCCTCGCATACGATGGCGTACGGAGGGGTTGGCCTGGTGCCGTCGTACACCGGGTTGGTCGACCGGGGGCGGGCGGGCGCCTCTTCCGCGCCTTCCATGAACACCGTCCTTTCGCCCACCTCCAGGTCCTTGTCCGGTGGGTGTAGAAGGTGCAGCGCCGCATCCAGCTCGGACACTCCCCCCGGGTATGTGGCCCGCGCCTGGTTCAGGTACGGGGCCGTGTCCCCGGGATAGCGTGTCCTGGGGGCGTGCAGCAGGGCTGGGGCGCTGCTGCGGAGGGACATGGCAGACCCCGCTCCCGTCAGCCGCAGGGTGTCCCCCATGGACAGGGGCTGGCCCGACCGGTTGGACTCGTGCCACTCCATCCAGTGCCCGTAGAGGGCCACCTCCGGGCTGATGAGCCCCGGCTGGATGGCGTTCACGATCCGGTGCATCGCCGGGAGCAGCGTAGGGGCCCCTGCTCTGTTCAGGGCGCGGACGGCCGGGAGGGCGGTCTCGTTGAGGAAAGCCCTCGCACTGCCCGTCAGGTCACGCCGTGCGGCAGCGTGCGCCTCGTGCGCCTCCGCCACCGCGTCCGCCACTAGGCCCCGGACGGTCGCCTCCTGTGCTTTGCGGCAGGCCCTGGTGTGTCCAGGCCCATCCCCCCGTCGGCGTGGCATGGTACTGCGGGCTCTGCAAAGGGCGGCGGCGGGTGGGGTTCAGGGCGCGAACACGTGCGACAGGTGCGCAACGGATGTGGGGTCCCGCAGGTGCACGCGGATCCACAGAAGGGCAGCGCCCGCGGGGCCCGCGCGTTCGCACACACACACGCAAAGAACACGCCGGAACTACCAGAAGGGCAACCGGACCGAGCACGCGGAACGCACAGACCGCGTGCAATGGCGTACCAGCGAGCGAGGGTAAGGGACACCCGGACAGGAAGGCCCGCCACACGCAGCGCGGGACACGCGGGGCGGGAAGGGGGAAACGAGAGAGATACAACACCAGGTACCGGCCCGAACCCCCCGAACCGGCCGAGAGCGCCGCACACCCACGGACGGGGCACTGCACCCGCCAAGGCAGCAGTGGCGCACTGCGCCACGCCTCAACCCCTAGGCTAGGCAGCCTCCGCGCCAGCCCGAGGGGGTCCCACTGGCGACAAGCCAGTAGCACGGGCCCGGCAGCGCCGGCGCCCCCGGCGACCACGCATTAGGGGGGCGACGCAGTGGGTAAGCGCCCGCAGCCATGGCTGCCAATTGATGCACTGCCCGGGGAGTGGCGAAACGGGGAAGCCGGGGAAGGACGGGGCTCCGAGCCCTGTGAACCCGGGGGACTCCGCCACCAGGCAGGAGGTGCGTCTTGGAGGGCCCCCCACTAGGACCCTTTTGGGAGGATATCACCTGGCCCGACCAGGTGGCCCCCCGGAACCGAAAGGCGTCTAGTACCCGCAAAATCAAACCTCAAACCTCAAACCCCACGTGCATGTGCACCGGGGTCTCCACCGGGCCGCCGCATAGGAGGCACGGTTGTGGGAGGACGGCGACGCCGGAGAGCCGCTCGTTACGGACGCGGAGCCTGCGCTGCACCGGTGTGTGGCCGTCTCTGGCCCGCAGCGCCCGGCGGTTGGTGGCCGTCGCGCTGAGGTCTCGGGCGTGGACATGGGCTGTGGCGTGGGCCGCGCCCAAAGGTGTGTGTCCTCGGTGCGTCAGCGCATTGTCCGTCTGCGCCCGCTGCGCGACCTCGCCGAGCGCCCGCATCGTGGGGGGCCGTAGATCGAGGTGGCGGTCACGGCCGGCGACAATGAGTTGGGCGTGGCCAGGGTCCGGGGGCGTGTTCTGCAGGACGGTGTCCTGGGACACCGCCCAGTCCGCCTTGTGCAGTAGCGCGTCACTGTGGTGCGAGGTGGCTCGGACGTACCAGAACGGGTGCCTGGCGTGTCGCCCTTGCGCGCACAGGCCGTCCCAGAGCCAACGTAGGGGCATCTGGTTGACCACCTTCGCCGCGCCCGCGGGGACCCCCGTGGTCCGCTCGCGATCTGCGTGTCGCAGGAGGTGGAGGATGACTTCGGCGTCCACCCTGTTGACCCATGGTCGGTGGGCGCCGTATTGTAGGGGCAGGGAGGCGGCCACCCCCTCCCTGTCGGGCACCGTGCCCGAGATGGCCACCGCCCACGTGCGGGTGAGATCGGCGGCGAGAGCGACGCTGGTGGCGTGTTTGCAGGGTCCGCCCCCTGACGCGTCGGAAGAGGTGTGGCCCCAGGCCTCCGGGATCCAGTAGTACCCGGTGGGGCTGAGCCAACCCGCGTTGAGGTCGGCGGAGTGCCACCGGACGTCGGGGTGGCTGGGGGTCAGTTGGTCCACGCTCAGCGCCCTGGTGTTGCCGGGGCTGATCGCCGGGTGGTCGTGCAGCCGGATTTCTGCTCCGGCGAACCTGCTTGCCCAGGACCGAAGTACTGTCACATGTTCCTTGAGCCACGCCGGGCCTCCGCGCTGGTGCACCACCAGGTGTCCCGTGTCCTCCGGCTGGTCCTCTGGCGCGTGCAGTGCCATGTGTGGGTCGTGCGGCACCCCCGTAGCTACCAGCAGGGCCGTGCCACGGGGGAGTCCACGGGGCTTGGGCTGGCCCGCCCCCATCTGCACTATTACCCACTGGTCTGGAGCTGCGCTTGCCCCGCCGCTCGGGTGCATTGGTCGTCCGTGGTCACCAACCACAGCGGCGTTGGTGCGTGGGGCCGGGGGCGCAGGGGCTCGGGCCACGCCACATCCGCGTTAGGCTCTTGGTGCTCGCTTTCCGGGAGTACGTCGTGGAGGATGTACATGAGGGCTGCCGGCGGGTGGTACGCTACCCCCCGCGTGGGGGGGGACAGGCTGCCCCGGCGGCGGTAGCGCCCGACGTGGAGGTGCAGGCTGTCCGGGGTCACCTGTGGGCCGGTGTGGGCGTCCTGCTTAGCCCTCGTGGGGTGGACGAGTCTCAGGCGGGGGTCCGGTGTGCCGGTGGTGTGGAAGAGGTGGACCAAGGCGTCGCGCCACCCGGGGTGGTTGGTGGGCTCCTGCTCGCGGCGGCAATAGTGGAGCTGTTCATCGGGCAGGACTCCCCATCCCCCCAGGACGGGTGTGCCCGGTTCTACGTCCCCACAAGCCCAGCAGGAAACTCCGACCACCCCCTGGGCTGGACTCCCCATCCCCCCAGGCCGGTGTGCCCGGCTGTCCGTCCCCGCAGACCCTGCAGGAAACTCCGACCACCCCCTGGGCTGGACTCCCCGTCCCCCCAGGCCGGTGTGCCCGGTTCTACGTCCCCACAGGCCCTGCAGGACGCTCCGACCACCCCCTGGGCAGGACTCCCCATCCCCCCAGGCCGGTGAACCCGGTTGTCCATCCCCGAAGGCCCTGCGAAAACTCCGGCCACCCGCTGGGCTGGACTCCCCGTCCCCCCAGGCCGGTGTGCCCGGTTCTACGTCCCCACAGGCCCTGCAGGATGCTCCGATCACCCCCTGGGCAGGACTCCCCGTCCCCCCAGGCCGGTGGGCCCGGTTGTCCATCCCCGCAGGCCCTGCAGGAAACTCCGACCACCCCCTGGGCGGGACTCCCCATCCCCCCAGGCCGGTGTGCCCGGTTCTACGTCCCCACAGGCCCTGCAGGACGCTCCGACCACCCCTCGGGCAGGACTCCCCATCCCCCCGGGCCGGTGGGCCCAGTTGTCCATCCCCGCGGGCCCTGCAGGAAACTCCGACCACCCCCTGGGCTGCACTCCCCATCCCCCCAGGCCGGTGTGCCCGGTTCTACGTCCCCAGGAGCCCTGCAGGACACTCCGACCACCTCCTGGGCTGGACTCCCCACTGCCCCCAGGCAGCGAAGCGGTGCATTGCAGGAGTTGCACTGCCCACTGCTCCCAGGCAGTGAGGCAGTGCATTGCAGGTGTTGCACTGCCCACTGCCCCCAGGCAGTGGGGCAGTGTATTGCAGGCGTTCTACTGCCCACTGCCCCCAGGCAGTGAGGCAGTGCATCGCAGGAGTTGCAGTGCCCACTCCTCCCAGGCAGTGAGGCGGTGTATTGCGGGAGTTCCACTGCCCACTGCCCCCAGGCAGTGAGGCAGCGCATTGCAGGAGTTGCGCTGCCCACTGCCCCCAGGCATTGGGGCAGAGCATTGCAGGAGTTCCACTGCCCACTGCCCCCAGGCAGTGAGGCAGTGCATTGCAGGAGTGGCACTGCCTACTGCCCGAGGACAGTGAGGCAGTGCATTGCAGGAGTTGCACTGCCCACTGCCCCCAGCTAGTGAGGCAGTGCATTGCAGGAGCTGCACTGCCCACTGCCCCCAGGCAGTGCGGCAGTGGATTGCAGGAGTGGCACTGCCCACTGCCCCCAGGCAGTGAGGCAGTGCATTGCAGGAGTTGCACTGCCCACTGCCCCCAGCCAGTGAGGCAGTGCAATGCAGGAGCTGCACTGCCCACTGCCCCCAGGCAGTGGGGCAGTGCAATGCAGGAGTTCCACTGCCCACTGTTCCCAGGCAGTGCGGCAGTGGATTGCAGGAGTGGCACTGCCCACTGCCCCCAGGCAGCGGGGCAGAGCATTGCAGGAGTTCCACTGCCCGCTGCCCCCGGGCAGTGAGGCAGTGCATTGCAGGAGTTGCACTGCCCACTGTTCCCACGCAGTGAGGCGGTGTATTGCGGGAGTTCCACTGCCCACTGCCCCCGGGCAGTGGGGCAGTGCATTGCAGGAGTTGCACTGCCCACTGCCCCCAGCCAGTGAGGCAGTGCATTGCAGGAGCTGCACTGCCCACTGCCCCCAGGCAGTGAGGCGGTGTATTGCGGGAGTTCCACTGCCCACTGCCTCCAGGCAGTGAGGCAGCGCATTGCAGGAGTTGCGCTGCGCACTGCCCCCAGGGAATGGCGCAGAGCATTGCAGGAATTCCACTGCCCACTGCCCCCAGGCAGTGAGGCAGTGCATTGCAGGAGTGGCACTGCCTACTGCCCGAGGGCAGTGCGGCAGTGCATTGCAGGAGTTGCACTGCCCACTGCCCCCAGCCAGTGAGGCAGTGCATTGCAGGAGCTGCACTGCCCACTGCCCCCAGGGCAGTGGGGCAGTGGATTGCAGGAGTGGCACTGCCCACTGCCCCCAGGCAGTGAGGCAGTGCATTGCAGGAGTTGCACTGCCCACTGTTCCCAGGCAGTGAGGCAGTGCTTTGCAGGAGTTGCACTCTCCACTGCCCCCAGGCAGTGAGGCAGTGCATTGCAGGAGTTGCACTGCCCACTCCTCCCGGGCAGTGAGGCGGTGTATTGCGGGAGTTCCACTGCCCACTGCCTCCAGGCAGTGAGGCAGCGCATTGCAGGAGTTGCGCTGCCCACTGCCCCCAGGCAGTGGCGCAGAGCATTGCAGGAATTCCACTGCCTACTGCCCCCAGGCAGTGAGGCAGTGCATTGCAGGAGTGGCACTGCCTACTGCCCGAGGGCAGTGAGGCAGTGCATTGCAGGAGTTGCACTGCCCACTGCCCCCAGCCAGTGAGGCAGTGCATTGCAGGAGCTGCACTGCCCACTGCCCCCAGGCAGTGCGGCAGTGGATTGCAGGAGTGGCACTGCCCACTGTTCCCAGGCGGTGAGGCAGTACATTGCAGGAGTTGCACTGCCCACTGCCCCCAGCCAGTGAGGCAGTGCAATGCAGGAGCTGCACTGCTCACTGCCCCCAGGCGATGGGGCAGTGCAATGCAGGAGTTCCACTGCCCACTGTTCCCAGGCAGTGCGGCAGTGGATTGCAGGAGTGGCACTGCCCACTGCCCCCAGGCAGTGGGGCAGAGCATTGCGGGAGTTCCACTGCCCGCTGCCCCCAGGCAGTGAGGCAATGCATTGCAGGAGTTGCACTGCCCACTGTTCCCAGGCAGTGAGGCGGTGTATTGCAGGAGTTGCACTGCCCACTCCTCCCGGGCAGTCAGGCGGTGTATTGCGGGAGTTCCACTGCCCACCGCCCCCAGGCAGTGAGGCAGCGCATTGCAGGAGTTGCGCTGCCCACTGCCCCCAGGCAGTGGGGCAGAGCATTGCAGGAGTTCCACTGCCCACTGCCCCCAGGCAGTGAGGCAGTGCATTGCAGGAGTGGCACTGCCTACTGCCCGAGGGCAGTGAGGCAGTGCATTGCAGGAGTTGCACTGCCCACTGCCCCCAGCCAGTGAGGCAGTGCATTGCAGGAGCTGCACTGCCCACTGCCCCCAGGCAGTGGGGCAGTGCGTTGCAGGAGTGGCACTGCCCCCTGCCCCCAGGCAGTGAGGCAGTGCATTGCAGGTGTTGCACTGCCCACTGCTCCCAGGCAGTGAGACGGTGTATTGCGGGAGTTCCACTGCCCACTCCTGCCAGGCAGTGAGGCAGCGCATTGCAGGAGTTGCACTGCCCACTGCCCCCAGGCAGTGGGGCAGAGCATTGCAGGAGTTCCACTGCCCACTGCCCCGAGGCAGTGAGGCAGTGCATTGCAGGAGTGGCACGGCCTGCTGCCCGAAGGCAGTGAGGCAGTGCATTGCAGGAGTTGCACTGCCCACTGCCCCCAGCCAGTGAGGCAGTGCATTGCAGGAGCTGCACTGCCGACTGCCCCCAGGCAGTGCGGCAGTGGATTGCAGGAGTGGCACTGCCCACTGCCCCCAGGCAGTGAGGCAGTGCATTGGAGGAGCTGCACTGCCCACTGCCCCCAGGCAGTGCGGCAGTGGATTGCAGGAGTGGCACTGCCCACTGCGCCCAGGCAGTGAGGCAGTGCATTGCAGGAGTTGCACTGCCCACTGTTCCCAGGCAGTGAGGCAGTGCATTGCAGGAGTTGCACTGTCCACTGCCCCCAGGCAGTGAGGCAGTGCATTGCAGGAGTTGCACTGCCCACTCCTCCCGGGCAGTGAGGCAGTGCATTGGAGGAGTTGCGCTGCCCACTGCCCCCAGGCAGTGAGGCAGTGCATTGCGGGAGTTCCACTGCCCACTGCCCCCAGGCAGTGAGGCGGTGCATTGCAGGAGTTCCACTGCCCACTGCCCCCAGGCAGTGAGGCAGTGCATTGCAGCAGTTGCACTGTCCACTGCCCCCAGGCAGTGAGGCAGTGCATCGCAGGAGTTGCACTGTCCACTGCCCCCAGGCAGTGAGGCAGTGCATTGCAGGAGTTGCACTGCCAACTGCCCGAGGGCTGTGAGGCAGTGCATTGCAGAAGTTGCACTGCCCACTGCCCCCAGGCAGTGGGGTAGTGCATTGCAGGAGTACCACTGCCCACTGCCCCAGAGCAGTGAGGCAGTGCATTGCAGGAGTTGCACTGCCCACTGCCCCAGGGCAGTGAGGCAGTGCATTGCAGGAGTTGCACTGCCAACTGCCCCAGGGCAGTGAGGCGGTGCATTGCAGAAGTTGCACTGCCCACTGCCCCCAGGCAGTGGGGTAGTGCATTGCAGGAGTACCACTGCCCACTGCCCCAGGGCAGTGAGGCAGTGCATTGCAGGAGTTGCACTGCCCACTGCCCCAGGGCAGTGAGGCAGTGCATTGCAGGAGTTGCACTGCCAACTGCCCCAGGGCAGTGAGGCGGTGCATTGCAGAAGTTGCACTGCCCACTGCCCCCAGGCAGTGGGGTAGTGCATTGCAAGAGTACCACTGCCTACTGCCCCAGGGCAGTGAGGCAGTGCATTGCAGGATTTGCACTGTCCACTGCCCCCAGGCAGTGAGGCAGTGCATTGCAGGAGTTGCACTGCCCAGTGCCCCAGGGAAGTCAGGCAGTGCATTGCAGGAGTTGCGCTGCCCCCTGCCCCCAGGCAGTGAGGCAGTGCATTGCGGGAGTTCCACTGCCAACTGCCCCAGGGCAGTGAGGCAGAGCATTGCAGGAGTTGCGCTGCCCACTGCCCCCAGGCAGTGAGGCAGTGCATTGCAGGAGTTGCACTGTCCACCGCCCCCCGGCAGTGAGGCAGTGGATTGAAGGAGGTCCACTGCCCACTGCCCCCCGGCAGTGAGGCAGTGTGTTGCAGGAGGTCCACTGCCCACTGCGCCCAGGCAGTGGGGCAGTGCATTGAAGGAGGTCCACTGCCCACTGCGCCCAGGCAGTGAGCAACAGTGCAGCAGGGCACACACAGTGCAGTGTGATGCAGAGCACCAAGCAGTGCGGCACCACACAGAAGGCACAGGTGGTGCAGCGCGTCACGCAGGGTGCAGTGGGCAAATGAGACCCTGTGTGACTGCGCGCAGGCGTTGGCAAGGCGGTGTCGGCCAAGTGCGAGAGTGCACTGGTCCGGCTAAGCCACAACACACTTACATACAGCGCACACACAACACACACAGCCCAGCCCGCTTACCTTTACCCGTGGGTAGACATCCCGGCCTGTGCCTTTTGGTAACAGCGCCTTCGGCACATCCGCGTTAGGCTCTCGGTGCTCGGTTTCCGGGAGTACGTCGTGGAGGATGTACATGAGGGCTGCCGGCGGGTGGTACGCTGCCCCCCGCGTGGGGGGGGACAGGCTGCCCCGGCGGCGGTAGCCCCCGACGTGGAGGTGCAGGCTGTCCGGGGTCACCTGTGGGCCGGTGTGGGCGTCCTGCTTAGCCCTCGTGGGGTGGACGAGTCTCAGGCGGGGGTCCGGTGTGCCGGTGGTGTGGAAGAGGTGGACCAAGGCGTCGCGCCACCCGGGGTGGTTGGTGGGTTCCTGCTCGCGGCGGCAATAGTGGAGGTGTTCATCGGCGCATTGGTTGAGGCATTCCCGCACCGCCGTCGGCCACGGGTCATCGTTGTCGGGGAAGGGGTGGCGTGGCCCGTGGTGCCCATGCTACGGCGTTGTGTGCGGCACCGTCAGGCGGCACGTGTCGCGGTGTCGTAGCTTGACGGTGCGCAGCGTGACGATGTTGGCCGGTGGGGACTGTAGTTGGACGTGGGCCGCCCTGGGGCACGCGATGGGGTTGTACAGCCCGACTCCCAGGGCGGCCAGGGCCCGGGGTATGCGGTGGACCCAGTCACCCCCCGCTAGAGTTGCGAACTCTGGGACGGGGTAGTGCACCTCGGGACATATTCTGTGCGCGCAGGCCATTTCCCAGCACATCTTTGTGACCTCGGCGCGCACGGAAGTTGAGCGGTGGTGGACGAGTGTACCCACGAGGGCCACCGCTGCCTGCTGGCACCGCGTTGCCACCCGTGTGAGCCCCAGGGTCCGGTCATCCTGCAGGCTGTCCCGCGAGGCGTCGAAGGCGTACCGCGCCCTGTCCTTCGCGACCTGGACCGTGATGTGGTCCAGGTGGCGCGCAGTGTCGGAGTCGTCGGCGATGAAAGGGGCGACATACTGTGTCATCCTCCGAGGATCGCCAGGATGACGTCCTGCACCACTTTCGGTGGCGCGAGGGTGTTGAGGCACCAGTGGTGCACCGCCGCCAGGCGTAGCCGGTGCTTGCGCTGCAGGGAGAACTCCCCGTCCGGCTGCAGCTGGAGTCCCAGCCAGGGGACGGAGTCCGCCGCTGGTACCCAGTGCCATGGGTTTTCCAGGTGGCGACAGAGGCGCAGCTGCAGGCCCGGGACCCCCACCGTGGTGGCCATGGCGCACTTGCGGGGGTTGAGCTCCATGCACATCATCCCCAGGTACGCGGCCACCGCCTCCACGCCCTCGACGAAGTGCTGCAGCGTGTGGGCCACTACCAGCAGGTCGTCGATGTAGGCCTGGATGAGGCCTTGCTCGGCCCCTCCCGGCGGGCGCAGGCGGTGCCCCTGCGCCCTGAGCAGGGGCTCCAGGAGGAGCGCGTACAGCAGGGGGCTCTCGGGGTTGCCCTGCCGGACGCCGCGCAGCATGTGGACGGGCTGCGTTAGCCCCTGTGCGGTGACGATGCGCAGCCTGGCGCACGTGTGGAGGAAGAGCAGGAGGTCGATGACCTCCGGCGGCACGGAGAGGTGGCGCAGGATGAGGTGGAGGGCGCCGTGCGGGGCGGTGTCGAAGGCCTTGCGGGCGTCGAAGGACAAAATATAGTTGGGCCTTCCCCGCTGGAGCTGCCGCTGCGCCATGAACAGTGGGGGGCCTGTGTTGGAGCCAGGGACGGCCTCTTGCTGCCAGTCGCTGACCACTCTGTGCCGTGTGAGCACTTCCGTGATGCGCTGGGTGAGGTGGCCCCTGAGCAGCTTCATGTCCAGCTGGCCCAGGGCTATGGGCCTGTAGTCGTCCAGTCTGGCGGAGCCCGGTACCTTGGGGCTGAGCCAGATGTGCGCGTCCCTCCAGTGCATCAGCGGCGGGGCGCTGCGGAGGATGGCCCAGTAGGAGTGGGCCGGGAGCCACTGGACGGGTGCCGGGTGGGCCTTGATGAAACGGGCCTCCACGTGGTTGGGACCTGGGGCCTTGCCATCGGCCTTGTCCAGGGCGGACTTCAGGTCCTGCATGGAGTACTGCTGGACCTGCGTCCAGGCCCCGTCAGGGACCCGGGGGACATGGCGGCCGAGGACTGCCTGGAAGCCTGGGAGGTCCACCGGGCGTTTGTCATACAGTTCCCGCCAGGAGGCGCGAACTGCGAACATCACGTTGTGGGCCTCCGTGAGGAGCGTTTCGGTGTTGGGGACCTGCACGTTCCAGAGGCCTGACGGGCCCAGGGCCTCTACCTCTATGGCTCCCCGCACGGCTTTCCCTCGCTGGGCGATATCGGGGGCGTGGCGGCGCCAGAAGTCCTTGATGGCGCGCTTGCGGTCTGCTCCAGGAGTGCGCGGAGTGGGCGAATGTCCTCTCCGAGGGCGGCTGCTTGCCTCTCCAGCTCCTCCTGTAGCTGGCCCTGTGTGGTCGGGCGGAACCCGGGCGACGCACCCCGCAGCTCCTCCTCCCAACCTTTACGGATAACTGAAACTCCAGTTTAGGATTACGGTCAGGGTTAGGGTTAGGGTTAGGGTTAGGGTTTCGGTTACTGGCATACGGCAGGATAGGGCAGGGAAAGCAGGATACGGCAGTATACGGCAGATACGGCAGGATACGGCAGGATACGGCAGGATACGGCAGGATACGGCACGATACGGCAGGATACGGCAGGATACGGCAGTATACGGCAGGATATGACAGGATACGGCAGGATATGCGTATTACAGGAATACAGTCGTATTAGGGAAACCCCAGTGGGCTCTTTTCCGTACCTTTGGAGCTGTCAGGACGAAAAGAGTGTGGGCTGCGCTACGCATCCAAGACTAACTATCGTACTGAAAACTGCCAATTGGCCCGTCACGTTCTTGAAAATGGACTGGCGGCCCTTCAGGTAAACCTGGATGAGATCCAGGTGGAATTGTTTGCGAGCCAACAACAGCACATCATGCAGTTGTACTGCTCGAAACAATTAAACAACGCTTTCCGTTTCTTCTGGAAAGCTATGGGCCTAGCGTATGCTAACCCTCCCTTCTCCCTGCTCGCGAAGGTTCTAACCAAAATCGCTTATGAGGGAGGAAGGGTTGTCATGTGCACCCCTGACTGGGGCTGCTCCCCTGAACGTGCATACTGGCGCCGTATGCTAGATCAAATGACCGTGGGAAGAGTGCAACTCCCTGGCGGTCCCGTCTATGTGCCTGAGGACTCAGACACAGCTATGCAGGCCCCTGAGTGGGCCAGTTTCTTATCCATCGTTGATGGATCTCTCAATCCTGTACCCCTGTGTGACCTAGACCAGGTGCTACTGAAAGAGGTCATGGCCGAAAATCGTGGCCTGACCCTTTCTGATCTCAACAATCGATCTCCTGAGCACCTATCTGCCATGCTTACGCGGTGTGAGTCTCCCGATGACTATCTGGAACCTGCAGCTGTTAAGAAGGATGCTGACGACCAACTGTCTGAGATCGCCAGCACTATCCCTCCTGTTGATCCCAGCTGTGTTGACCTAAAACACAGTGCCTTCCTAGCGCAGCTGTTGCTGGAGGAGGTAGATCTAGAGTCCACCTCAGAACCTGCTTCCCCTGTTGGGAAGCCAGTGCTACACATGCAGCCTATGCACACAGGTGAACCCGTGGCCCGGAGTCCAGACGCTCTAGCGCGGCCTGCTTCTAATAACATGCCACTGTCTGAGCATGACACTCAGGAACTCCGACGGCTGTTGTACCTGAAGACGGAAGGTATTGAGCGCCAAGAGCGGCTGCAATACCTCAGACAGACCTGGAAATCCTCCATCTGGTCTGAGGAGGACGATGATTCCTTTACGCTGCCTGATCCTGAGATACCCCCAGTGTATTCTTTGCACTATGAGCAGCAATGTTCCCCTGAGTGGGACGATGGTTCGGTGCCTGCCGAAACTTCTGATCGACAGAAAAAGAAAGAACATGGAAAGAGCAACCTCCATGCTGAGGAGGATTTGCTGAAACAAACTCGAGAGTCTTAACCTTGACCCCCGACTGATGAAACTGCTGATAACCTATGAGGAGGTGTTCGGCGCCTTGCCGCCCCCCCCTCTCTTGTAAAAAACTGGTTCAGATGGACCTGAAACTGAAGCCTGCCTTTGAAAAGACGCAAGTGAGGCGTCGTACCTATCCCGCTCCACAGGAACATCTGGAAGAAATCGAGCGCCAGATCCAGGAATGTATTGATGCTGGCCTCGTAGAGGAATATGAGAAGGGGGACTACCCCCATCAGTGCAGTCCCTGTTTCCTCGCTGCTAAACCAGGGTCGACTGCCCTATGACTGGTTGTTGACTATGGTGAGGTCAACAAGAAAACCCAGAACCACTCAGGGAGTATTCCTAACATGGAAAATACCCTGGAGCGTATTGCCAAATGCAGGTAACGCTCTGGTTTCTGGCAGGTGGACCTAACCGCCGCAGCTCAGGAGCTGCTGGTCTTTGTAACCCCTAAGGGTCGTGTATTTAAGTGGAAGGTCATGCCTTTCCGGGTGGCTAATGCCCGAGCGCTCTTCCAAGAGCTAATGAACAAAATTTTGTACATACTGAGGCGCAGGCCTCTAGTACAAGAGTTGATTTCTCGGGGTGCAGAAATGGAGGCCCACATCGACGACGTGAGTTTGGGTACTAATACCCAAGAGGACCATGTCCTTCTCCTCCTTGAATGTTTCATTGTTTGTCAAGAAAACCATCTCGAATCAAACTCGAAAAATGCGAGTTTATGAAAGAGGAGATGGAATATCTGGGTTTCGACGTGGGGTATGGTTGGTGAAAACCAGCCGCGTCTAAGATGCAGCCCCTACAGGACATGCAGATTCGCGATGACCCTAAGAAGGGTCTACACGACGTGAGGAGTTTTGTGGGCGCCTGTAATTTCTATCGGCGTCACATCCACAATTTTACCTACTCCTCTGCCCCCCTCACTGACCTAATCAAGAAAACTACTCCCTGGACGTGGACCTGAACTGAGGTCTCGTATGCAGACCATTGTGGATGCTTGTGGCTGTCATGCCAGCAAGCAAAGCGACGGTAGGGATAGGGGCCTGATGTCCAGCTTACCCATACCCTATTGTGCTAACTCCCTTCTCTATGTGGATTTCATCCATGGCCTACCACGCGTTGGCGGCTATGATAGTTGCTTAGTGGTCACCTGTGGCCTATCTCGCTTGACCCGTGTGTTCCCTTGCAATAAGAAAATCACAGGTGAGCAGACTGTGAAAATGTTGGTCGAAAAATGGTTGGAACCCTATGGAGCACCCCAGCAGGTGCACTCTGATGAAGATGTACGCATCCGCAGTGACACCGGGTGCTACAAACGAGTGCTAAATGCCCTCAACGTAAGCGAACAAAGGTGTGCCCTATACCCACACGTCTAACCCTCTCTGTGAGAGACAAAACCGTGTGGTGGAGCAAAACCTAAGAATTCTGATGAAACAGGGGCGTACCAAGGACTGGGTATGCCTAGTGCCCTGGGCACTGCTGACCATGAACTCACAGCAGAGCTCTTCTACAGGTTTCACCCCCCACGAACTGTTTCATGGAGGACGACCTGCTTGGTTCTGCAAAACCCCCTTTCCTGAGGACTTCAAGAGCCCTGTGGGAGATTGGCTGGAACACGAGCAGTCTCTGGCTAACCAGGCTGGGACTAACCTGAGACACATTCGTGACCGTGAACTGAGCCGACGGAACTGCCTACGGCGACCTGCTAGCTTAGTAAGAAAAAGTCACTACCATGTCTTTCTTGGGGTACTTGATCCAGGCTACAGCGCCCCTTTTTGCCTAAGGAAGTGCTGAGACTAACACTTAAACATTTTTGTTTCTCTTATGAAGCTTTAAGTACACTTTCTCAGCAACTAGGGTGAAAACTCTAGCTCCCCCATGAAGTTCACCCCTACCACTCAAAGGAGCGGAGGTATCATCCCTCATGGAGGTTATACCGAAATAAAGTAGGCACTCCATGCCTTCGGCCTTGTAGGTTAAGCCTAGTGGTCTCCCACCTCAGGACCCCTATACTCAAATGTTACTACTACTTATTGTGGTTGCAGATTGTAAATGTTTCTGACTTCAGTTGCTTGGCCAAGTCATTTCCTGTGTCTGGCCTAACTCCTATGCCCCAGATTCCTAACCAACTCCATTTCATCCAATAGAGTGCACATGAAGTGCTTGGTGCTATCTTGGAGGCCTGAGTCATGAGTCATGAGTCAGCTTTCACATAAAATCGTTTGTTTTGTTTATGAAACCATTTGAGTTGCATATTTGATTCCTCATTTGTCCATATGCAAGGTTGGTTTCCTTGTTTTGGTTCACCATTCACGCCTACCCTCCTGGCCATGTAACTGCCTACAGGACCCTTATTTTGGACCCTATCGTATCATCAGGATCGATGGATCCAGGATCCATGTCAGGTGCAGTCCACGTCTAGGTGGTGAACTGCTATGTGCACCTAAACAGTTGATGCACTATCACTCCCCTGAAGATTTGTCCTGGGATGAGTGGCGCCTCAGCAACAGTGAGGTCGAGCGTATAGACCTGGAGAACGCTGCCAATCCAGAGGAGGCAGACGAACTCGAAGAGATGACTGCCCATGAGATGGCAGACGATGGTTACTACGTGGTTGCAGGTATTGCTCGCCAGGAGTATAAACAGGGCTGGAAATTCCTAACCCTGTGGGATGGCTATGGGTTATCTGAGGCGACCTGGGAACCTATGTCAGCCTTCATACAACCCCAGTCAGGCGCGCGCGCTGGGTTCCTGTCCCAGAATGAAATAAAAAGAAGGGTAAACCACGCCCAAAAAATGTTCTGAATAGCTGAAAATAAAGCTAGATCGCATAAAAAACGCTTAGGCCAAAAAGCGCGCTGCGAAACGCGTAAAAACGCGACGAAAACTTTTTCGACGTGAAAACGGTGAATAGTGTACGCCGTAAGCACCGTTACGCTTGTAGAACCCTAACGCCGTCCCTTCCGTCGTCTAACTCGCTATAGGCGCAAAGAAAAACGCGTCGCGAGCAGCGCGTAAAACTCGAAAATTTTTCATAACTCGCCACGACCCCTGACGTCACGCCCTGCCGCCTTTTTCTTCTTCTTCTCCATGCACCTCCCTCCCCACCCTCCTGCCCATCACTCCCCTTTCCCTGCAGCTCAGGCGGTGGCCCTGGGGGAACGCGGTAAACCCTTAGCAATGGACACCAACACGCCCCATGACGCCACGCACAGGTACAAGGCCAAGAACATCAAGAACGGCGGGTAGCACGTAAGACACTGCAGCGTACATGGTCTTGCTGCACGCGAGTGTGTTGGGTGGTGTATAATTTTATTTTATTTCCAAAAGCCAAAAAGATATTTTACGAAATTTTGCAGCGGTTTTTCAAGTAGGTACAACCACACCCACGCGAGAAACAAACCCAACAAAGCGGCGGGACAGGACACCACGGCACCACGCGGCAGCACAGCACCACGGGGCACAGCACAGGGGAGCAGGGCATCGAGGGAGAGCGGGCCACACAGCAACACCGCACAGGGCAGAGATGACAAGAAACGCACAACACGACACCCCAGGGCGCACACGGCACAAAGCACAAGGGCGAACAACACCACGCAGCGACACACCACAGCAAAACACACACAGCGCGGGGGGACAAGACAGAACACGGCGCCAGAAGGCACAGGACCCCAAGACGACAGACAGCGCCTCAGGACACAACACAGTGCGCGGCAGCACCAAACGGAGCAAAGCGAAACAACACAGCGCACAACAACGCAACGCCAGGCGGCACAACGCGCAGCAACACGGCGCAGCACAGCACCCAGGGACACACCACAGCACGCCACCGAGACATGACACCAGGAGCCACCAGGACCCACCAGGAGACAACAGAGGACAGCCAGGCCCAACAGCAAACACACAAACACAACAGGCAACAACACAAAACACCAGCCAGCCCCGCGAGGGCCAGAGAGCACTGAACAGAGAGCAACGACGCAGGCACACCAGCACAGCACCGCACGGGCAGAGCACAGAAACAGAAACGACCCGGAACCGGCCCGGAGCCCCAGAACCAACGGGGAACAACAGGAAACCAGCGCCACCAGCAAGGAGAAAAACAAAAAAAGAAGACAGGGCACCACAGCACAGCACCACACGGCAGCACAGCGCCACAGGACACAGCACAGGGGAGCAGGACACCACAGGGAAGACGCCGAGCGACGGCCAGACCAGACACTGGCACCAAAGCGGACACACACCACCAAACGACAACGCCGGGTAACCAGAGCCACCAGCAGAACCCCAACAAAAGGCAGCGATACCAGGAACCACCGACACCAGCCACCAGAAACAGCACAAGCGACGCGCACAGCACAACGAAAGGGCACCAGCACAGCGCAGCACAGCACCGCACAGGGCGGAGAGGACAGGGAACACACAGCACGACACCCCAGAACACACACAGCAGACGCGCAGCGCCAAGAAACAAACAACAGGCGCAGGCCATGACGGAAACAAACGGCAGAGCACGACAGCACACCACCACATGACAGCACAGCGCAACAGAACACAACACGGGGCAGCGGAACACGAAGACACACCAGGCCGAACCACACGGCGGCGAGCCACGCGGCCAGACAAGGACAGCACCACCGAAGCACGACACCAAGACCCACCAGGAGACAGCAGAGGACAGCCAGGCCCAAAAGCCAACACCACGCAACAGCAGCCAGCGCACACAAAGCAACGGCAGGAACAGCACCACCGAGGCACACGCGGGCACAGCCCGACGGCCCAAGACACACAAACCCGCCCCGCACCGCACAACCGGCCAAAAAAAAGGAAAAACAAATGGAAAAAGGAAAAACAAGAAACAAAGGAAAAAAAAAGGGGGGGGGGGGCGCAGAGGCCTCAGGCAACCGGAAAGCAGGAAACGCCAGAGACAACAGGGGCGGGGGGGCCCAAAAAGAAAGGGGGGGGGGGCGACAAGACGCCAAGGCCCAAGGCACCCGGGGCCGGAAAACACGCAAAGCAGGACACAACGAGGCCGCAACGAGGGGGGATAGGGGAAAAAGAAAAAAAAAATCAGGAACGACCACATACAGGGCAACCCCAGCCCGGAGGGGGCCGAACAAGCAAAGAGCGAACCAAGAACAGCCAAAGGAAAGGTGAGGCGCACCAGAACGGGACCGGGAGGCCGGCCCGCCCGACCCCGCCAAGCGAGGCACACACACGCACACACGCGCGGGACCCGAGCGTGGCATCCTCCGACCCGAAAGGGGCGGTGTTGGCGTCCACACGAAACAGCCCCGGTGCACCGGCCGAGTCCCCCGTCGCAAGACGGACGGTACGGGAAACCGGACGCGTCAGTGACCGGGTCCACACACGCCAAACCACTGCAGCGCACGCAGCCCAACACGGAAGCCGGAGGGACCCGCCAGGGACAACCCCATCCCGGGGCCCCGAACGGGTAGGACGCGGAGCGCGCCCAGCCCCCTTGCCTCAGCAGGGGCCAGCGGCAGGCACCATGAGCCCGGTTCTCCGCCGGCCTCCACGTGCCCCGCGCAGCCACCCAGTAAAGCCGGGGGCGACAGCCCCCCGGGCTGGGGGAAGGCACCACGCCGATCGGGAAAGCCGACCAGAGCACCGAGAGCGACCGGACCGGACGAGGAGCGGCGCACAAAAGCGGGGCCACGAGGCACGCCAGAGAGGCACGCCGCCGGCCACAACCACGGCACAAGGACAGGTGCCAAGCCACAACGGCCACCGGGTGCCGCGAACCCGGGAAGCGCGTACAACACACGACGAACCGCGGCACGGGATAAGGTGCCAAGGACAGCCGGGCCCCCACGCCCGCACAGCGCACGCACGGCTAGTGGGAAGCGGGCCCCGGCCGCACGCCCGAAAGGACGGGTGTTCGGGGGAGGGAGAGCGCCCAACCCCGGACCCCCCACACCCAGGCAAGAGGCGCCCACCCCGGGCACCCTCATGCCGCCCCCACAGCACGCAAGAGCGCGCGCTGTGGGGTTGGTGACGGGTCCCCACGCCTGCACCCCCCGCACCCAAAGCCAGTGGGTAGTGGGCTCCGGCCGCACGCCCGAACGGACGAGAGGTTGGGGGTGGGAGAGCACCCTTCCCCGGACGCCCCACACCCTGGCAGGAGGCGCCCCCCCCGGGCACCCTCATGCCGCCAGCACAGCGCGCAAAGGCGCGCGCTGTGGGGTTGGTGACGGGTCCCCACGCCCGCACCCCCCGCACCCACAGCCAGTGGGTAGTGGGCCCCGGCTGCACGCCCAAACGGACGAGAGGTCGGGGTCGGGAGAGCGCCCGTCCCCCGACGCTCCACACCCAGGCAAGAGGCGCCCACCCCGGGCACCCTCATGCTGCCCACACAGCACGCAAGAGCGCGCGCTGTGGGGTTGGTGACGGGTCCCCACGCCCGCACCCGCCGCACCCACAGCCAGTGGGTAGTGGGCCCCGGCTGCACGCCCAAACCGACGAGAGGTCGGGGGTGGGAGAGCCCCTGTCCGCGGACGCCCCACACCCAGGCAAGAGGCGACCCCCCCGGGCACCCTCATGCCGCCCCCACAGCACGCAAGAGCGCGCGCTGTGGGGTCGCTGACGTGTCCCCACGCCCGCACCCCCCGCACCCACAGCCAGTGGGTAGTTGGGCACACACCCACACCCCAGCCCACAGCACGTGGCCAGCGAGCCCCGGCTGCCCGCGCAGAGGGCGGGCAGCCGGGGGAGGGGGAGCGCCTGACCCCAGACGCCCCTCACAACGGCGGACGGCACCCCCCCCGGGGACGCCCTACCGCCACCTCCATGGCGCGCAACGCCAGCCCGCAGGGGCACGCGCCGTGGGGCCGGTGCTTGGTCCTCACGTCCGCACCGACCGCACCCGGGACAGACGGGTCGCGGAACCCTGGCTGCCTGCTCCAGAGGACGGGCGGCCGGGGGAGGGACAGCGCCTGACACCAGACGCCCCTCACAACGGTGGCAGGCCAACCCCCCCGGGGACGGCCCCCCACCACCCCCGCGGCACGCAGCCCCCACAGGGCCTGCAGGCCAAGGGGACAGTGTTGGGCCCCCACACCCACACACCCGCGCCCACAGCACGTGGGTGGCGGACCCCAACAGCCCGCCAGGTGGGCGGGCAGTCGGGGGAGGGACAGCGCCTGACCTCAGACGCCCTTCACAATGGTGGAAGGCACCCCCCCCGGGGACGCCCATCCGCCACCCCCACGGCGCGCAATGCCGGCCCGCAAGGGCGCACGCTGTGGGGCCGGCGCTGGATCCCCACGCCTGCACCAACCGCACCCGGGACACACAGGTCCCCGAAACCAGGCTGCCCGCTCAAGAGGACGGGCGGTCGGGGGAGGGACAGCGCCTGACAACAGACGCCCCTCACAATGGTGGAAGGCACCCCCCCCGGGGACGCCGTTCCGCCAGCCCCACAGCGAGCTACGCCGGCCCGCAAGGGCGCACGCTGTGGGGCCGGTACTGGGTTCCCACGCCCGCAGCGACCGCACCCGGGACACACGGGTCGCGGAACCCTGGCTGCCCGCTCCAGAGGATGGGCGGTCGGGGGAGGGACAGCGCCTGACACCAGACGCCCCTCACAACGGTGGCAGCCCACCCCCCCCGGGGACGGCCCCCCGCCACCCCCGCGGCACGCAGCTCCCACAGGGCATACGCCACGGACTCGCCCGACGAGGGGCGCACAGCCCCAAGCCAGGTAGGGGGGAACCAGGACCGGACCGCCCCCCCCCAAGCACGCCAGACGGAGCAAGGGACCGGGGCAGGACACGCGGAGGGGCATGGACCACGTGGAACGGCCCTACCAGTGCCCAGTGCCGGGACCGCGCGAGGTGCGCACGCCACACCACCCAGGGGAGGGGGGGAGCGGACGCCGCCGGAGCGCGAGCGCACACACACGCAAAGGGCACGCGGGGACTACCAGAAGGGCAACCAGACCGAGTTCGCGGAACGCACATACCGCGTGGAATGGCGTACCAGCGAGCGAGGATAAGGGACACCCGGACGGGACGGCCCGCCACACGCAGCGCGGGACACGCGGGGCGAGAAAGGGGAAACGGGGAAGACACAACACCAGGTACCGGCCCGGCCCCCCCGAACCGGCCGCGAGCGCCGTGCACACACGGACGGGGCACTGCACCCGCCAAGGCAGTAGTGGCGCACTGCGCCACGCCCCAGCTCCTATGCTAGGCAGCCTCCGCGCCAGCCCAAGGGGGTCCCACTGGCGACAAGCCAGTAGCACGGGCCCGGCGGCGCCGGCGCCCCGGGGGACCATGCATTAGGGGGGCAACGCGGTGGGTAAGCGCCCGCAGCCACGGCTGCGAATTGATGCACTGCCCTGGGAGTGGCGAAACTGGGAGGCCGGGGAGGGACGGGGCTCCGAGCCCTGTGAACCCGGGGGACTCCGCCACCAGGCAGGAGGTGCGTCTTGGAGGGCCCCCCACTAGGACCCGGTGGGGAGGATATCACCTGGCCCGACCAGGTGGCCCCCTGGGGCCGAAAGGCATCTAGTACCCGCAAAATCAAACCTCAAACCTGAAACCTTTTTGCCTAAGGAAGTGCTGAGACTAACACTTAAACATTTTTGTTTCTCTTATGAAGCTTTAAGTACACTTTCTCAGCAACTAGGGTTAAAACCCTAGCTCCCCCATGAAGTTAACCCCTCCCACTCAAAGGAGCGGAGGTATCATCCCTCATGCAGGTTATACCGAAATAAAGTAGGCACTCCATGCCTTGGGCCTTATAGGTTAAGCCTAGTGGTCTCCCACCTCAGGACCCCTATACTCAAATGTTACTACTACTTGTTGTGGTTCCAGATTGTAAATGTTTCTGAATTCAGTTGCTTGGCCAAGTCATTTCCTGTGTCTGGCCTAAATCCTATGCCCCAGATTCCTAACCAACTCCATTTCATCCAATAGAGTGCACATGAAGTGCTTGGTGCTATCTTGGAGGCCTGAGCCATGCCAGTTTTCACATACAATCATTTGTTTTGTTTATCAAACCATTTGAGTTGCATATTTGATTCCTCATTTGTCTATATGCAAGGTTGGTTTCCTTGTTTTGGTTCACCATTCACGCCTACCTTCCTGGCCACGTAACTGCCTACAGGACCCTTATTTTGAACCCTATCGTATCATCAGGATAGATGGATCCAGGATCCATGTCAGGTGCAGTCCACGTCTAGGTGGTGAACTGCTATGTGCACCTAAACAGTTGAGGCACTATCAGTCCCCCGACGATTTGTCCTGGGATGAGTGGCGCCTCAGCAACAGTGAGGTAGAGCGTATAGACCTGGAGAACGCCGCCAGTCCAGAGGAGGCAGACGAACTCGAAGAGATGACTGCCGATGAGATGGCAGTCGATGGTTACTACGTGGTTGCAGGTATTGCTCGCCAGGAGTATAAACAGGGCTGGAAATTCCTAAACCTGTGGGGTGGCTATGGGTTATTTGAGGCGACCTGGGAACCAATGTCAGCCTTCATACAACCAGATGGGAGTATCAACCCCATCTTCCGCTCCTACCTCGTTGCGAGCAACGGGGGGCAGCTACTAACCCGTGCTGAGACACTGTCCCTGCGTAAAAAGAAAAACTAATTTCCCTATGTCAGTCTACTGACTGTGTTCTAACCTTACAGGTGCAGTGAGCACTCTTGTGCAGACGTACCTGTGTATGGGTGTAAGAGCAGTTGTCACAGTTGCCCCGCAGTGCATCGCAGGACAGGACTGTTAGCCCCCCGTGACAACCACACCCTGGCCGAAGGCCATTCGTTTTTCACAGACCACTGCTTACTGAGCACTACACTGGCCCTGCCTGTGCCCTGCAGCCCCATGCCTATGGTTTCCAGCGTGAGCCAGGTGGCCGCTTATCAGGTTTGCAGCCACCCAGCGACTGTATGCCTTGTTGACCATGTGTTGCATGGAGACTGCCCTGATGTAATGACCTTGGTGAGCCAACGAAGAACGGTGGCTTACTACACCACGGGGGAATGACAAGCAAGGTGTTATGAGGCAAGGTGTGCCTTCCCTCCTTTGGGACAAGCGAGCCGGCAGTTGGGACCTCTGACCGGTCCAGATCCATGGGGTTCTACCCTTCCTTACTGGGTTTACCTTACCCCTAAGTGTGCTACGTATGTCTGTGTGTGTCTCACTTCTCTCCCGGGCGTGGCTCCCAACTGAATGGGCTTCGCTGATGTCGGACCGAAGGTCCTAGTCAGTTACTATTACCATCCCTATGGTGCCCAATTTCTGTGCTGGCGCCTATCCTCGGGGGAAGACGGCAAAAGCCCTATCTACTAGAGGGGAGGGGTGGCCAAGTGTGCTAAGGGCATACAAAACGCCCATTTTTGCTAAAGGCCAAAAGCTAATGCACTCCCCTGCCCACGTTGAAAAGCACGCGGGACAGGAGACACCACTACAATACACTCACTAACGCCAGCACCAGCCTTCGAAGGCAGGGTGAGCACTCATCACTTGCACTCATCTCCTGCCAGGCCTGCTGACCCTAACACCTACACACGCTACTTGGTGTTGCTGTTGAAGGAGTCAAGGGTCCTACTGACCCTCCTGTGAGAAAGCAAGAGAACACAGCGATACTAAGCGGCTGTGGCCTAACAGGGACGCCACTACGCGTTTCCCTGTCAGGGCTTGGAGGGAGGGAGTGCTCAGCGTGCGTGCACAGCGTGGATGGCGATGAAGCCGGAATGCACTCACCACTCCTGGTTGAGTTGCAGTTATTTGTTTTCTTTTTGTGACCCGCACAGCATAGTTTAGAGCTGCCAAAGTGGGACTGCACCAATCACCCTTACCTCCCCACCTGAAGAGCAAAGGCGTATGCAGGAGCGTTTGCAGCGGAGGAACCGAGACAGACTCCACGTGTTATACGCTTCTCAACCCGCCCTATAATACGCTGTCTGCAGTGTCTACAAACGCCCCTATCAAGCAAGCAAGCTTAAGAAGCTCCACCCGTTTTCTAATAGAACGTGGGGTCGAGCCCCTGGGTAACCTAAACAAGGTTTACCGTGCGCACTTCGCGTGGCCTACCCTTTGATGCGTCATATGCATGCACAGGTATGCACAATCTTGCCATTTCCTGTTGTTTTTACCTAATTTAACTCAAGATAACCAATCACAAGCGTGACTCAACCAGGAGGTGAGCTCCTCCTGGGCTTAACTACCTTACTCACCACGCATCATGTGAATGCCGAGGAAAACACGAGCGCAAAACAACCCTACGCGCTTAAACAAACCTACGGCGAGTTATAAACCACCCTAAGCGATTAATGCACTGTGTGTCATGCATGCTTCCCTTTATCTTGTTTCCTGCAGAAAAAGGAGAGAGAGTGGCGCACTGCACAGCGCAAAACAAGCCTAAGCGTTTTAAGCAACCCTACTTTAGCGCTACGGCAACACAAACACGAGCAAGCACTTTCTTTTCTTACCTGTGAAGAGAGACGAGGGTGAATTGGGGTACAGGGAAAGCGACACAGGGTGTGAATGCCTCAATTAGGCACATGCATTGCGAGCACAGCGCATATTCTAACCCTACGTGCGCGCTGCGCGCTTCATTGGCATCGCATACCTTTCATTCCTGTTTTGACCTGTGCAGAGCAAGAGAGAGGAGCACCCGAACCCCCAGCGAACACAGCGTTGACAATCCCAACGTTTTAACGAAGCAACTAACACGAAAGCAATGCATGCGTGTGAGATGACACTGGCATACCTGAGAGGTGGGATGTCCACCTGCTCTGTGGTGTGGGTTGAGTTTGAATACTTTTCACTAACGTTTATAAAGGTTTTGATGCAAGTATGCAAAAATTTCCTTTAGAACTTTAAAAACTACGGCTCATACCTTCTCTTTCAAGAGCCGTTTACGCTTGCGCAACCCTGTTTTTGAAGTCTGCTTCTGTCGCGCTTGTCTGCGACTTTGAGTTTTGGTGTAAAAATGACGATTTCTCGCGTGACTTCGTCAGTTTTTAGCTATTTGACTTCTTAAATCGCTACATCTTTCGCCAAACCACAGGATTCACTCCCTGTTGGTTCCATTTTCTATTTTTTTCAGCTCCTGGAGATTTGTGTCCTCCATTGGGAGTGTTGCTCCGCCCTGGCCCTTGGTCAGGACGTTTACCAAAACGCTGTTTAGGCAGCGATAGCCGTCCGCATTAGAACGTTCGACTGTACCCTAGTGGGCAAGCATGTGTGCTCTAGGGAGGGAGTCCTGGGTTCAAACCCCACTACCCCCAAATTTTTACCAAAAGCTTTCGTCGCACGCTGGCGACTTTTGAGGAATGCCCCATCAAAGGGACATCATTCACGGTACGATACACTGTTTTTCAAGGGTACCTACAGTGTGATAGGCTTCCATGAACTAATGAGAATGTTTTTGGTAGGTTTAATGTATTTTGTGAGATAATTTTGGGAATATTTGAGCCTTTTTCCTTGGTCCTACTAGCTTAGCTAACTAGTGCTTCAGGGGGGAGTAAGAAAAAGTCACAGCCATGTCCTTCTTGGAGGGCTTGATCCAGGCCAAGCCCCCTTAAAGTTCTATTGTTGATGCTAAGACTAAGTTAGGTATTTTTATCACTCTTTTGAAGCTTTTAGTACACTTTCTCAAAGTAACTAGGGTTGTAACCCTAGCCCCTCGTGAAGTTCATCCCTGCCACTCAACTGAGCGGAGGTATCTTCCTTCACGCAGGATATACCGAAATAAAATAGGCATTTCTAGCTTCAGGCCTTGGAGGTTAAGCCTAGTGGTCTCCCACCCCAAGACCCCTATACTCAATTGTTCCTACCACTTATTGTGGCTCTGTTTTTTTCACTGTTTCTGAGATCAGTTGCTTGGCCAAGTCATATTCTGTGTCTGGCCTGACACCTATGACCCACATTCCTAACCAGCACCATTTCACCCAAAAGAGTGCACATGAAGTGCTTGATGCTATCTTGGAGGCTAGAGTCAGTCCAGTTTTCATACAAAATCTTTTGTTTTATCCATTTGTGATTGAATCTTTGTGTTTATACCTGCTTTGTCTGCGTGCCCTAGGCGCTAGGGACTTGTGCGCGCCCCAAACCATAATACACACAAACAACAACCACGCCACCGGCCGCCGAAAAACAAGTATGTTATATGCCGCGCAACGCTAAATAACGACGTAGCAAGCACAACACGGTAAGATGTAGGCAAGGAGAGAGCAAGTATGTAACAAACCGCGCCACGGTGGAGATGTACCGCAAGTATGAGACCATGCATTGCAAGCCCACTTGCATAGGGAGTACGACGGCGCCGTAACATGCCAAACACGAAAAGATGTGGGTAAAAAGGGAGCCACACAAGTATGTTACATGTCATGCCGCGAACGCGGGAAGAACAACGAACAAAGGTGACCAAAGAGGTGCCGGGTGCAAGAACAACACACACAAGCAACAAAAACGCGTATGTTACATGCCACGCAAAGCTACATAACGCCGTAACAAACACAATACACAAAAAAATGGCAAGGAGGCAATTGTACGTTACAAACCGCGCCATGGTTGAGGCATACCGCAGGTGTGCACACATGCATGCAAAAGCCCCGCCCCAGCACGCCCACTCGCATAGGGGGTAGGACGGTGCCGGAACACGCCAAACATGAAAAGAGGTGGGTAAAGAGGGAGCCACGCAAGTATGTTACATGTCAGGCCGCGCATGCCGGGAGGACAACGAACAAAGGTGGCCAAAGAGGTGTGTGGAGCCGTGTCGAGTGCAAGTAGGATATAAACCTACGCCAAACAACGCACGCTAAAATACGATGTAACAAGCACAACACGGTGAGAAAAAGGAGAGGGGAGAACACGTACGAGGCATAAGTAGGTAACATACCACACCACCGCAAGAGTATGAGACCAACCGAGGATGGCAATGGCAAGATGCCATGGCATGACAAAACCCCCGCCGCCGCACGCCCGTTTGCATAGGCCGGAGCACAACGCCGCCGCGACCCACGGAACACGCAAAGATGTGGGTGAGATAAGTAGGTTACACCAAAGCAAGGAGCATAACGGCGACAAGACACGCATCACACGAAAAGATAAGGAGGGAAAGGAGGGAGCCACGCAAGTATGTTATTATGTGGTGCCACGCCGCGCAAACGAGAGAAGCAACGAACGCCCGGCCCGGGCAACCAACCGAGACCAGAAAAAACAGATGGCCTTCGGCCAGGGAGTGGTTGTCACGGGGGGCTAAGGGTCCTGCCCTGTGGTGCAATGCGGGGCAACCGTGACAACTGCTCTTACAGCACAACCACCCTTTTTGTTGCACTGATTAGAGCATACACACTTATGCATAGCGTCGTGTCTCGCTTGTGCTTCGCTTCTTCCCTCACCTTGCTTCACTCTAAGATTAAGAGGATTAGGACTGTAAGATTAGGAGGAAAAAGAAAGATTGATCAAAGTCTGTCAGGTTGGAAGACTCGTGGATGCTCGAGCATTTGAACAGAAGAGCAAGAGCCCGCAACCGCCGAAGAAAAAGTGGACACCGCCAAAGAACACACGAAGAACAAGAGGCCACCAACACCGCGGAACGGAATAAGGATGGTATGAGGGAATACCTAGTGAGCAGCCCACGCGGAAAGAAGTGATGGTATGAAGGGAACGCCCACGAAACCGAGGGAAGGGAGCCACACGCCGCCGGAGAGCACACCACCGCCACCAATCACACAGACCGCAGACCTGAGGGCACAAAAAGAGCAAGAGTGGTATGCCCACGCGCACAAGCAAACACAAACAAGGTATGGCAAAGGAGCACGAGCCCGAACCCGCCACAGCACTCGCCACGGGGATAGAAGGACCAAGCACGGACTACGAGCACGCAGCACACAACGCCGACCAAGGAAATGCCCTGAAAACCACCCCCCACCCTCTTCCCATAGGCCATCAGCGCGGGAGGAAGCCGCCAACGCCGGAGAAAATGTGGACGCCGCCAAAGAACACGCGAAGAACAAGAAGCCGCCAACACCGAGGAACATAACATGAGTGGTATGAGGGAAAACCTAACGGGAAGAAGCGATGGTATGAAGGACGCCCACCCCCGCGAAACCGAGAGACGGGAGCCACACGCCAGCAGAGAGGACACCACCGCCACCAAACACACAAACCACAAGCCCGAGGGCACAAAAAGAGCAAATGGTATGCCCACACACCCAAGCATGCACGAGCAAGGTATGGTGGGGGAGCGCGAGCCCAAACCCGCCGCCGCGAACACCACGGGGATAGAAGGACACAGGATAGACAAAGAGAACGACGTAAACAACGCCGCAACGCCAGCGTACCCGCCGACTGGGAAACCACCAAGAAACCCACCCTCCTCCCTCTCTCTGTAGGCCATCAACACAGGAGGAAGCGTAACACAACAAGCAGGCCTGCCCGCACGAGCCACACGACCGCCACCGCCACGAACAAGCACCATGGTATGAACACAAATGCAAACACAGGTATGTTGTGTGCCACGCGACAGAGAACGCAACAATAATGGCGCAACATGGGTAAAGAGACAAGCGCAAGTATGTTACCTAGCAACCTAGTTACCTAGTAGGCCCACACGCCCCAATGCTCCCTCTGTCTCACAGGACCCAACAGGAGGAAAAGAAGAGGGCCCGAGAACCGGGGCAAAGGAAGCAGGCAAGGGGAAAGACCGAGAGACACACCAGGGCGGAGGCAGGGAAAACGTGCATGCCAGGGAGGAGGGCGAGCCAACAGAGGGCAGAGGAAAGCGTAAAGAACGACGAAGCCCCGAAAGAAACGGGAGGGAGCCAGCAGACAAGCAAGGGACGCACGCAGGGAAGGGGGAACGTAGAGCACACGAGGAGCACAACACCGCAACAAAGCACCAGAGAGGGGGGCACCAGAGGGACAGGCGAAGGGCAACACCCAGCACCACATCTCGCACCGCACAGCCACCACACACACCGCACACACCCACACCCGCACCCGCGGCACGCAGCCAGCGGGCCCCGGCAGCCCGCCCAGAGGGCGGGCAGCAGGGAAGAGGGGGCGCCTGAACCCAGACGCCCCCCGCCATCCCCGTGGCGCGCAACCCCCCACAGGGCACGCGGGCCACGGGGCCGGTGCAGGGCCCCCACGGCCGCACACCCGCGCCCGCAGCACGTGGGTAGCGGACCCCGACAGCCCGCTCAGAGGGCGGGCAGCCGGGGGAGGGGGAGCGCCTGACCTCAGACGCCCCTCACAATAGTGGAAGGCACCCCCCCCGGGGACGCCCTTCCGCTACCCCC
This sequence comes from Eutreptiella sp. 'Long Island Sound 2002', assembly GCA_964036045.1. Classification (NCBI taxonomy): domain Eukaryota; phylum Euglenozoa; class Euglenophyceae; order Eutreptiales; family Eutreptiaceae; genus Eutreptiella; species Eutreptiella sp. 'Long Island Sound 2002'. Next base: position 1,245,819 of record OZ038385.1, read on the forward strand.
ACAGCGAGCAACGCCGGCCCTCAAGGGCGCACGCTGTGGGGCCGGTGCTGGGTCCCCACGCCCGCACCGACCGCACCCGGGACACACGGGTTGCGGAACCCCGGCTACCCGCTCCAGAGGACGGACGGCCGGGGGAGGGACAGCGCCTGACACCAGACGCCCCTCAAAATGGTCGCAGGCATCCCCCGCGGGGACGCCCCTCCGCCAGCCCCGAAGCGAGCAACGCCGGCCCGCAAGGGCTCACGCTGTGGGGCCGGTGCTGGATCCCCACGCCCGCACCGACCGCACCCGGGACAAACGGGTCGCGGAACCCTGGCTGCCCGCTCCAGAGGACGGGCGGCCGGGGGAGGGACAGCGCCTGACACCAGACGCCCCTCACCACGGTGGCAGGCCACCCCCCCCGGGGACGGCCCTCGACCACCCCTGCGGCACGCACGCCCCACAGAACATGCAGGCCAGAGGGACAGTGTTGGGCCCGCACACCCACACACCCGCGCCCACAGCACGTGGGTGGCGGACCCCAACAGCCCGCCCAGTGGGCGGGCAGTCGGGGAAGGGGTTGGGTTGGGTTGGGTCAAGGCCTCATCTGGACCTCCGGGACCATGGACGTCGCCCTCCCCTGCGCGTTAATACTGGTCCGGCACGTGCTCGGTTGTCCGGTCGCAAGGCCTGCCGGACTGATGACCGCCCCCGTACCCCGCGGTGGCACACGCGGGAGGGAGATGCCGCCGTGCCTGTGTGTATGGGGCGCGCGCGCTGCCTGTGCATGTGGGGCGGGAGCGGGTGGGGCTGCGAGGCACGTCAGGTCACACAGTCGGGGGAGGGGGAGCACCTGACCTCAGACGCCCCTGACAACGGTGGAAGGCACCCCCCCCGGGGACGCCCTTCCGCCACCCCCAGTGCGAGCAACGCCGGCCCGCAAGGGCGCACGCTGCGGGGCCGGTGCTGGATCCCCACGCCCGCACCGACCGCACCTGGGACACACGGGTCGCAAAACCCCGGCTGCCCGCCCCAGAGGACGGGCGGCCGGGGGAGGGACAGCGCCTGACACCAGACGCCCCTCACAACGGTGGCAGGCCACCCCCCCCGGGGACGGCCCCCCACCACCCTCGTGGCACGCAGCCCCCACAGGGCATGCAGGCCAAGGGGACAGTGTTGGGCCCCCACACCCACACACCCGCGCCCACAGCACGTGGGTAGCGGACCCCAACAGCCCGCCCAGTGGGCGGGCAGTCGGGGCAGGGGGAGCGCCTGACCTCAGACGCCTCTCACAACGGTGGGACGCACCCCCCCCGGGGACGCCCTTCCGCGGCCCCACAGCGAGCAACGCCGGCCCGCAAGGGCGCACGCTGTGGAACCGGTGCTGGGTCCCCACGCCCACACCGACCGCACCCGGAACGCACGGGTCGCGGTACCCCGGCTGGCCGCCCCAGAGAACGGGCGGTCGGGGCAGGGACAGCGCCTGACACCAGACGCCCCTCACAACAGTGACAGGCCACCTGCCCCCGGGGAAGGCCCCCCCCCACCCCCGCGGCACGCAGCCCTCACAGGGCGTGCAGGCCAAGCCAGGCAGGGGAGAAACGGGACCGGATCGCCCCCTGCCAAGCAGGCCAGACGGAGCAAGGGACCGGGGCAGGACACGGGGAGGGGCACGGACCACGTAGAACGGCCCTACCAGCGCCCAGTGCCGGGACCGCGCGAGGTGCGCACGCCACACCACCCAGGGGGGGGGGAGCGGACGCTGCGGGAGCGCGAGCGCACACACACGCGAAGGGCACGCGGGGACTACCAGAAGGGCAACCAGACCGAGCTCGCGGAACGCACAGACCGCGTGGAATGGCGTACCAGCGAGCGAGGGTAAGGGACACCCAGACGAGACGGCCCGCCACACGCAGCGCGGGACACGCGGGGCGGGAAGGGGGAAACGGGAGAGACACAACACCAGGTACCGGCCCGAGCCCCCCGAACCGGCCGCGAGCGCCGCGCACACACGGACGGGACACTGCACCCGCCAAGGCAGTAGTGGCGCACTGCGCCACGCCCCAGCCCCTAGGCTAGGCAGCCTCCGCGCCAGCCCAAGGGAGTCCCACTGGCGACAAGCCAGTAGCACGGGCCCGGCGGCACCGGCGCCCCGGGCGACCACGCATTAGGGGGGCGACGCGGTGGGTAAGCGCCCGCAGCCACGGCTGCGAATGGATGCACTGACCGGCAAGTGGCGAAACGGGGAAGCCGGGGAGGGACGGGGCTGCGAGCCCTGTGAACCCGGGGGACCCCGCCAGCAGGCAGGGGGTGCGTCTTGGAGGGCCCCCCACTAGGTCCCGGTGGGGAGGATATCACCTGGGCCCACCAAGTGGCCCCCCGGGGCCGAAAGGCGTCTAGTACCCGCAAAATCAAACCTCAAACCTCAAACCGCAAACCCCACAGCGTTGACAACCCTAACGTTTTAACGAAGCAACCAACACGAACGCAATGCATGCGTGTGAAATGACACTGGCATACCTGAGAGGTGGGTTGTCCACCTGCTCTGTGGTGTGGGTTAAGTTTGAATACGTTTCCCTAAGGTTTACAAAACTTTTGATGCAACTATGCAAAAATTTCCTTTAGAACTTTCAAAACTACGGCTCATACCTTCTCTTTCAAGAGCCGTTTACGCTTGCGCAACCCTGTTTTTGAAGTCTGCTCTTGTCGCGATTGTCTGTAACTTTGAGCTTTGGTGTAAAAATGACGATTTCTCGCGTGACTTCGTCAGTTTTTAGCTATTTGACTTCTTAAATCGCTACATCTTTCGCCAAACCACAGGATTAACTCCCTGTTGGTTCCATTTTCTTTTTTTTTCAGCTCCTGGAGATTTGTGTCCTCCATTGGGAGTGTTGCTCTGCCCTGGCCCTTGGTCAGGACGTTTACCAAAACGCTGTTTAGGCAGCGATAGCCGTCCGCATTAGAACGTTCGACTGTACCCTAGTGGGCAAGCATGTGTGCTCTAGGGAGGGAGTCCTGGGTTCAAACCCCACTACCCCGTAATTTTTACCAAAAGCTTTCGTCGCACGCTGGCGACTTTTGAGGAATGCCCCACCAAAGGGACATCATTCACGGTACATCACACTGTTTTTCAAGGGTACCTACAGTGTGATAGGCTTCTATGAACTAATGAGAATGTTTTTGGTAGGTTTAATGCATTTTCTGAGATAATTTTGGGAATATTTGAGCCTCTTTCCTTGGTCCTACTAGCTTAGCTAACTAGTGCTCCAGGGGGGAGTAAGAAAAAGTCACAGCCATGTCTTTCTTGGAGGGCTTGATCCAGGCCAAGCCCCCTCAAAACCCTTTTGTTGATGCTGAGACTAACCTAAGTATTTTTATCACTCTTTTGAAGCTTTTAGTACACTTTCTCAAAGTAACTAGGGTTGTAACCCTAGCCCCTCGTGAAGTTCATCCCTACCACTCAACTGAGCGGAGGTATCTTCCTTCATGCCAGATATACCGAAATAAAATAGGCATTTCATGCTTTAGGGCTTGGAGGTTAAGCCTAGTGGTCTCCCACCCCAAGACCCCTATACTCAATTGTTTCTACCACTTATTGTGGCTCTGTCGTTTTAACTGTTTCTGAGATCAGTTGCTTGGCCAAGTCATATTCTGTGTCTGGCCTGACACCTATGCCCCACATTCCTAACCAGCACCATTTCACCCAGAAGAGTGTACATGAAGTGCTTGATGCTATCTTGGAGGCTAGAGTCAGTCCAGTTTTCATATAAAATCTTTTGTTTTATCCATTTGTGATTGAATCTTTGTGTTTATACCTGCTTTGTCTATCTGCAGCCCTTCTGTGTTACACTGGATTTCAAACTATTCATTGATTCGATCCACATCCTGTTCTTGCTCTACTTGCTCCCTGGGATTGGGATTTCACCATCAAAAACCTGCAGAATTTCATCAAAATCTATAGGGCACTCATCAAGGACGACTTTCTTATTATCTTCACTAAGTGGACATGCCGTCGGTATGGAAAGGAACCACTGAAAAATGTTACCCTTCCCATGCATTGACACACTGCACCAAACAGAAGCAAGCCGCAAATGAGTTCTGAGTTCTGCAATAGGCATGATTGTATTATCTTCACCAAGGAGTCATGCCGTCGGCGTGCAAAGGAACCACTGAAAATTGTTACCCTTCCCATGCATTGACACACTGCACCAGACAGAAGCAAGCACAAATGAGTTCAAAGATCAAGATATTGTGGCGTGTGCATATGTACCTAGGTAGAGTTATTATCTCCCGGCGCAGGTTGCAGTTCATGGGCACCAACCGTGCCTCCGCCCAAAATGCTAGCTTCAAGGCTTAATCCTCGAGAAGCACTTGCAATGCGATAGGACATTTCCAACGGGGTTTACTCTGCCGCATGCTAACCACGCCCTTGACGTCCTGGTGAGTGTGTTCACCAGCTTCGCTTGACAGCCCCTAGGGAGCGTAGAGAAGGTATGAGAGGTATAATGTATAATACGTTGCGTATTGCCGCAACGGGAGGACGGGGTCTACAATTATGCTAACAACCTGTAGATTGCCGTGCTTCAACAAGCGTGCTTGATAATGAGCCAAGGAATAATGGCATTGCACCGTCAACCGCTCTTCCAGAAGATGTAATACCGAGAGTAGCTCGTCCAATCGCCGGTAATCACGGTCTCGTGCCTTGACACGTTTTGGTGCCGTTGCCCATTAACTGTAGGGCAAGTCTCCTCAGTTCACGTAGGTAGAACTATAGTGGCTCCTGCTGAACGGACCTACGTTGTGGAGTGACGGAGGTAACCTCCAGCCCATCAGCCTGTCTTGGCAGTCGTTCATAGACCTCTTGCCAAAACACAGGGTGTCTCAACAAATCCCGAACGACAAAACATCGCGGCTTCCATCGATTTGGATGGCTGCCCGGCCCAGGCTCTAGTAGTGGCACATACGGCGACTCTTTGGTGTGCTTCTTGCATATCGCTCTGAATTCTTGTATCATTCCCGCGGGCACTAGCCCGGGTGCTTGGCATGTTGGTCTTGTAACCAAAGATCTATGGTATGTATGCCCATATTGACCACAACCTCCCTTGTACAATGTGACACATCGCACCCCACACGAAGGGAACAAGGGGTAGCCAGCAGCCGAGCAAGGGGCGCGCACAGGGAAGGGGACACGTCACGCACACTGCGAGCACAACACCAGACCGAGACACCGGAGAGGGGAGCACCAGAGGGACAAGAGAAGAGCGGCACCGCGCACCACGACACGCACGGCACAGACACCACACACACCGCACACACCCAACGAGCCCCGGCAGCCCGTGCAGAGGGCGGGCAGCCGGGGGAGGGAAAGCGTCTGACCCCAGACGCCCCTCACAACGGCGGACGGCAACCCCCCCGGGGACGCTTTTCCGCCATCCCCACGGCGCGCAACGCCGGCCTGCAAGGGCGCGCGCCGTTGGGCCGGTGCAGGGTCCCCACGCCCGCACCGACTGCACCCGGGACACACGGGTCGCGGAACCCTGGCTGCCCGCTCCAGAGGACGGCTAACCGGGGGAGGGACAGCGCCTGACACCAGACGCCCCTCACAACGGTGGCAGGCCATCCCCCCCCCGGGGGACGGCCCCCCACCACCCCCGCGGCACGCAGCCCCCACAGGGCATGCAGGCCAAAGGGACAGTGTTGGGCCCCCACACCCACACACCCGCACCCGCACCCACAGCACGAGGGTGGCGGACCCCAACAGCCCGCCCAGTGGGCGGGCAGTCGGGGGAGGGACAGCGCCTGACCTCAGACGCCCCTCACAATGGTGGAAGGCACCCCCCCCGGGGACGCCCTTCCGCCACCCCCACAGCGAGCAACGCCAGCCCGCAAGGGCGCACGCTGTGGGGCCGGTGCTGGGTCCCCACGCCCGCACCGACCGCACCTGGGAGACACGGGTCGCGGAACCCTGGCTGCCCGCTCCAGAGGATGGGCGGCCGGGGGAGGGACAGCGCCTGACACCGGGCGCCCCTCACAACGGTGGCAGGCCACCCCCCCCCCGGGGACGGCTCCCCACCACTCCCGCGGCACGCAGCCCCCACAGGGCATGCAGGCAAAGGGGACAGTGTTGGGCCCCCACAGCCACACACCCGGGCCCACAGCACGTGGGTGGCAGACCCCAACAGCCCGCCCAGTGGGCGGGCAGTCGGGGGAGGGACAGCGCCTGACCTCAGACGCCCCTCACAATAGTGGAAGGCACCCCCCCGGGGACGCCCTTCGGCCACCCCCACAGCGAGCAACGCCGGCCCGCAAGGGCGCACGCTGTGGGGCCGGTGCTGGGTCCCCACGCCCGCACCGACCGCACCCGGGACACACGGGTCGCGGAACCCTGGCTGCCCGCTCCAGAGGACGGGCGGCCGGGGGAGGGACAGCGCCTGACACCAGGCGCCCCTCACAGCGGTTGCAGGATGCCCCCCCCGGGGAGGGCCCCCCACCACCCCCGCGGCATGCAGCCCCCATAGGGCATGCAGGCCGAGGAAACAGTGTTGGGCTCCAACACCCACACACCCGCGCCCACAGCACGTGGGTAGCGGACCCCAACAGCCCGCCCGGTGGGCGGGCAGTCGGGGGAGGGACGGCGCCTGGCCTCAGACGCCCCCCACAATGGTGGAAGGCAGCCACCCCGGGGACGCCCCTCCGCCAGCCCCACAGCGAGAAACGCCGGCCCCCAAGGGCGCACGCTGTGGGGCCGGTGCTGGGTCCCCACGCCCGCACCGACCGCACCCAGGACACACGGGTCGCGGAACCCTGGCTGCCCGCTCCAGAGGATGGGCGGCCGGGGGAGGGACAGCGCCTGACTCCAGGGGCCCCTCGCAACTGTGGCAGGCCACCCCCCCTGGGGACGGCCCCCCACCACCCCCGCGGCACGCAACCCCCACAGGGCATGCAGGCCAAGGGGACAGTGTTGGGCCCCCACACCCACACACCCGCGCCCACAGCACGTGGGTGGCGGACCCCAACAGCCTGCCCAGTGGGCGGGCAGTCGGGGGAGGGACAGCGCCTGACCTCATTCGCCCCTCACAATAGTGAAAGGCACCCCCCCCCGGGGACGCCCTTCCGCCACCCCCATAGCAAGCAACACCGGCCCGCAAGGGCGCTCGCTATGGGGCCGGTGCTGGGTCCCCACGCCCGCACCGACCGCACCCTGGACACCGGGTCGCGGAACCCTGGCCGCCCGCTCCAGAGGACGGGCGGCCGGGGGAGGGACAGCGCCTGACACCAGGCGCCCCTCACAACGGTGGCAGTCATCCCCCCTGGGGACGCCCTTCAGCCACCCCCACAGCGAGCAACGCCGGCCCGCAAGGGCGCACGCTGTGGGACCGGTGCTGGGTCCCCACGCCCGCACCGACCGCATCCGGGACACACGGGTCGCGGAACCCTGGCTGCCCGCTCCAGAGGACGGGCGGCCGGGGGAGGGACAGCGCCTGACTCCAGGCGCCCCTCACAACGGTGGCAGGCCACCCCCCCGGGGACCGCCCCCCACCATCCCCGCGGCACATAGCCCCCAGAGGGCATGCAGGCCAAGGGGACAGTGTTGGGCCCCCACACCCACACACCCACGCCCACAGCACGTGGGTGGCGGACCCCAACGGCCCGCCCAGCGGGCGGGCAGTCGGGAGAGGGACAGCGCCTGACCTCAGACGCCCCTCACAATGGTGGAAGGCACCCCCCCCGGGGACGCCCTTCGGCCACCCCCACAGCGAGCAACGCCGGCTCGCAAGGGCGCACGCTGTGGGGCCGGTGCTGGGTCCCCACGCCCGCACCGACTGCACCCGGGACACACGGGTCGCGGAACCCCGGCCGCCCGCTCCAGAGGACGGGCGGCCGGGGGAGGGACAGCGCCTGACTCGAGGGGGGCCCCTCGCAACTGTGGCAGGCCACCCCCCCGGGGACAGCCCCCCACCACCCCCGCCGCACGCAGCCCCCACAGGGCATGCAGGCCAGAGGGACAGTGTTGGGCCCCCACACCCACACACCCGCGCCCACAGCACGTGGGTGGCGGACCCCAACAGCCCGCCCAATAGGCGGGCAGTCGGGGGAGGGACAGCGCCTGACCTCAGACGCCCCTCACACAATGGTGGAAGGCACCCCCCCCCCGGGGACGCCCTTCCGCCACCCCCACAGCGAGCAACGCCGGCCCGCAAGGGCGCACGCTGTGGGGCCGGTGCTGGGTCCCCACGCCCGCACCGAGCGCACCCGGGACACACGGGTCGCGGAACCCTGGCTACCCGCTCCAGAGGATGGGCGGCCGGGGGAGGGACAGCGCCTAACACCAGACGCCCCTCACAATGATTGAAGGCGCCCCCCCCCGGGGACGCCCTTCCGCCACCCCTACAACGAGCAGCGCACCAACGCACCAACGCACCAGCCACGGGACATCCGCACCCCACACCCTGCTCTTAGGCACAGCGACACAACAATGGCGGAACCCGCGGCCCCACGCAAAACACGCCCCCGATCTCCGACGCTGGACGCAGCACACGAGATCATCAGGGCGCTGGGACTCAGAGACGGCGAAGGAGACCCCCTACAAGGGGACGGGGGCACGGACTCCGACCTGGAGGCAGTATCGGAGCCCTCGGCAGGAAGCGCGCCCGCGGAACCTGCGCCGGCGGCAGGCAGCGTGCCCACCCTCTGCCCCGCGTGGAAACGGGGCCACTGCACCGGCGAAGGCTGGTGCCCCAAACAGCACCCTCAGCCCGGCTTCCGATGACAGAGCGCTGCCCGGGGTGAGACTCGAGGCCGCATGCGCCGCCCTATGCTACGGGGTGGCGCAGGGCTGGATCCTGGATGACACCGCACGCGGCAGCGTGAACATCAAGGAGGACGTCGACCGAGTCACCCACGCGTGACAGGCGGCAGTGGCCTTGCACACCCGGGGCCGCCACGGCTGACCCGCAGAGGGGATCATTGTGAAACCCTCGGGAATGGTGCTGGTCCTTGCGGCGGACATCGTCCTAGGGGTGCTCCACGCATCCCGCGTGCGGCGGGCGTGCCCACAGTGGACCATCCAGGTGTACACCCCCCCACGGGCGTGGCCCTTCTCCACGTGGGTGGTGCTCGCCGTCATGTGGCACCTGGCACCGGAGGATGCCCCCACAGGGACCGCGGAGGAAATCGCCCGGGACCTCCACACCTGGCCGGCCGACCAGGATTACCCCTGGCGCAGGCCCCGGGGCGGCCTCCCAGTGGCACCCGCGGCAGAGGGGCTCAGCCTCGCGGCAACCCTCCAACGGCACCCCGACAAGAGGGCACGCCACTTCCTGCAGACGGGCACGGTCTTGGCCGCCCAGCCAGACTCCGAGTGGCGATGGGACGCAGGGGAGGCCCAACCGCTGCCGGGCCCCTGGGTCCTCCCGTTGTGGTATTTGCCCAGGGGCACCCTGGCCCACGCCACTCAAGCCGTCAAGGGGACTTTCCCGCAGCCGCTCCTCCCCGGCGTGGCCCTGCTCCGCAGCCTGCAGGCGGGGGCCGCCTGGGTACGGTGGAAGGAAGGAGGCGGGCGCTCGAGCCCCTATTTCCCCCTGGTCCAGGGCCAGGCGCTGCTCCACGCCGAGGGCATGAGGGCCGTGAAATGGGGGGCGATCGTGCCCGGCACGGCGTGCAGGTGGATCACCGCGGCCGCCCCACAGCCCATGCGATAGCCGCCGGCGTGCCACAGCCTCGTACGGATGGTCCCCTCTTTGGCCCCCCAACACCCCTTTACGAGGGACGTATGGAGGGCCATACTGAGCCACACCAGGGAGTGGCTACTGTACCCGGGTGCACGGTACCCGCGGGGGCCGGTGCTCGAACAGCTCACAGCCCCCACACCCGGGGTCGGCCACGCCCTGCACAGGGCGTCGGCTCTCACGGAGCAGCTCAACGACGAGGTGCTAGAGCTGGCGCTGGAGCCGCTGCGGGTGCTTTACCCGCAGACCCACATCCCACCCGCGGGCACGTCCAACCGCCTAGGCCGCCTGGGGTTGCAGCGCCGCGTCAAGGCCGCGCACCCGGGAGGCGTGGTGGAAAAGTGGCTAACGCTCCGCAACCCGTCCGCCGCGGAAGGCCACTGGTACCTACACCAACTCCTCTTCCTACCGGGGGCGGCCCCGGAACACCGCCAGCAAAACCCGTACCACACGCACCCGCAGCGCCGAGGCGCGCAGGGCTTCCCACAGCCAGTCCCGCCCGCCCCCTTGCCGGGGCAGGGCCCGGAGGCGCTGCAGCAGGCCCCCTCGCTCGACACCGCCACCACGGTACAACAAAGGGGACGCGACGGCGCGGATGGTGCCGAACCGGACGTCACAAACTGCGGAGCGGTGGCCTGGATGGCAGCCTGCAGGCACCTCGCCCGAGATACCACGGGGCTCCGGCAGTACAGACCAACAGACCGCACGGCGCTGGCGTCCGCGGTCGCGGCCGTCACCATGGGTCCCGTGGCGGCGTGGCCGGCGCAACTGCTGCCCCACGTCCCCTGCCGCGACACGCAGCCCCGCCGGCCGGCCGCAACGCACGCGCCGACGGCACCCCTCACGGCGGAGCAGCTATACGTCGTCGCGGCAGCGTTGCTGGCGGACGGCGGGGAGAGCTTCGTCCACCACCACGTCCCGGCGCAGATTGCGGGAAGCATACAAGGGCCGCAGCGCGATGCACCAGACTTGTGGCATGCCACACCCCGCGGGCGCACCCGCGTCTGGGATGCAGGCGATGGCACAACCCCTCCCGGACCTCAGCAGGGGGAGGCACTGGTGCTGCAGACGGCAGGCTACCAGGCCATCCTGCACGGCCACGCCGGAGGGTACCGGTCGCACGTCCTGGCCGGGGGCCGCTGGACTGTCTGGCACAGCACCGGCAGGCAAGGGGCATTCCCGCCCCTGCCCCACGTCGACTGGCAGCAGGGGCCCACCCAGGCCTATTATATGTCGGCGGACCCCTGGCCGCTGGCAGTCCTGCTACACACCGTCAGCGCCCCCAACAAGAGGAAGGAACCGGGGTGGGTCAACCCCCCCGCACTGGTGTGGAGCCCCGACCAGGAGGAGCATCTACGGGCCGCGTGGCAGGGAGACGCCATCAGGGCCACGGACGTCCCAGACCTGCACGCGGGGCCAATCACGCACACCTGCCGGGCGGATACCCTGGCGGTGGCCCAACGGGGACAGCAGAACCCACAGTCGGTGGTCTGCATGTTCAGCCTGGCGGACGCGCACATCGTCGTGTGCGACCCCGAGCGCCTGCCGGGGCCCGAAGCCGTGGTCCGCGTGGCAGACTGTACCCGCATGATCGTCAAGGCGCTACGGGAGGGCGAACACCACGCCCTCCTGCTCCAGGTCAGGCTGAAGGACAACGCCCGGGCGGCGAGGCCGGGGGTGTGGCCGGCAGCGGCGCACCCCGCCGACCTAGAGCTCCGGCTGGCGGTCCCGACCACAGTGTACCACTGGCTACAAGCCTTCCACGACCTGCGATGGAGGGGCAAACCCGACCGCCAAATCGGCTCCACGCATTGGCAAACCTGGTTCCAACCAGACGCGCAGGGCGATGCCATCAGGAGTCTCGGGCCCGCGCCCGCGACACGAGCCCTCGATGCGGGGGCCCCGGGCCGCACACTGGCGCCACACACGGTTCCAATGGCCAACCTGCCCTTCGAGCCAGCGGCGGAGGGCGCCATCCGGAAGTCGGTGCCGCTCCCCCCGGCGCGAGGGCCCACGAGGCCGACGAAATGCCCCCTGTGTGCAGACAAGTACTACACAAGCGGTAACACCTGGCGTGACACGCCGTGCACGCTGCAGCCCCGGTGGACGACAAAGAGGCGGCCTCCAACATCCTGCAAGGGAAGGCACGGAGGTCCCCATGGCACGCCCCGTACGCCAGGCGCCCCCCGCCCCAGGCGGCCGAGGACGCAGACGGCGATGAGGGGGCACCCGGGGCGGCCCCGGGGACCGGCGGTGCGGCCCAACCAGGGTCCATCCCCGCGGGGCTGGCCCCCCTGGCCCCCCTGGCTCCCCCGGCCCCCCAATCCCCCCTGTGGGCCCCGCTGGGAACGGGCTCAGCGGATGTGGCGCACCCGGATGCCCTGGCTGCGCCGGCGGACCCAGCGGCGATGCCGATGCGGGATAGCTGACTCCAGGAGGACGCGGCGGGCGACGCCCTGTGGCTCCTCTCGTGGAACCTGCGCAACGGCCTCGTACCGCCAGACCGGTCCCTCCGGGACACGCTCCGGCGGCGCCGGGGGCCGGCGGCCTGTACCGACAAGGAGCACCTCATCACCGGCATGCTACCCCAGGAGGGGGGCTTTGCCATCATGCTCCAGGAAACAGGGATCGCCACCCGGGCGCAGGAGATGCACGTGGCCCCGGCGCTCCGGGACAAGGGGTACATCGGGTTCTTCAGCAGCCGGCTGGCGGAGACGGGAGCCACTTCCACCTCGAGAGGGGGGGGCCTCCTCACCGCGGTCAGCAGCAAGTAGGTGGCGGAGCACGAGGTGCTCAGTTTCACGGAAATCGTCCCCAGGAGGGCCGCGGCCCTGGAGATCCGCAGGGACGGGGGAGGCCTCACCCTCATCAACGTCCACGGGCCGCAAGCAGGCTGCTCTCCGTGGGCGGGACGGGCGGCGTTCTGGGCCGACATACAAATGTATGCCACGGCACGCAGCCTCCGTGGGAGGCACCCGGTGGTCATCGCCGGCGACACCAACATCTACATGGATGCCACCACCAACCCGGCCACGGAGCACTTCCGAGCGGGCTGGGAGGCCTGCGGTTCCGGAGGGCCACGCCAGGCGGCGAGGAGGACATGACCCCAACGCTCCACCCGTTCCGGCACAGGGTGGACACCTTCCTGGTCAACGAGCCCCTCCTGCCGTGGTCTCTGCGGGAACGCGTCTGGGCTCGCGGCATGGCACACCCCCAGGTGATCGGTTCGGACCACCTCCCGGTCCGCCTGGCCTTGCCAAGCCTCCTCAACGCGGCCGGGCGCGTGACGATGCCCACTCCCTACAGCCACACGGAGGGCCGCCTCCTGCCGTACGACGCAGAGGCCGCGCCCGTCCAACACTGCCTTTGGGCGGCGGTCACCGCCGCGCAGGATGAACCCTCCCTGGCGCCCTGGCTGGGTCCCGCAGAGCAGCACGCCTACGGGTCCATGCCCGCGGCCGCGGTGGACAAGGTGTTCGAACACCTCCACGCGACGCATGATGCCCTGGCACGTGTGGCGGGACGCCGGCTACCGTCCCCGGCGGGGACGGACCCGGCGAAGGGGGACCCCCCGGAGAGCAGAAAGCGGCTCCAGGGGGCGGTCCTCCGCTATGATACCCTGGCAGCGCGCGCGCCGGCGGCGTACGAGACGGTGTAAGTGCAATGTCTATTGTTTGTTTCCTTTTCTCGGGTCTCTTGAGTTGCCTTGATTGGCAAAGCCTGCTGCTTGTTTGCTTGCTTGTTTCACCCGGTGCCTGCTGGTTTTACCAGAAGCCAAATCACTCCTCAAAGCAGTACAGGCAAGACACCCATATCCCACAGCAGTAACGTACAAGAGTCAAATATGTCGTGAACCGGATCCAGTTACAGTAGCAGTGTTGATGGCGGCACCAATAGCAGCAATGGCGGCAAGAGACAATTCAAGGGCTCATCATACCCTGTATAAATACATAGCATCAGGGGCTGAATTGTCTTGCGGGAATACTATGCACGCATCGAAAGGTCGCAAATATTATGCATGCACCGAGAAGCGCTCACAGAAAAGGCGTGAAATTATGGTCACTATTACCCGGCGCGACCTCTGTAGACTAGCGCTTCTGTCGCTAATGGTAGCGTTTGACGGCCGCAGTTACACCCCCCTACCAGGACTTACCCACGGGGGTGAGGCCGATACTTACAGAGTAGCGAGGCCGGCAAACGTGGCACTCACATGCACATGTATGGGGTATACCACTGCTTGTCCCCCAGATTAGAGGCAATCGCAAAGGCTCCGACCAAGGGCAACGCCCGCCTCAAGTCGTCGAATAGGACGCATAGGGTTCGTTCACACCATGCCAGTACAACACGCCATTGTGGTTATTCTGTACACCACGTATTTCAACTACTCCTTAAACCGCATGACTCAAGACATCATCAGTCTGGCACAGTCCCACGACCTCTATGTCTCACTTGCATGTCCACTGTGGCGTGGTGTCACTCCAAAACCGAAGGACGCATGGAGCTCACTGTGGCATTAGGAGCACCTGTGACGCGTAGGGTTGGTATGTGTGCTTGTTCTGGTCATGTTGTCACCTATAAGGACCTTGATGTGAGTGGCCGAGTGAATTGGTCACGTAGCGCCATGTCAAAGACACCTCAAGTCCCTCAACCCCACGTCCCTAGGTATTGGACACTGTTACCACAGACTTGTGTGTAGCGTGCGGCGTCACTCCACTGAAGGAAGAAAAGGGTCTCAATTCCGAGAAACGAGACATGGACGCACCCAACTGGGTCGTAGTAGTGTTGCTGAAGCTCGAGGCTACTGCCCATGCTCCCCAATCTTCACTTCCGACAGAGCTTACCACCTTCGATATTTACGAAGGTTATTTCAGGGCGGAGATACATACAGGGAGGCGGTGGAGCGTCATTGGGCAAAGCCAAAATCAAAACTTCACTTGGCTTCCCAACACTCCTGTAGTTCTGGCGCCAACAAATATATATAGAAATGAAGAGAGAGAGAGAGAGGTGACCACAGGCATCAAAACGAATGGGGCTGCGCGCTGTTGAGCGCATGCTTGACGGCGCATGGAGAACACTCCAAGCTCTTGAGTCCACGACAAGGCTATGCTGTCGCCTGACGCCTAGTACTCCTGACTGGCGTTCACGGCCGGTCGCGCTTCGCTGAGACTCGCTGATGCTGGAGACTGTCGCCTGACGCGCAGTTCTCCTGACTGGCGTTTATGGCTGGTTGCCCTTCGCTGGGACGCGCTGATGCTGGACGCCGTTGCCTGACGCGCAGTACTCTTGACCGGCGTTTACGGCTGGTCGCCCTTCGCTGGGACGCGCTGATGCGTGAAGCTGTTGCCTGACGCGCAGTACTCCTGACTGGCGTTTATGGCTGGTCGCCCTTCGCTGCGACGCGCTGATGCTGGACGCCGTTGCCTGACGCGCAGTACTCCTGACCGGCGTTTACGGCTGGTCGCCCTTCGCTGGGACGCGCTGATGCGTGAAGCTGTGGCCTGACGCGCAGTACTCCTGACTGGCGTTTATGGCTGGTCGCCCACCACTTGCTGGCTTAGCGACGCTTTGATTGCTTGGACTTGCGCTTGTTTTTGCTGGAAGATGGCACGGTCTGAAAATCTCGAAGGACTGATGTCAACTCCTTCGCCCACCAGTACTCTAGGCAAGTTGTTCCCTCCTCATTCAATAATTGTCGGCACGAATGGTTGCTTGGCAACTCTCTGGTCAAGAGGCAATAAGCAAGGCCACGAATACACAAAGGCTTGTCCTGTAATTCTTCTGCGTGGGTAATTTTTCCCACGACCCTCTCAAAGAGCTCTTCAGAACCCCAGTCGTTACCGAAGTACAAACCCTGCACCATGTTTTTCGTGAACCTCTTAAAAAAGGGACCCTCGTACGGTAGCAACGCTCTTGTGAGTTCATTGTTTTTGACCGAATGTGTAGCACCTTGAACATAAAAGTACGACAGACAGTCCTCGTACTCAGGACGCCACCAGTCATCAGTGCGTGTTGCTTCGAGAACTTCGGTGCCGGTCACTTCAAGAGCTTCGGTGCCTGTCAGTTCAAGAACGTTTTCTGGTCTGGACACTGGTTCTTCGTCACTGTCCACCCGTGCAACCACATACTCCTGATCAAGAATTTTCTCCGCTGCCCAACACCAGGCTTGTGATTCTGACCATCGAGGATAAGCATGCCTGAGGCGCACCCTTTCAGTAGGAGTTAGTTGCACCCAGACAGTTTGGTTGGAGGACTCATACCAGGCTTGTGGATCAGAGTAACCTTCAGACTCCTTCAAATATTTTAACATCACCTCTCGCCAGTTTGTTTGACTCACCACTTCGGGGACTTCTGCGTTCCAGGCCTGTTGAGACGCTTGTTCGAGCCCTGTAACCAACACGGTAAGGACCTTCTGAGCCTCGTACCATGGAACCACGTCTTCCGACTGAAAATCTATAGTTAATTCCAGCGCGGCTGCAGAAAGCTGACAGGAGGTCTTGGCATTTCTTGTCACCTGTGGCGCCCGCTGAAGGAGAGACACTGGTTCGTCCACTTCTGTTTCATCACAATCCGAATGAAAGAAATGTTCAGGGAAGTAAGGCGCGGGTTGAGACAGGGGCACTGGTTGTAACGGCGCCTGAGTCAAAGCTCTTGCATGGGCCAACAACGCAATAGGCTCCTGTGTGAGATCTTCGTCGCAATCTGGCATTTTTTCTGTTCCTTCTGGCTGTTTTCTGTTACGGCGATGCTGCGCGCCTGGGAGACGACGTTGTGTCTTGTCTGGCTCTGCACCAACATTGTTTCCTTCATCCGAATCCTGGCTGACCTTCAAAACGCTTCCTTTGTCTCCGTACGTCGGATGAGCGTCAGCTTGTCCAGAAGCACCTTCGGAGTGCACATTCGGCAGTGCCGCACCAGCACCCGAATTTGGACAACGCTTGGCGCTTGAACCAAGGCGCTTGAACCAGGTCTTCCACCACTTAGAATTGGAACTTGATATCATTTGATGACTTGAATTGTCTTGTAAGTGCAATGTCTATTGTTTGTTTCCTTTTCTCGGGTCTCTTGAGTTGCCTTGATTGGCAAAGCCTGCTGCTTGTTTGCTTGCTTGTTTCACCCGGTGCCTGCTGGTTTTACCGGAAGCCAAATCACTCCTCAAAGCAGTACATGCAAGACACCCATATCCCACAGCAGTAACGTACAAGAGTCAAATATGTCGTGAACCGGATCCAGTTACAGTAGCAGTGTTGATGGCGGCACCAATAGCAGCAATGGCGGCAAGAGACAATTCAAGGGCTCATCATACCCTATATAAATACATAGCATCAGGGGCTGAATTGTCTTGCGGGAATACTATGCACGCATCGAAAGGTCGCAAATATTATGCATGCACCGAGAAGCGCTCACAGAAAAGGCGTGAAATTATGGTCACTATTACCCGGCGCGACCTCTGTAGACTAGCGCTTCTGTCGCTAATGGTAGCGTTTGACGGCCGCAGTTACAGACGGACACGGCACGGCATGGCATCCGGTCCGAGGCGGCGCTCCGGCTCGCGGAGGAGCTGCGCGGTGCGTCGCCCAGGTTCTGCTCGACCACACAGGGCCAGCTACAGGAGGAGCTGGAGAGGCAAGCAGCCGCCCTCGAGGAGGACATTCGCCAACTCTGCGCACTCCTGGCGGAAGACCGCAAGCGCGCCATCAAGGACTTCTGGCGCCGCCACGCCCCCGACACCGCCCAGCGATGGAAAGCCGTGCGGGGAGCCATAGAGGTAGAGGCCCCGGGCCCGTCAGGCCTCTGGAACGTGCGGGTCCCCAACACCCAAACGCTCCTCACGGAGGCCCACGACGTGATATTCGCAGTTCGCGCCTCCTGGCGAGAACTGTATGACAAACGCCCGGTGGACCTCCCAGGCTTCCAAGCAGTCCTCGGCCGCCATGTCCCCCGGGGCCCCGAAGGGGCCTGGACACAGGTCCAGCAGTACTCCATGCAGGACCTGAAGTCCGCCCTGGACAAGGCCGATGGCAAGGCCCCAGGTCCCAACCACGTGGAGGCCTGTTTCATCAAGGCCCTCCCGGCACCCGTCCAGTGGCTCCGGGTCCACTCCTACCGGGCCATCCTCCGCGGCGCCCCGCCGCCGATGCACTGGAGGGACGCGCACATCTGGCTCAGCCCCAAGGTACCGGGCTCTGCCAGACTGGACGACTACAGGCCCATAGCCCTGGGCCAGCTGGATATGAAGCTGCTCACGGGCCCCCTCACCCAGCGCATCACGGAAGTGCTCACACGGCATGGAGTGGTCAGCGACTGGCAGCAAGGGGCCCTCCCTGGCTCCAACACGGGCCCTCCCCTGTTCATGGCGCAGCGGCAGCTCCAGCGGGGAAGGCCCAACTACGTTTTCTCCTTGGACGCCCGCAAGGCCTTCGACACCGCCCCGCACAGCGCCCTCCACCTCATCTTGCGCCACCACTCCGTGCCGCCGGACGTCATGGACCTCCTGCTCTTCCTCCACACGTGCGCCAGGCTGCGCATCGTCACCGCACACGGGCTAACGCAGCCTGTCTACATGCTGCGCGGCGTATGGCAGGGCAATCCCGAGAGCCCCCTGCTGTACGCGCTCCTCCTGGAGCCCCTGCTCAGGGCGCAGGGGCACCGCCTGCGCCCGCCGGGAGGGGCCGAGCACGGCCTCACCCAGGCCTACATCGACGACCTGCTGGTGGTGGCCCACACGCTGCAGCACTTCGTCGAGGGCGTGGAGGCGGTGGCCGCGTACCTGGGGATGATGGGCATGGAGCTCAACCCCCGCAAGTGCGCCATGGCCACCACGGAGGGGGTCCCCGGCCTGCAGCTGCGCCTCTGTCCCCACCTGCAAAACCCGTGGCACCGGGTACCAGCGGCGGACTCCGTCCCCTAAGTGGGACTCCAGCTGCAGCCGGACGGGAATTTCTCCCTGCAGAGCAAGCACCGGCTACGCCTGGCGGCGGTGCGCCACTGGTGCCTCAACACCCTCGCGCCACCGAAAGTGGTGCAGGACGTCATCCTGGCGATCCTCGGGGGGTTGACGCAGTACGTCGCCCCTTTCATCGCCGACGACTCCGACACTGCACGCCACCTGGACCACATCACGGTCCAGGTCGCGGAAGACAGGGCGCGGTACGCCTCCGACGCCTCGCGGGACAGCCTGCAGGATCAGCGGACCCTGGGGCTCACACGCGTGCCAACGCGGTGCCAGCAGGCAGCAATGGCCCTCGTGGGTACACTCGTCCACCACCGCTCAACCTCGGTGCGCGCCGAGGTCACCAAGATGTTCCGGAAAATAGCCGGCGCGCACAGAATATGTCCCGAGGTGCACTACCCCGTCCCGGAGTTCGCAACTCTAGCGGGGGGTGACTGGGTCCACCGCATACCCCGGGCCCTGGCCGCCCTGGGAGTGGGGCTGTACAACCCCATCGCGTGCCCCAGGGCGGCCCATGTCCAACTACAGTCCCCGCCAGGCAACATCGTCACGCTGCGCACCGCCAAGCTGCGACACCGCGACATGTGCCGCCTGACGGTGCCGCACACAACGCCGTGGCATGGGCACCGCGGGCCACGCCACCCCTTCCCCGACAACGACGACCCGTGGCCGACGGCGGTGCGGGAATGCCTCAACCAATGCGCCGATGAACACCTCCACTATTGCCGCCGCGAGCAGGAGCCCACCAACCACCCAGGGTGGCGCGACGCCTTGGTGCACCTCTTCCACACCACCGGCACGCGGGACCCCCGCCTGAGACTCGTCCACCCCACGAGGGCTAAGCAGGACGCCCAGACCGGCCCACGGGTGACCCTGGACGGCCTGCACCTCCACGTCAGGGGCTACCGCCGCCGGGGCGGCCTATCCTCCCCACGCGTTGGGGCGGCTTACCACCCGCCGGCAGCCCTCATGTACATCCTCGACGACGTACTCGCGGAAAGCGAGCACCAAGAGCCTAACGCGGATGTGGCATGGCCCGAGCCCCTGCGCCTCCGGCCCCACACGCCGACGCCGTTGTGGTTGGTGACCACGGACGACCAATGCACCCAAGCGGCGGGGCAAGCGCAGCTCCGGGCCGAGTGGGTAATAGTGCAGGGGGGGGCAGGCCAGCCCAAACCCCTAGGGCTCCCCCGTGGCACTGCCCTGCTGGTAGCTACGGGGGTGCCGCATGACCCACAGATGGCAGTGCACGCGCTGGAGGACCAGCCGGAGGACACGAGACACCTGGTGGTGCACCAGCGCGGAGGTCTGGCATGGCTCAAGGAACATGTGACGGCACTTCGGTCCTGGGCAAGCACCATCGCCGGAGCGGAGATCCGGCTGCACGACCACCCGGCGATCAGCCCCGGCGACACCAGGGCGCTGAGCGTGGACCAACTGACCCCAGCCACCCCGACGTCCGGTGGCACTCCGCCGACCTCAACGCGGGGTGGCTCAGCCCCACATGGTACTACTGGATCCTGGAGGCCTGGGGCCACACCTCTTCCGACGCGTCCGGGGGCGGACACTGCAAACACGCCACCAGCGTTTCTCTCGCCGCCGACCTCACCCGCACGTGGGCGGTGGCCATCTCGGGCACGATGCCTGACAGGGAGGGGGTGGCCGCCTCCCTGCCCCTACAATACGGTGCCCATCGACCATGGGTCCACACGGTGGACGCCGAAGTCAACCTCCACCTCCTGCGGCACGCAGATCGCGAGCGGACCACGGGGGTCCCCGCGGGCGCAGCGAAGGTGGTCAACCAGATGCCCCTGCGGTGGCTCTGGGACGGCCTGAGCGCGAGAGGGCAACACGCCGGGCACCCGTTCTGGTACGTCCGGGCCACCTCGCACCACAGTGACGCCCTACTGCACAAGGCGGACTGGACGGCGTCCCAGGACACCGTCCTGCAGAACACGCCCCCGGACCCTGGCCATGCACAACTCATTGTCGCCGGCCGTGACGGCGACCTCGATCTACGGCCCCCCACGATGCGGGCGCTCAGCGAGGTCGCACAGCGGGCGCAGACAGACCATGCGCTGACGCACCGGGGACACACACCTTTGGGCGCGGCCCACGCCACAGCCTATGTCCACGCCCGGGACCTCACCGCGACGGCCACCAACCGCCGGGCGCTGCGGGCCCGAGATGGCCACACGCCGGTGCAGCGCAGGCTCCGCGTCCGTAAGGAGCGGCTCTCCGGCGTCGCCGTCGTCCCACAACTGTGCCTCCTTTGCGGCGGCCCGGAGGAGACCCCGGTGCACATGCATGTGGGGTGCGCCCACTCACGGCTCCTCTGGCCCCACTACCGCCAGGCGGTACACAAGGCGGCCCGCCACCTCCCACCCGGGGACAAAGCCCTGTGGGTGGCCTCGTGGCGCTCCGCAGGCGCCACATGGACGGAAGTCTTCTGCTCCGGACTGGTGCCCGAGGACGCGGAGGCGCAGCTCCGCGCCATAGCCCGCTACGACTCGCCAGGAGGGACCTCTGTGGAAGATTTCCTCCACCACATGATCCGGCTGGGGGACTTCGCATGGAAGCTTCGCGACCACCGGCTGGAGCGACTCCTCCGCGAGCCCCTAAGCGCGGCGGCCCGGGCACACCGATGGCTCACTGCGGCGGAGGGCGACCACCCTCCCCCTCCCCCGCGCCCTGACAAGGACTTCGTAGCCTCCTTCCGTGTCGTGCATGGCACTCTGGAGTGCCCGCCTCAAGAGGGCCCCCACCCGTACCAGGACCTGCCGGGGGGGTTCTCGAAGCACCTACAAGACGCCCTCCTCCCACCGTGGATCATCGGGCGCGGCTCCATGACCGCGTGGGAGGCGCGCATAGTGGGTGAGGAATGGACGCGCGAGTGGAGCCGGTTGTTCGCCGCCACGCGCGCCCCGGAGACCCCTGCGCAACGATACACCGCCATCCCGCTCAAGGGATGGGGGCCGGACACCCGGCCGAGACCCACCGTGATCCGCGGGGCGGGACCTGACCACTCCTGGGACGCGGCGACGGGGGAATGGCTGCAAGCGGCCCCGGGGCCGCAAACAGGATGGACTGGGGACGTGTCCTCACTCGTTAGGACACCCGTCCCCCCCAGCATCGTCCTTCACGCCGCCAACGTACTCCGGGCTACAGAGATACGCAAATGGGGACACGCCGCGGCCACCGTCTGGTTGCACCCTCCAGAGGACGGGGCCGCCCAGCTCACCGTGGCGCACTTCAAAGCTGGGGGGCCAGTATACGACGACGCCCTGTCCTGGCTGAGCGACACCCAGGGGCCCTTGCTCCTCATGCTTCCCACCGACATTGCAGCCGCGCTGCGCCAGGAGCTGGACGGCTGCGAAGGGCTGCGAGTGGGATGGGAGGCAGTCGCGGACGGCACCCTACTGGCCCTCCTCCACCGAGACGCCGCGAATGGGTGCCAACGGGATGCGCTGACGCCCCACCTGACCGGGCGCCACGTGTACATGGCAACCCCCCCCCAGGGGCACCCCCGCCCGGCGTGGGACGACCTCATCACCGCCTTCCACGACCACGGGATTCTCCCCGACGACACGTGGCGGGAGATCCAGCTGAAGAGGCTCGGCAGGGACTACCGGCGCCGCGTCCGCGCCCGCCTGCTGGAGATCCGGGACCCGCTCCAACAGAGGTGGGACGACCTCTGGCTCCGCCATCTCGACCCTTGGTCGCCGCCCTCCCACCTTCCACACACCTGCCGGCTCTGCGGGGAATGTGACACGGTGTCCTCCGCAGCGTCGACAGGCGCCAACAGGTGCGCGCGGTGCGCCCAGGTGGCCCGTTCCCCTGGCCCACACCTTCCGCAGGCCCGCGCAGGCGCACAGAGGAGGAGGCCCTGCACCGGCGCATGGAGGGGGCACACGCCCCCTCACACGAACGCGCGGGCCCCTCCTGGCGCTGCCCTCCTGTGGATCCACGTGCACCTGCGGGACCCCACATCCGTTGCGCACCTGTCGCATGTGTTTGCGCCCTGACCCCCACCCGCCGCCGCCCTTTGCAGAGCCCGCAGTACCATGCCACGCCGACGGGGGGATGGGCCGGGACACGCCAGGGCCCGCCGCAAAGCGCAGCAGGCGGCCGTCCAGGGCGTGGTGGCGGACGCGGTGGCGGAGGCGCACGGGGCGCACGCTGCCGCATGGCGTGACCTGACGAGCAGTGCGAGGGCTTTCCTCAACGAGACCGCCCTCCCGGCTGTCCGCGCCCTGAACAGAGCGGGGGCCCCTACGCTGCTCCCGGCGATGCACCGGATCGTGAACGCCATCCAGCCGGGGCTCATCAGCCCGGAGGCGGCCCTCTACGGGCACTGGATGGAGTGGCACGAGTCCAACCGGTCGGGCCGGCTCCTGTTAATGTGAAATACCCTGCAGCTGACGGGAGCGGGGTCCGCCATGTCCCTCCACAGCAGCGCCCCAGCCCTGCTGCACGCCCTCAGGACGCGCTACCCCGGGAACGCGGCCCCCTACCTGAACTAGGCGCGGGCCACATACCCGGGGGGAGTGTCCGAGCTGGATGCGGCGCTCCACCTTCTACACCCACCGGACGAGGATCTGGAGGTGGGCGAGATCACGGTGTTCGTGGAAGGCGCGGAAGAGGCGCCCGCCCGCTCCCGGCCGACCAACCCGGTGTACGACGGCACCAGGCCGACCCCCCCGTACGCCATCGTATGCGAGGCGTTCCCCAGGGAGCCCACCTGGTGCCTCGCCCTCCCGCCGGCGACGCACGCGCCCCGCGGCTGGGCCAGCCCAGACCTGTCCCCCCCCCTCTCCAGAACCAGGGGTGCCCACCACAGGGGGCAGGTCCTCTGGCAAGAGTGCCCTGGCACCCCCCTGCTCCTCCTGGTCGTCGCGACCCGCGGGGACCCGGAGCGGGTCCTGGGGATCACCCCCACCAACCTCTATGGGGCAGCACCCGTACCCCGCCCCCCCCTCCCGGCGCCCGCGGCGCGGGACGGGGTACACACCTTCCTGCGAACACAGGAGGTCACCGCCGTTACGGGGGTCCACCTAGTGCGGCGCCCCCCGACACCACCCGACGACCCCCGGGGGCCCAGGGCCCTGGGCCCCGCCCCAGACTGGGGACTGTGGCGCGATGCGTGGGCCGCGTGGCTCCCCCGCCTCCCCTCCCAATGCCGATCGATGGCCGCCGGCCCCCGCCCGTGTGGGGCTGACGCCACAGCCGGCCCCCCACCCCCTCCCCCCCTCCCTCCCGCAGAGCACCGCACGGCACTGCCCATGGCACGGCACTGAATCACCAGGAGGTAGTGGGAAGGGCGCACCTGCGACCACGCATGCCTACCAGGATAACAGTGATGGCAGACTCCGATGGCTCCCCCCAGCGGGACGACCGCCACCACCGCCGGTCCCGCTCCCGCTCCCCCGTCTCCCCGGAGTGGACGGGGGAGACCCCCGCGGAGCGCGAGGAGCGGAGGCTGGCGGAGGCGGCGCTGCTGGTCGGGCCGCCGCCGCCGGCCCAGGAGCCTGAGCCAGCTGAGGTGACCGCCCCCGCCGCCCAAGTAGCAAGCCCTGCCGCCCTGCCCCGGGAGGGGGCCCCAGACGCGCGGGAAGCGGAGACCGCAGCCCCAGCGAGCCACGCCGCGGCCCCGACCGCGGCCCCCGGCACGCCGCCGACACAGGGGGTAGCCCCGGCGCAGGAACCGGGCGCATCGCCGAGGGCTGCCGCAGCCGCAGAGGGGAGCGGGGAGGGCGCGTGAGGGGTTGCGACCGCGGCCCCGGCGAGCCGCGCCACCGCCTCGGCCGGCCACGCCGCGGCCCCCAGCGCGCCGCGAAAGCGGGGGAAGGACCCCGCACGGGCCACGGGCGCCTCGCCGGCGGCCGCCGCAGCAGCAGCAGTGGGCAGAGAGAGCGCGAAGTACCGCGCCCACGCCAACCCCACCGGCACCCACACCAGTCCCCCCTAGCCGTTCCCCCCAAAGCCCTTCCCCCCGGGGCGGGCGCAGCACGTCCGCCCCCCGGCGCCCGAGCGCTCGCCGCCGGGCGTCACGCTGCCGCAGCTGCAAAGACAGCGGGACGCCCGGCGCGTGATCCAGGAAGGAGGGGACGGCGCGCAGGCAGAGCTGCGTGCCAGCCAAGGGAGCGCGGAGCGGGGGACAGGAGGCGACAGGGAAAGTGCCCAGGAGCGCGCGCAAGGAGCAGGCCAGGGCACGCGCGGCAGAGAGCAAGGGCGTAGCAGCAGAGGGGGACAGAGGGCAGGCAGCGGACGGCGCAACTCAGGGCAGGGGGCCGGGAAGGGACCAGGGCACGGGAAGGGCGCGCAGGGGCGCGGGCAGGGCGCCCAGGTGCAGGGATCGGGGCGAGGGACGGTGGGCGAGCGGGCGGGCCAGGGCGTGGGGGACAGGGGGCGGGACCCGCGGCACGGGCAGGGGGCCGGAAGGGGGCCCAAGGGCAAGGGCAAGGGCGCCACGGGCCCCAGGGGACAGACAGGACGGGGCATGGGAGCCCGGGGGGGAGGGCTGGCTGAAGGGAGGGGGGCGGGGGACAGGGCGCCCCCGCAGCCGGACGTGCAGCCGCTGAGGTGCATCCCCCCCGGCATCCAACAGATGCCGGCACACCACACCCACCACCACCACCACCACCACCACCACCTCTACAACATCGACCCTGGCGCCGGCGAGCTCGTCCCCCCCCAACCCCCACCACCCCAGCACCAGCAAGCCCCCCCCGCGCCGAGAGCGGAGCCGGCGCGGATGGCCTCGGCGGGGGCGGGGCGGGGCGCGGCATCGGAGCCGCAGGCACATGGGCGGCAGGGGGAGCCGGGGCGAGGGGCAGAGGGGGGCCGGCCCTGGGACCGGGACTGGGGCACGGTCCCGGACCCTCTGGGGGAGGAGGCCCTCCCCCTGGTGGGGGAGGTGTACGGGTGGTTGTGCTGGGCCAACCAAGGGGCCACCAGGGGGTTGAGGAACCGGCCCTTTGATGCCGTGCTCCTCCGGAGGGACGGAGGAAACCGAGAGGTACCCCCGGGGGGGTGGGCAGCCCCAGAGGACCATGAGAGGGTCCTCAGGTCAGTGATCCGGGCGGCATGGTCCGACAGGGAGACGACATGGCCGGCCTTCCTGGAAGGGGGAGCGGTACTCCGCATCACGGATGCGGACGCCAACAACTGGTTCCCCCGGGCCTTGCGCAGCGCCCTCGCCCACTGGCGCTACCGCCGGGGAAACCCGCCGCCGCCACAGCCCCAGCCCCCACACAAGCGGGGGCACAGGTGACGGCCCAGACGGCGGACGCGAGAAAGTGGGGGGGGGAGCTGGGCCCCCCGACCCACGCCCCCCCCACGGTACGGCGTGACGAAGGAGCGCGCGCCACCTCCCGCGGGAGGGAGGGCTGAGACAACGAGCACGGGGGGGAACCTACTGCCCCGCAGCCCGCTAACCGCTGACCGCTAACCCTCACGGCCGTCCCTGGCCGGCCAGCGCCGCGCGACGACGGCGGGGGGGACGAGGGGCCCCAGCGAGGGCCTGCAGGAGGGTCCGGCTCTAGGTAGAGGGGGGCGGGGGAAGGATGCGACCCCCCAGCCGATGGCTGGCCCCCGGGGCCGGGACCGCCATGCCGCCCCCCCCTCAGCCGTCAGGAGGCGGCGCCAGGGGACCAGAGGGCCCCCCCCACTCCCCCCCCCCCCCCTCCCACTCAGGCCCAAGAGCGGACGGAGGCAGACCGAAGAAACGGCGGCCCCGTACCCTCCCCGAAGAGGCCGCTGCATCCGGGGTGCGGGGGCACCACGGCCGAGGCAGGCGCCCGCACGCCCTGCCTGCTGCCGGCCGACGGCGGACCGGCGGCGCCCAGGACGGCACAAACAGAGCGGCCCTATCAGAGGCGGGCCCGGGGAAGACGGGGGCGCGAACCAGGGCGGGGGGGTTCCCCCCCCCTCCCCCCCCCGCCGGAGACAACAGATGGCAGGCCGACGCCCGACGGGACGGGGGGGCGGGGGGGCGGCCCCCCCACCCCCCCCCCGCTCCCCCCCCCCAGCTTGGGAGCCACAGAAGCAGCCCTCCGCCCCCCCGGAGCCGAGGGGACGCCCCCCCCCCCCAGAAGGGACCGCGACGCGGGGGGGGGGGTGCGGCTGGACCTGCACACCGCGCGCCCCAGCGCCCCCAGCCGCCTGCTCCAGCGGGGGTCGCGGCCGCAGGACGAGCCCACACCAGTGTGCCGGAGCAACGCGCGCAACAAGCTTGGGGGCGGTGCACGGCGGCGCACCAGAACAGTATGGAGGCCGCGCCCCACATGACCCTCCCATGACCACGGCCCACTCAGGGAGGGCAGAAGGGGGGGTTCAGGTCTGCAGGGGCCCCCGGGGGAGCAGTACACGGGCCGCCCCTCACCTCCCCCCATCCTGGGGCGGCTCCGTGACTCCGACCGCACGCGCTTGCCGGAAGGGAGTGCGCCGACGACACGAGGGGGGCCAGGATGGGGTACCGCGGGCCGCCACCCAGAGGGGGAGCAGGGAGGCCGCGGCGCGACCCCCCCCCCCCCACCCCCCCCACCGGCCCGCAAGCCCCGAGGAAGGGGGGATGGTCCCCTGCCCCGGCCCGAGAGAGGAGCCGGAGCGCGACCTGCCCCCCCGCCCCAGCTGCCGGCTCCCACAGGGGCCGCGGAGAACAAGCGAGCCCGCGCCAACGCGCCAGGACGCCGCACAGATCGCGCCCAGTGAAGACAGGCGAGCACGAACCGGAGTGGTATGGGGGGCCACGCCCCCCATTGGACAGAACGACGCCAGTGACACCCGCTTTGTTGCCTGCCCAGGGAAAGCAGAGGGACGGAACGAGGCAGAGCGACCCCCCGCCCTACAGGCCCCCCCGGCCGCACAAACAGGGGGCACGGCGCACGGGCCCCCGCCCCCCCCCCCCAGCACGCCCCCCGGCACACGAACGCCACGGACCCGCCCCGCGGCGCGCAGACCCCACAGGGCGTGCAGACCAAGGGGACAGAGAAGGGCCCCCACACCCGCACACCCGCGCCCACAGCACGTGGATAGCGGACCCCAACAGCCCGCCCAGTGGACGGGCCGTCGGGGGAGGGGGAGCGCCTGACCCCAGACGCCCCTCGCAACAGTGGGAGTTACCCCCCTCGGGGACGCCCTTCCGCCACCCCCACAAACCCAAGCCAAGTAGGGGGGAACCGGGATCGGACCGCCCGCCCCCAAGCACGCCAGACGGAGCAAGGGACCGGGGCAGGACACGAGGAGGGGCACGGACCAGGTGGAACGGCGCTACCAGCGCCCAGTGCCGGGACCGCGGACAGCACCCAGGAGGGGGGGGAGCGGACGCGGCGGGAGCGCGAGCGCACACACACGCAAAGGGCACGCGGGGACTACCAGAAGGGCAACCGGACGGAGCACGCGGAACGCACAACCGCGTGGAACGGCGTATCAGCGAGCGAGGGTAAGGGACACCCGGACGGGACGGCCTGCCACACGCAGCGCGGGACACGCGGCACAGGAAGGGGGAAACGAGAGAGACACAACACCAGGTACCGGCCCGAACCCCCGGAACCGGCCGCGAGCGCCGCGCACACACAGACGGGGCACTGCACCCGCCAAGGCAGTAGTGGCGCACAGCGCCACGCCCCAACCCCTAGGCTAGGCAGCCTCCGCGCCAGCCCAAGGGGGTCCCACTGGCGACAAGCCAGTAGCACGGGCCCGGCGGCGCCGGCGCCCCGGGCGACCACGCATTAGGGGGGTGACGCAGTGGGTAACCACCCGCAGCCACGGCTGCGAATTGATGCACTGACTGGGGAGTGGCGAAACGGGGAAGCCGGGGAAGGACGGGGCTCCGAGCCCTATGAACCCTGGGGACTCCGCCACCAGGCAGGAGATGCGTCTTGGAGGGCCCCCCACTAGGACCCGGTGGGGAGGATATCACCTGGCCCGACCAGGTGGCCCCCCGGGGCCCAAAGGCGTCTAGTACCCGCAAAATCAAACCTGAAACCTCAAACCTCACATCGTACCCCACATCAAGGTCCGACTCAAA
Organism: Eutreptiella sp. 'Long Island Sound 2002'; assembly: GCA_964036045.1. Taxonomy (NCBI): domain Eukaryota; phylum Euglenozoa; class Euglenophyceae; order Eutreptiales; family Eutreptiaceae; genus Eutreptiella; species Eutreptiella sp. 'Long Island Sound 2002'. The sequence continues at coordinate 1,274,506 of OZ038385.1, forward strand.
GATCTGGAAGTAGTTCGCTAGAGGGGTGGGAAAGCAACTGAAGGGCCGCTCTGGTTGAGGATTGTATCCGAAGAGTTTCCAGTCTTCCCTGGGCACCGGACACACACAAGCATTGGGATGTCCCGGTTGCTCCAATGTAAGTAGCTCTCCCAAACAACCCCAATCGGGGTAATTTACAATGCGGTAACGATGTCCATCCAGTTCGCCATTTCTTGCTGCCTGTAAGACTTCTACGAGTCCCAACGGCCTATATGTAGGTGCAACTGATTGCGATTCTCCTTCCCAATGTACTGTCCAACCCGCAGTATCGAATCGAAGCGATGGGGCTGGCGTGTAAAGGGCAAAGCTGGGCAAATGCTCACACAACCGAGCAGCTCATACACATCAACCTTCGCCCTGTCAATAAACGCACCAGGTAACGTGGGTAATCACCAGGTAGATGCAATCTGTCTCGGTTTGCTAATTGTAGGTACAAAGCGACAGCTCACCATGAATCAAGCTGCACCTTTGTTGTCGACAAATGTACCCCATCTACGTTGTTCACCAATTCCTCTTTCAGCTAGGTGACTCTACCGCGGTACGCACCATTGCTCTTCTCCTTGCAAATATCAATAAACGTTGCCCATGTCACTTTTGCTGTACCATGGACAACAGATTCTCCAGTACTTTCTCCGACGGCGGATTGCGTGGTGCTCTTAGTCGTGTGACAATCTGGGGTTTACATTTTTTTCTTGATTTGATGCTTGGGGGTGCCTTCGGATTCGCGTCTCAAGAAATCCTGGCAGCTTGCGAGGTCAACGAAAAAGGTGTTGAAGCAATCAACGACACGAAGGATTGGGATCAAGGGTCAATGCGTGCTGTACTACAACGCTTCAGGCTTTGGCATACGAAGAGCAGCACCGCAAAGGAATTGTGGATGCAGTTGAAGCGTGTGATTGCAGCAGGTTTGAGGAAGCCACGCACAGTACCACTGAAGATGCCTCCCAACACCCTTATCTACAAGCCATGTTTGAGTGGAGCCAAGGCAAGTTCCATTGGGAATCGTTGGGACTTCGATTGCAACCGTTGGTCTTGATGGAGAACCCAGCTGCGGCAAGGTTGCTTGACGACCTTGTTCGTGAGGTGACGGCCCAGGCTACCTTCGATTTGCACAAGTTCCCTTTCCAAGGCATGTACTTGAGCAGACTAAAGGCATCCCGGGAAGGGTCTCTTGGACCGCATTGGGCGGAGAAAAGAGGAGGCATCACAGTCCTTTGCAGCGCATTGTTCCAATTCGGAGACCCAGCAATTGCATTGCCAACAGCATCTGATGCACCACGGGAGGTACTGTCACACAAATTGTGTTTTGTTGACATTGCTGACCCGTTGCTCATTTTCTGAGTGTCTATTTTTTTTTTAAAGCTTACGCTCAGGCCACTTGGCTCTTTTGCATGTGCCTCGTTTGCTTTGCTCTTGATTCGTGGTAACCAGAGCCTCCGTTGACGCAGAGACGGTAGAGAATCCAAGACGGTTTCGTGTTGCTGTGCATTGTGTACACATATGCCCCCAAATGGCTCCGTGACAAGAAGTTTGTGATTGTCCATTGCATGCATGCATACACTTGTGTGCAGAAAGTATTTAGTTCCACGCCCCTGTATTGGTGATGAGTGCTTTGCCAAAAATTGTATGAACCCTAGTGCATTCAACCCATGGGAAAAACTGTAGGAATTCTGATTGGGTCCGGCTTCTTCCAATAAAACCGGTGGTACATGAACTCATTGGTCAGTGTGAAATGCTGCAGTTGTTCTTGCCCAGCCCCTGCACAACCTCCTTCTGCATCCTTCTGCATCCTTCTCTCTCCCCTATATTTTCCAGGTGGTACTGCCGAGCTTCAGCCACCATGTCGTGCCCCTCAAGTGCCGGTGGAGCCGCGGGCACTACGGGCCAGGCCAGAGCCCCTGGCAAAGCTCAATGAGGCCTTCGTGGAGAGCGAGATCCGACGCCGCACAGATGCTGCCGTGAAGGTCGAGCGCAGCCGTGCCAAGACAGACGTGACAGCAGCCCGCACCACACAGAGGAAGGCCGAGCAGACGGCCAAAGAGCTTCGTCGGGTGCAGATTGGGTTGGAGAAGGAGCGCAACGCACGCAGCAATGAGTTGCGCAAGGCGAAGGCCCGTTCCTTGGATTTGGAGAAGGCGAACAAGGATGCCGCTGATAAGGAAGCGGCTGCATCAGCTGCCGAGGCAGCTCGCAAGGAATTGGAAGCAGCTCGCAAGGAATCCAAAGTGGTGCACAGTGGGGCGCCCAATGAAATGGGGAGGAATGGGGATGGGCAATCGGCAATTGCTTTTGACACATTTATAAAATCAGTCATGATTTCGTACAGTAGGAATTCGATATTAGTTGGCATTGATTTTTGTCTATCGGTAACATTGCTTTGCTGAATATTTCAATCCGACAAAGGTCTGCAGATGCCACATGCGTATTTACTCAGGACCCTTCCTGAGATTGTGCCTGTTCCTACTTCACAGCTGCCCCCTCTCCAAGTAGGGCTTAACAGATTTAGTGCGTTGACCGACGCACAAGCAGTGTGTCTCAGGAAATAACAGAACACCTGTGCGGGGAGAATGTTGAACTGCACCATCTAGTGGCCGAAAAATCTGGTTCAGAGAACATCAAAATCCTGCATATCTGCCATGCCTCCCTCATGAGGCTGTGTCTTGTGCCTCCTCCTTGATATCGTCCATTTCACTTGACTTTGCCTCATTATGTATGGTAACGGCATCACTGACTGACCGCTGCATGGCAGCAAGTTGGCCTGCCGCATGCCAGTCAGTGTTGTCAAGGGACCTGTTGTCTATTGACTGTTGTCTGTTGCCTGACGTCAGTTGGAAGTCGTGAACTGTTGTCTGCTATCCGTCGTCTGTTGTTGTCTGTTGTCCGTTGTCTATCGCTCTGTTGCCGGCCGTCAGTTGAACATCGTCATCCCTTGTCTTTTGTTTGTTGTCTGTTGTCGGTTTTCTGTTGCCTGCAGTTTGTTGAATGTCGTCGTCCATTGTCTGTTGTCTGTTGTCTGTTGCCTGTTGCCTGATGTCAGTTTATTTTCAGTGCAGACCTGGAAGGACAAGATGCAGCCCCAGTGAACACATGAAAACTGGTAAAGGTTGGATTTGTGTTCTCGCTTCAAAGAAACCCGTTTTGCAGGGTATTGGAGCAAGTTATGAAGTGTTTCCGAGCCGCCAGCACGAAAAAAACTGTATTTTTAGCCCAACAAATGGCCACAAAATGCCAGTTTTTGGCCTAAAACAGTGTTTGTGGGGCCTGAGTGGTCGGATGTAGGGCCCCCCCACCCTTTTTTGAGGGTGCTGGACTCAAAAATACGTGTTTTGCCAGGTTTGATGCAAGTTGTCAAGTGTTATGGAGCCGCCATCACCAACAAACCCCATTTTTTGCCCAAAAATGGCCAAAAAAAGCCATTTTTTGATTTAAAACAGTGTCTTTGGGGTTTGAATGGGCAGTTGTAGGGCCCCTTACCCTTTTTTCAGGGTGCCGGACTCAGAAGAACGTTTTTCGCCGGGTTTTGGAGCAGGTTATCGAGTTTTTCGGATCCGCCATCACCCAAAAAAAACCGCATTTTTGCCCCAAAATGGCGAGAAAAAACCACGTTTTGGCCTACAACAGTGTTTCTGGGGCCTGAGTGGTCAGTAGTAGGGCTCCCTACCCTATTTTGAGGGTGCTGGACTCAGAAATACGTGTTTTGCAAGTTTTTTGGGCAGGTTATCGAGTGTTTTGGAGCCGCCATCACCAAACAACCGCATCCTTTGCCCAAACAAGTAAGAAAAAGTCACTGCCATGTCTTTCTTAGTGGGCTTGATCCAGGCCAAGCCCCCCTTAAAACCCTTTTGTTGATGCTAAGACTAACGTAAGTATTTTTGTCTCTCTTTTGAAGCCTTAAGTACACGTTCTCTAAGTTACTAGGGTTGTAACCCTAGCCCCCCATGGAGGTCACCCCTACCACTCAACTGAGCGGAGGTACCTTCCTTCATGGAGGATATACCGAAATAAAATAGGCATTTCATGCTTTAGGCCTTGGAGGTCAAGCCTAGTGGTCTCCCACCCCAAGACCCCTATACTCAATTGTTTCTACCACTTATTGTGGTCCTACGTTTTAACTGTTTCTGAATTCAGTTGCTTGGCCAAGTCATCTTCTGTGTTGGCCTGACATCTGTGCCCCACATTCCTAACCAGCACCATTTCACCCAAAAGAGTGCAGATGAAGTGCCTGATGCTATCTTGGAGGCCTGAGTCAGTCCAGTTTTCATAGAAAATCTTTTGTATTATCCATTTGTGATTGAATCTTTGTGTTTTTACCTGCATTGTCTATCTGCAGCCCTTCTGTGTTACACTGGATTCCAAAACCAATCATTGATTCGATCCACATCCTGTTCTTGCTCTACTTGCTGCTTTGGTTTGGGTTTTCAACTTCAAAACTTGCAGGATTTCATCAAAATATCTAGGGCATAAATCAAGGACATCTTTCTGGTAGCAGAGGCAGTCCCTTGTGACCTTTTGAACCGACCCTGAGAAGAAGTGCAGCACACAAAGCTCAACAACAAGTTCATCATGTCCACGCCAAGCGTCAGGACCTGGCCCATAAGAACTGTCCAAGTACAAATGGGCAGCATGGCCAACCCTATGAGTGAACCACCTTACCGAGCTCCTCCACATCTCAGTGGCGCATCTGGGTCCCAAGGAGATCCAGAACGCAGAAGGGCGGAAGAAAACACAATCCTTACCAACGAGGCCTTAGCGGCCCACGGTGGAGACAGCCTCTCTCATCTCCACAGACGCGTAGCAACCTCAGTCTCCCGATCCGCCTGTCCGCCATCATCCTCAACAGCGATTGGAGGCCCTGAGGAATACGAGGAGCTGAGGAAGAAGATGGATGAATACATCCTCCATGAGGAGTACTACCAATCCATTCGTGGAGAAGATGGGGAGGAGCCATTGGCAGTACACGGATCCAGACCACGTACAGACCTAGGGCACTACACGCACTCTGGCCCGCTGTCCGACAGAGCCGAGACAGCATCCCTGCCAAGACGACCGAGACCCGAGTATCCAAGAGCATGTTGTCCAACCCCAAGGGCTCCCAAAGTGGGCCCGACTCGAGTTGAGGAACAACATCATCCAAGACCAACCTACGGTGCCCTGGATCATACGGCCGAACTGCTGGCCAGAACTTCTGTCTGGATCAGAAGATCCAGATGTGACGGCCCTATCGGAGGCCATTAAGGCAAAACTGGGTATTGCAGAACCCTTACCCAAGCCAGAGTTGTCCGTCCTCCCCCTCTCCCGGACTGAGTACCCTGGCCGAAGATCTTAAGAGATCAAGGGTCTCAAGGCTGTTGCCTAAGGTCACCTGCCCCAGCCCCTTTCGACCCCGTGCCAGGACAGTGCCCATGGCTGAACTACAGGACGTGCCTGTCACAGAGACTGAGAAAAGAGGGCTGTCAGCCCTGGCACCTCTTGCCGGCGTATCGCCTTCAGGCCTAACTCCGGGGGCAGACCTATTGCCCAGGCGAACATTCAGCTGGAACTGCCGGAGTTCGACCCCAAAAATCTGCCCAAATGAGCAGAAGAATTTGCTGACTTCCTTTTGCTGACTGGCCAATCCCATGTGGATGTGGCCACCAAATGCTCACTGCTGAAACGCTCATGCAAAAAGAAATTTTTGCAAAAACAGGTGAAACAGATTGTGAAAACCTGTTCCACCTGGGGCGAGGTACTCCTGAGGTTGGAGAAAACATTCCCAGTCTATGAGACTGACCTCAGTGTGCGCACACAGATAGAGGAGCTACCTATGCTCCCGGAGTTTCCCCCCGCTGCGCGAATCTCTGAATACGTGTGCGACTTGGAGTATCTGTTTTCGCGGATGAACGTGGGCTCCTACAGAGCCACTGAGCCCCACCTGTGGCTCATGAGTAAGAGCCCCCAACGTACGTGGGATGATTGCCGCTCTACCTCTGAGAGGAAAAGCCGGACAAACTCGTACGATGAACTGGTGGACCTCTTGATTGAGCTGGTTCTTGAGAGGGAGAATGACTCCCACATGGAAAAATTCCCCAAGATGCACTTGGGTCGAGGTGGTACCCCTACCACCGAGCGTGGTGAAGGGAAAGGGACTAAAAATCCCACTAACACCAACCAGGGAGGTGTTAAAGGGAGGGGTAACCTACGTGCCATGAATGAGGTTAAACCTGATGCAGGTACACCCCCTCTGTTCTACTGCAAACCTGTCAATGACAAGGGGGGGCCCTGTCATGCCTCTGACTGCGATCACCGCAGTAGCTGTATGCTGCAGATGAAACGACAGCAGCATACCAAGGATGGGAAACCTGTGACCCATCAGGACCATTTCAGGTGTACCATCACCTGTGGCTATTGTGGCAAACGTCGTCACTACGAGGACGAATGCCACATAAAGAAACGCGAGAGTGATAAACTCAAGCGTCAGGAGGCCGAACGCCAGAAGACTCAAACACCCACCAGAAATCCCCCGAATGGGGATAAACGTGGTAAAGGAGGTGGCAAGGGGGGTGGCAAAAATGAACCCCCTAACCCCCAGAGGCGCTCATCAGCGCCCGTTGCTACACCCACTCCTGCTGCTACACCCGCTCCTGCCGCAGGTGACCCCAAGAAGCGCCCCCAAGGGGATAACACTACCCCTGAGGGGGATAACTCCAAGAAGAGGCGCTTGGCCTGGATGGCCAGGTCCCTCATGGCTGCAGGGGTGGATGTCAAGTTCCCTGATGAGGAGTGGGGGAGCGGTTCCGAAGAGGAGGACTTGGTTTTCTGGATCCTCGTGAAAGTCGGGGATCAAGTTTTTCGAGCGGTGCTTGACACCGGTGCAACACCTTCCATAGTGGCCCGGCGCCTGCTAAAGACTTTCAAGAAAACTAAGACCGTGGCCATAAGAGTAGGGGATGGGCGTACCATCCATTCCTTGGGGGGGGTCGATTTGAATATATGCCTGGGCGACGAAACCGTGACCCAACACTGCAGAGTGCTGGACACCGACGCCTTTGACATCGTCATTGGTACAGACTTCCTACGAAGAAACCCCCAGGTAAAAATGCTGTCTCTCCAGCGCCCCTATTCTTTGCACTGCTACTTTGGCAGTGGGCTATTCTCCGTACCTTTGGAGCTGTCAGGACGAAAAGAGTCTGGGCTGCGCTACGCATCCAAGACTAACTATCATACTGAAATCTACCAATTGGCCCGTCACGTTCTTGAAAATGGACTGGCGGCCCTTCAGGTAAACCTGGATGAGATCCAGGTGGAATTGTTTGCGAGCCAACTGCAGCACAGCATGCAGTTGTACTGCTCGAAACAACTGAACAATGCTTTCCGCTTCTTCTGGAAAGCAATGGGCCTAGCGTATGCTAACCCTCCCTTCTCCCTGCTCGCGAAGGTTCTAACCAAAATCGCTTATGAGGGAGGAAGGGTTGTCATGTGCACCCCTGACTGGGGCTGCTCCGGTGAACATGCTTACTGGCGCCTTATGCTAGATCGAATGACCGTGGGAAGAGTGCAACTCCCGGACGGCCCTATCTATGTGCCTGAGGACTCAGACACAGCTATGCAGGCCCCTGAGTGGGCCAGTTTCCTGTCCATCGTCGATGGATCTCCCAATCCTGTACCCCTGTGTGACCTAGACCAGGTGCTACTGAAAGAGGTCATGGCCGAAAATCGTGGCCTGACCCTTTTTGATCTCAAAAAAGGATCTCCTGAGCACCTATCTGCCACACTTACAGGGTGTGAGTCTCCCGATGACTATCTGGGACCTGCAGCTGTGAAGGAGGATGCTGACGACCAACTGTCTGAGATCGCCAGCACTATTCCTCCTGTTGATCCCAGCTGTGTTGACCTAAAACATAGTGCCTTCCTAGCCCAGCTGTTGCTAGAGGAGGTAGATCTAGAGTCAACCTCTGAACCTGCTTCCCCTGTTGGGAAGCCAGTGCTACACATGCAGCCTATGCACACAGGTGAACCCGTGGCCCGGAGTGCTGATGCTCTGGCGCGGCCGGCTGCTAATAACATGCCATTGTCTGAGCATGACACTCAGGAACTCCGGCGGCTGTTGTACCTGAAGGCCGAAGGTATTGAGCGCTAAGAGCGGCTGCAATACCTCAGACAGACCTGGAAATCCTCCATCTGGTCTGAGGAGGACGATGATTCCTATACGCTGCCTGTTCCTGAGATACCGCTAGTGTATTCTCTGCACGATGGGCAGCAATGTCCCCCTGAGTGGGACGATGGTTCTGTGCCTGCCGAAACTTCTGATCGGCAGAAAAAGAAAGAACATGGAAAGAGCAACCTCCATGCTGAGAAGGATTTCCTTCAGAAACTCGAGAGTCTTAACCTTGACCCCCGCCTGAAGAAACTGCTGATAACCTATGAGGAGGTGTTCGGCGCCCTGCCGCCACCCCTCTCTTGTAAAAAACTGGTCCAGATGGACCTGAAACTGAAACCTGAATTTGAAAAGACGCGAGTGAGGCGTCGTCCCTATCCCGCTCCACAGGAACAGATTGAGGAAATCGAGCGCCAGATCCAGGAATGTATTGATGCTGGCCTCGTTGAAGAATATAAGCAGGGGGACTACCCCCATCACTGCAGTCCCTGTTTCCTGGTTGCCAAACCAGGGTCGACTGCCCTACGACTGGTTGTAGACTATGGTGAGGTCAACAAGAAAACCCAGAACCACTCAGGGAGTATTCCTAACATGGAAAGTACCCTGGAGCGTATTGCCAAATGCAGGTACAAGACCAAAATGGACAAACGCTCTGGTTTCTGGCAGGTGGACCTAACCGCCGCAGCTCAGGAGCTGCTGGCATTTATAACCCCTAAGGGCCGGGTCTTTAAGTGGAAGGTTATGCCTTTTGGGGTGGCTAATGCCCCAGCACTCTTCCAGGAGCTAATGAACAACATTTTGTACATACTGAGGCGCAGACCTCTAGTACAGGAGTTGATTTCTCGGGGTGCAGAAATGGAGGCTCACATCGACGACGTGAGTTTGGGTAGTAATACCAAAGAGGACCATGTCCTTCTCCTCCGTGAATTTTTCATTGTCTGTCAAGAAAACCATCTCCGAATCAAACTCGAAAAATGTGAGTTTATGAAAGAGGAGATCCAATATTTGGCTTTTGACGTGCGGTATGGTTGGTGGAAACCAGCCGTGTCTAAGATGCAGCCCCTACAGGACATGCAGATTCGCGATGACCCTAAGAAGGGTCTACACGACGTGAGGAGTTTTGTGGGCGCCTGTAATTTCTATCGGCGTCACATCCACAATTTTACTTACTCCTCTGCCCCCCTCACTGACCTAATCAAGAAAACTACTCCCTGGAGGTGGACCGCCAGAGAGGAAGAATGTTTCCAGGAGTTGAAGAAGAAGATTGCCTCCTCCAACTGCCTGGGAGTACCCCGCCGTGAGGGCGAGATAGTCCTGATCACTGATGCCAGTGATGTAGGGGGGGGTGGTACGATCTACCAATGGCAGGAGCTTAACCCCGCTGAACTAACCCACTGCCATTATCGTACCAGTGGACTGAACCGTGATGGTTCGTTGAAACATGACTATCCTACCAGTGAGTGGCGACTGGTGCCACTGGGACACTGGAATTGGAAATGGAACCAAGCGCGTTCCAATTACAGCACCTATGACCAGGAACTCCTGGCCGGTATGTTGGTGCTTTCGTCACAATCCCGACTCCTGGGATCTAACCCTATTGTCTGGCTGTGTGACCAGGAGCCTGTGAAGCCTTTTCAGAAGGGCCCACCACCAGAGAAAGCTAAGCTCAAGCGGTGGTGGACTTACCTGGGCCAGTTCAGGCTGACAGTGCATCATATCCCGGGGATAAAGAATGAACTGTCTGACTATATATCGCACAACAACTTCGATGCGCTTATAGGTGAGAGCTCTGAGCCGCTCGCCAGAGAGGCTTTCCAGCGTATGGATGTCCAGCTTGACCTGTCCATGCGCACTGCTGGAATCCTGGAGGGTTGGAGCCTAACCAACTATCAGTCAGAGTACAAAGAAATTCTTCAAGCCCTCAGCACTGGTCTCGAACCCCGTGTCATTGACGGGCACCAGTGGTATGAAAACAATCAGTATCTCTTCTACGAGGACCGAATTGTGGTGCCTGAGGCACGACTGGATGGGTGCCTACAGTGGTCCCATCTCAGTTCTGGTCACACTGGCGCTAATCACTCAGTGGACTTCTTCCGTGAGTGTTTCTACTCTAGTCTAACCTTGACTGAACTGAGGTCTCGTATGCAGACCATTGTGGATGCTTGTGGCTGTCATGCCAGCAAGCAGAGTGACAGTAGGGATAGGTGCCTGATCTCCAGCGTACCCATACCCTATTGTGCTAACTCTCTTCTCTACGTGGGTTTCATCCACGGCCTACCACGCTTCGGCGGCTATGATAGTTGCCTAGTGGTCACCGTTGGTCTATCTCGCTTCACCCGTGTGTTCCCTTGCAATAAGAAAGTCACAGGTGAGCAGACTGTGAAAATGTTGGTCGAACAATGGTTCAAACCCTATGGAGCACCTAAGCAGGTGCACTCTGATGAGGATGTACGCATCTGCAGTGACACTGGGTGGTACAAACGAGTGCTAAATGCCCTCAACGTGGAGGTAACCACATGTGTGCCCTATACCCACACTTCAAACCCTCTCTGTGAGAGACAGAACCGTGTGGTGGAGCAAAACTTAAGAATCCTGATGAAACAGAAGCGCACCAAGGACTGGGTACGCCTAGTGCCATGGGCAGTGCTGACCATGAACTCACAGCGGAGCTCTTCTACGGGTTTCACCCCCCACGAACTGTTCCATGGAGGACGACCTGCTTGGTTCTTCAAAACCCCCTTTCCTGAGGACTTCAAGAGCCCTGTGGGAGATTGGCTGGACCACAAGCAGTCTCTGGCTAACCGGGCTGGGACTGACCTGAGACACATCCGTGACCGTGAACTGAGCCGACGGAACCGCCTACGGCGACCTGCCAGCTTCAAGGTTGGTGACCTTGTATTGGTACACCATTCACGCCTACACTGCTGGCCACGTAACTGCCTACAGGACCCTTATTTTGGACCCTATCGTATCATCAGGATAGATGGATCCAGGATCCATGTCAGGTGCAGTCCACGTCTAGGTGGTGCACTGCTGTGTGCACCTAAACAGTTGAGGCACTATCACTCCCCTGACGATTTGTCTTGGGATGAGTGGCGCCTCAGCGACAGTGAGGTGGAGCGTATAGACCTAGCGAATGCTGCCAGTCCAGAGGAGGCAGACGAACTCGAAGAGATGACTGCCGATGAGATGGCAGTCGATGGTTACTACGTGGTTGCAGGTATTGCTCGCCACGAGTATAAACAGGGCTGGAAATTCCCAACCCTGTGGGATGGCTATGCGTTATCTGAGGCGACCTGGGAACCTATGTCAGCTTTCATACAACCAGACGGGAGTATCAACCCCATCTTCCGCTCATACCTCGTTGGGAACAACGAGGGACAGCTCCTAACCCGTGCTGAGACTATGTCCCAGCGTAAGAAGCGAAGCTAACTTCCCTGTGTCAGTCTACTGACAGGGCTGAGCACTGCACTGACCCTGTCTGTGCCCTGCAGACCCATGCCTGTGGTTTCCAGCGTGGGCCAGGTGGCCGCTTATCAGGATTGCAGCCACCCAGCGAGTGTGTGCCTTGTTGACCATGTGTTGCATGGGGACTGCCCTGATGTAATGACCTTGGGGAGCCAACGAAGAACGGTGGCTTACTACACCAGGGGTGAATGACAAGTAAGGTGTTATGAGGCAAGGTGTGTCTTCCCTCCTTGGGGACAAGCGAGCCCACAGTTAGGACCCCTGACTGGTCCAGACTCATGGGGTTCTACCCTTTCTTACAGGGTTTACCATACCCCTATGTGTGCTACTTATGTCTGTGTGTGTCTCACTTCTCTCCCCGGCGTGGCTCCCGGAGACCGGGCTTCGCTGACGTCGGACCGAAGGTCCTAATCAGGTACTATTACCACTCCTATGGCGCCCAATTTCTGTGCTGGCGCCTATCCTTGGGGGAAGACGGCAAAAGCCCTACCTACTAGGGGGGAGGGGTGGCCAAGTGTGCTAAGGGCATACAAAACGCCCATTCTTGCTAAGGGCCAAAAGCTAACGCACTCCCCTGCCCACGTGGAAAAGCACGCAGGACAGGAGACACCACTACACTGCACTCACTAACGCCAGCACCGGCCTTCGAAGGCAGGGTGAGCACTCATCACTTGCACTCAACCCCTGCCAGGCCTGCTGACCCTAACCCCTACACACGCTACTTGGTGTTGCTGTCAATGATGTCTCGGGTCCTAATGACCCTCCTGTGAAGAAGACAAGAGAACACAGCGCTGCTGAGCAACTGTGGCCTAACAGGGACGTCACAACACGTTTCCCTGCTAGGGCTTGGAGGGAAGGGGTGCTCTTGTTGTGTGCACAGCGCGGATGTCCATGGAGTCGAACTGCCCTCGCCACTCCTGGCTGAGGCACAGTCAATTGATTGTGTAATCAGCGCCCCTGTTTAGCTGGGGCAGATAAATGGGATAGCCGCCGAAGGCAGCTGCTGCGTGCACCAATCACCCTGAACCTCCCCCACCTGTACAACAGAGGCCAATGAAGGGGTGTTTGCGGCTGAGGAACCAAGCCACACTCCACGTATTATACGCTTCTCAGTGTGACCTATAATACACTGTCCTCAAACACGCCCTGTCAAGCAAGCAAGCGTTAAGAGACTCCTCAGGTTCTCTTAAAGAATGTACCGAGGAGCCCCTGGGTAACCTAAACAAGGTTTACCGTGCGCATTTCGCGTGGCCTACCCTTTAATGCATCGTGTGCACGCATGTAGGGAAGGGAGGCGCAACCATAAACACTAACTCAACCAGGAGGTGAGCTCCTCCTGGGCTAACCTACCTTACTCACCATGCATCGTGTGAATGCAGAAGTGAAACGAACGCAAGACAACCCTATGGCGAGTTTCAAACAAGCCTAAGCGTTTTGAGCAACCCTACTTTAACGCTACGGCTACACACGAACAAACACTTTCTTTTCTTACCTGTGAAGAGAGAACAAGGATGAATTGGGGTACAGGGAAAGCGTCACAGCGTGTGAATGCCTTAATTAGGAACGTGCATCGCGAGCACAGCGCATATTCTAACCCTACGTGCGCGCTGCGCGCTCCATTCGCACCGCATACCTTTCATTCATCTTTTGACCTGTGCAGGGCAAAGGAGATGAGCGCCCGAACCCCCAACGAACACAGCGTTGGCAACCCTAACGTTTTAACGAAACAACCAACACGAATGCAATGCATGCGTGTGAGATGACACTGGCATACCTGAGAGGTGGGTTGTCCACCTGCTCTGTGGTGTGGGTTCAGTTTGAATACCTCTCCCTAAAGTTCATAAACATTTTGAGACAACTGTGCAAAAATTTCCTTTAGAATCTCAAAAAATACGGCTCATACCTTCTTTTTCAAAAGCCGTTTACGCTTGCGCAACCTTGTTTTTGAAGTCCGCTTGTCTGCGACTTTGGGTTTGGTGTAAAAATGACGATTTCTCACGTCGTTTCGTTACTTTTTAGCGATTTGACTTGCTAAACCGCTACCCCTTCGCTAAACCGCAGGAACCACTCCCTGTTGGTTACATTTTCTATTTTTTCCAGCTCCTGGAGATTTGTGTCCTCCATTGGGAGTATTGCTTCGCCCTGGCCCTTGGTCAGGACGTTTACTAAAACGCTGTTTATACAGCGATCGCCGTCTGCATCAGAGCGGTCGACTGTACCCCAGTGGGCAAGCATATGTGCTCTAGGGAGGGAGTCCTGGGTTCAAACCCCACTACCCCCAAATTTTTACCAAACGTGTTCGTGGCACGCCGGTGACTTTTGAGGAATGCCCCATCGAAGGGACATCATTCACGGTACATTACACTGTCTTTCGAGGGTACCTACAGTGTGATAGGCTCCTATGAACTGATGAGGATGTTTTTGGTAAGTTTGATGCATTTTACGAGGTAATTTTGGGAATGTTTGAGCCTTTTTCCTTGGTCCTAAGAGCTTAGCTAACTAGTGCTCCAGGGGAGAGTAAGAAAACGTTACTGCCATGTCTTTCTTGGAGGGCTTGATCCAGGGCAAGCCCCCCTGAAAAACCCTTTTGTTGATGCTAAGACTAACTTAAGTATTTTTATCTCTCTTTTGAAGCTTTTGGTACGCTTTCTCAAAGTTACTAGGGTTGTAACCCTAGCCCCCCATGGAGGTCACCCCTACCACTCAACTGAGCGGAGGTACCTTCCTTCATGGAGGATATACCGAAATAAAATAGGCATTTCATGCTTTAGGCCTTGGAGGTTAAGCCTAGTGGTCTCCCACCCCAAGACCCCTATACTCAATTGTTTCTACCACTTATTGTGGTCCTACTTTTTAACTGTTTCTGAATTCAGTTGCTTGGCCAAGTCATTTTCTGTGTTGGCCTGACATCTATGCCCCACATTCCTAACCAGCACCATTTCACCCAAAAGAGTGCAGATGAAGTGCCTGATGCTATCTTGGAGGCCTGAGTCAGTCCAGCTTTCATAGAAAATCTTTTGTATTTTCCATTTGTGATTGAATCTTTGTGTTTATACCTGCATTGTCTATCTGCAGCCCTTCTGTGTTACACTGGATTCCAAAACCAATCATTGATTCAATCCACATCCTGTTCTTGCTCTACTTGCTGCTTTGGTTTGGGTTTTCAACTTCAAAACCTGGAGGATTTAATCAAAACATCTAGGGCATAAATGAAGGACATCCTTCTAAAAATGGCCAAAAAAAGACATTTTTTGGCCTAAAAAAGTGTTTTTGGGACCTGAGGGGTCCGTTGTAGGGCCCCCACCCTATTTGGAGGGTGCTGGACTCACAAAAGCGTGTTTTGCAAGGTTGAGGAGCAAGTAATCGAGTTTTTTTGGAGCCACCATCACCAAAAACCCGCATTTTTGGCCCAAAAATGGCCAAAAAAAGCCATTTTTTGGCCTAAAACAGTGTGTCGGGGGCCTCAGTGGTCAGTTGTAGGGCTCCCCACCCTTTTTTGAGGGTGCTGGACTCAGACAAACGTGTTTTGCAAGGTTTTGGAGCAAGTTATCGATTGTTTTGGAGCCGCAATCACCAAAAAACTGCATTCTATTGCCCCAAAATGGCCAAAAATGCCATTTTTTTTGCCCGAAACAGTGTTTTTGGGGCCTGAGTGGGCAGTTGTAGGGCCCCTCACCCTATTTTGAGGGTGCTGGGGTCAACAGAAATGTTTTGCAAGTTTTTGGAGCAAATTATTGAGTGTTTCGGAGCCGCCATCACCAAAAAACCGCATTTTTTGCCCAAAAATGGCCAAAAAATGCCATTTTGTAGCCTAAAACAGCGCTTTTGGCGCCTCAGTGGTCAGTTGTAGGGCCCATACCCTATTTCCAGGTTGCTGGACTCAAAGGGAAGTGTTTTGCAAGGTTTTGGAGCTTATAATCAAGGGTTTCAGGGCCGCCATCACAGAAAAAACGCATTTTTTGGCCAAAAATGGCCAAAAAAAGCCATTTTTTGGCCTAAAACAGTTTTTTTGGGGCCTGAGTGGTCACAGGTAGGGCCCCATACCCTATTTTGAGGGTGCTGGACTCAGAAAAAGCGCGTTTTGCAGTGTTTCGGAGCAAATGATCAAGGCGCCACCATCACCAAAAAACCGCTTTCTTTGCCCAAAAAATGCCAATTTTTTCGCCTAAAACAGCATTTTTGGGGCATGAGTGGACAGTTGTAGGGCCCCATACCCTATTTAGAGTTTGGTGGACTCAGAAAAACCTGTTTTGCAAGGTTTTAGAGCAAGTTATTAAGTGTTTGGGAGCCGACATCACAAAAAAAACCGCATTTTTTGCCCAAAAATGGCCAAAAAGCCATTTCGTAGCCTAAATCAGTGTTTCTGGGGCCTGAGTGGTCAGTTGTAGGGCCCCATACCCTATTTTCAGGGTGCTGGACACAAACACAAAGTGTTTTGAAAGGTTTTGGAGCACATAATCAAGGGTTTCAGGGCCGCTATCACCAAAAAAATGCATTTTTGGCCAAAAATGGCCAACAAAAGGCATTTTTTGGCCTCAAACAGTGTTTTTTGGGGCCTGAGTGGCCACAGATAGGGCCCAATACCCTTTTCTGAGGGTGTCGGACTCAAAGAAGCGTGCTTTGCATTGTGTTCGAGCAACTGAGCAAGGGTTCCGGAGCCACAATCCCAATAAACCGCTTTTTTTGCCCCCCAAATGCCAATTTTTTGGCCTAAAACAGCATTTTTGGGGAATGAGTGGTCAGTTGTAGGGCCCCATACCCTATTTTGAGTGTGGTGGATTCAGAAAAACGTGTTTTGCAAGGTTTTGGAGCAACTTACCGAGTGTTTGGGAGCTGCCATCACCAAAACACCGTATTTCTCGCCAGAAACAAACATGTATGGTTTGAGCTATACAAAAGCTGCTATTCGCAACTAGGTGGCGAATGTCATATTTCTCGGATACGGCCGATTTTAGATGGAATCAAGCCTGCATTGTCGATCTAGGGGCTGGAAAATTTCCAATTTGTAGGGTGGGGGGGGGGGGCTAATTCCGGAAAATATGCTCTTTATGGTATAATTTGAAAAAAAAAGTAGTATTTCTGACTGTAGCTGGTTTTGGAATTTTTGGACCCCATGAATTCCCAGGTGCGGTCCGACGTCAGCGAAGCCCGGTCTCCGGGAGCCACGCCGGGGAGAGAAGTGAGACACACACAGACATACGTAGCACACTTAGGGGTGTGGTAAACCCTGTAAGGAAGGGTAGAACCCCATGGGTCTGGACCAGTCAGGGGTCCTAACTGTGGGCTCGCTCGTCCCCTAGGAGGGAAGACACACCTTGCTTCATGACACCTTGCTTGTCATTTCCCCCCTCGAGTAGTAAGCCACCGTTCTACGTTGGCTCTGCAAGGTCATTACATTGGGTCAGTTCCCGTGCAGCACATGGTCAACAAGGCATACACTCGCTGGGTGGCTGCAAACCTGATGAGCGGCCACTTGGTCCACGCTGGAAACCATAGGCATGGGACTGCAGGGCACAGACAGGGTCAGTGCGGTGCTTAGTAAGCAGTGGTCTGTGAAAAACCAATGGCCTTCGGCCAGCGTGTGGTTGTCATGGGGGGCTAACGGTCCTGTTCTGCGATGCATTGCGGGGCAACTGTGACAACTGCTCTCACACACATCCACAGGCACATCTGCACAAGAGTGCTCACTGTCCCTGTAAGGTTAGAACACAGTCAGTAGACTGACACAGTGAAATTAGTTTTTCTTTTTACGCTGGGACAGTGTCTCAGCACGGGTTAGTAGCTGCCCCTCGTTGGTCTCAACGACGTAGGAGCGGAAGATGGGGTTGATACTCCCATCTGGTTGTATGAAAGCTGACATAGGTTCCCAGGTCGCCTCAGATAACCCATAGCCATCCCACAAGGTTAGGAATTTCCAGCCCTGTTTATACTCGTGGCGAGCAATACTAAAGAAGGTCCCTACCAGGACCGGCCCCCGCTGTGCCCCTTCCGCCGGTTACTCCTGCTGATTCCCTCCTGATCAACGATTGCATTCCTCAAAATCCAGGGTCCAAAATCCAAAAATATAGAAAATACAATCCTCCTTCAACCCTGAACAGCAACCAGATCCCACAAATACAGCAATAACCCAATCCACAATCCAGTCCAAATCCAGACTGCGGGCTTCCGTTCAGCACACCGGTCGTCTCTCGGTGGCGGGCATGTACAAGATTTGCACCAAGAAGGAAAGCCCTGAAATTGGCATATGGACAGAAATAAAGCAAAGTTGGGAAAAGAAGTAAACACACACATTCACAGCCAGAAACCCCTCATTCCCTGGACTCAAGACCTACCCTTGACTCACCAACATATTGCCCTGGACCAGATCAAATGAGATGGCTGAATGCCATGTGTCAAAAGTCACTACACAAACCCCAAAAATGTGTTCTCTCCCAAGCCTCTAAATCCTAGCCCAATAAGGGGGGTGGCGTGTCATGGCCTACAGTGGCACTCAGGACCATGCCCTACCCTGACATAACCTTAGTTGGACTTGGAGTTGAATGGGATTAGAGATATGCCCCATGAGTTTGAACTCATAACATGCCAAAAACTGCAAATTCACACCATATTGGCCATATATCAAATATATGCTCAAAATTGAAGTTACCACTTATCCAAAGGCTCAAAGCATGCATGGAATCGAAGTCTAGTAATCATGGAGGAGAGAGACCAGAAACCAATGCCCATGTACATCCCCACTTTACCCTCGAAACCCCTTCGGATATGGGCGCCACGCACTGCCCAAGTCAGCCCATGATCTTGAGACCAATTCTTGTAATCCTTCGTGCGCCAAGCCAAATGGAGTACGCGATCCGGCATATGGTGGTGTTCAACTCCAAAGCCTATGCCAACATCTGAACAACATACCATGGTTCGACTCCCCATAGGCTTCCTGCTGTTTGCCGACCAGGTAAGTACACAAAACGCAAAAATGAGCAAACATTGAGGTCAAAAACATGAAAATATGTCCAAATACAAAGATGTCATGATAGTATATCTCTATGCTCACCCATGATATCCGCTCATGGTTCAATACACAAATGATTGGAACCATTTGCGAACGATTCCCCCACTTTGATCCCCGATCGGGCGCATGGAAATACCTTCGCCACTCATATCCACATGCCCCATGAAGATGGGAGTGCACCCATGGATCTCTTTGCTAAACATACCATGAGCAATACATACGCGGTAGACTTAGTCTAGCGCTTTGAATTCCACAATTGGGACAAGGGTAAAGCCCTTGTCACGTGTGGCTCCCCATCTCATCGGCCACACAAAGATATATAACATGGGCGTGAGCATATCAAGAGATATACTACCAATATCACACATAGCCCTTAATATTGGCTCCCACCATGGTATGCCATGCCCCTCCATGGTCATAACTTTGGGTTGAATGGACGTGGGAACCTAAGACAAGATGCTATGCAACCGCAAGACTCATGCGCTACACTCGAAAGTCATAATATCAAGTCCGGACACATGGGCAACAAGTTATAAACAAGTTTCTACCATGTTTACCATGATCCTATGATACAACGAGTGTGTGTGATGACCCAAGGTGTTGGACCCCACTAAAGATAAGTTGGGACTGGGGCGATTGCAACGCAACCTTCCCTCTTCTCTTTCCTCACACTCACGCTTAGATATGGCTCTTCAAAGTGGTCCCACGTATCACTTTTGTTTCCCTTAAATCTTCAAGTCAAATGGGTGGCGGATGTAAGGGAAACCAGATTCGGGCTTACGGAAAAGAGTATGACTACTCGAAGAAGACCAAATCAAGTGCGGCGATGTCGAAGTCGAAAATCCGATTTCGACATCGCGAAAAATTCAGATTAAAATTTCGAGTGCATATTTAGAAAATTGCAGAAGCACCGAACCCTTTACTGATGAAATCTCACCCTTCATCGGAGTTTCCGCCAAAATATCTGGAAATAACAGTTAACCAATCGGTTACCGCAAAATCGCGAGCCAACTGACAGTCGCAGATACATTGACCATCAGAACGAAAGGCTCAAAAATTACGGAAACATTATGATAAAAAAACCCTGTTGATTCCTGATATTCCGATATATAAATCTCCGCTGGCGGCGCCTCGGTACTGAATATGGCCGCTCATAGCCCGAATGGCCAAACCTATCACACTATCACATCGGGTTAGGTCAGGTGGATGGGAGAGTATGATATCAGCCAATGGCGGCTTGCCGGCACATAGATACACACCCCAAGTGACCCCAAGATGGCCACGGGGGTCCGAACCGGCTTCACCCCCCTTCTCAGAGCGTTGTTACCGCTCGGAAGTCATTGAAGAGAGGACGGGAGGACCCCAATGGGCTCAAACCCCCCCCCCCCCATGTCCCAAGGACACATGGAGGCGCCACACACGTCGTAGCCGTCCCCCACGCCCCAAGGGGGGGATGAGGACACTGATAATCGGTGCCCTACGCCATATCCGGTCTCCTCCTGATCTACAACATGGACCAAGGGGATCAAAGATAGAAAAACGTCGTCGGTCGACCTAAATAAGTATACCACAATGAAATATATATGTGGAGATCGAGTGAAGGGGGTATATGGCCAATCAAGGCCGAAAAATCCCCGGATGAACGCCCTTACCCGTCTCCCCAAGCACAGAAACAAACTAAATGCCAAGGGGGATCCATTACGGTGCTACAGCAGCCACCAAATGGACCAACACGTCCTTGACATCCAAATAAATATTCTCTTTCTTCAGATAGTCCATCCAGACCGTGGTGTACCGGGGCACAAAGCTGCTCGGAGGCTCCCACGAATCCCTGGATGCGGCGAATCCCTTCCAACGGACTTTATAAAGCCTCCCCCCAGGCGTCCCCGGGTCAGGCTTGTCCGCCAGGATCTTCTCGGCGGTGAAGTCGTCGTCCTCACCCTCGTCGTCCGAGTCCACATCGCCGGCCGTGAACTCGAAGGTGACGGGACGTCCGCTGGGGTCTGGTGCTCGGGGCCGAAGCTGGTTATGGTCGCGGTCCAGGATCTTGTTATCCCCCACACGAACCGCATACACATCCTGCCCGACCTTTGGCACGATTACCACCAGCACATACCAAGATGCCTGCCGATGCCTGGACAGGACATCTTTGTGGTGCCGCTCCACCCACACGGTGTCTGGGAGAGCATACTTCTGGACCTTTCCCTGCTTGAAGTACTTGGCCCTCTTGTCATGCTCGTCCTGAAGTGCCTTGCACACCTTGCCCGCCGTGTCGTCCGCCTCCGCCATCATAGCGTTCGCGTCCCGGGCCACTTTGTCATGGTTCAACCACGGGAGAGTGCGTGACACTCGATCCCGTAGGAACAGGATACGATGGGGCGACAGTCCAGTGGGTCCCGGAAGGTCGTGATACACTTGGAGTACTCTCCACAGCGAATTATACGAATTCCGGCCCGGTTCATCAATGTGCAGCTGGCGGAACTTCTGGAACATCTGCCGCCCGGCCACCTCAGCCCGGCCATTCGACCGGCTGTGGTACGCCACGGTCTTGGCGTGCCGAATCCCCATGTGCTTGAACATCGTTTTGAACCACTTCCCCACGAATTGACTGCCCCGATCGCTGCAGATGACAGCCGGGACATCAAAAATTGTCAGCCAATGCCTGATCATGGCGTTGGCGACGGTCTTGGCCTGCAGCCCCACTCCATGCTTGTCCTTCTTGTCCTTCTTCTTGGACTTCTTGCCAGGGACCGCCACGATATACCCACTGTGCCTATCCACGGGTCACGTCCTCCTCTTCCCGAGTGTCGTTCTTCTCTTCGGGCTTCAACTTCCGGAGTTCGCCATGCTCTTGAACGTCTCGGTCCTTCTAGGGCTCTAATCTCCGGCGTGGTCTCCACCGAGTCCACAATACGCTGAAGCAGGTCACAACCCTACCCTGGCATTTTACCCCTAAGGGAGCATTATATGGCCCTATATATGGGATATATGTGGGATAGGGTATATCATATTCCATTTCCTTGTTAGGAACATAGGATGTGGGATGGATAAGGCATTCTTGGATGTTTAGTAGATATATCAATTACTGGATGATAGGGTGGATTTCTCATATGTGCATATCAGGTATTTCATTGGCTATGTGTACCATATCTGTTTGCAGGATACTATTCAGTCAACACTATCGTTATGTCTTCGGTGCCAAGCAATGTTGCTGCCCATGCCACTGCGACCTCTGCTCCTGACCACCCGGTCTGGTTTCATGGTAGCAGAGGCGAAAATTTTTCGTCTCTGTTGGGCGCTTGGCATCGCGGAAAGCGATCGGTCCAAGATTTCGTGGACCAAATTCAAGTTAAAATCTCTTCCCCGGGAGGGATGGCTGAGGGTGTCCAGGTCCCCACTCTCAGGACCTCCTCGGCCCTGACCCCATCGACCGGGCAGGGGCCGCAAAAACGGGCCAAGCCCCAAGTGGCTACAAATCCTAAGTTTCCGAAATCCCCGAATGTTCCCATCGGGGCCCCCCATCCTCGAAATCCAGCTGGTGTACCTGGGATGGTTGGGGGGGAAATAGACGGCCACCCTCAGGGAGCGATAAGAGGACCACAATCGCCTATTATGGGCTCGGGAACCGTTACTAGCGCCGAGAATCGGGCAGTAATCGACCTGTCTACTGGGGTGATCGAGCGTACGAACGCTGCGCCCTCACGCGCTGCCGACTGGGGTACGATGGCTTCGCCAATGGGGCCTATCGTGGTCGACTCTGGCACTCCTCCGTCGCTAGGGGGGTTGCCAGAGCCTCAGGTCAGAAAAAACCTGTTTGCGGCAGGGCCCATCAGCCCCATTGCTGACCAACTCGACGCTGAAAACCGTCGAGTCCTCGCGCTCACGCCTGATCCCCATGGCCATCTGGGTCCGGCTCGAGAGGCCGTGGCCCTGATCCAGCAAACCCTGTCGGGGACTAGGCAGAACCCCACTGTGGTGGAATCGTCGCCCACTCCAATGAGTGGATCGCGGCGGTTTCCCTCCCTGGTGGAGGAATCTCCTGCCTTGGGAGCGTACCCCAATCCCCCGAGCGGATCCAGGCTAAATCCTACGATCATCGAGGAATCCCCCACGCAAATCGAGGAGGATGAGTGTGACCAGTGGTTCCCCCTGGCGGTGGAGCAGTGGAACGACGATGAGGAGGAGGAGATTAGAGTGTTGGAACGTCATGAACTCCATCATTCCCCTATTTCCGTTGCCTCGTCGCCTGCACCTCCTGAGCCTATGTCAGGGACCAGGGATCGCCCCATGCTGGTGGAAGAATCCCCGGCCCCCCACTACATCACGGTGGAGGACTCTCCGGCCCCTCGGTTCATTGCAGTGGAAGAGTCTCCGGTGCCTATGAGCGGCGTCAAAAACCGCCCGTGTCTTGTCGTGGAATCTCCGGAGCCTACGGAGGACCGGGCCGGTACTACATCTCCAGTGCCTATGAGTGGCACGAAAGATCGTCCATCCCTGGTGGATGATTCTCCGGCAATGCCGAAGGTCAACAATCTGTGCTGGGGGGGAGGGAATCAGGTGGAGGGAGGTTCAGCAACCCTCCCAATAAATTTGGTCTCTCCCCCCACAAATACATCTCCTACGGAGGACCCCCAACTGCCCAATTGGGGGGGGGATCCAGGGGTTGCAACGGGATCGGAGCCTGTTTTTGCTTCCCATCCGAGAACTCGATCACCTATGGTGGTTCATGAGTCACCACAGTATATTGTGGTGGACGATTCCCCACCCCCACCGCCGCGACCGAATGCTGTTGGTCATGTTCCCCCTCCGCCGTCACCCCGCCACCGCCAGGTGGCTTACATCGAGCACGTGCAAGGAATCCCGCACCTGGTTCGGCCATCTAGTGGTGGGGGTTCGGGGGGGGGACATCCCTCTAGTGGGGGGGCGCCAGCGCCTGTTGCTGCGCGCCCCACACCCCCTTCTCGCCCTGCGGGGGGGCCCTCTGGTCCCTCCGTGGCAGGGGGGGCTGCTGGGGGGGGCGGTGGTGGGTCATCTCCTCCTCGTGGAGGGGGGGGTCCATCTTTTCGACATTCTGGGGGCCCCACTCCTACACGGGGGGAGGACGACCTACAGCACACCTGTGACTGTCCCCGGTGTGTGGTGCACTACGAAACGTGCATCCAATCTCTGATGGCACAGGTGAGGGACCTGCGAAATCAGAATCTGGAGTTGCAGCGATCCCATCAGGAGTTTTCTCAGGCAGTAGCCTCTACTGTGGGCATCAGTCAGTCCTACGGGGACCAGATGACCCAAATCTTGTCTACATTGGCTAAGTTTGACGCGGTGGTTCAGGCATACCAACGGGATTCTAAGGTGGTGGAGGCTAGCGTGGCAGATCATCTTAAGATGTCCAACGGCAACACGGCTAAGTGCTTTAGCGCAGTGGAGTCGCTCGCTACACGTTACGCCGCCGTTGCATCTAGGATCGATGCGTGGGACCACTGGTACTCCACGCCTGCGGAACCCGTTACGGTGGTCCCACCCCCGCCATCGGCGCCTCCGCCCGTTCCTGATCCTACACCGGCGGCGCCTACGGCGCCCATGGGCGCGCCATCCGGTTCATCCGGTGGTGGGTGTGTCCTTCCTTTCTCCGTCCACCCATCCCGCGATTGCATCTACCATCCGAACGCTTGTCCGGATTCGGGGTGGCCGAGGGGGGGGGAAGAACACCACGAACACCCCCACCCCCAAGAACCTACATCGTGGAGGGGAATCGCCGAAAAGCAGAAGGAACGTGCTGTTCCCGAGTGGAGGGCGACGCCTAAGGGCGAAGAACACCCCACGGAGCCTACGGCCCCGTGGGCCAATGAAGAGGAGAACACCTCTTCGTTGGGGAACATTAATCCCCTCACGAAAAATGTTTTCACTTCCCCTGGGAAACCTTCGTACACGCCCTCTCATCCTACGGATACGTGTACAGTCTCTCCAGTGAAAGTTGCACCAAGTGCAAGTGGAGGTGCACCCCCAACCATGGCTCCCCCTGCTTACCACCCGTACCAAATGCCTATGGTGCAAAATAGTTACACCAAAGCGGTGGAGGATAGTGATATGCCTAAACCGCAATTTAATGGGCAGCTAGAGTGCTACGACGAGTGGGTGGAGAAGCTTCAACAATGGTTGGGGGGGTGTGATACCATGTACCGAAAGGCCAACGAGGCAAAAATGATTTTGAGTACCTTGCCCCCATGGCTAAAGGCGATCATCAACGCCCGGGTTGCCGAGGCCACCCACCACACACGCACGGCCCCCACCCTCAAAGAGTTGTGGGACTTTTTGGAACAACGTTTCCACGAGTATGACCCCTCAAGGGCTGATGAAAGGTGGCGAGCCCTCACCCCCAGGGTGGTTAGAGGGCAAGTGACCCTCATCGACCTTGAAGATTTCTATGCTCGTTGGCAACGTTTGTTGCCTCTGAGCAATGAGACTCGTCCCCACGTGATCCGGGAGCAGCTCCTAAGCAAGCTCCCGTGGATCAAGGAGAAGGTCGTCAAGCAAGAGGCTAAGAATAGCCCAGACAGCTATGTGGTGGATTTTAGTGGCCTTGACCCTTCGCCGGGTCGCGCCCCGTTCGAAAAAGAACTCAGGAAATATAGCGCTCAAGCTTGCACTACGGTTCCTGAGATTGTTTCCTATTCGGGGCCGGGGGTGATAGTTGACTGCAAAGACCCGGCTCTCCAGGAGTGGATCTTGAAACTCAACAACACACCTCACACACGCGGCTACACTATGAAAGTGGAGCAACGTAGGCCTCGTTTGAAGCCTGCGGAAATCTACGCCCTTGCCCATAAAAGCGTGTCAGAGAGGGAAGCCCTCGAACGCCTCAATAAAGGAGACAAGACGACGGTGACGTACACTCATCGCCCTTCTCACAATAAAACCGCGGTGCATGCGGTTGATGCGGAGGCTACGGCGGACCCTGACACCTCCGAACCCGCTGACACCTCCGTCAACGCCGTGGGTCACTCTAAACCTCCGGCGAAGAAACCCGTCGACCCCGGGGCTAAACCGCCACCTACCTTTTGGGTTCCGTGTTCCAAACATTGGAAAACACGTAAACAAACGGATATGGACATGTCTTGGATTGATTGGGGTGCCACCAATACCACCCTTTGGACGTGTAAGCCTAATTCTCCGTGCAATGACACTCATTGGAACATTGCGGGTAAGTCTAAAGGTGGTAAGCCTAAGGGTGGCGATAAGGGTGGCGGTGGTGATAAGGGTGGTGGTGGTTATAAGGGTGGCGGCGGCAAGGGCGATAAAGGAGGCAAGGGAGCGCCGAACGGGCGCGGACGTTGGTAGAGGTGCCCAGAGGCGCCCCCTTCGAAAGAAGAAAACCTCGGGCACCCCTGTGACACTACCGTGGCTCTCGTTCCATCGAGAGTCATGAAGGGGCATATAGTGACTAGTGAGATTCAAACCGAACTTTCCGTTCAGGTTGTTTTGCCCAATGGAGAACACAAGGCCCTCCGTGTTTTGGTGGATTTTGGGTGCCAAGCGGTCGCTTTGGCCAACCCCAATGTTTTTCGAGACGAACTCTCCGAAAAATATGAATCCCCCCAACGGAGGCGCCTACTCCAAGCAGATAATGAGACGCCAGGGGGGGACGAGCAAATAGACGTCAAAATTCAATTTACGGGGGTTGTGGATGGTAGTGTTTCACTTCCTCGTGTTGCCCAGTATGGCGTGTCCCCGTACCTTGTCCCAAATTTACCTTGGGATATGGTTTTGGGGCACCCATGGGGTTACGAACATTGTGTGAGCCATTTTGCCCGTTTCAATTGTTTGTACTCTCACCATCCAGTGCACTCCCGTTTTTGGATTGAGGACTTCCGTGAGGCTCCACGAACCGGCAAACCATTTTTGGTGAAACCCATTCATGGTAAGGTGTCACGTCAGTCCGTGTGGGGCCTAACCGTTCCAGTCATTGGGGCGGTCGCTCCTACGCACCCTGCCCCGGCCATTGTGGTTACGCCCCCTGGTGGCGAACCGCCTAACCGTGTTGAGGCCGAGAAACACATATCCTATGCCTTGACCGCTTCCTCCGTGGCCCCCGTACAGGACCGGGCTTGTGCTTTGGAGCTCGTTGAATTTGCTCCCGAAACCCTTGCCCGTGATGTTCTACCTACGCGGCGTGATGGGTCCATGTGGACCCAGTCTGACTATGGCCTCACGCCATATTGGGCCGCACGTGTCAAAAAACAATTTGGCAAAAACCCCGATGTGGACGCCTTCAATAGGGTCCCGGGTATGGCCCAGGCTACCTGTTGGGTTTCGCCGCTTGAAGATTTCTTTTCCACTCCCGCGGACCCCTCCAAATTGTATTGAATGTGCCCTCCCTATCATCGGTTTTCCGATTGTGTTCGGAAAATTCGGCAAGAAAAACTACGAGCCATCGTCGTAGGGCCGAAGTGGACACATAGGGAGTGGTGGAAACCCCTTATGGAAATTACTTTGCAAGGGTACCACCTTCCTGGGCCAGAGACTAAAGCCTGTCTCTATCAGAATGACCACCTCACGCCCCTTCCTCAACGGGGTTGGTCCACGGTGGCGCTATACGTGGACGGTGGTATTGCGGAGGAAAATTTGGCGGCCACTAAATGTCATGTGGCCTCCGTTTTGGCACCGGCCGTCTCTAACCCCAACACGGATGGCGAGCCGGGCATGACCTCGGAGGAAGAGTCGGAGGATGAAAGGGTGCCTAACCATTTGGCTTCGGTGCGCACCCTCACGTATCAGGCGACCCATAAAAAACTCCTCGCACCCGTTACTCTTGATCCTACCCCCGAAGATTTGGAGGCACAAGAATGCGTGCGTTCACGCATTGCGAAAATTGAACGAGAGTTATTGGGTGGGAGGGCCACTACCGTTAAGCGTTACCGAAAACGTAAAGGCGCCACACGATTGTTGGCGGCTTCTCGTGTGGGTGGCGTTGTCACCACCCAAGAGCCTATTGTGTCTCCGGAGGTGGAGCTCATGAGGAAACGCATCCTCGCGGACTATGAGCGGGATGTTTTTAGTGGGGTGGTTCGTCTCCGTCCGGACCAGGAACACCCTAAGGTCCGTGGTACGGAGCGGTTGGGGTTTGCTAAACTTGACCTATACCCGAACGCCAAACCCAAGTCCGTGAAGCCTATACGGTTGGTGGGGGAGCGTGCTGCGGCGGAGCAAGAAATAGTGGAGGACTTTTTGGCTCGTGGCTGGATTGAGCCGTGCCCTGCCTCCGAATGGGCGTCCAACGGTTTCGTTGTGCCCAAGAAAGAGAAAGGAAAGTGGCGCCTCGTGGTGGACTACCGCCAACTTAATGAGGCTACCTTGCCCGACGCACACCCCCTCCCCCTGATAGAAAACATGTTGGAAAATCAATCCAAACACAAGATTTTCACTATTGTGGACTTGAGTAAAGGGTTTCATCAAATTCCCCTTCACCCTGAATCCCGGGCTAAGACCGCCATGAATTTGGCGGGTAAGCGATACCAATGGCGTGTTATGCCTATGGGTATCAAGAATGGGCCCGCTATTTTTCAACGGGTCATGGACCATGTTTTGCAGGGTTTGGATTGTGCGGACGTATATATTGATGATATTATTATTGGTTCCTCCGGTGCAACGGAGGAGGAGCTATTGGCTAACCACGACCGCGACGTGCGTGCCGTGTTGGATAGGCTACGAAAAGAGGAGTTGGTTGCTTCGGTTAGCAAAACCGATTTCTTTGTTCGTTCGGTTGAGTTTTGTGGCCATGTGTTGGAAAATGGCACACGTCGGCCGGCGCCAGGGAAAATGTTGGCGCTTGAGCGTTGGGACAAACCGGATAATGTTCGGGAGCTCCGGGGGTTCTTGGGGCTCGCCAACTATTATTCGGGCTATGTCCAACACTACGCCTCCATAGCTACCCCTTTGATTAATATGTTGAAGGATTTGCCTAAGCATAAGAATGGCAAAAAGATAGGCCTAACATGGAATGCTTCGGCTAACGAGGCCTTTTTGAAGCTCAAGCGTGCTATTACGGATATTGTTCCCCTCCAACTAGCCGATTGGGATAAGGACTTTGTCCTCACCCCGGACGCTAGTAATTGGGCGGTGGGGGCGGCCCTACAGCAGGAAGGTCCCGATGGTGCCCTACGCCCCCTTGCCTTTTTCTCCCGCAAATTGTCAGGCAGCCAATTGAATTGGAGCCCTCGGGAGAAAGAATGCTACGCCATAGTGGCGGCGCTTTTAAAATGGCATGGTTGGGTGGGGAACAAGCGCGTGGAGGTCCGTACGGACCACCGTAGCCTTGAAAATTGGGCTACGGAGGACCTCAAAACCGTGGGGGGTCCCTCTCCACGCCAAGCACGTTGGCATGAATTGTTCTCTAAATTCGACCTCCATGTGGTTTACACTCCGGGGCCAGTGAACCCCGTGGGTGATTTCTTGTCCCGTTGGGCTTACCCTGCTAACCCGGCGTTGGGTGATGTGTCCATACATGGGACGGCCCAAGCGGCCGGGGATGTGCGGGACATGATGGCGGCCGAGAAGGAGGAACTTCTCGCCCGCCCCCTTGTATTTAGGGCGGTTGTGGCGCCCGTTGTTACTAGGTCTAAAGCGGCGCCTCGGGCTCAAGGGGCACCCGCGTGTGATCCACCCCCTCTGGCTTCGCCTCCAGTGGGGGGGGGGACGAAGCAAAAGAGAAAGCTTCGGAGACTGGAGCGAATTGTCAAGATAAAAAAATCTTGGAAGTCCCACAAGAAAGCAACTCCTATACATGGGGAGGATGCTCCCAATGTTTTTGAGATAAATTGGGCTAAACACTACCCAAATTGTCAACGCTACAAACAAATGTGGCAAGATGCCTTGAATGGGAGCTTCCAAGATGGAGTGAGGTTGGTGGATAACAAGCTCGTCCGTAATGGACGGTGGTGTGTTCCTACACCGCTAGTGCATCGTTTGGTAGCCGAATACCATGATGCATTTCACTTAACTACCTCCAGTGTGGAAAAACACTGGAAGGAAATCAACCATGGCGTGGAAGGTGAGGGGTTGTACAAAGCAGTGGAACTGCAATGTCAAACGTGTCCCTCATGTGCCATTCACACGCATGACACCAAGCGCAAGCAAGGGTACATGACCCCTATGCCTATACCTATGGAGCCCATGGACTCCATAGCGCTTGATGTGTTTCACTACCCTTCCACCTCCCACGATGGAGAGGTGTATGACCGAATGCTCCTATGTGTATGCCGGCTTTCCGGCTACCTCATCGCGATCCCTATTCCTAAACCCCGTCATGGAGACAAGGATGAAGGGCTAACGGGGAGAAGAGCGGCCCATTTGGTAATGGAGCGCTGGGTGGATAGGTTCGGAGCCCCTCGTGAAATATGCTCCGACCGTGGGCCACAATTTGTGAGCCAATATTTCCAAACCCTTTGTTCTAAGATTGGTGCCCGCTCGACTATGTGTCTCGCGGGTAGGCACCAAGGTAATGGCAAAGCCGAAAATACTGGCAAGCAGCTAAGGCGTGCCGTTGCTAAAGCCATTACCTTGAAGAAGAAGAAAACTAATTGGGTAGAGGTTTTGCCCGCCGTTGTACGAGCGTGGCATGAGACTACAGGTCCTTCAGGTTATACACCTAACGAGATTGTGTTTGGTAAACACAACCGTACTAAGGGGCCTCCTCTTGCTGAGCCTAAGGGGGTGGCCCAAGACGCCGCTCACTACTTCCAACGGCGTGAGGAGCTTATTGCTCTTGCACGGAGGGCTATGATTCAAGTGCAAGAGACAATGGCTCGTAAGTATAATAAGAGTAGGAGGATGTCCCCCAATTTCTCAAAAGGGGACCGCGTATGGGTCCGTCGCCAACGCAAAAATCTTGGCGATAAGACTTGTCCCTATTGGGATGGGCCCTATGAGGTTGTGGCCAAGAAGGCGCACGACCTCTATGTTATTCAAGTGGACCAACGGAGGTTAGTTGACGTCCACGTTGATTGTTTAATGAAAACGGTCAACTCCCCTCGCTCCCCCGTGCCTCTAAATTACACGGAGGAGGTTGCTAGGGTGCCCTCCCAGTTTGAGGAGGACACCTATAATGTCAAGAAAATATTAAGTCACCGTACTTACCGCAAGAGACTTCTCTTCAAGGTGCGGTGGGAGGGTTATACCAAAGATTGGGATACCGAGGAACCCGTTGAAACCTTCTTACCATCCTACAACAAAGTTTGGAGAGATTACTTGCAGAAACAGAATCTCACCCAAACCGTTGACATCCTTGCCCACCTTGGTGGACCGCTCTCATGAGCGTGCCACGAAAAGAAAACCCTAACCGATATGGATATATTATTGTTTGGGGAAGGGAGGAGAGAGCGAGAAGCGGTGGGAGACAGGAAAGAAGATGTGCATGCACGGCGCGCTCCTCGGTTACAAAAATCCCCACCGGAGCAGGGCGGTGGGTACCGCAGGTTTACCCCACCGTCTACCTCTCTCACCGCTAAAGGCTTGAGAGTCCTTGGGGTGGGGTGGCGTGGCATATAGCCTGGGGCGGAAGTGGGACGTGTTCTTTCGGGGGTCTTAATGCCATTCAAACCCCTATCCTTGGGTCTTACTGGAGCACTCCTACCACCACCAGGACTACTGCCGTCAGTCCTGCCCACGATGACGCCCCCTGTCAAGGGTGCTAACAACGTGGCAAGCACTTCCCGAAGACTCTGCCGGGTTGTGCGCATGGTGGTGTTTGCAAGGTTTCGGAGTGCCGCCCCGTACCGAAACCACGACCCCACGACCGTCCCTGACCCGTGACCCAAGCCAACGAGCTAAATCATTTGCTCAAAATGGCGAAGGCTTGAAAACTTCGTTGGGTTGGCGGGTACAACCCATTTTCCCTTTTTGTGTTGGGCGTGATGGTTTTCCACCGATTTGCCCTTCTCCACACGAGGGTAGGTATACAAGGTACGAAGTACTCGTGTGGCTCACATTACGTGGAAAAAATTTCGTGGCGTGCAAAATTGCCACTACATACGGCGAGGACTTAAGCCTAGAGGGAGGGGTCGTCCTCTACAATACAAGTATTCTAATATGAATTGCAATGGGTGCCTTTGCCCCGTCACTCTATGAGTGGGTGGGGTCTTCAAAGGCAACGAGTGGCGTTGCGGATTTGGGCCGTCTCCGCCGCCTGGGTATTTGTCCCCGGTCGCTATGCGTGCCCGGGTTGGGAGTGGGTACCCTCCATTGCCATTGCATGGGGCACATGCTGGCTGGGTGTGCTCTTCATGTCCTTGATGAATTTCGCGGGGGAATTCCTGCCTGCAACGAGAGGGAACAAACAATGTAATGAAAGGGGCGAGTGTGCACATGCATATGTTTATGAGAGAATATGTATATTAATGTTTTCTCTAGAGTTCCCCACGAGTGGACTTGGATTTCCACAACACCCGAGGGGTCCTCTATCCCAACACCCGACCAAACGGGTTGGGATATGGGCGTGGCATTTTTCTTTATAGAGACCCGTGCGTGGACTTGGATTTCCACAACACACACGAGTCTCTCTGTCCGAGACACACCAAAACCGGGTGTGCCCGTGGCCAATGGTAGCGTGTGTGTGCGCATGCCATTAATTTAGTTACGGGATTATATGGTTGAATATTACGTTGGTTATCACCCGCCCCCCGAACAAGCAAGACCTAGGTTGACACCTACCTTTGGGGTTTTGTAGCCGTGTACACCGGCCCAAGTTTACACACGGAGGTGTAAACATGAATCCGTCATACACGGTGTAGAGGGGTTGGGGGAGTAAAACTCCTTCGGGGCGTGTCATCGTGCCCCCGGGGAGTAGGGTGGGCTGATTCACCAGCGGGACCGTACGGGCGACCTCCCCAATTTGCGACCTGGAGGTGACCCCCTGCGCTACGGCCCGCCGGTTGCACACCCACCGACAAAGGTAACACGCAAGCTAACCTAAGTGTTTATACGCACGCCCCCAAGACACACACGAACACCAAGCAACAAGGTGGTGTATCTATACACGTGTTCTATTGTGGATATGCTTACTGTTTGTTGTGTGTACGTGAGTAGTTTGTGGAAGCTCTTGCACGTGCCGTATGTGTGGAGTGCCCCCATCACGTGCCCCAAGGCCGCCACCGCGAGACCCACACTCTGTGATGCCCTCCGGGCGAGTGTGTGCCCCCGGGCCCTGCCAATGGGTGTGCGCGCACAAGTGTGTCTTGTGTTTGTCGGTGTGCATCGCTCTATTATGTGTATATATGATATATATACGTAGTATGGCTCCTAGGTGAGGGGTTAGCAGTGAGGTCAGGTTATTATTACATGGTTATGAGGTTTGTCTATTTAAGTGTGTCTACTCACACCCTCATCCCATCTCCGTACCTCCTCCTTTACCCTCTAAGTGGTGCATCACGTGTGACACACATGCTAAATTTAATCGAAGACGTGGACACGACCCTTGGCTGAGCCGTGCCCACCATCACATGAGCCACAACCGTGGCTTTCCCACATTCTGAAAGGCACACCGGCCTTGATTTCATTTTTTTTTTGTTTGTTTGTGGCGGGTCAGTTTACAAGTGGGCCTTTGGCTAGGCCTTGTCTCGGTCTTTTGCAAGCAAGTGATCAAGCAAGTTTACATCTTACAAGCAAGAGCTCACTCATTACTACAAGCGTTACGGGCAAGCACATCAAGAACATCAAGCACATCAAGCCCTCATAAACGATCTAAAGCACGTGGGTGCAAGGTGTGGGCATCGTACCCGTGTTTATCTTTGTGCCTAGTATTTTGAGCGGTTCTTTTACCCTGAGGCCATCGTGGCCTCTTTCCTCTAGTTAGTGAGCTACCGCGCGCACGGTGGGCCATCGTGGCCGTGTTTGTTAAGTGACCTAGGCATGCACAAGGCAGTGGCGAGCACAAGTCAGACATGCATCCCTGCCCTCTATCGTTGTTTCCCCACGTGCTCCTTTGTGCAGGCACAGTCCTACGTCACTGTTGGACATTCCCGTCAATACTCCTGGCAGTTTTTCTTTTTCAACATGTGAAATTTTTGCACTTTCGCGTCGCACCGCTTCGCATGTACCATTACCTTCAGTTTTGTTTAAAAGTGTGATTTCACTTTGCCTTTAGTTTCAATTCTTTGGAAAAATACCTGCCCTTACCTGCTGGACCCCACATGCCTCATGCGACACGCAGGGACCAGACTCTACGCGCAACAGCTCGCGATTTCGCCTACTACTTATTGCGGGACCTGCGGGATCCCGTTTGTCAGTTTCTGAATATCAGCAGCTGTTCGATTCCTACCGATCGGAGCTGCCTCAGCGGCCGTGCGACCGGCTCCGAGATTGCTTGCGTAGGTTCGATTCCCGGTTGGAGGGAATCTGCTAACATGTGATTTGCTGCTGTTTGTGACTGCTACGTTCCTCTTGGGCATGTACTTCCTGCCCGTGGCAGTCGTTTTAAGTGGGGGGGTGAAGCAGGTCACAACCCTACCCTGGCATTTTACCCCTAAGGGAGCATTATATGGCCCTATATATGGGATATATGTGGGATAGGGTATATCATATTCCATTTCCTTGTTAGGAACATAGGATGTGGGATGGATAAGGCATTCTTGGATGTTTAGTAGTTATATCAATTACTGGATGATAGGGTGGATTTCTCATATGTGCATATCAGGTATTTCATTGGCTATGTGTACCATATCTGTTTGCAGGATACTATTCAGTCAACACTATCGTTATGTCTTCGGTGCCAAGCAATGTTGCTGCCCATGCCACTGCGACCTCTGCTCCTGACCACCCGGTCTGGTTTCAACGCACCCGGGGCGTACTTGGGCAGGGCTCATAAGGGCCCAAGTCCCCGGGTCGGCGGTTGGTAGGGGCAGCAGGTAACCCTCTGCTACCATAAAGAAGGTCCCTACCAGGACCGGCCCCCGCTGTGCCCCTTCCGCCAGTAACCCCTGCTGATTTACTCCGGATCAACGATTGCATTCCTCAATTTCCAGGGTCCAAATCCAAAAGTATAGAAAATAAAATCCTCCTTCAACCCTGAATGGCAACCAGATCCCACAAGTACAGCAATAACCCAATTCACAATCCAAATCAGGCTGCGGGCTTTCGTTCAGCACACCGGTATTCCCACGGTGGCGGGCATGTACAAGAATTGCACCAAGGAAGAAAGCCCTGAAATTGGCATATGAACACAAATAAAGCAAAGTTGGGGAAAGATGGAAACTTACACAATCACAGCCATAGACCCCTCATTCCCTGGACTCAAGACCTTCCCTTGACTCACCAACATGATGCCCTGAACCCAGTCCAATAAGATGGTTAAATGCCATATGTCACAAGTCACTACATAAACCCCAAAAATGTGTTCACTCCCAAGCCTCTAAATCCTAGCCCAATAGGGAAGGTGGCGTGTCATGGCCTAGAGTGGCAATCAGGACCATGCCCTACCCTGACATAACCTTGGTTGGACTTGGAGTCGAATGGGCTTAGAGAAATGACCTATGAGTTTGAACTCATAACATGCCAAAAAACTGCCAATTCACACCATATTGGCCATATATCACATATATGCTCAAAATTGAAGTTACTAATTCTCCAGAGGCTCCAAGCATGCATGGAATCGAAGTCTACCATTCATGGAGGATAGAGACCAAAGGCCAATGCCCATGTACATCCCCATTTTACTCTCGAAACCCTTTCGGATATGGGCGCCACGCACTGCCCAAGTCAGCCCATGATCTTGAGACCAATTCTTGAAATCCTTCGTGCGCCAAGCCAAATGGAGTACACAATCCGGCATATGGTGGTGTTCAACTCCAAAGCATATGCCAACATATGAACAACATACCATGGTTCGACTCTCCATAGGCTTCTTGCTGTTAGCTGACCAGGTGAGTACACAAAACGCGAAAATGAGCAAAAATTGAGGTCAAAAACATGAAAATATGACCAAATACAAAGTTGTCATGATAGTATATCTCTATGCTCACCCATGATATCCGCTCATGGTTCAATACACAAATGATTGGAACCATTTGCGAACAATTCCCCCACTTGGATCCCCAATCAGGCGCGTGGTGATACCTTCGCCACTCATATCTACATGCCCCATGAAAATGGAAGTGCACCCATGGATCTCTTTGTTAAACATACCATGAGCAATACATATGCGGTAGACTTGGTCTAGCGCTTTGAATTCCACAATTGAGACATGGGCAAGGCCCTTGTCGCGTATGGCTCCCCATCTCTTCGGCCACACGAAGATATATAACATGGGCGTGAGCATATCAAACATATACCATGCATACAACACATACCCTCAAAATATGGCTCCCACCATGATATTCCATGTCCCTCCATTGACATAACTTCACGTTAAAAATACGTAGGAACCCAAGGAAAGTTGCTATGCAACCCCAACACCCATGCGGCACACTCGAAAGTCGCATTAAAATATTCGGTTGCACGGTCCAAGAGTTATATATCACTTTATACCCTCTTGACCCTTTCCCCTTGCTACACCCGGCATGTGTGCGCACCAAAGGCGTTTGATGCTTCCTAAATTAAGTTGAGACCAAGGCAGTTCCAACCCGACCTTCCTTATTTTCATTTCTCACACTCGCGCGTAGATATGGCTCTTCAAAGTGATCCC
Source organism: Eutreptiella sp. 'Long Island Sound 2002' (assembly GCA_964036045.1). Lineage (NCBI taxonomy): Eukaryota > Euglenozoa > Euglenophyceae > Eutreptiales > Eutreptiaceae > Eutreptiella > Eutreptiella sp. 'Long Island Sound 2002'. The sequence continues at coordinate 1,310,824 of OZ038385.1, forward strand.
ACGATTCGCCTTTGTTTCCCTTATATCTCCAAGTCAAATGGGTGGCAAATATAAGGGAAACCTGATTCGGGCATAGGGAAAGGCGTACGACCACTCGAAGAAGTCCAATTCAAGTGCGGCGATGTCGAAGTCGAAAATCCGATTTCGACATCACGAAAAATTCTGATTAAAATTTCGAGTGCTTATTTAGAAAATTGCGGAAGCAACGAACCCTTTACAGATGAAATCTGACCCTTCAGAAACGTTTCCGCCAAAATATCTGGAAATAACAGTTAACCAATCGGTTAACGCAAAATCGCGAGCCAACTGACAGTCGCCGATACATTGACTATCAGAACGGAAGGCTGAAAAATTACGGAAACATTATGATAATAAAACCCTATTGATTCCTGATATTCCGATATATAAATCTCCGCTGGCGGCGCCTCGATACTGAATATTGCCGCTCATAGCCGCAATGACCAAACCTATCACACTATCACCTCGGGTTAGGTCAGGTGGATGGGAGAGTATGATATCAGCCAGTGGCGGCTTGCCGGCACATAGATACACACCCCAAGTGACCCCAAGATGGCCACGGGGGTCCGAACCGGCTTCACTATCCACCGCCAGGATGACACAGTCGTAGGTCTCTCCTTCCACGGTGACCTCAGGCATGGCGAATACATCCATGGCCACTGACCGCAAAGGGGCCTCCGGTATAGCCGTGTACACCGGGTTGCCCGCTGTGGAGTGGTTGGGGCTTTTCGTGGCCCGACACACGGCGCAGTCGCTGCAGTACTTGTCCAGGATGGCGTCGTACCCCAGTGGGAACTTGAAGCGCCACTCCAGGTCCTGCTGCATCTTGTCCCGACCAGGATGCATGAGCTGAGCGTTGTGCCAGTGGTCAATGAGCTCCTCCACTCGGTTCTCAGGGACCAGTAGCTTGTCCTTGAGGAACAGTGTGTCCCCATCCTCGGTCAAGCCCTCAGGCCACTCGTCGTCTGACGGGGCGCTCACGGCATTCCAGTACTTGCTCCAGTGCTCGGATGCCGTGTAGTCATCCGACCAGTCCTCTGTGAGCACCGACCTGACTAGCTCTACAGGGGCCACCATCCATTGCTCCAGGGTTTCCTCTCGAATAGCTTGGACGCGGGCACCCCGGAACTTGGCCAGGTCCGTACGGTTTGCCATCACCACAAAGCACTTGACCCCCTCTTGCTCCATGGCCTTCCCCATCTCGATGATGCGCTTGGCCTCCTCGGTTTCCTCGGCGTCCCCATGGCTGGATATGTCCATCCAAGCCTTGCCCGCGGGGTAGGCCCATCGACTGAGGCAATCTGCCACAGTGTTGTCCTTCACCGGGACGTATACGACGCTGAGGTCGAACTTGGCGAACGTCTCATGCCATCCGGCCCTCCTTGCCGCCGGTCCCGAGGGGGTGTCGACGTGCTCCTTGTGCCAGCTCTGCAAGGACTGATGGTCCGTGCAAACCACCACCGGTTGCAATCCGATGTGGCCAGACCACTTCCTGAGCGCACAAACAATGGCATACGTCTCTTTCTCCCTCGCAGTCCATGTTCGACGTTGGCCCTCGGCCAGGATCCGACTGCAGAACGCCACGGGTACGTGCGACCCGTCGTCCCGGATCTGCTCGAGGACTGCCCCTACAGCATAGTCCGAGGCGTCCGTCCGTAACACGAATCCCTTGTCCGGGTCCACCAGGAATAACCCCAGCTGCCCCAGGAGTCGCTCCTTCAGGCGGCTGAACGCATCTTCGGCCTCAGGGGTTCAGGCAAGCTTCTTCTTGCTCCCTTTCCGGCCATCGAACTTCCCCACCTGCAGCATCTTGTGCAGCGGCCCCGAGAGTTCTGCATACATCCGGACTTAGCCCGAATAGTAATTGCAGAACCCCATGAAGGACCGGAGTTCGCTGATGGTCTGGGGCTTTTCCCAGTGGTGCAGGGACGCCAGCTTCCCAGGCACGGGACGGCGTTGCCCGTGACCAACCACGTGACCAGCGAAATCCACTTCCTTCACGAAGAGTGAGGCTTGGGTGGGTTTGCAGACCATGTTGTGATTGTCCACCTCACTGAGCACTCGGCGCAAATCTTTCTCATGCGCGTCGATGAGCTCGTCCTCAGTCATGTTCTCCGTGCCGGACCTGATGATGATGTCATCCACGAAAGGATCGGCACAGTCCCAGACAGGACCGAGTAGGTCCTCCATCATGCGCTGGAAAGCGGCGTTGCCATTCTTGGCGCCCATGGGCACCACTTTCCACTGCATGGGCCCCAGCGGCGTCGACATCGCTGTGCAGGGCCTGGAGTCCGGGTGTAGCGGCATCTGGTGATAACCGTGTTTCAGGTCTAACACCGTGAAGATCCGCTTTTTCTGTTGTTTTTGGAGGATGGAGTCGATCAGGGGAAGCGAGTACGAGTCGTGCTCGGTTTGCTCGTTCAAACCCCTGTAATCCACCACCAACCTCCACTCGCCCTTCTCCTTCTTGGGCACGATAAAGGCTGGGCTGGCCCCCTCACTGTCTGAGGGTTCGATCCATCCCCGCTCATTGAACTCGGCCAACAGCTTCTTCATGGCCTCGGCCCGATCGCCCTGAAGTTGGTACTCCCGATGACGATAGATCTTGGGGTTCGGCTTCAGCTTGATCCTCGCTGTGCCAAACCTCCCACGATCTGGAGGGTTCTTGTTGGCGACGCCATTGAATAGCCGCAGATAGGCATTGATCGGCCTCTCCTTCAGCTCGGCGACCTTCGGGTTCTCCTGGGCCTCTTCAGCCGCTTGCTTCGGTACCGATACAACCGACCGCACTGCGGTGTAGGCCTCTTCCGGGTCCGAATCCGACTTCTCCTCGTCCGATATGCCGTCTTCATCGTCGTGGGGCATGCTTCCCACCGATAATCTTCGAAAATTTGCGGCATCGGGCTGCTTCTTGTCGCTATCGGCACCAGTTCTTGGAAAATCCCATGTCGGCGGGTCCGACCCAACCGGACCATCGTATTGGTCCGCGATGTGATCCATGACCCTCGCCACGAACTCATCCTTCTCGTACTTGCCGGTGACCAACATCTTGTCATCCCACCAATGCGGAGATGTGACCATGGCCCGCCTCTTCTTGGCTGCCACACGGTTGTGCATCCCCATCCGCATGTAGTTGACGACGTCGTCGATCCCGGCGTGGGACAGGACGTCAATGCCATCAATAGGCTGATCCGTCCCCTCCTTGGGCTCAAACATGACCTTCATGGGCACCGCCTCCACCCTACGGATGAATGCTTCATCACCCGTGGGCTGGGCTTGCGCCCCATCCACCAGGAAAGCCTTGGTACCCCACGCTTGACCCGGGGAGGGCATTGATACACCCTTGGCGTCGATGAACAACTCCTCCTCTGGCCCGAATGACATCCTGTTCAGGGTGATGGAGTCCAGCGTCGACTTGAGACCCTCCAGCGGACATGGGGTGGATCCTATGCCGGTTATGACCAGGATCCCCTTCGCCCTATCCGCGACGATCTTCTCCACCGTACGTCTGGTGTTATCCAGGGAGCCATGCCAATACATGGGCCCCCACTCCTTCAAACCCCAATGCCTATGCCAGGCTGAGTCTCCTCGATGCCAATGCCTCCTACACTTCCGCAAAAGTGGGGCATCCCGGGAAAGCGAAGACATCTGTCTCGGGCGCTTTGGCTCCCAGCGTCTGGATCATCCTGTCATACACCTGTGGCGCCATTCCATACTCCGTGAGCTGAACTCCGCGGTCTCCTCTGGACTTGGCACCCACAGCTTGCACCGCTCTGACGATCCGATCCTCTTCCTCAGCATTCCATTGGGATGATCCGCATGCATAATCCGTGGACAGCCATGTGAGGCATTCATCATCCTCCCGGACCAGCGTTGCGCGATGGGGAAGGGCTCCAATGGCATTTGCCACCATGAAGTCATACCCCATGATCATATCCCAATCTGTAATGTCGTCCACATAGAAGTTCCCGGATACAGTGCTTCTCTTCGCCAAATCAGGGCGGTTCAAGCGCTCATGCTCCCAGAATTCCATACTGATAGTGGCCTCATGGGTGCCACCACCCATAATCTCTCCGTTGGCGACCTTCAGGCGGACCGGTCTCCGGCTGGGCTGCAGGAGTTCCTCCTTGAACAACCCTCTCCGGACCAGGCTCACCTGGGCACCCGTATCCACCAACACATCCACCACCTTCTCCTCTCGTCCGCACCGTACTCGCACTTTCAAGTGCAACTGCCGCTCTTCGCCATGAGGTGTATGGACGACTCTCACGGCATGCAACTCTAGCACGTCCGGGTGCATCAGGACTTCAAGGGTATGGTCACGGATGGTGTAGATCTAGGGTTGGTCCTGCCCGTCCACGGGGCTCTCCGTGGTCGCTCCTTCCTTCTTACCATGTCCCGTACCCACATGTACTTCCCTTGGAAGGGCGCTCCAGGGGTTGGGAGTGGCGAAACTCAGTGGTTTTGGCTCTTCTGGAGCCTTCTTCGGCACCCGATGTGCCTTCGCTTTCTCTGGGATTCCACTGATTTTCGGAGGAGAGACCTCCGAGGTCCCACTCCCGTGGGGGCTCCTCTAGACTTGACTTCCCGCAGCCCCTTCCAGCTGCGATCCGCCAGGACTTTGTCCACCACGTTGCTGGGCTTTGAATTCCTCCAACGTCCTCAACATGTCCTCAGCAACCTCCTCGATCGACCTCACTCGTCGGTCTTGGCCAGGTCCACCACCATAGCCTCTTCCTCCGCCTTTCCCTTGGCCTTTGCCTTGGCCTCTTCCCCCGTCTCCGCCCTTCGCCTTCCAATCGGCAATCCGCTGCTCCTTGGGCTTCTTCTCGGGGTGGGCGGCGAAGTAGGCCTTCTTGTCCGCCTCATACACCTTGCACTGACGGTGGTCGTGTGCATGGTTGTTTCCCTTGCCATAACAGACCCAGCACCCGTCGTGCTGAGACCTGTACTCCCGGGACGAGAGCGGTGGGTTCCCGATCCTCCTTGGCTCTCTGCTCTTCTTGGGTCCCGCCCGGTTCCATCTGGACCGATCCTGCCCATGTTCTCTCACGTTGTGCGCCACAAACGCGAAGAAATGGGCCTCCTCGTGATCCTCCCGGGACCAGTGGTCTTGGCCACTTCCACTACCATCCTCCGCGGAGTTGGCCGTGTCCTCCTGGATCTCCCGATGATGGCGGTCTTCTCGGTTCCCTCGTTGTCCATGACCATGTGGATCCTGCACGTGGGCCTCGTTCTTCGCATTGAGCTTCAACTCCACCGTGATGTACTTCACGATCTCGTCCAGGCTCATGCGGGCGAAGATGACCTGCATCCTCAGCGGCTCCCCGCGCCTCCACTCCACGTTGTTGAGGCGCAGCAACCTTTGCCCCATGGAGTCCCCAAATAGCTCCACGTACACGGCGTTCTTCAGTCCCAACATCCGGTTGGGCTCGCCCAGGTTCCTCCTGAAGAATTCCATGATACCCGCATGGGTATCCTCCGCCGCCATGATCCTCACCGCCACGCGCTTCTTCGCTCTCTTCTTTTCCTCGTCCTCCACTCTCCTCTTCCAATTGCCGGGGAGGACGTCCTTCAGCAGGTGGCGGATCTCGCTGGCCTCATTCCAGTCCTCCACACTAAGATTTAGGCTCTAACCAGCACCCCTTAGAAAGCACTGCACCTTGGACTCATTCATTGTATCACACTGAGGCTGTACAAACACAGAGTATGTGACAAACCACTGACTTATTTACACTCGCAGTTTTCCATTCACTTCGTTTACTTTACACGCTTTGCTTTCTCTATTGCCCTTTGCTTCTTATTTGTGTTGTGCACATGTGACCACCATGGGTATTTCCTACCAAGAGCAAAAGAATGAATAGCGCCAATAGCCCACAAAGGCTCCCACTCAAAGAGGGGCGCATAGCACGAAACTGTGTTAAATAGTAGTAAAAGCGACTCCAATAGCCTTAGAGACACAGGGTTGCCATGACACAAAATCAGTATAAATGACCATCCAAATCATGATCATCATGCATCAGTGACCATCCAAATCATGATCATCATGCATCAGCAAATGACATGCATGCCAGTAAAATGACATCAATGTGTCGATCTGTCAAAACCCTATTAACCTGTGGTGCTTAGGATTGTGGGTCCACTTCACTCCCCCCTCGTCGAAGACCACGTCGGCGTACTTCGTCGCGTCTTCGTGGCCCTTCGACGCTGCGGTGTTGTGATTGGCGCCGATCTTGTCGCTGTTGACGACTCCTCACTCCTACGATCCTTCAGACTCCCACCAGGTCGCTGTCGCTCTTCAAGGCTTCGACGCTGCCCTGCTTGAGGTCCACAGCTACGCGTTGTACTCGATTTCCTTTCAGACGCGTTGTCGCTGTCCTCACTCTCTTCTGCACTTCGGCTGGATCTTGTTGTATTCCTTGCTCATCCTCCAATTCGCGCGTTGGGGACGACGCAGGACGGTTGTCAGTCTTCACGCAGTTCGCATCTTTTCGAAGGGCCTCAGTCCTCAGTACTCATTCTCCTGGAGGCTTCGCAGTCGTCATAGTCCTCCATTGACTTCCGTCTTCATAGGCCTTCTTTGATGCTTCGGCCATTCGTTCAGTCGGCTCCAAGTTCGATTTACTTCATTTTGGCCCAGCGCGTCGACGATTTCGCATTCGTCTGATATAGTGATTGTGCAGGTTGACGAACGCACAGATTTGCTGGGGTACCGACTCCATTGCGGGGCAGTGCCATACAAACCTAACCTTAGGGTCTCAAAACCAACTACCCTTCCAGTATCTACTACACTCAGGCGCAACAGTGTTTTCAGTCAGCAGTGTACAGTCAGTCACACTCCACCTATTTCTAACTCTCTCTGGACTATTGCAAACAAACAGTCTGTGGTTATACAGTCAACAAACAGCAGAGTTTCAAGTCAGGCACTCTTCTTGGGTCGTCTTGCTTTCCCCCCTGGTCTCAGACAAAGCGCACGTGCGCGCTTCAGATATCGCGCTTCAGACTTGTTCCAATTTTGCAGACTACTCCCTTCAGCTTGCATAAGTCAGTCTTTTCGTCCCTTTTTTATTTCTTTTTCTTGTCAACAGTATGGTTAAAAAGAAGAGTGTCCCCCGCCGCTGGGGCTCTTCTGCGGCGACTGCGCCAGCTGCTGCTCTTGCAGTGCCTGTGCCAGTCGCCCCTCAAACCCCACGTCTCCCCAGCAACCCGCCTCCGTCGCTGCCGTCGTACGTCAACACGGCGTATGAGCACGGACGGCCTGCTGGGTTGACCGCGCTGACGTGGGTTCCGCTCCATGGGGCTTGGATCTTGCAGACTCCAACTGCAAGTCCTGCCCAGTGGTTCGGATCAGGAGGCGCCGCGCTTCCAGGCGTGCCCCGCCGCTCCATGCGGCGCGCCCCCCGGCTCACCCCTGCTGGGGTCCACTGGGAGTGGACCTGGGACCCTCCGGGCCCCAGTGTTCCTGTGCCCGAGGAGTGGGTAATCCCTCCTCGCCATGGTCCTCCCGCTCTCCCTCAGGAGGAATCCCTCTTGGAGCTTGAGGACGTGGAGGTGCTCGTGGAAGTGGAGGGCATCAGCCCTGAGCAGCAGCAGCGCGCAGCCCACGCCGCCGTCGTCGCCGCGCTGCTCTCCATCTACATCGCCGCCTACCACAACTTCATCTCCAACACATACTTAACCTGGATGCACCTCTACGGTCATCTCCTATTCGGAGGTCAGTTTGCTCGCAATCTTTTGCTCCTTCTTGGCACTGCCTCTGGCTCTTGCTCATCGTCTACTCGTTTCCGTGCCTCTTCCCTTTTGTCTTCGCGACGTAGCGTTCGTTCTGACTTCCTTTGAGCCATCTTCCTTGCCGTTTCCAGGATCCCACTGAGATCGTGCAGCCGACAGTACGAGACAAACTGGTATGTCAGATTACCGTTGTCTAACACGAATGCGCTGATAGGTTCCCACGTGCTGTCGCTAACTTCGTATTCAGCCCATCGTGTGAGAAATCGCCACCCGTGCTTGTACTTGTGCTGCAGGATCGAGTCCACAGTGTAGCAGTCCTTCTCTTTCATTTCTTCGTCGTCAATTTCAGGAAGCTGCTGTACCCCGTCTTCTTCTTGCACGCCGCCTTCGTTCTCGTCCTCGTCAGCCGCCATCTTCGACCTCTCCGCCTCGATCGCCAGTTCTTCCCATGCTTCCAGGTCGTCATCTTCCACCGCGGTGTACCTTTTTAGTTGGTTGTAACCCACATCGACGAACCCTCCCATGCTTGGGCTCGCCTTAACTTTGACAGTACTGGGCCCAACTTCTGTCACCAGGTACGGTCCGAAGTACGGCAGATCCAGGTCGTTTCGTGGCCATCGAGGAAAACGAGTATGATGAACGAGTACCAGGTCTCCCTCTCTGTACTCGGCGTGTGATTTCTCTCTGTTTTGTCGACGGTGTTCTCGATTACGCACTCCGGTCAGCAGCTCTTGTGCCTTCTCCGCCATGGTTCTTTGCTCTTCAAGCCATCCTTTCACCTTCACGTTGCAATCGTCCGCGGTAGGGAACTCGTAAAAGAAACCCGGACGTCCCAAAAACAATTCGGTGGGAGCGTATCTGGTCCGACTTGAGATTTGATTGTTCATCATGTAAACGGCTACAGGCACCAGCTTAATCCAGTTGCGGCTACTTTCTTCGGCAAGTAGTATTCTTGTAATCGCTTTGAACGCTTTGATCTGCCTCTCGCACTGCGTGTTCTTCCTCTTATAGTTCGACGTTCCGAAGTCGACCTCGACGCCCATGTTCTTGAAGACTCCGGTGTACCAGCCAGTGTTTGAGGTAAATCTGATGTCTCTGTCGCTGTGTATCCGTTTCGGCATCCCGTAGGCTTGTATCCAACCTTCGAACAGCTCTTTCAAGACAGTTTCTCCATCGCATCTCTTCGTGAGCGGAAACACACGTGTGTACCTGCTCAATCCACAGGTCACGAGCAAGGCGAAGTCGTGCCCTGAATACTTGGGCATCTCCGTGAAGTCCAGGTACAGAACACTGTTCACCATTCTCGGTATTGGTAAGTGAGCTGTTAAACCTTGATCAGCACTGGTGCTTTGCTTGGCCTTCGAGCATGAGCATTCCATGCAAACTTCCCTTAGGACTTCGTTCAATCGCTCTTGGCTCAGGGTTGTGTAGAAATGCTTCTCGAAAAACGGACGTGTTCGTTCCACTCCAGGATGTCCGTTCGTCTTGTGTGCCCATCGCCCCATCGACTTCACGTGTGTTGACGGTACACATATCACTTCTTCTCTGTACAGGTGACTCGCCGTACGTGCCCATTGGACTCCTCCGTCATCTACGAAGCTTCGTCCCTCCTTCGACGTTTTCAGGATGGGATACTCGGGCAACAGGTCTGTGACCTTCCATTCTGTAGATTTCGAGGGTGTAGCCTTTGCGAAGAGGTCCAACTGCACGTCCATCTTAGCGAAAGCCTCCTTCGCGAGTTCTTCCGTGTCTCGTCCCAGCAAGTCGTTGAACAAACCTCGTGAAAGGTAGTCGCATAACTCGTTCTTCACGCCAGGAATGTGGAAGGTCGCCAATCGAAGTTGTGATAAAAAGGTCCACCATCTCCTGATCCTCTTTTGTTCGGGTGGAGGCTTATGTAGCAATGCTTGTGCCTGTTCCTGATCACACAACCACGTAACAAGGTTTGACCCCACGATGCGAGTCTGGCTTGCCAGCAACAGGACTCCGCTCATGATCTCCTGCTCGTAGGTTGGGTAGTTCTTCCGGGCGTCATTCCACTTCCAGTTCCAGTGACCTAACGGGACCAAACGCCACTCGTCTTCATTGTAATCGTGTCGTAGCGTTCCGTCTCTGTTTACGCCCAGCGTTCTGAGCTTTTGGTCCACTTCTTGGCACATTTCCCTGTTCAGGCGTTGCCATTGGAAGAGTGTACCTCCGCCCCCAACATCCGACGCGTCCGTAACCAGCAACATCTCACCGACTGGCCGAGGTACGCCTAAGATCAGACAGTTCTTAAGCTTTTCTTTCATTTCCTCCAGTGCTGCTTGCTCTTTCTCTGTCCATTGCCACTTGGTCTCGTTCTTGATGAGGTCGGTCAAGGGTGCACTACTGAAGGTGAAGTTCTTCAGGTGTCTTCGGTAAAAGTTACACGACCCCACGAACTGGCGTATTTTCTTGACACCTTCGGCCTTTCCATTGACTTCAGACAGGTCAAAGTCGAGCAATGGTCGCAACCTTGCATCCGTTGGCTTCCACCATCCCGGTCCAATGGTAAACCCCAGATACTCCATTTCACTCCGGAGGAACTCGCACTTCTCCAGCTTTATCCTCAAGTGTTGCTCTTGACAGACTTCGAAAAACTCACTCAAGAGTACCAAATGGTCCTCGACCGAGTTGGTCCCTAGCAGCACGTCGTCAATGTGCGCCTCCAACACGGCACCTCTTGTGAGTAGCTCTTGAACGGCTGGTCTCTTCTTGACGAGGCACAGGACTTGAGACATCATCTTCTGGAACAAGGCTGGGGCGTTGCTAATGCCAAAAGGCATCACTCGCCACTTGAAAATACGGCCTTGTGGAGTGATGAAAGCCATCATGTCCTTTGCGCGCTCCGTCAGGTCCACTTGCCAAAAGCCTGACCTCTTGTCCATCTTCGTCTTGAACTTGCAGTCAGCTGCGTTTTCCACCGTGTTCTCCATAAACGGCAGGGACCAACTGTGCTGCTTGATCTTGCGGTTGAGCTTTTGGTAGTCCACGACTAACCTCTTCGCCGTAGACCCTGGCTTCGCCACTAGGAAACAAGGGGAACAATACCTGGGGTAGTCTCCCTCCTTGTATTCCTCGATCAGCCCTGCCTCCACGCACTCCAAAACTTGCCGCATGATCTCGTCCATGTCAGCTTTGGAACACGGATAAGGCTTCGACCTTATTTGATCTTTGGCGTGCTCTTCTTTCAGCTCCAAGTCAAGCTGTACAAGCTTTTTACAGGTTCCAGGTGATGGCAATGGTCCGAACACCTCTTGGTACTTGTGTAAGATGTTCCACACGCGCTCGTCGTGTTCTTTAACTTTGCTCATGAAGTCCTCGCTCGCTTGCAGGTTGCTTCGCCCGAATTCATCCTTCTTTTGGTTGTTGAGACCGTCCGGTTTCACTTCTTCGGGTATCCCGACTTCAGTCAACCCAAAAGCACGTTCACATCTTTTGGTACGTTCTTTCTTCCTCTGGCGTTTGTTCTTCTTGCATCTCTTCGCGCCACCTGTGTTGAGTTCCTCATCGGCATAGTAGTCCGTAGTCTCCCTGTACTCTTCTAACAGGTCACACAGATCGGTGTAGTTCAAGACCTCCGAGTCCTCGTCTGTCGCTCCATCATCGTGATCGGGCAAGTAAACCTTAGACTTCCAGAGGTCTTTCAACTCTTCTTTCTGAATCTGATCGATGCGCGTCCAGAGTAGGGCCTTCACTTCTTCTCGATCCTGCTTTGACATGGGCCACGACTCTGTCGGCTTAGCTAGATTCGTCTTTCGCTTCTTTGTTTCGAACCCGTACTGAAATCCATGCCATTCGCTCTTCGGCTGTAGGTTCTCCTCGATGGTTCGTCGGAGCAACAATTCTTCGTTTTCACAAGCCAAAAGAACGTCGTTGAACATGTCCCCGTACTCCATCGAAGTTGGGTAGCTCCCTTCAGTCACAGGTGCGATGGTACTTATACTAGGAGCTTCCGACAGCCCATCGCTGTCGTGCGCTTCTTCTGAGAGTTCACTTTTCTCTTCCGCCGGGAGTTCTCGGTTTCCTTTGGGTAGTTCTTTGATGGTCACCTTCATGTCTTCGCGTTTTCGGTCTTGTTGCGATTCCTTCAGGTCAGGAAAGTGTTGTAACATGTGCTTTCTTCCCCATCCTCGGTTGTTCTTCCTGATCTTCTCGACAACTTCGGGGTTCAAGTCCTCTCGCGCCACCGGGTTGAGCGATCCGTCAACAAGACATAAATTCGTTCGCCACTTGGGAGCGGGCAGTAGCTCCACCCCGCAGTCAACTTTGTACATAGGAACATCGGGTAGTCGTACTTGCGTTATTGTCAGCTTGGTCAGTAATTCTCTCCACGCTTTCTTCATCCATTTCCCTTCTTCAGGTACGACAAGGATTACTCGTGCACCTTCCAACGCGACTTTCGTCAAGACTTTCTCCATTTGGGAGAACGGTGGGTTGGCGTACAGGTACTTCCATCTCCCCAGGTCTCGCCAATCGTACCACCAGGCGCTGTTGCCTTGTCTCCAACAGTAGAGTTCGCTGTCTGCGTTAACGTGGTTAGCAAAGAGTTCGATAAAATCGTCACCGCAGGGATCACCTTCGAAGTTCAACTCCTCGTACGCGTGTAGCTTCATCTCTGTCGCTAAGGTGTAGGTCTCCAGGGTTAGTAGCATTTCTTTCTCAAAACGCAGCAGCCCTTCGACCTTAACTTCCGTGTCCAGGTCAAAGCTGATGTCCCTCAAGACCTTTACTCATTCGACAATCTCCGCGGTCTCTTCGAGGTGCACCTTCTCCCACTCTCTGTCGTCTGTCCGTACTAGGAGGTGTCTCGGTGACTGAAGGCCCAGGTAACGAATCTCCGGGTTCTCCTCGAAGAAGTCCTCACCGAGCACTGCGTCGAACGCGTCCGTCTCGAGGACTAAGAAACTTTTCGGTAATCTCCTTCTCCCCAGAATCACCGTCCCTCTGTACTTCCCTTCGGTCAGGCATATTCTCCCGTCGCCAATACGAATACCTACGCTCGGCGCGTACTCAATTTCTCCCTCAGGTACGTGTTTCGCCGCCATTATACTGCTCGTAGCCCCCGTATCAATAAAACTTTCAATCGCGGATGCTTCGGTTACTTCGACCGGCAACAGGTAGCCCTTCCCCAAAGAGCCGCCTCTCTACTCGTCTTGCGGAGGGAGTGGCTTTGCGTCCATCGTCAACGCAAGTCCACAGGATTTGGCCATGTTGGTAAGGTTCTCTTGAAGCTTAAGGAACCTCCTTCTCTTTCGATTGCTTGGTCCTTCTTCTCCTTCAGCGGTTTCAGGCAAGGGAATCGCGTTGGGTGGCGGTGTGGTTTGGCTTGGTTGTCCTTTGCCGGATTCTCCTTTGCCACCTTTCTCTCCGTTGCCTTTGCCCTTTCCGTCGCCTTTGCCTTTTCCGTCGCCTTTGCCTTTCCCTTTGCCAGGATCTTCTCCTTGTTTCTTGGCTGCAGCGCGGGCTTTCCTCTCGTCCCTTTCTTTCGTCCAGCATTGGTCATGAGCATGGTTCTTTTTTCCACAGTACTCGCACCACACGATGGAATGGAATTGAGGCGGTTGCCATACCCACTCTCCGCGACCGCCTCCACGACCGCTGCCTTTCCCACGTCCTTTTCCTTTGCCTTTGCCTCCGTTGCCTTTTTGTCCTTCTGACCAGTATAAGTCTTGGATTTCTTCGTCTTGACCAGCTTCGGGAGGCGGTTCTTGGTTTTGGTTTTTGTTCCTGTTCCCTCCTTTCAGGAAATTGAGTTGAGCTTCGCGTTCACCTTCGACATGTTGGTCTGATATCCGTTCGAGGGCGAGTTCCTCCAGCAAGTCAGCCAAGTCTTGATAGGTGTGCGTCTTCGCCTTCCTTTCCACGGTCGACCGACATTCGGTCCAAGTCTTCTTCTGAATCTTTCGGGTCAGCAAAAGGAGTTTCTCGGTCTCGGACATAGGAATATTCAACTGGGTCATAAGGCTCTTGAGCTTCTGCAGCAGTTGACGAACATCGGCAGGAGTTGGGAGTTCTTTAAGTTTCTGTACTTTCTCCAAGGCTCCGCGAATGGATGCATCCGTCTTGAAGTGAGGGAAGGCAGACTCCACTTGTTTCAGAAAGTGTACCCATGATTCCGACGTGGTTAAGATGTCGTCTACCACCCCTCGAAGCCATTCGTTCTTGCAGCCTGTCACGATCAGGTCGGCGCGGGTCATCTCATCTGCAGCTTTCTGCCCTGTCATTCGTAGGTACCTCACGAAGTCACGCGCGTACAGGTCGAGGCGCTTCCCAGTGAACACAGGTAGAGGTATCTCCAGCTTTCCTTTCGCTGTGCCCTTCGTACCACTCCCTGAATCTTTGCTGTCGTCGAGATCGCTGTCATCCACCTTGGAAGGTGAAACGGCGAGCAGTGCAAGCGCCGTTAACCCATGCTTGTCGCGCGCCTCCTGCTAGCTACCCACCTTGATCCTCACAGCAAACTCGTCCGGCAGGTACGACTCCTTGATCCTCGGAAGGAAGGGTGAAATGCCTTTCTGGTGTTCGTCCAACAGGTGGAGTCCGGTTACCTTGGAGAGCGCAGAAGTGTTCAGGTCACTTTCGATGCGACTTTTCCCGGACTCCTCCAACTCGTCTAACCGTCGGGAGATCTTCTTCTGCTCCTCCAACATCTTCGACAACGAGTCTTGGATTTCCGTCGCACGGCTCAGCTTCGACGTCGTGGACGCCACCGACGCACCTTTGCTGGTTGTCGACCTTTTCGTCTTTGTCGAACGAGAAGTGTGAGAACTTGTCGAGGAAGTGGGAGGTGAGGAAGGTGGTCCTGGTTTTCCAAACTTGAACTCACCTATGTCATGCTTCTTCCCTTTTGACCTCTCGGACACTGTTGTTCTCGACTCCCTATCCTCATCCTTCCTCTCGTCCACTCACCCTGACTCAATCCTGGCCATCATGGTCCTAAACCACTCTAGCTTACCCTCGCTCGCTAGTTCTTTCGCAAAGTCAACTGCTTGCTTCCATTCCTCCGGTTCACCTACGCTGCCGTCTTCGTGCTTGGCGTCGTCCCTGTCGACGCTTTCGTGCCTTTCACCTCGAGCGTCTTCGCGCATGGGTTCGTGTTCACGAGCGTCCTCGCGCACTTCTGTCTCTGCGCTGGGACCCGACACATCTCGCACCAGATCAGGGTTGAGACTTTTAGACGCAGGGTTTTCTGAGGATGAGGGTTTAGATTCAAGGACTTCCTTTAACTCACTTCTGTATTCTTTCACAGACTCTGAGGTGGTCTCATGGGACTCATCTGTGGAGATTGTTGTAGGGGTGTCTTTTTCTTTCGCCTCAGTTGTGGTTGGGGAATCCATGTCACTCGTCTTATCACACTTCAGATTCAAACAGGCAGAACTGTTCACAGAACTGACAGAACAGACAGACACAGACAGATCAGGCGCCTTTGTATAGTTGACACCTTCAGAATCGTTTGGATCTGCTACCACTAAGATTTAGGCTCTAACCAGCACCCCTTAGAAAGCACTGCACCTTGGACTCATTCATTGTATCACACTGAGGCTGTACAAACACAGAGTATGTGACAAACCACTGACTTATTTACACTCGCAGTTTTCCATTCACTTCGTTTACTTTACACGCTTTGCTTTCTCTATTGCCCTTTGCTTGTTATTTGTGTTGTGCACATGTGACCACCATGGGTATTTCCTACCAAGAGCAAAAGAATGAATAGCGCCAATAGCCCACAAAGGCTCCCACTCAAAGAGGGGCGCATAGCACGAAACTGTGTTAAATAGTAGTAAAAGCGACTCCAATAGCCTTAGAGACACAGGGTTGCCATGATACAAAATCAGTATAAATGACCATCCAAATCATGATCATCATGCATCAGTGACCATCCAAATCATGATCATCATGCATCAGCAAATGACATGCATGCCAGTAAAATGACATCAATGTGTCGATCTGTCAAAACCTTTTTAACCTGTGGTGCTTAGGATTGTGGGTCCACTTCACTTCCACCAGCTTGAGGCATCTTCGGTACTTTCGCAGGTACCGGTTCCACTCCCGGACCCGCAACTCACTGCGGTCCAGCGGCAGCGGGATGGACCACAAGTCCTCCAGTTTCTGGTTCGGAGCGTCCACCCGCTCCTCATCCTCCAACCACTGGAGGCAGGCCTGCTCCGTACGGATCAGTCCTTCCCGGATCTGATCCCGCAGCTCCTCCTTCAAGTCCTGCGCCAGCCGGTGTGGGAATGTCCGGCATACCCACTTGTCCCGCGGCGCTCCCCGCATCTCACCGACGACCTCCTCGGCAAAGTCCTCCCAATCCAGGATGAAGTCATCCAGGTTGGAGGGGTTGCCATCGTAGTAGGGGATTTTGATTCCCCTGAGGTCGTCAATCCTGATGGCGTCTCCGACGTCCCCTGCCACCACTCCACCGAGACGGATACCACCTGTGGCCGGGGAGTGTGAGTACACTCCCCGTACATCCCTCTCCTCCATGGAGTGCGGTCCAGTTGGGCCTGAACCCCTGGGGTTTGGAATGCGGGAAGGACTTGCTCCGTCGGCCGTCCATATCCCCGTATTGGGGTCCTTCGCCCACAGGTTTCCGCCTGGATGACCTCGACCATGTCCGTCGGCGCTTCCCATGGTTCGCCCCTGCATGGTCTGGCTCTGGATCTCCTCTTCCGCATAAACTGCATGGGCAGTCGTAGTGATCGGTAGATCCTGGGCGGCATGGGACATCTGTACCGTTAGGCTCCTCGGGTCCGTGGCTACGTGCCCTTCCCGCATGGACCCAGCCGGTGCCGTGTGTTCCCCGAGCATTGTGGATTCGCTGAACATGGGAACAAACGGCAGCGCACCCGGGTCAACACGCGGAGGCGCGTAGGGTGCCTCTGCCGGACCGCCCATGGGTTTATCCATGGCGCTCCGGAGGGTCTTAACCCGCTCCACCAGCTCTGCCGCTGCCGGCTTTGCCGGGAGCTCCGGACCCGAGGCGAGGGGCTGTAGCTCCTGTAGCCTTTTCAGGCGTCCCGACATGTCCTCCACCAGGTGGAGGAGGCTGTCCACCACTCGCTGCTGCTTCTCCAGGGCCAGCTCCAGATTCTCCCGGTACCGGTCGCGTTCCGCTCGCAGCTTCGCCATGTCTCTCTCCGCGGCGGACTGGTCATCCAGGATCCCGGCGACGTCCTCCTCTAGTCCGTCCTTCGCGTTGTCCAGGCTGTCGAGGCGATGCACGATGGCGTCCATCCTCATTATTGGGTACTTGCCCATGAGGAGGGATAGGTGCTCGCAGTGGCACTCAGCGTGCTTTCCACCTGATCCAGCGCATCCCGCGAATCCCGGCGCCTCAGACTCATCGCCCATGGGCGTATCGCCTATGGCGTCCATCTCTGGTCCCGTGTGCCGGGGCACAGGTGCAGTCCTGGCCCTGGCTGGCCTCTCCAAGCCCTCGGCGTCGTGCTTCAGGGCGGGCTCGGGGGCCGTATGCGCCCTGGCGGTCGGCGCGGAAATCTCCTCCGACTCCGAGGGGAAGCAAGTCCGATAGCCATCGGAGTGCCCCTCGGAATCCCACAGCCTAACCTGGCTGGGGTCCGTATCCATAGCCCTGGCGTCCCCTGCCGCGGGCTTGGGTGACCCGCGCTTCCGGTAGCGCCGGGCCCGTCCTCCACTGCTGCCTGAATGGCATGCCTCCTCAGAGTCCTCCGCGGCGGAGCGGAGGCTGCATGCCTTTCGGCAGCGACGCTCGCACATGGAGACCAGGTCCTCCATGTCAAGTCCTCCTCTTCCTGAACGTCGTACTTCTCTTCGGGCTTCCACTTCCGGCGTGGTCTCAACCGAGTCCACAATAAGCACCCGGGGCGTACTTGAGCAGGGCTCATAGGGCCCCAAGTCCCCGGGTCGGCGGTAGGTAGGGGCAGCAGGTACGCCTCTGCTACCATAAAGAAGGTCCCTACCAGGACCGGCCCCCGCTGTGCCCCTTCCGCCGGTTACTCCTGCTTATTCCCTCCTGATCAACGATTGCATTCCTCAAAATCCAGGGTCCAAAATCCAAAAATATAGAAAATACAATCCTCCTTCAACCCTGAACAGCAACCAGATCCCACAAATACAGCAATAACCCAATCCACAATCCAGTCCAAATCCAGACTGCGGGCTTCCGTTCAGCACACCGGTCGTCTCTCGGTGGCGGGTATGTACAAGATTTGCACCAAGAAGGAAAGCCCTGAAATTGGCATATGAACACAAATAAAGCAAAGTTCGGGAAAGAAGTAAACACACACATTCACAGCCATAAACCCCTCATTCCCTGGACTCAAGACCTACCCTTGACTCACCAACATATTGCCCTGAACCAGATCAAATGAGATGGCTGAATGCCATGTGTCAAAAGTCACTACACAAACCCCAAAAATGTGTTCTCTCCCAAGCCTCTAAATCCTAGCCCAAAGAGGTGAGTGGCGTGTCATGGCCTAGAGTGGCACTCAGGACAATGCCCTACCCTGACATAACCTTGGTTGGACTTGGAGTCGAATGGGCTTAGAGATATGCCCCATGAGTTTGAACTCATAACATGCCAAAAACTGCAAATTCACACCATATTGGCCATATATCAAATATATGCTCAAAATTGAAGTTACCACTTATCCAAAGGCTCAAAGCATGCATGGAATCCAAGTCTAGTAATCATGGAGGATAGAGACCAGAAACCAATGCCCATGTACATCCCCACTTTACCCTCGAAACCCATTCGGATATGGGCGCCACGCACTGCCCAAGTCAGCCCATGATCTTGAGACCAATTCTTGTAATCCTTCGTGCGCCAAGCCAAATGGAGTACGCGATCCAGCATATGGTGGTGTTCAACCCCAAAGCTCATGCCAACATATGAACAACATACCATGGTTCGACTACTCATAGGCTTCTTGCTGTTTGCCGACCAGGTAAGTACACAAAACGCAAAAATGAGCAAACATTGAGGTCAAAAACATGAAAATATGTCCAAATACAAAGTTGTCATGATAGTATATCTCTATGCTCACCCATGATATCCGCTCATGGTTCAATACACAAATGATTGGAATCATTTGCGAACAATTCCCCCACTTGGATCCCCAATCGGGCGCATGGAAATACCTTCGCCACTCATATCCACATGCCCCATGAAAATGGGAGTGCACCCATGGATCTCTTTGCTAAACATACCATGAGCAATACATACGCGGTAGACTTAGTCTAGCGCCTTGAATTCCACATTTAAGACATGGGCAAAGCCCTTGTCACGTGTGGCTCCCCATCTCTTCGGCCACACGAAGATATATAACATGGGCGTGAGCATATCAAGACATATACTACCAATATCACACATAGCCCTTAATATTGGCTCCCAGCATGGTATGCCATGCCCCTCCATGGTCATAACTTTAGGTTGAATGGACACGGGAACCTAAAGCAAGATGCTATGCAACCGCAAGACTCATGCGCTACAATCGAAAGTCATAATATCAAGTTCGGACACATGGTCAACAAGTTAGAAACAAGTTTCTACCATGTTGACCATGATCCTATGATACAACTAGTGTGTGTGATGACCCAAGGTGTTGGACCCTACTAAAGATAAGTTCGGACTGAGGCGATTGCAACGCAACCTTTCTTTCTCTCTTTCCTCACACTCACGCATAGATATGGCTCTTCAAAGTGGTCCCACGTATCACTTTTGTTTCCCTTATATCTTCAAGTCAAATCGGTGGCGGATGTAAGGGAAACCAGATTCGGGCTTAGGGAAAAGAGTATGACTACTCGAAGAAGACCAAATCAAGTGCGGCGATGTCGAAGTCGAAAATCCGATTTCAACATCGCGAAAAATTCAGATTAAAATTTTGAGTGCATATTTAGAAAATTGCGGAAGCAACGAACCCTTTACTGATGAAATCCGACCCTTCATCGGAGTTTCCGCCAAAATATCTGGAAATAACAGTTAACCAATCGGTTACCGCAAAATCGCTAGCCAACTGACAGTCGCCGATACATTGACCATCAGAACGAAAGGCTCAAAAATTACGGAAACATTATGATAAAAAAACCCTGTTGATTCCTGATATTCCGATATATAAATCTCCGCTGGCGGCGCCTGGGTACTGAATATGGCCGCTCATAGCCGGAATGGCCAAACCTATCACACTATCACATCGGGTTAGGTCAGGTGGATGAGAGAGTATGATATCAGCCAATGGCGGCTTGCCGGCACATAGATACACACCCCAAGTGACCCCAAGATGGCCACGGGGGTCCGAACCGGCTTCAATACCTGCAACCACGTAGTAACCATGGACTGCCATCTCATCAGCAGTCATCTCTTCAAGTTCGTCTGCCTCCTCTGGGCTGGCAGCGTTCTCTAGGTCAATACGCTCGACCTCATTGTCGCTAAGACGCCACTCATCCCAGGACAAATCGTCAGGGGAGTGATAGTGCCTCAACTGTTTAGGTGCACACAGCAGTTCACCACCTAGACGTGGGCTGCACCTGACATGGATCCTGGATCCATCTATCTTGATGATACGATATCGTCCAAAACAAGGGTCCTGTAGGCAGTTATGTAGCCAGGAGTGTAGGCGTGAATGGTGTACCAAAACTTGGTCACCAACCTTGAAGCTGGCAGGTTGCCGTAGGCCGTTCCGCCGGTTCAGTTCACGGTCACGAATGTGTCTCAGGTTAGTTCCAGCCTGGTTAGCCATAGACTGCTTGTGTTCCAGCCAATCTCCAACAGGGCTCTTGAAGTCCTCAGGAAAGGGGGCTTTGAAGAACCAAGCAGGTCGTCATCCATGGAACAGTTCGTGGGGGGTGAAACCCGTAGAAGAGCTCCGCTGTGAGTTCATGGTCAGCACTGCCCAGGGCACTAGGCGTACCCAGTCTTTGCTACGCTCCTGTTTCATCAGGATTCTCAGGTTTTGCTCCACCACACGGTTTTGTCTCTCACAAAGAGGGTTAGACGTGTGGGTATACGGCACATCTGTGGTTACCTCCAGGTTGAGGGCATTTAGTACTCGTTTGTACCACCCAGTGTCACTGCGGATGCGTACATCCTTATCAGAGTGCACCTGCTTAGGTGCCCCATAGGGTTCAAACCATTGTTCGACCAACATTTTCACAGTCTGCTCACATGTGATTTTCTTATTGCAAGGGAACATACGGGTGAAGCGAGTTAGGCCACAGGTGACCACTAGGCAACTATCATAGCCGCCGAAGCGAGGTAGGCCGCGGATGAAGTCCAAATGGAGAAGAGAGTTAGCACAGTAGGGTATGGGTAAGCTGGAAATCAGTCCCCTATCCCTACTGTCACTCTGCTTGCTGGCATGACAGCCACAAGCACCCACAATGGTCTGCATACGAGACCTCAGTTCAGTCAAGGGTAGACTAGAGTAGAAACACTCACGAAAGAAGTCCACTGAGCGATTAGCGCCAGTTTGACCAGAGCTGAGATGGGACCACTGTAGGCACCGATCACGTCGGGCCTCAGGTACACCAATACGGTCCTCGTAGAAGATGTACTGGTTGTTTTTATACCACTGGTGCCCGTCAATGACACGGGGTTCGAGACCAGTGCTGAGGGCTTGGAGAATTTTTTTATACTCTGACTGATAGTCGGTTAGGCTACAACCCTCCAGGATTCCAGCCGTGCGCATGGACAGGTCAAGCTGGACATCCATACGCTGGAAAGCCTCTTTCGCGAGCGCCTCAGAGCTCTCACCAATAAGCGCATCGAAGTTGTTGCGCGATATATAGTCGGACAGTTCATTTTTTATACCGGGGATATGATGAACTGTCAGCCTGAAGTGGCTCAGGTAAGTCCACCACCGCTTTAGTTTTGCTTTCTCTGGTGGTGGGCCCTTCTGAAAAGACTTCACAGGTTCCTGGTCACAGAGCCAGACAATAGGGTTAGATCCCAGGAGTCAGGATTGTGACGAAAGCACCAACATACCGGCCAGGAGTTCCTGGTCATAGGTGCTGTAATTGGAACGCGCTTGGTTCCATTTCCAATACCAGTGTCCCAGTGGCACCACCCGCCATTCACTGGCAGGATAGTCATGTTTCAAGGAGCCATCACCGTTCAGTCCGAGAAAGATGTCCTTGATTAGTGCCCTAGATATTTTGATGAAATCCTGCAGGTTTTTGATGAGAAGACCCCAAAACCAAAGCAGCAAGTAGTGCAGGGACAGGATGTGGATCCAATCAATGAATAGTTTGAAATCCAGTGTAACACAGAAGGGCTGCAGATAGACAAAGCAGGTATAAATACAAAGATTCAATCTCAAATGGATAGTACAAAAGACTTTTTGAGCAAACTGGCCTGACTCTAGCCATTAAGCACTTAATGTGCACTCTTTTGGGTGAAATAGTGCTGGTTAGGACTGAGGGGCATAGAGGTTAGGCCAGACACAGAATATGACTTGGCCAAGCAACTGAATTCAGAAACAGTTAAAAAGTAGAGCCACAAAAAGTGGTAGAAACAATTGAGTATAGGGGTCGTGGGGTGGGAGACCACTAGGCTTAACCTCCAAGGCCTAAAGCATGAAATGCCTATTTTATTTTTGTATATCCTCCATGAAGGAAGATACCTCCGCTCAGTTGAGTGGTAGGGATGAACTTCACGGGGGGCTAGGGTTACAACCCTAGTTACCTTGAGAAAGTGTACTAAAAGCTTCAATAGAGTGATAAAAATACTTAAGTTAGTCTTAGCATCAACAAAAGGGATTTAAGGGGGGCTTGGCCTGGATCAAGCCCTCCAAGAAAGACATGGCTGTGACCTTTTCTTACTCTCCCCTGGAGCACTAGTTAGCCAAGCTAGTAGGACCAAGGAAAAAGGCTGAAATATTCCAAAAACTATCTCAGAAAATGCATTAAAACTACCAAAAACACTCTCATCAGTTCATAGAAGCCTATCACACTGTAGGTACCCTCGCAAAACAGTGTAATGTACCGTGAATGATGTCCCTGCGATGGTGCATTCCTCAAAAGTCGCCAGCGTGCGACGGAAAGGTTTGGTAAAAATTTGGGGGTAGTGGGGTTTGAACCCAGGACACCCTCCCTAGAGCACACATGCTTGCCGACTAGGGTACAGTCGAACGCTCTAATGCGGACGGCTGTGGCTGCTTAAACAGCGTTTTGGTAAACTTCCTGACCAAGGGCCAGGGTGGAGCAATACTCCCCATGGAGGACACAAATCTCCAGGAGCTGAAAGAAATAGATAATGTAACCAAGAGGGTGTTAATTCTGTGGTTTAGCGAAAGGTGTAGCAATTTAAGTGATGCATGTGCCTTATTGAGGCATTCACACGCTGTGTCGCTTTCTCATGCCCCAATTCACCCTTGTTCTCTCTTCACAGGTAAGAAAAGAAAGTGCTTGCTCGTGTTCGTGTGGCTGTAGCGCTAAAGTAGGGTTGCTTAAAACGCTTAGTCTTGTTTTGCGCTGTGCAGTGCGCCACTCTCTCTCCTCTTTCTGCAGGAAACAAGACAACGGAAGCATGCATGACACACAGTGCATTAATTGCTTAGGGTGGTTTAAAATTCGCCATAGGTTTGTTTAAGCGCGTAGGGTTGATTTTGCGCTCCGGTTTTCCTCGGCATTCACATGATGCGTGGTGAGTAAGGTAGGTAAGCCCAGGAGGAGCTCACCTCCTGGTTGAGTGACGCTTTTGATTGGTTAAGTCATGTATAATTAAACAAGAGTAGGAGAAATTGGGAACCCTGTGCATATCTGTGCATGCATATGACGCATTAAAGGGTAGGCCACGCGAAGTGCGCACGGTATAACTGTTGTTTAGGTTACCCAGGGGCTCCACCCTACGTTCTTTAAGAGAAAGGGTGGAGGTCCCCAAGCTTACTTGCTTGTACTGAGGTTCAGGAACAGCGTATTATAGGGCAGACTGACAAGCGTATAACACGTGGAGGCTGTCTTGGTTCCTCAGTCTTGAACCTCAGTCATTGGCCTTTGCTTTACAGGTGGGAAGGTAAGGGCGATTGGTGCAGCCCCTCTTGGCAGCGCTAAAATATGCTGCACGGATCACAAGAACAAACAACTGCAGCTCAACCAGGAGTGGTGAGTGCAGTCCGACTTCAACGTCATCCACGCTGTGCACGCACCCTGAGCACTCCCTCCCTCCAAGCCCTGATAGGTTTGAGGTTTGAGGTTTGATTTTGCGGGTACTAGACGCCTTTCGGCCCCAGGGAGCCACCTGGTCGGGCCAGGTGATATCCTCCCCTCCGGGTCCTAGTGGGGGGCCCTCCAAGACGCACCTCCTGCCTTGAGGCGGAGTCCCGTCCCTCCCCGGCTTCCCCGTTTCGCTACTCCCCGGTCAGTGCATCAATTCGCAGCTGTGGCTGCGGGCGCTTACCCACCGCGTCGCCCCCCTAATGCGTGGTCGCCCGGGGCGCCGGCGCCGCCGGGCCCGTGCCACTGGCTTGTCGCCGTTGGGACCCCCTTGGGCTGGCGCGGTGGCTGCCTAGCCTAGGGGTTGGGGCGTGGCGCAGTGCGCCACTACTGCCTTGGCGGGTGCAGTGCCCCGTCCGTGTGTGCGTGGCGCTCGCGGCCGTTTCGGGGGGCTCGGGCTGGTACCTGGTGTTGTGTCTCCCTCGTTTCCCCCTTCCCGCCCAGCGTGTCCCGCGCTGTGTGTGGCGGGCCATCCCTTCCGGGTGTCCCTTACCCTCGCTCGCTGGTACGCCATTCCACGCGGTCTGTGCGTTCCGCGAGCTCGGTCCGGTTGCCCTTCTGGTAGTCCCCGCGTGCCCTTTGCGAGTGTGTGCGCTCGCGCTCCCGCAGCGTCCACTCCCCCCCCCCCCTGGGTGGTGTGGCATGCGCACCCTGCGCGGTCCCGGCGCTGGGCGCTGGTAGGGCCGTTTCACGTGGTCTGTGCCCCTCTGCGTGTCCTGCCCTGGTCCCTTGCTCCATCTGGCGTGCCTTTTGGGGGGGCGGCCCGGTCCTGGTTCCCCCCTACCTGGCTTCGGGCTGTGCGCCCCCCGTGGGGCGGGTCCGGGGCGTTCTTGTGCCGGGGGGCGGGGTTTTGAGGGGGGGGGTGGCCGGTGCGCCGTGCCCCCCGTTTGTGCGGCCAGGGGGGCTGGTAGGGCGGAGCGTCGCTCTGCCTCGGTCGGTCCCGTCTGCCTTCCCTGGGCAGGCAACAAAGCGGGTGTCACTGGCGTCGTTCTGGTCATGGAGGGCGTGGCCCCCATACCGCTCCGGTTTGTGCTCGCCCGCCTTCTCTGGGCGCGGTCCGTGCAGCCTCCTGGCGCGTTGGCGCGGGTTCGCTTGTTCCCCGCGGTTCCTGTGGGAGCCGGCGGCTGGGGCGGGGGGGCGGGCCGTACTCCGGCCCCTCTCTCGGGCGCCGCGGTCCCGCCGGGGGGAGGGGGGACCATCCCCTCTGCCTCGGGGGGCTGGGGGCCGGCGCCCCCGCGGCTTGCGAGCCCGCGGGGGGGGGGGTGGGGGGGGGGGTCGCGCCGCGGCCTCCCTGCTCCCCCTCTGGGGGGCGGCCTTCGGTTCCCTACCCTGCCCCCCCTCTCGTCGTCGGCGCATTCCCCCCCGGCGTGCGCGTTCGGTCGGGGTCGCGGGGCCGCCCCGTGCTCCGGGTGCGGCCTGCCTGGCGGGGGGGGGGGGGGGTTGAGGGGTGGCCCGTGGACCGCTCCCCCGGGGGCCCCTCCAGACCTGAACCCTCCCTCTGCCCTCCCCGAGTGGGCAATGGTCATGGGGGCGTCATGGGGGGCGCGGCCCCCATACTGTTCTGGTGCGCCGCCGCGTGCCGCCCCCGGGCTTGGTCTGCGCGCCGCTCCGGCGCTCTGGTGCGGGCTTGCCCGTCTGCCGCGACCCCCGCGGGAGCAGGCGGCTGGGGGCGCTGGGGCGCGCGGTGTGCAGGTCCAGCTGCGCCCCCCCCCCCCCCGCGTCGCGGTCCCTTCTGGGGGAGGGGGGGCGTTCCCTCGGCTCCGGGGGGGCGGAGGGCCGGCGCTCCTGCGGCCCTCAAGCCGGGGGGGGGAGCGGAGGGGTGGGGGGGTTGGGCGGGCCGCTCTGCCGCCCCCCGCCCCCCCGCCCCGTCTGGCATTGGCCTGCCATCCGTTGTCTCCGGCGCGCCCCCCCCGGGGTATACTCGTGCCGTGGGGGGTGCCGGGCGGCCATGGGCTCAGGCGCGGCCCGGTCGGCCGCCAATGGGTCAGTGCGGCGGGGGGGGGAGGGGGGGGGGGGGGTGATCCCCTCACCCTGGTTCGCGCCTCTGCCTTCCCCAGGATGGCCTCTGAAGGAGCCGCTCTGTTTGCGCCCTCCTGGGCGCCGCCGGTCCGCTGTCGGTCGGCAGCGGGTAAGGTGGGAGCGTGCGGGCGGTTCACCGGGGGCGCTTGCCGCGGCCACGGTGCCCCCCCACCCCGGGTGCAGCGGCCTCTGCGGGGGGGCTGCGGGGCTGCTGTCTCTTCAGCCTGCCTCCGTGCGCTCTTGGGACTGAAGGGGAGGGGGGGGGGAGAGGGGGGGGGGCTCTGGTCCCCTGGCGCCCCCCCTGACGGCCGCGGGGGGTCGTCCTGGCGGTTCCGGCCCCGGGGACCAGCCGTTGGCTGGGGGGTTGCACTCTTCCCCCCCCCCCTCTCTACCTTGCGAGAGCCGGACCCTTGTGCAGGCCCTCGCTGGGGTCCCCTAGCCCCCGCCGTCGCGGCGCGGCGCTGGCCGGCCGGGAGCGGCCATGAGGGTCAGCGGTCAGCGGTTAGTGGGCTGCGGGGCAGTGGGTTCCCCCCCGCGCTCGTTGTCTCCGCCCTCCCTCCCACGGGAGGTGGCGCGCGCTCCTCCGTCACGCCGTATCTTCGGGGGGGCGTAGGTCGGGGGGCCTGGCTCAGCCTGGGGGGCGTGCCACGGCACTGTCCCCCCCCCACTCTCTCGCGTCCGCCGTCTGTGCCGTCACCTGCGCCGCCGCTTGCGTGGGGGCGGGGGCTGTGGCGGTGGCGGGTTTCGCCGGCTGCTACGCCTTTGGGTGAGGGCATTGCGCAAGGCCCTGGGGAGCCAGTTGTTGGCGTCCGCATCTGTGATGCGGAGCACCGCCCCCCCTTCCAGGAAGGCCGGCCACGTGGGCTCCCTGTCGGGCCACGCCGCCCAGATCACTGACCTGAGGACCCTGTCGTGGTCCTCCCGGGCTGCCCGGGCCCCCGGGGGTACCTCCCGGTTTCCTCCGTCCCTCCGGAGGAGCACGGCATCGAAAGGCCGGTTCCTCATCCCCCTGGTGGTCCCCGAGCAGGCCTAGCTCAACCACTCGTACACCTCCACCACCCGACGGAGAGCCTCATCCCCCAGAGGGTCCAGGACCGTGCCCCAGTCCCGGTCCAAGGGCCGGGCCCCCCCTGCCCCTCGCGGCGGCCCCCCCTGCGGCCCCTGTGCCTGCGGCGCCGGCGCCGCTCCCCGCCCCCCCCCCCCCCCCGCTGAGGCCATCCTCGCCGGCTCCGCCCTCGGCGCGGGGGGGGCTGGCTGGTGCTGGGGTCGTGGGGGTTTGGGGGGGATGAGTTCTCCGGCGTCGGGGTCGATGTTGTAGAGGTGGGCGTGGTGGTGGTGGTGGTGGTGAGTGTGGTGCGCCGGCATTTGTTTGATGCCGGGGGGGATGCACTCCACCGGCTGCACGTCCGGCTGCGGGGGCGCCCCGCCCCACGCCCCCCTCCCTTCGTTCCGCCCCCCCCCCCTGGGCTCCCATGCCCCGTCCTGCCTGTCCCTGGGGGCCCACGGCGCCCTTGCCCTTGCCCTTGGGTCCCCTCCTGGCCCCAACGCCTCTGTCCCCCTGCCTGTGCCGTTGGTCCCGCCCCCTGTCACCCACGCCCTGGCCTGCACTGCCGGCGCCCGTGCCCGCCCCGTGCCCGTACCCATGCCCTTGGCTGCGCCCGCGCTCGCCCACCGTCCCTCGCTCCACCCCATGCACCTGGGCGCCCTGCCCGCGCCCCTGTGCGCCCTTCCCGTGCCCTGGCCCCTTCCCGGCTCCCTGCCATGTGTCGCGGCGTCCGCTGCCCGCGCTCTGTCCCCCTCTGCTGCTGCTGGCCTCGGTGCCCGGTCCGTGTTTGCGTCCTTGCTCCTTGCCGCGTGTGCCCTGGTCCGCTCCCTGCGCGTGTCCCTGGGCACTTCCCCTGTCGCCTCCTGTCCCCCGCTCCGCGCTCCCGTGGCTGGCACCCCGCCCTGCCTGCGCGCCGTCCCCCCCTTCCCGGATCACGCGCCGGGCGTCCCGCTGCCTCTGCAGCTGCGGCAGCGTGACGCCCGGCGGCGAA
This sequence comes from Eutreptiella sp. 'Long Island Sound 2002', assembly GCA_964036045.1. Classification (NCBI taxonomy): domain Eukaryota; phylum Euglenozoa; class Euglenophyceae; order Eutreptiales; family Eutreptiaceae; genus Eutreptiella; species Eutreptiella sp. 'Long Island Sound 2002'. The sequence continues at coordinate 1,338,846 of OZ038385.1, forward strand.
CGCTCGGGCGCCGGGGGGCGGACGTGTTGTGGTTTGTTTCTTGGGAACTCGACTGTGCCTCTTGTTTCTCGAAAATCCCAAAATACGACAAACCTCTTCTGCGCAGGATCTTTAGACGGGGCACCAATAATAACACAATCTCGAAGACATAAACCCTGTTCAAAGATCGAAGTATCTTACAGCGCTCATTCACAGTTGGCATTCGATGCTTCTTTATTATTCACAGACTGTCAGCGCGATTGCGACTGCAACTTGCAACTTGCGCGCTGCTGCGCTGCTGCTGTTGAAAGCCATAACACTACCCCCCCGCTGAGACCTCGAAGAGGTCTCACTCACATTGGGCGGGCGTCACAATGTCGAATGCAGAGCAGGCCCAGAAAAAAAATTTTTGGACCTCGACATGTGTTGGCTACAGAAGCATAACAGTGGACGAATCCTGGTCGAAACTCACACACTGAGGTGCAGTCATGGTACACCGGTCGTCAGCGCCTCATTCATACGCCGTGTTCGACTCTGCCACGGCTGTGGCTCTTGGCAGAAGCTGCAGAAGACAACCTCGCCAGGCACACTGCACGGGCGCTGTACCCGCAGCAAGGCTGTGGGCACGTCGAACCATAACATACCATAACATTGGGCACAGCTCTAGAAGCTGGATGCTCAGCAGACCAACAGGCCTACACATCTGTCAGCTCAAAGGACATATGAAGGCAGTCGATACCATTAATGGCATCCAGACTGTCGAAAAAGCCATTACTTGGCATCCAGACTGTCGAAAAAGCCATTACTTGGCATCCAGACATGTCGAATCAGCAGTCCGTGCCCCACGTAAACGTGAATGAACGATCCACCGGGAGTCGACATACTTCATGCACTTCCTTCAGTGTCTCGACGCCAGCCATGAACTTGAAGGTGTCATGACCCGTGTAGTGTCGACGGATATCACTGTCGAGGGCACGCTTCTGAATCAGGATACCAGATCGATGGTTCAGCAATCGAAGGTTGGGATCACCAGGTCTGTCGTCGACGGGAGACTTGTACTGGAATACGAGGACATGTTCACGGGCAAGCGCTCGAAATTGTCCAGGTCCCAGTGTTTGTGCCCTGGTCGAATAGAAGTCCCAGAGGCGCGACGGTTTCCGAACGTCCTCACGCCACAGATCGGTCCGATTGGTGGCCTCGAAGGAGCATCCGTCATGTCGACCAGTAGTCCACCGATAGGTTTCCTTCGATCCAGTACCAGCGGCCATGCTGTGGTAGAACTGACCAGTTCGCGTATCGACTCGCCAGAACGGCGTGTCGGCAATCGAAAGTCGTCGTACGACAATGACGGCGCTGATGTCGTCCACTTCAGGGCCGAGGGCATATCGGTCGACGATCTCAAGCATGTCGGTTCGAGAACCTTCTTCTTGGAGTCGACCGAGGTGTTGATGTACATCCTGACCATCAGCGAGGGAACTCTGCAGAGCGAATCGAACCGCTTCTGCAGTCACAAGGCTCGAAGCCGTGTCAACAATAACCGCTTCGAGGACTTGGTCTCGGCAGCTGACCTTGCGTCGATGTGCAGCCTTAAAGTCATCGTGGATCGGTGTGAGGTACTTGAAGAACGGGATGTTGAAGTGGTGCTGATAGGCGTTCGACTCCATCGACAGAAACCGGTGATCGAGGGGGTCCGGGTCGAACAGGTCGCTCGCAGGCGAGTCGGTTTTCTCGATCTCCTCCCGTTCATCAGTATAGACATCCCTTCGAAACTTGACCGCTCGACGCCAATGTTGTCCATCTTCGTATCCGGCCTCGAAGGGGGACATGAGGTATTTCGAGGTACCCAGGCGTCGAACCAATTTGGGGGCATCCACGAAAGGAAAAAGGTTGGCATACTCTTCATTCGATGAGTGAAGGGCAGCAACTCGTCGGATCGCCTTATCGAAGTCGTGGTACCCGAGCCGTCCGGGTCCAGTCTGGTAGATCGTCGCCAACTGGACAAGGTCGATGGGGGCGCCTGGTGCGACAGCACTGTACGCATAGGGTTCGATCTGTTCTCCGAGTCGAAAGTACTCCTGGAGCTGGACCGCAAGGTCCTGTGTTCGATGGGGAGCGCACCCATACCGCTTATACGCAAGTCGAGAGGTGCCTCGAAGGCCGCGCAGTTGGTGTCGGCGAAGAAGCAAATCGACTTTGTACGCAAGAAAGGGGGCTCCATCTTCGAAGAGCCAGTCGTTCGCCTGGCAAACCTTCTGAACATCACAGATAACTCCCATGATCGAAACGGCAACGGGAGCTTCTCGTTTCATCCTTTCGTAGGTCCAGAAGCGTCGTACACAAAGCCGCAAGATGCACGAAGACGGAGACAAGGCAAAGGAAAAACATGGTATGCAACCCCACTCCCGCCCCACCCGCAAACAAGCACACGCTTTCTCTATAGGGGACGGCAACAAGAAGCGGCACAAGGTATGCCAAGTATGTTGAAAAAAAACAAAAAAAAACACCAAACCGCCTTCCACGCCCTCTCTATAGGGGAAACACAACGCAGAGAGGTATGTTATCGAAGACGCAACGAGAAAAAAAAAAGTTAGGAGACACAAAACACAACACGCAAAAAAACAAAAAAACAAAAAGGACCTGCGCACGCTCTTTCTCAACAGGGGAAGAAAACATGATGGGACAAAAGGAAAGGTACGTGCTACGCATCACGCATGCCACGCATTTCTGCTACGCATCTACAGGACCTCTTCTTCTGCTTTTGAAACATGCCGCCGACCGACGACGAGAACCAGCCAAGGTATGACACACCCCACCCCACCAACCACACACCGCGAGCACACACACGCGCACGCACGACAGCCACACCGCGCACGACCCCCCCCCCACACGCCACCCACACCAACACGAAGGGCCACACAGCGCACACACACACACCAGGGCCAAGGAGAAGGGCGGCCGGAAGACACACCCACCGCACCACCACACCACATCACCAAAAACACAGACACCACAAACACGCAACACACATCACAGCACGGCCACCGCGCACACCCACACACACCACAAACACACACAACAAAGGACACCCCCGCCCGCGAAACACACCACCACAACCGGCGGGCCCCAGCCAGGAGTGGCGGGGAGCCCCACACCACCACCGGCAGCGAAACCAAGCCAGGAGTGGCGGGGAGTAGCACACAGGAACCTCCGCCAGGAGTGGCGAGGGACCAACCACACCACACACCAGCCACAAACCCACCACACACGCCACCGCCGCACGCCACACGCCACACACCACACACCACACACCACACACCACCGCCGACAGCGAAACCCAGCCAGGAGTGGCGGGGAACCGCGCCTGGGACCCTCCGCGAGGAGTGGCGAGGAATGCCCACCACCGCCGGCAGCGAAACCCAGCCAGGAGTGCCGGGGAGTAGCACACAGGAACCTCCGCCGGGAGTGGCGAGGAACCAACCACACCACACACCAGCCGCAACCCCACCAGCACACCACCGCCGCACACCGCACACCACACACCGCACACCACACACCACACCCCGCACACCACACACCACCGCCGCCAGCGGACCCCAGCCAGGAGAGGCGGGGGACCACACACCACCACCGGCACCGAAACCCAGCCAGGAGTGGCGGGGAGTAGCACGCAGGAACCTCCGCCAGGAGTGGCGAGGGACCGACCACGCCACACACCGCCGCCAACGGACCCCAGCCAGGAGTGGCGGGGAACCGCGCCCGGGACCCTCAGCCAGGAGTGGCGAGGACCGCCCACCACCACCGGCAGCGAAACCCAGCCAGGAGTGCCGGGGAGTAGCACACAGGAACCTCCGCCAGGAGTGGCGAGGGACCAACCACACCACACACCAGCCGCAACCCCACCAGCACACCACCGCCGCACACCGCACACCACACACCGCACACCACACACCACACACCGCACACCACACACCACCGCCGCCAGCGGACCCCAGCGAGGAGAGGCGGGGGACCACACACCACCACCGGCACCGAAACCCAGCCAGGAGTGGCGGGGAGTAGCACGCAGGAACCTCCGCCAGGAGTGGCGAGGGACCGACCACGCCACACACCGCCGCCAACAGACCCCAGCCAGGAGTGGCGGGGAACCGCGCCCGGGACCCTCAGCCAGGAGTGGCGAGGACCGCCCACCACCACCGGCAGCGAAACCCAGCCAGGAGTGGCGGGGAGTAGCACACAGGAACCTCCGCCAGGAGTGGCGAGGGACCAACCACACCACACACCAGCCACAACCCCACCAACACACCACCGCCGCACACCACACACCACGAACCACGCACCACACACCAACACAGACACCACGCGCGCACGCACCGAGCCACAAACACACACACCGACGGCGAACCACGACCAGAGGAGGGGGCGACACGCACACAAGCAACACAGCCAGGAACAGCGAAAACCCCCCCCCCCCCACCACCACCACCCCACCCCGGAGAGGCGGGACACCAACCACCGCAAACCACACAGCGAAAAGGGGGGCGGGACGAAAAGGGCCCACGGGAGACGCAGGCGAGGGACCCAACCTCAGGGGTTTGGGGCCCCCCCCGGTGACCGTATCGGCCCCACCTGAGCACACGCAATAAGGTGGGATACGCCCGGGACCGTTGGTCAGCGGCCCGCGGTGGCACCGGCCTGGGGGGGTGACCAATGGGCCTGACCAAGAGCACTCCCCACGGCACGTACTGCGGTTCGGGCCCAGCGAGGGGCTGCGGGTGGGGCACACCGTCCATCGGGGCAGGCAAGAGACGCGCCTATCCCGCAAGGACTCCCCAGCGACCCACAGTGTACCCGACCCCGGTGTGGGGAACGGCTGGAGTACCTGGCTACGGAGCAAGTCCATTTGTACCGAGCGAGTACAAATGGACGGTCCGTGCAACAGAGTTACACCCTGACGGGGAGTGCAAGCATCAGCCCCCCCACGGGGAAACACCAGGGGAAGGGACCCGAGCCGGCGACAAGGACCCCCCCCCACCCACCACAGCCGGGAAGGCCCGGGCACGACACCAGAGAAACACCACCCCAAGCGACACGGAAAAGAGACAGAAGGAGGAGGGCACGCAAAGGGGACAGCAAGGGGACACACCACCAACAGACCCCAGCCAAGGGGGGCGGGGAACCACACAGCCGAGACAGGGGGGGGAGCACGACACACAGCCCCCACACCAAACAGGGCCCCCAAACCACGCCCACAAAGGCGAGGACAGGCACCCAAACGCACCACCAACACACCGCACACACGCCCGAGCGTGCACACAACACACAGCCCCACAACCGCCGCCGACACGAGCCCCACAAACGCACACCACACACCAAAGCGCAGGCGCCGCCCGCACCACACACGCAACACACACAAACCCAAACAACAGGAACCCAGCAACCCCCCCCGCCAGGGGGGCTGCAGGGCCGCCAGAAACCGCTAGGACGCGAACGAGGACCCACCAAGCCCGCAGCCAGGAGTGGCGAACGGCCACACCCAGAAACACCCGAACGGCCACGCCCAACACCAGGTCCGGGCACTACGACACCCACACCAGCACCGCCACCAACGCCCAAACCGGACGCCACAACACCCTCACCAGCGGACACACCCGAAACCAACGGAGGCACCATCGGCAACACCAGCGACCCCAGCACCCACCAAAACACTAGGACATAGGACACCCTCACCAACAACAGACCAACACAAAAAGCCACCCAACACTGACCAACGACCGCACCCAGCCGGTCCGGTCCCCCACCGACCCGCACCCAGAACCACCGCCACCGGCATCCACGCCATCGGAAACACCAACACCGCCAAAAATCAAGCCAGCACAACACCCTCACCAACACCGTCACCGCCGGCACCAACGCCTACGAAACCTACGCACGCCACCGCCGGTTCCAGCACCTACATCACCCAAGCCAACGGCATCAAGCACACCATCGCCGGCAACACCCCACCATCAGCGTCGCCACCAGCAACCTCTGCCACCGGAGGACACCAAAGCCACCACAGCCGGTGAGCCAACAAACCACCAAGCCCCGGCCAGGGGAGGCGAGGGCACGCGCCCGGAACCATCCACCATGCAATCCCCGGCGACACCCACACCACCGGCGCCGCCAACACCACCCTCACCCACGACACCACCCGGAGCAACGCCTGCGCCACCTACACCAACAGCAGCACCAGCAGACCACACCACCTACTGCACACCCTCCCAGACAGAGCCACAGAAACCGACCACCGCCCTGAACACAAGCCGCTGACCACCCACACACAGACCCACGCCAACCACCACCAGCATCAGCAACGTCGGAGACGCCGTGAACCATAGCGGCGCCCACAACGACCTCACCACCGACATCACCGACACCGACACCGGCAGTGCGGCCTCAGCACCAACAAACCAGAGCGTCAACGGCAACCGCCACGGCGACACCGCCCGGTACAACACCATCGGCATCAACGACACCAAGGGAGCCAACACGCGGGCCAGCGACACCCATGGGTACCTCCACCAGGAGTGGCGAGGTCCCACCCCCGCCGTCAGAACACCACCATCCACCAGGGCAACACCTGCAACGCCCTCGCCTTCGACATCGCCCACAGCTCCGCTGGCGGCGCCCTCGCCAGCACCGTCACCAACACCGCGACGACCAGCCACGAGTGGCACGCCCGGAACCGCCGACCACCCAAACGCAGGCCGCGCCCAGCACCAACACCAACAACACCCGCGCCAACAGACCACCACGACACACGCCAACCACCAAGTAACACCTAAGGCACCCTCGCCATCGGCAACACCAACGCCACCAACACCCACGGCACTATCCAGACCACCACCAACCCCACCAACGACGGGCCGAGGTGCCGTCACCTACAGCGCCCCCACCCCTACCACCACCACCACGGCCCCGCCACCTAGGGCAACCCCACCAACGGCGTCACCAAGGACGCCAGCACGGCTGGCGAACGAACGCCACCGAGCCCTCAGCCAGGAGAGGCGAACGCCCAGACCCAGCAACACCCAAACGGCCACGCCCAGACCCAGGGCCAGGAACTGCGACACCCACACCTGCACCGCCGCCAACACCCAAACCGAACACCACAACACCCTCACCAGCGGAGACGCCCGGAACCAACGGGGACGCCGTCGGCAACACCAGCAACCCCGACACCCAGCATGACGCCTGAGACACCCTCGCCAACAACGGACCAACACAAGAAACCACCCAGCGGCCAAGTTACACCAAAGGCGTTCCAACCGCGCCACCCACGGGCCCGCACCCAGAACCACCACCAGCAGCAGCAGCAGCCACTGACAACCCACACACAGACCCACACCAACCACCAGCAGCATCAACAACATCAGAGACACCGTGAACCATAGCAACGCCCGCAACGACCTCACCACCGGCATCACCGACGGCGCCACCGGCAGTGCAACCTCACCGACAGCAACCCGGAGCATCCCACATCCCGCATCCCGGTAAGACGCCATCGGCAGCAAGGACACTGAGGGGGCCAAGGCCAACCCATCAGCCAACGACGCGCATGGGAACCTCCGCCAGCAGTGGCGAGGTCCCCCCTCCGCCGTCAGAACACCGCCAGGGCAACACTTACAACACCCTACAACGCCAACACACACAGCTCCCCCGGCGGCGCCCCCACCAACACCAACACCGGCACCACCGACAGCGGCAGCACGGCGACACCACCACCCAACCGCAGCGAGGTCACCCTAAACCGAAACCGAAGCAACACCTATCACTACAGACCCACGGACAGCCGGAGGAATATCCCAACACCAGGGACAACCGACACCACCAGGACCACAGGCCGGCCAAACGCCAGCCACGAATGGCACGCCCGGAACCACCGAACACCAACACGCAGGCCACCCGGCACCAACACCAAAAACACCCACGCCACCAGACCACCACGAGACACACCACCGCCAACCCCACCAACGACGAACCGAGGTACCGTCACCCACAACACCCCTAACACCACCACCACAACCCCGGCACAGAGTAACACCTAGGGCGCCCCCAACGACGACAACACCAAGGACGCCACCACGGCTGGCGAACAAACACCACCAGCGCCACCCACCAGGCCCCCAGCCAAGGGTAGAAACAGCAACGCCACACACCATCACACCCACCGCATCGAAATCACCCGGAGTATCGTCAACATCAACCAGGGATCCCCACCGCCCACCCGAGCAGCACGAAACACCACAGCAACACCACCACACCCTCGCCACCAGCGACACCGCCAGCACCCTCCGCCAGGAATGGCGAGGGGAAGGCCCAACAACGCGGACCCACCCAACGTCCCCGGCACCCACACCATCGGACCGCCACCACTGGCGCCGACCCCCAACACACCACCGTCACCAACGCCACCGACCCCTGACGCAAAAACCACACAGCCCGCACAAACGGCACCAGCCAGAGCATCGCCGACACCACTCCACTCCCGGCCAACTCACAAGAACACCACCGAAAGCACCACCGTCGACCGAACGCCATGGCGACCCCAGGGTACGAGTCCCCCTACCCACCCCCCACCATCTGCAAAACCAGCGACACCATCACCAGCACCAACCGGAACACCGACAACGACAGCCTCACCAACAACCGACACTCCCCTACCGCTGCCACCCACCAGTCACGCCACCCACCGTCGAAGCCACCCACCAATGCCGCACCCCGAACCACACTTACACCCGAGACCGGAACCAGCACGCCCGGCCGAGCCGTCAATGGCACCACCGCCCATGGCACCGCCTACACTCACCACCGCCACCACCACCCCGCGCGAGGCCAGGAACCCCCGGCGTCGCCAACAGCCTCAACGAGAACCGACACCACCAACACCACCACCGCCGGACGGGGACTACCCACAATCCAGGAACATCTCCACCACCAACAACCAATACACCACCCGCGGCACCCCACCATCGCCAACGCGACCACGGCACCCATCACACCTCCACCACCGGAGGCGACGTGGGCCACACCACCCGTCAACTACAGCACCCTCGCCACCACCGCCACATCCGGCCCACAAACGTTACGCCCCAACGACCAGAAACAACACCCTCACTATCGACACCACTGACAACACCACATACGCCCATACGTCACCCACGCCATGCTCACCAACCATCACCTCGTCATCAGCGGCACCAACACCACCGGCGACGACGACAGCGACAACAGCTGACCCACCAGCTAACCACCATCAACCATAGCCCAGCACCAACTTCATCTACTCTAACGCCCATACCACCCTCGCCAACAGCGCTGCCACCGACACAATCATCCACTCCGGCGCCCACACCACCCTCACCACCAACATCACCACCACCCCCCCAGGGTCAGGGCCCGCGGGAAACAGAACGGCAGAGCGAGCACGCCACCACCTGCACGCGTCGCCCACCCTATCGTACACCGCTCCGCAACACGCCCCCCCCCCCCGCTTCCCCTGACAGGGCGTGCGCTCCAGCCCACTGCTGGGAAGACGACTTCGACATCCTCCCGGCCATCCGACACCTACTGGCAGCCACGGCCCCGCGCCCACAAGCCCACCAGCAACCCACGGAACCGCAAGAGCCCGACCACCCCATGCCACCACGCTCCATATCCCCCGCGTCCACCGCAGACCGGAACCCGGAACACCAGCGAGAGGAGCCCGACCCCGGCCGCGCCCCCGCGCCCCCACCGCCCCCCCCCCAAAGGACATCTACGCCACGCTGGCCAGCACCCTAGCCCCCATGGACGCCGAGCAGTACTACCAGTCCGTCCAACGAGACCTCCCTGAGGACCACGCGACCCTCCAGGGGTGGAAGCAGGAGAAAAGGAACGACAACGAGTGGGGCACAGAGGAAGACCTTCTCTGGGAAGACACCTGGAAAGGCACCGCGGACGCCTTCCTGGAGGCAGCAGCCGAAACCTACCCCCGCCCGCCCGGGGACACAAGACACGGCCTCCACGCCCTCCGAGCGTTCCACAGCTGGAAACACCGCCACACCGTCACCCTCCACCCCCTCGACCACAATCCACACCGATGGACACCTGAAGACGACGCCACAGCCACCATCACCGTACAGCAAAGCCCCGAGAACCCGGAGGAATACCACATCACCTGGGACGATCCGGCACCCCACCCCCCCGCCTCCCCCACCCTCCCAGATGTCTTCGCCACCATCAGTGCAGAGCTCCAGGAGGCGAAAGCCCCCCAGCAACTGGACGAAGAGATGCCCCAGGCACCATCACCATCAACCACACAAGACCAACCCCGCACAGAGCCCCTCACCCACCCCATCACCACAATGGAGCCCCCCCCACAACACCGCACCACCCCAGACCGAAACGGGTTTCGAGACCTGCCGCGGGAATGGGCGGTCCACAACGGCACACTCCGATGGGACGAAATCACACCGGGCCTCCAGGCCATCCGCCTCCACTCGATCACAGAGCCGGCCACCACCTGGGCACTACCGACGGACCGCCACCACCTCCTCCTCACCGTCCAAGGCGATGCCACGATCACACCCACGGAAGGAGACTCCGTAACAGCAGCCTCCGCCCACGCCGTCCACATACCCCCGCAAGTGTCGTCGGCACCTATGACGGTGCATCCAGGCCCGACCCCATGGCAAGCCATCGTCATCACCTACCCCGCCCCCAATGACCACACACACACCTGGCAGCAACGGTGGGAGGACATCCGGGGGGACCTCCTCCAAGAACACCTAGGGCTCACACGCACCCACCACACCCTACAACCGATACGAGGAGTAGGCCAAGCACCACACGGCATACACGCCCCGGGAGTATGGGCGTACGCCACACCCATAAACCCACAAGCAGCGGAGGACATCAAGACCGCCCTATCCATCCAGCAAGCCCAGACCCAAACCCCGCATCGCAACACCCAACGAGGCTTCACCATTTGGTGGGCATACCAAGACCATGACACCCTCACCCCCCAACCTGGCCCCCCCCCCCTAGACACCAACACCACCGCCCTCCTCCAAGCCGCAACAGCGGCAGCCACACAGGTAGGGGCCCCGGAAACATGGGCACCACAATACCTGGTCGAAACCAAAGTGGCGCCCCACGCGAAGGGCCAAGACAAGCCCCCAACACCGAAGCCGCTCCACCCCCCGCTCAAGCTAGACCCGACGGAACACACCCCCCAGGATGAATGGGCGACCCACTACATCATCCCCCACACCACAACCCGCAAAAACGACGCCGCCAAGATCACTGTCACCCGCCACCTCCCCCACACCACACAGGTGTATGAGCTGACGGCCCCCAACGTCCTCGTCACCCGTCGCCGACACGACGAGCGATACACCATACAGGCGGAAGGGGCCGCCGCGACCACCCTGTACACATGGGCAACACGGGGGGACCTCCCACACCCCAACCTCCACCACGCCCCCTCCTGGCCCACCCCCTTCCACACAGCGGACCGCCCCAACAAGAAGCCCAAACACACGGGTGTGCACACCCACGCCCAGCAAGCCCAGCACCGACACGAAGCGAGGCGCAAGGCCCGCACCCTCCACGACGACCACACCATCCCCCGCATCGGCGCCCCCCCCGCCAGAGTGTCAGATGCCACCCACAACCGCACGATCACAGGCATCACCACGGACTGCCTGAACCCAGCGGCGTCGCGGGCAGACGCCGTGTGGATCAGCGAAGGGCGCTCCCACACACGGGCGGTGGCGCGCCTCCACAACATCCAACCCCACAAACTCCAGCGCGCCGTTGGACCCTTCGCCGTACACGTCACCCCGTACGGCATCGACCACCCCCGGTGTGAGCACCATGACCCGCCCTGCTCCACCCCATACACCTCGCCCCTGCGCCAACCGCTGCCGGCCCCCACCATCACGGGCAACATGTACCTGGGCACCGTACCGGGAGACCCCGGCATATACATCCTGCACAACAGGTCCAGGGAACACGCCATCCCCCTCCACGGTGTAGAATCCCTCGCCCTGGGACCACCCCCACCAAAACACCAACACCAGCACATCCCGGGGGACAAACGGACAAAGGCCCCAGACGGGGGAAAAAAGGCCCACCAACGCGCCCTGGCCCACATCACCGTCCACCCCGCAGCCCACCTAACAAAGGACTTCGGCACGGAGCGCCACATCGTCCTGGAGGGGCAAGCCCACCACATCATCACTGCCGCCCTGTACACCCTCGCCGCCCACGAACGCCACTGGGACCCCACAACCATCCCAGCAATGCCCCCAACGCCCCAAGGCCCCAACGATCCCGTCACCCCCTTCCACATCGATCAACTCCTAAGCCGCAAGGCCCCCCCACAACTCCACCCCTCCAGGATACCACTAGCCATCGCATCGTGGGACACCCTGGACACCCCCCCCCAACAACCCGCCATCCACATCCTCAAAGCTGAAACCCCATGGTGGGTCCTCCACTGGGCACACGGAGTCCTCATGGCTGCCCAGGCCTATACCCCGGAAATGGACCCGGAAGACCCCCCACGGGGCCAGCAGCGACTCCTCCAAGCCACCACCCTCACAGGCCGCGAAGGCACCCCCTGGGAAGCCCTCCACACAGCACTCTACTGGGCTCAAGGCTCCCCCAACGGCCCGGACACACCGGAACCCACAGAGGCCTGGGTCAGGCAGGCCAAGGCCATGAGGAACTACCACCTACACCACCCCTTCGACGACAGCCCCGCCGCACTGCCATGGCCAACAGATCCTCCAGAGACCGTGCGCAAGCTCGCCGACATCATACGCAGCCACGCGAAAGCGAAAATGCAAACACCGGCAGAACCCCCACTGAGGGATCGGGACCAGCAAGCAACGCACCCCTTCTTCAAACCCCATGCCCCCCCAGCCCCGCTACCTCCAGTCCCACCCAAGCGAACGAGACGACAAAGGGGCCCACCCGCCCCCAGCCAAGCCGGAAAAGCAGCGACCTCCCGACCCCCCGCATCCCACCCGACCCACCCGGCAAACCCAGACCAAGCATCCTCGTCATCCTCCCTCCCACCACTACGACCGCCCCAGCCGGACCAGGCATCCTCATCATCCTCCCTCCCGCCACCAGCACAGCCCCCGCCCAAAGCGTACCCAGGATTCGAAAAAGGTGCGAAGGTCCAACAGCCCTTCCGCAACGACCACACAGGCGACTGGATCTGGTGTGAGGGCACGATCCAGTACCGCCTCAAGGAACCGGGGGACAACGGGGGGCCACAAGTCCGGGTGATCTGGCACCGCCAAAAGGAGCTAGACCAAGGCAGCAGCGCCCCGGACAAGCCAGAGGGCCATACCCTGGAGCTCACCAGCGCCCACCCCATCCGACTCCGCACTGACGAGAACAAGACCCACAGAGGCACCAAATACACTGGGGAGCTCCCCCCGGAGTGGAGCCAAGGCCTCCCCCCGCTGCGCCTACCCAAACGCCCACAAACCGGCACAAAGTCCCCGAGCCCCAGTCCCCCTCCCTGACGGGGCAAGGGCCGAGGGCACAAGCCTCCACAGCCCCGGCCCGCCCCCACCGAGGCCACCGTCAACCTCCTCGACCTCAACCACCCGGCCGTCACATACTCCAAGGACGGCACAACCGCCCTCCAAGAGCTCCTGATGGCACAGGGGCCGGGTCGGGTTCCCCACCTCCTCACCTTCCAGGAACAAGGCCTAAGGCGCGACGACCCCCCAGAAACCACCCCCATATATACCCCGGACCAGAAAGCGTACAAATGCTACTGGCACAAGGGGACCCCCCTATACGCCCAAACCGGCATCCACGTCCACCTCGTCCACCACCTCAGCGTCCCAGGGAGGCTAGGTGTCTATGAGGTCGTCGGGGACGGATGGCAACTCAACGTCATCAACACCCACGTCCCCTTCGGCGAAGCCACGGAACCCTTCGTCCAAGCCCTGGCCGAGGCATACCGCCAGATGGCCATGCTCGCCCCCAGAGTCATCATCGGCGACATGAACGCCGCCCCCACCCCAGCGGACCGAGGGGGACAGGCCACACCCCAGGACCAAGCAGTCCGCGACACCATCGAAATGCTGGGGCTCGTGGACCTAACAGCCAGCCTCGAAGGCCAACCATCCCACTTCCCCCACCAAATGGATGCCGCCCCATCCCGCATCGACGTATGCTATGGCGACCCCACCACCATCATCCGAGCGGAGGCCCGATATGGACCCCTCCCGCTGGGACCCACAGGCCATAGCCCCCTGCACATCCGCCTCACCATCCCCAACCTTCCCCCCAGCCCCCCAGAGGATGCGGACCAAGGCCTACCACCCCCCCTGAAGATGCCCCCGCTGCATGACAAGCATGCCTGGTCCCAATATCACAGGGCCATAGACCGCGCCCGGCGCGTCCAACCAGACCCCACCGACCTACTCACAGCCATGCGCACGGCCGCCGTCGCCTGCGGCTTCCAGTAACACCCCCACACAGACGACGACCAACCACCCACGGCCCTGGGGGACATGCTCCATGACCTCTGGCATGCGAAGCAACAACTGGCGACCCTCCTCCACACCGACACCCCCCAAACCCGCCGCCAGATACACCACTGCAGGACACAGATAGCCCAAATCAGGGCGGACCTGCAGCGGTGGCACATCCACAGGCAACAGCGCATCGCCCAGGAACACGAACGGTATGCGCAACACGAACTCCCCTACAAGGCCATCCGCCACCTCAACGACGCCATGACCGACACCGGCCACCGCACCATCACCACGGTCCGGCAGGAGGACGGCTCCCTCACCAACGACCCAGCCACAGTGCTCCAAGCCACCCAAGACAGCTTCCTCCGGCAACACACCCCCACCCAAGACACACTGGACCCAGACACCCAGGCCAAAATCGACCGCCTCCCTCGGGTCTTCAACCACGCCCAGAGGAGGCACCTGGAAAAACGCCCCTTCACCATCCACGAAGTCCGGAAGGCCATCCACAGTCTCCGGCAACACAAAACCCCAGGCTACGACGGCCCCCCTGCAGAGGCATACTACCACCTCCCCGCCCACCTCCTCCGCGTCCTCGCCCACCGCCTCTGGGACATCGTCACGGGGCGGACCCCCCTGCCACCAGACTGGGCAAACGTTGTCCGCCCCCTCCTCAAAAAAGAGGACTGGGCAAACCCGGACAACTGGCGCCCCATAGTCTGTGCGGTCACGGAGGTCAAAATCGTCTGGACCATCCTCCTGCGCCGCATCCGCCCCCACCTGGACCCCCACATACCAGCGAGCCTCTGGGGGGCCATCCCAGGCCGCTCCCCACACGAGGCCATCTTCCTCCAGGACACCATCGCGGACATGGACCCGGTGGACCTCATCATCGCCTCCCTCGACGTCAAGGGAGCCTTCCCGAACACCCCCTGGCTCCTTCTAGAAGCGGTGTGGAAACGCCTAGGCCTCCCCTTCTACAACTTCACCTCCGACTACATCCGCACCCGCAAATACACGGTCCGCACAGGAGCAGGCCTCACCCCCTTCCTGGAGCCAGGCAGCGGGGTCCCCCAAGGGGGAGCAGAGGGCCCCTTCCTGTACCTTCTAGTGACGCTCCCCCTGGCCCTCGCAATCGAGCAGGATTACCCGGCCTACGCACCCTACCCCCTCCTCTCCCCCCTGGTCGGCTTCGCGGACGACACCAACCTCACCGTCGCGCACACCCCACACGACCCCCATGCCCCGGACCCCGGACCAACGGTCACCCAACAGGCCAACGACTTACTGGACGTGACCGTCTCCTACCTCTCCCACAACAACCTCATCGTCCACCCCACAAAGTCAGTGGCCATGATCAAGGGGTCTGCCACACCTCCCACCCTAGGGCCACAAGGGCCCCCCATGCACGTCGTGGCGACCACCACCCACCTGGGGGTAGTCCAGGCCGCCAACCCTGAGGACGCCACCCTCCCTCCCAAGTTGCAGTCACACCTCGCCCATCTCCCCAGATATGCGTCCCCGACCACCAAGGCCCTCTCCCTGTCCCACCAGAGCCTGGCGTACTACCTCACCGGGGTCTTGAACGCCTCCATAGGCTTCCAGGCACTCCACCTGACACACCCCACCACCGCCCTCCAGCCGGCCACACGCGCCGTGACCAAGGCATGGGCAGCACACGGGGGCTGGCCCACCTCCATACCCACCCGCGCCATCCGAGCGGCATGGCCCCACTATGGAGACGCCATAGGGGACGAGGTGAAAGCGGCCTACACCAGACACACCGCCCTCCTCCTTCACCGCATGACCCACTCACCGGAGGTCCGCGAGGTCACCGCCATCCGCCTCCAAGCCGCACAACGGGCCTGCAACACATGCCCGCGCTGGGTACTCCACCAGACGGGCATGCCCACCAACATGAACACGCGCCTGTGGAACCACCTGCAGCTTCTCCTCCCATCCCCACACCACGCCATACTCACCAACCACACGTGCCCAGAGAAAGGGCCACTAGCGGTCCTCTGCGGGGACCTCCACCATCACCCCAAGGGCACCGTCCACACCATAGACCTTGTAGGGGCCTCCATCACCGTAGTATACGTCACCCTCCCCCAAATGCGGGTCCTGCACCCCAGCGGGGCACACCACACCCCCTTTCTACAGCTTCCCGAATGGCCACAATACCGCCTCTTCCACCAGTACCTCACGCAGACGGCACGAGCAGCAGCACACACTCTACCGGGCAGCAAAGACATGCGCACGGCCTACCGAGAAATCACAAAGCAACACCCGCGACCCATCCCAGCGACACCGCCCTACGCACCCACCGGATCGAAACACGAACCCGTCCCCCCGGTAACGGGCCCAGTCCCACCACCAACCCTACTACTGGCCCCGAATGAAGCCAAACCCAAGCAGACCACGGTCATCCACCACGGGGCAAAATGGCGCATACCCAAACACCACATTACCGCCCGAGACCTACCAAAGGTCCCCCAAGATTCCCAGAGCATGCCACGCACATGTTGGGCCTGTGACCCCGAGGCACCAACCACACCATGGCCCGTACTACACCTCATAGCACGCCACCACACCCACCCCACAACCCACCTACCACCACAGGCCTACGCATGGATAGCCCCATGGTTCCACCGCACCGACACTAACCCCACGGTAGCATGGAACCCCGACCACGCGCCCAAATGGCTCTTCACCACTACACCCACATGCCCCCGCCCCGACCCGGCAGGGGTCGCCATCCGTTACAGCATGTACGAGCCAGGCAGAACGGGCAAGCACGAGCACCCCTATCATCCGCTCCACCACTCCTGCCACACACCGGAGCACCGAACACAAACCCTCACATGCCACGACCTAAACCCCGACACAGCCTACATCCTCCACTACATCTACTCCTACCTTACACAAGGACAGCCGGAGCAGGGACTCATAGCCCTGTCCCCCCAAGCGAAGCACATCATCTCCAAAGGAATAGGGGTGTACGCCACCCCCATCCTGCAGCCCACAACCCCAGTAGCCCATCTCGCCACGGGCCTTGCCATATACGCCTACCTGCCCATGAACCCATGCCGCCTCCCACAACCATCACCGGCGGACCGGCTTTTCTTCACCGACGCCTCAGGCGAATCCGCCCTCACGCCCATCACCGGGGGGGCCACCCTGCAGCTAACCCACACCGGGGGACACTGCCACATGGACCACCACACGGGCCACACCACCTATGGGGCCTCTTCCCACAGGGAGCTAGGGGCCATGGCCGACGCCATCACCGAGATCGCGGCCCACCGACCCGCCCACTCCCCGCACATCGTCCGGGTCTGGTTCGTGGTAGACGCCACTGTCGACACGCACCTGCTCCTCCGCATAGCAAGGCAACCACTTCACAAAGCAACCGCGACGAGCCTCGGCACCCAGGCACTGCTACTCTGGAAGGCCCTACGCAGCCTTCCCCCCTACGTCCAACTCCACATCGTGAAACAAGAGTCCCACAGGCACCAATACGGAAATGGTAAGGTCGACAACCAGGCAGCACACCAGCGCACAACACACCTACCAGCCCTCCAGATCCCTGACCTCGGCCGCAACCACACACACCTCCAACACGTGCCCCCTGTACCTGAGCCCCATCAGACCCCAGACTGGGTACCAGAGGACGCCCCCTATTCCTCCCACGACAGAGCGTACCACTACCCCAACCCCATCCAACATCTCGCCCGCGTGCTCGGCGACGCAGACAGCGGGCCGCACATCTAGGAGCTCCAGGACAGACTGCAAGTCCCCCTCTACCACTCAGCGCTCCGCCCAGCAAACGTCCCAGCCCACCTCCAAAAATGACGCATCCAGCTCCTCAGGGAGCAACTGCCATTCCTCACCAGGGTCGCCAGATGGCTCGCCCGCAAGCACATCCACGTCCCTGACGAACACACCCGTTGCCCATGCGACCACACCACCCCGGAGGACTGGGAACACTTCAAGAAATGCCCCCTCCATACAGACAGGGACACCCTAGTGGGCTGGTCCCCGGCAGAAACCCTGCGACAACACGAAGGATGCCCAACCCACAGCCACGCACACCAGGCCACCAAACACCTCTTCCGGGACCCCCTGATCAAAGAAGCCACCATGAGAGGGGCAGTGACACAGGCCCTGCACCGACACCTCACCAAACACACGGAAAGCCCCATGGAGGCAGCAGCACACCTCCAGCTAGAAGCAGTCCGCAGAGCAGCGTCCCAAATGGTACACCGCAAACACCTCCTGCTAACACACGCGGAACAACTCACCGACCCCACCGCCAGGGAACACATGCAGCGTCTCATCCATTACCATGCCGTGCATGACCCAGACGTCCACTAACCCGCTCCGCGCCCCGCACGCGCCCCCCGTCTCCATCCACAGGTCTCCGAGGCACCACCACAGCGCCCCGAGACCTGTCTCGCACCCAAGAAGCCACCCGGCACCGCCCAGTCCGGCTGAGCCCAGCCAGGGCCAACCATCCATCGACGTAGACACGCAAGACCCCGGCAGCCCATCCAGCCCACCCCCCCCGGACCCGGGGCACCCCCCCCTCACACCGGCCACCATCCGCGACCCCGACCTCCTCCGAGCGACCCTCCAAGACAGGGCCCCGACCACCCCCCTGGGCTGGTACCGCCTACAAGAGGACTGGACCAAGCTCACCGTCATAGCCCTCCGGGACCCGACCACCCCAGGCAGCGGCCTCCACGAGACCATAGTAGACCTCCTGCTCTGGCGAGCCCGCAAACACACCCGGGGCCAGCCCATCTGGATCCCCCCCATCGAGTGGGGCCAGGCCCTGACGCACGACACCGGCATCAACGTCACGCGTCGAGGGACCGCACGCCTACGACGGGCCCAAGCGGAGACGGACGACCCAGCGGACCCGAACCACCCGGAGCAGTGGGAACAGGCCACCGCGCCCAACCGCGACACCGCCCTCCGCGCCGCCGGCCTCCGCACCCCGGACGACAACCTCCCCCCCCCACCTACAGACAGTGACCACCCCCCGCCGGAGGTCTGGGTTACAGTCCTCGAGCGCGGCCACTACCACGTGATAGCCGCTACGGCTACGTCCCCCGGCCCGCAATGGATCATCCAGGGGACAGACACCATGTTCGCCCCGGAGACCGCCCCACCAGGGGCAGTGGGGGACCCCACCACCCAGCACAGGATCCTCAGGGGTGTCCTCCAGCCAGGGGACACGCCCCCAGCCCGCGCCCTGGCCCAAATCACCTCAGGGAAGGCGGGCTACCACCTGGGATTGGCCATGCTCTGCCTAACCCACTGGATCCAGCGCCGCTGGCCACCAGCGGGGACCGTGCCCTGGGTTTGGGCCATCCCCACCGCCCACACACAAGTCGAGGCAGGCCCGGACACACGACCAAACCCCCCCCCCAGACCGCAGCAGTCCCTCACCTGCGGGTACCACGCCATCCACAGGGTCCTCAACCGCGCGGGTCTTAGCCCAAAGCTAGCATGCCCCCTTACCACCACTGACCAAGAGCTCCACCAGATACGAAAGCTCGTCTGCGAAATCCTTGCCGCGGCAGCAGAAGACGGCAAGCTTCTCCTCCAAACCGCCCGGCCTACAACTGCCCACGCAAGCGCGCGGCAAGCGGACACATACACCGACACAGCACACCCCCCCGCACAATCCCCGCCCATGCCCCCCCCCTCTCGCTGCTCAACCGGAGACCCACACACGCCCACCATCGCGCGCACCCCCAGGCCCCGCGACACGGGCCTCCCCCACCCGCCCGAACACCCGGCACACGCCCGCCACACACCCACCCACCGGCCACCCCTCACCGCCCCCCACACTTGACAACCCACACACACCCGCCGAGGGGAGCCCCGCACCCCGCGGCACGCCCACCCCACCCAGTGGCCCGCCCACGCCCCCCAGACACACCCCAGAGGACCCAGGCCCACCCCCCCCCGGCCCCTGAATGCAGCCCACGCGAACTGTTCCCCCCCGCGGACACCAACCCACACGACCTCGCACATTGCAGGACCCGGGCCCAGCCGAGCCCAGAAAGAGAAGGCCGCAGCCCCGCGCCTCCCTCCCCCGCCGCTGCAGACCAGATCGGCCCGCCGGGCCGCCAGGTCACGACCGGGCCCCCCCAGCCGCCCGCCCCCAACCTACAACCCGGGGACATGCCCTCCATCCTCCCCGCCGTGGCCGCAGCAGAAGCCGCCGCCCGCAAGCCCGCCCGCATCACAGCCCAACCCGCGTCCACCACCTCCTCCTCATCCTCAGCCTCGTCCACCTCCTCCACCTCATCCTCCGACCCCCCCCTCCCCGCCAAACTCATCCTCAAGGCCACGGCGAAGGCCAAAGCCGCGGCCGCACGCACCGACCCCCCAACCCCCACACAGGCGACTCAGCCACCCCGGCAACCCACCAGGACGACCCCCGACCCGACAACGGCGCCCTCACACCTCCGGACAGAGGTACTCCTCAACCTGGAACCGGACCCCAACCCCAAACCCGACCCCAAACCCAAACCGGACCCCAACCCCAAACCCGACCCCAAACCCAAGCCGGCGCCCACGCGAGCACACACATCACCGCATACGCAACGACACAAACCCACCTGACACCACCCCCGAACGGGCCCTCGCCAAAGCCAGGACCCCCCACCCACCGCAACCCGCGCCCCCCTCCCGCCGGCACCCACCACCACCGCGGAGACGGCCACCCAGCACGACCCCGTCCAAGCCCTCGTCCACATCCCCGTCACCAAGCGCCCCGTCATCCATTCCCCACAAACCACCACCACCGCCGGCCAAACCGACCCAGGGACGTGGGACCCCTCAACCACCGTCACCGTCAAGCCCGGCCCCCAACCCTTCCCCCATGCCCACCACATAGTGCAGCCCCGGGGGCTGCCCACGATGCCCAACCCCCCACCCCCACAAGGGGGACCGGAAAACCCACAAGGAGTCCATGGGCCATACCCGCAACACCAACCCCACCACTACCCACACCACCACCACCAGCGGCCCCACCACCACCACTACCAACACCACCCCCAGCACTACCACTGCCACCGCCCTACCCCACCGGGCCACAACCCCCCGTGCACGAACAGCACCGGCGGACGGGATGGCAGCCACCGAGCGCCCCTAGCCGCATACCCCAGCTACCGCCAGGAGCCACCCCCCCGTACCAGCCACCACCCCCGTACCAGCCATACCCCCGCGGCCACCATCCGATGGCCGAAGGGGCCCCATGGACGACGGGGGACCTCCCCCCCCAGGCGGCAACGCGCGGGGCCCCGTACCCCCCCGGCCACCATCCGATGGCCGAAGGGGCCCCATGGACGACGGGGGACCTCCCCCCCCAGGCGGCACCGCGCGAGGCCCCCCAGGGGCCGCCGACGCTTCCGGACTGGCCCGACTCGAGCGATGAGGGCCGGTCCCGCAAACGGCGGCGCTCCCAACTCCCCCCCCGCACGGCACACTCGCCCACGGCGCCCACACTTCCACCGCGCCTCAACCACCCGCTCGCGCCGCTCCCGCTCCCCCAGGCACCACCACGACCCCCCGGGACCCCGCTTCCGTCGCTCCCGCTCCCCCGGGCACCACCGCGAGCGCCACCGCCGCCCCATGTCCCCCTCCCCCTCCCCCCATCAGCCAAACAAGACCCCCACCCCCAGCCCCCGCCACCACCACTCCCGCTCCCCCCGACGCAGCCAGGCACGCCACCGCCGCCCCACGTCCACCTCCCCCTCCCCCCACACGCCCCGCCGGGCTCCCCGTTCCTCCCGCCACCCGTACCCATCCACCACCCCCAGCCTCCGCCACCACCACTCCCGCTCCCCCGGACGCCACCGAGCGCGCCACCGCCGCCCCATGTCCACTTCCCCCTCCCGCTCCCCCCTCCGCCCGTACCCGTCCTCCACCCCCAGCCCCCGCCGCCGCCGCTCCCGCTCCCCCGCGCACCGCCACCCCCGCCACCACCGCGGGTCCACGTCCTCCCCCCGCCGCACCACTACCACGGGCACGGACCCCTCCCCCCCCCCGGGCCCCCGCCTACCTCGCCTGGTGGTCTCCCCCCGCTCTGCAGGAGCTCCGCCGCTGGGTGAAGTGGGCCGGAGGAGCGGGAAGGCACGAAGGGGTGCACATGGTGCATACCTTCGAGGAGGTGCGCACCCGCACCCCCGCAAACCCCAACGAGGCCGCCCCGGAGGCCATCATGCCGCAAGCGGCATGGGAGGCCCTCCTCCGCGAAGCGGTCCAGGGCCTCCGCCCCCCCTACACCCCCCAAGCCCTCCGCCAGTGGCTCCAGGCCACCCACCCCCAGGCCTGGGCCGCCGGCGCCCCCTCCCCACCCCGCCCCTCCCGCCACCACCACACCAGGAAGGGGCAGGACAAGGGCAAGGGAAGGGCAAGGGGCACCAAGGAGCACACAGGCAAGAGGGCACGGAAGGGCCCCAAGTGAGGGCAGGCACACGCAGGGACAGGGCGCCGGAAGCGACACCACATGGGGGCAGGAAACCACCCAAGAACCAGGAAGGGGCGGGAACGGGGACCAAGACACGGAGGAAAAGGGCACCACCGCAGGCACCACGACCCACACCCAGGAAGGGCACACCACGACAGGGAGACCAGCGCCGCCCCAGCCCCACCAAACACCCCAACACACACCACCGAAGCAAACATCGGACGCCATGCGGATCACACCAGCGCACGCCCACCGGCCACCGGAAACCACACGGAGAACAGAGGGCACACCTACACGGGGAGAACGGGCCACCCCCACAGAGGAAGCCGCAGGGAACGCCGCCGCACGACGCACCACCACGCCCTCACCGCCAGGCGACGACCCCGGCCACCACAAAGGCCACCTCACAGGCACCGGAAGAGGACGCAGGCACGGCCGCGGCACCCACGACTAGGGACCGAAACCCCCAGAGGACACGGGACCAAGGCACAGGCCACCAGGGAGGGCAACCCCACGGACCGTCACGCGACCACGCCTTGGGCTATAAGGGCCGGGCTGCGTTACCGTCGCGGTTTGACGCAGAGTATTGCTATGCACTTGGATTGACGGCCGGGGGCTTGATCTCAGCTGGTCTCACGTCCGTGAGGGCGTCCGTCACCAACCTGTTGCGTCCAGTGGAGGAATGGCACTGCGGCGGCACGCCGATCCCGTCCATGATGAATCTCGAGCGCCGCAAGGGGAAGTGAAAGGCTGTGATCGATCGCGAAGGCCTTGGTGCTGCTGGACGGTGCCCCCTTCAAGGCCATCTCCGAGCGCCGTGAAGACTGGAAGTGCCAAGATTACTACCGGTGCCCCGGACCCCTGCAGTTCAGCACCGGAGATATGGACATCCCCCTGACCCTGAAGTATGAGCTCATCCCTGCCGGCGGCACCGACCCGGACCCTCATGTCCCTGCCAGCGCAGCCGAGCTGCAGTGCAAGCCTTTCGCCACTCAAACGGCGTTCGGAAGCCACCTCCACCGTCCGACTCCTGTTTGTCTGCCTTGGAGAAGGAACGCCTTTCCTACACCCCGAGTACGCCTGCCTGTCTGCGAGGCCCGGTGAAGATTGAGTCCATGGGTGAGAGTCAGCGTGCACGCCCCAAGGACACCGTGATCATTCAGCGGAATTTCCCGAAGACCTACCCGACCCACCAGCCCGAGCGGCACGCCCAAGCCCCCACAGCACGGACCCAGCGAGCCACCCACACCTAACCGCACCCCCCAACCACCAGCCGGCCACACTCCGGCCTGCACTCCGCACCACGACACAGGCCAGGCTGACCTCCACTGACCCACCGCGGCACCACGCGAGACCACGGCACACCGCACCACAGCGCGCCACAGTGCAACGCACCGCAGCACGACCTGACGCGACGCGGCACAGAGCGGCACAGCACGACACAACTGACCCTAACCTGAGGGACTAACCGAAGCCAGCCACCGCACACCCTGGAAGGCGCCGCGCCACCACGCCACACACCAGCACCGCAGGCCACACACGGGGCCACAGCGCGCCAGGCGACGACGGTGGCGGACCACCCAGAAGATTACAGCCGGCAGCGCAGAGGGGAAAGGACACGAACGACCCCAGCCCTCTAACCCAAAACCACAAGCAGCCGCCTGGCGCAGCCGCCCAGCCGGCAGAGCCAGAACCTAACCCGGCAAGAAGGGGCGCCGAGCCCACCGTGTACAAAGCCCACCCGACCCATGGGGCCGGAACGCGGCCACACAGAACGCAACTGAAGACAGCAGCCCGGAAGACAACACTGAATGCAGGCCAGTGCGTGCGCCAGCCCAGGGAAGGCAGAGGGAGGAACAGGCAAGCCCCCCGCCCCCCAAAAAAAAAAGGAGGGGGGAGGGGGAAAAGACACGAAAACAGCCCACAGCCGCCAAACCGCCCGCCAACACCACCACAGGCGGCCAAGCCCCCCCCCCCAGAAGGCACCGAAAAAAGGACCCCCACAGAGGCACAGGGGGACCACCCACCCAAAACTGGCAACACCAAGCCAGAAACAGCGGACCACGGGGAAAAGGGACACGGAAAAAAAAAAAAAAAAGAGAGCCACCCTCCCAGCCCGAAAGAAAGGGGATGGAGGGACGGGGACCACAAAGCCCGGAAAAAAAAAAAAGAAAAGAAAAAACCAAAGCGCAAAAAACACACCCCGACAACCCAGCCAAGAAAGGCTGGGCACAGGCGAGACCCGGGCCCAGCGCACACGCCCACACCGCGCGCCGGAACCGGAAACGGCGGGGGGCAAGCGGGGCGCCCACGAAACCACACACGTCCCAAAAGCAGGCCGAAACCGAAGCCCAACCACGAACACCACAAACAGCCGACACTAGAGGGACAACACCACAAACCGTGCCCAAACACACCCACCCAAGACCCCAGCCAGGACTGGCGGGGTTAACAAAACCCGCATCCAACCGCCAACCGGACCCAAACACAAACGCCACACAACAGTAGGAAACCCAGTGCCCACAGCCCGGGCACTGAGGCAGCCCGTGCCATGCAGGTGACCCGGCCAAACGAGATCCGGAGCCCGGGGGTAAGGCTGCATCCTAAGGCCTGCGCTGCTTTGGGACTCGAGGCGGAGCGTGCGACACCCAAGCGCCTCGGAACCCTAGTACCAAGAACGTGCATGCACGCCTTGGGAACGGGATACGCCAGGAAGTCCGGTGAACCCCTAGGGTTCCGCCCAAAGGAGGGGACGTGCGCAAGCACGGGGGCACACCCTCCCGGCGAGACAAGCATGTCACGCTGGCGGCGATCAGCCCTCCCGGCGTAGCCCGGGGCCGCTTTGTTGGGGGCCAACAGTCAGGTCTAGCGGGAAGTAAGCCGCCTCCCCTCTTCACGCGCGAAGCCTCTTCCTGTTCGTCACAGGGGCGACGCCAGGGGGAACCATGGGGCGCCTCTCCACGACCGAGTGCACCTACCTACCTACCTCCAGAAGCGTCGATATTTGAAGATCAGGTCGATTCCATCAGCAACGTTTATCAGGTCGTCGATTCCCAAGATCTCTTGATGCATGTGGTTGAGTCGAGCAATTTGACTCGGCAGGGTATCTTCGGTGAGGCCTTGTCGGAATCCCCAATCGAGCTCTTCATCATAACGTTGCCATGCGACGAGGGCCGCTCGAAAGTTCTGACAAGCCACTCCGATTCTTGTATACCACTGGTATCCCGGCTTACCACCAAGATTTCCACGCTCATCGAAAGACGTGTCAGGGGCGCTTCGAGCCAGTTTGTAAGGGAATGGTGCGGTTCGTCCCCAACTGTCGATGCAGATGGTCTTGCCTAACTCGGAAATGGTGGCATGTGCCTTCGACATGGCTGCAGCGTGTTTCTCGTTCAGGAACGTGTGCGGTCCTCGAAAACCAGCCATGGGGCTCGACGCAATAGTGAGTACCGATGGTTCGAGCTTAGTGTATTCCGTCTTCATCGGATCATCCTCATGTATCCCAAATCGATAGGGTGGCTTCAATTCGAACGTGCCCAAGTGTCGGAGATTGTCGATGGTCTCGATTTCATGATTGTACTGCGGCATGTTATAGGGCTGCGACTTCGACTCTGGCACCGGCACAGAATCGTAGCTGGGTGGTGCTGTCGACCACACGGGCTCGTAAGGATATTGTTCTTCGTCGTCGGACTCGAGTGGCCAGGGTTCAGCGTCGTCGTTGTGGTCGTCGTCGTGGTAATAGGAGTCGGGTTGGTAGAAGCTTGTGCTTTCGGGGCATTCGAATGCCAGGATTGGTCGACCCAGTCGTCTTCGACTTTCAGCTCTCCGGTACCCGGTTCGTCCCTGGATGACCTTGATGTCCAGGTGTTTCGCCTCGATGTCCAAGAACTGTCGACCCATCCGGGCGCTGAACAGAGGAAGGAAGATCATTTGTCGTACCCCGTGTAGCAAGCAAGATCTTCATCAGAATCGAACCAGTCAGGGCTTGAGCACCGCTCTCGAAAGTATTCTGCATCGACCGGGGGCGGGGGCCCGTACAGCTTACAGAGTTCTGGCTGCATGTCGGGTGGGGTCCCTCCCTTGGTCGGTTCCAGAACAGGCCAGTTGGCCAGGGCTATCTCGAGCACTTCCAACCCTGTGGCGCCTCCTGATACGACGGGCCGTCCACTCGGCGCTATTCCTGCAAATTCCCCACGAGGGAACACACCTCCCTTGCCTCCTTTCGACCGGCCTCCTTTTCCTTTCGAGCTCCCAGCATATGCCAACTGGCTGTAGGTCGGCGGTTCGAATGGATCGAGAGGTCGACTCGGACGAGTTGGCGCTGATGCTACCGACAAACAGCGGCCAGTTGAAGTCTTCCTCGCTGGGGGTTTGGCACCAACGTTGTCATTGATTGCGTCAACATCGATGACGTTCGACGGTGTTGCTCGAGAAAGCGGATGTCCAGAGGAAGTTCGGGGCGTCCGGGATGTAGTACCATAGGCGGAGGCTCCGGTGATCGACCCGGAACCTCGCATGAGTTTTTCGAGAAACCACGCTGCAGAGAAGAGTAAGGGTGTTACTCAGTTACTCAGGGTGGAGTGGAAGGAACTCAAGGACCACAGGATCCTCCTCTAGGGCCTTGCTCGACTCCCAAGACCATGTGTCGTCATCCCATTCACAACAGTACAGGAATGTGCGGTGCTTTTTCGATCCCACTCGACGTCTAGCCACAATCTTGACAAGTCGAGGAGATTCTCCAGTTTTGACAGGGGGCATCGGAAACTCCCACACTGGCTGTCCCTCTCGATGGACGTAGGGTTTTGTGCTGTCTCGATTGAAAACTCGCAACCCATCGATGGGGGCAGGGATGTCCAGTTTGACATTCTCGCCCTTGTTCAGTACCTCGAGTATTTTGTAAGGGCCGCAGCAGACAACATCGAGTTTCCCTTTATGTCGATATTCCGGCACCAACACCCACCATCGTTCACCGACTTCAGGCACCCGAACGTGTCGGTCCATTTGCAGGACCACATGCATCTGGCGTCGACGTTCCTCGGCAAACATTGCACGCACGGAATCGAAGGTACGTTCCGCTCGTTGCATGTAATCGTTCACGGTCGATGGTTCATGTGCATGAGAAGTCATTCGGGGGAAATCCAATGGAAAATGGGGTGTTCGTCCTTCATCTATCTCGAACGGGGATAGTCGAAGACTATTGGATGTCAGGTTGTTGAACTGGATTTCGGCGAACAGGAGGTCGACGTCCCACTCGCTGTTGCCGAAGATGCCGTGTGTACGCAGGCGCTGGAGGATGGACTGATTGCTGCGCTCCGCCAGGCCATTGCCTCGAGGGCGGTTGGCCACCGTTTGATGCATCTCAATCTTGAAGCGCTGGGCCAACTCCTTCCACGCCTGAGACTCGAACAGCTTGTCTCGGTCAGAAACAATTGGTCGAGGGCATCCTTTCAATCGAATAACCTCACGTAGGAACACATAGATAAGATCGTCGGCTGTCATATCCTTGCGACAAGGGATGAACATTTCACGCTTGGAGAATCGGTCGACTACAGTCATGATGGCGTCATGGCCCCTTGTGGTCGGCGGCAATCCCGAAACCCAATCGATGGACACACTGTGCCATTTGGTGTCGGGCACCGGCAATGGTCTTGGCACTCTGGCGGTGTCAACTCGTCTTGATTTCGCCGCTTGACAGACATCGCAACTTAGTATGTATCGCTCGACGTAGTGTCGAAGGTGTGAACATACGTAGTCGCGCTTAATCAGGGCCATGGTTCGAAGGACTCCTGAGTGGCCATAGAACTCCGACTCGTGATACATAGCCACAAACGACGTAACCAGCGTTCGGGGGACAAGCACATCGTCGACAAATGGAAGAATTTGCCATCATCGAAGGACAACTTGGCATCTCGAAGCTGGTGTCGTGCCGCAGGGCTTCGAATCGCGACTTCGTAGATGTGCTGCGTCCGTGGGTCCTCTCGATAGGCTGCCGCCCACACAGCTGTCGAAGTCAAGTCTTTGCACTGATAATGTCGATGTACTCGGCGGTGTGTACCCTTAAGACTCGAAGGGTACGGCGTGTTCGACCCAACCTTCCGCAAGGGGACTGATTGTAACGTGCCGTCGCGGTGACGTCGACAGCGAATCAGTTCCGCCATGGTCGGAGCGTATCGAAGTTCATTGCCAAAGGTGACTCGAAGAGGGCGATCAATGCTTACATCGGGGAGGTCGTCGGTGTCGGTAGACGTGTCTGGCTCATTGCCAGCCTCATCAAGATGCATGTCTGTTTGGTGTGAATTCTCAGCCATGATCTCGTCCGTTGGTGCTGGTTCCAGTCCCAGGTCCTCCGGCTCAGCAGTTGTCGCGCTCGACGGTAGCAGCTCCAGGTCCTCCGGTCCGACAGCGGTTTCGTCGGATTGGGGGGCTGGTTCCAGAAGCTCATCTGCGTCAAGATCCTTCCCCACGGAGCGTCCGCTTCGTAGTGAAACGTACAGGTGGTCGTACGGCTGGGGCCACACCTCGTCATGAGAGAATGAGTCTTCGAGTACATGTAGGAACTCATCTACAGGTTCTCCTTCCGGTGAAGCCAAATCTTCGACCAGGGGAATTGCGAAAGCTCGTGTACGTGTGGCATTTTTGATATCCATCAACTGCCGCCAAGTTAGACGGCAGCAGGCGTCTGCCGCAGGGTTCTCGAGGGCCGGCACGTACCACAACGTCAGGTTGTATTCCTCGAGGAATTGGGACCATCGTGCTTGCCGTGGTGTCAGCGGTCGAGGACAGGTCTTGGGATATCGAAGACTTTCGTCGTCAGTGTGCACGTGCACCTGCTGCGGTCCTCGAAGTAGGTGAAACCACAACTCCTGTTCTCGAATCGGGTATCGAGTTTCGGCAGGCTGCATTTTCCGCGACATGAAGGCAATAGGTCGAAGATGTCCCTTGTACTTCCCATGCGCACATCGTTGCGCCAGCGTAGCACCCACGCAGTCTTTCGAAGCGTCTGTGTACAGGTGATACGGCTGTCGGGGGTCGATAGCACTGAGATGTGTCGCACTGATCATCGCCTGCTTCGGCTGTTCGAAAGAAGCCTGGTGGACGGCTGTCCATTCCCACTCGAAGTCTGCCTCAAACATTGCAGTCAGAGGGGCTGCGACAGCTTGGAACCCTTCGACAAACTGCTGGTAAAATCCACACAATCCAATGAACTGTCGAACTTCATGAACCGTAGTTGGCGGAGGCCAACGTCGAATGATCTTGATCTTTTCGGGGTCCATGTGTACTCCATCTTGGTCGATGATGTATCCACAGAAGGGTACTTGACTCTGAAAGAATGTGGATTTATCGATGCAGGGAAAGAGCTGGTGTTTACGGAGTAGTTCGTGTACAAGGTCGAGGTGTCTTTGGTGTTCGTCCACATCCTTCGAGAAGTTGATGATGTCGTCAATGTACACCCATACAAAGATCCCCAAGTGGTCTCGAAGGACATCGTTCACGACGCGTTGGAACGTCGATGGCGCATTACAGAGGCCAAAGGGCATAACAACCCACTCGAAGGCGCCAAATTGTGTGTTGAAGGCGGTTTTCTCGATATCTTCGTCTTGAATTCGGATCTGGTGGGACCCACTAACAAGGTCAATATTTGAGAATACGGTGGAACCCCCCAGTGTACTCAAGATGGATTGGATCGATGGCAAGGGATATCGATCTCGTACAGTTCGCGTATTCAACGCTCGGTAGTCGACGCACATACGCCATTTACCATTCGCCTTCTTCACCAGTAGGCAACCCGCTCCGTATGGACTCGAGGATGGTCTGATGCGACAAGATCGATGCAACTTGTCCAATTGTCGTCGAAGTTCATCTAGCTGGCTCGGATCCATTTTGTAAGGGTGTACCCACGGTCGATTGTCTTCCGAATCGAGGCGTATTCGATGATCCCTTCCAGGTCGATACGGAGGTAGATCTCCATACTCTGCTTTCTCCCGGTCGTAGAGGTCCGCCCACTTGTGTAATCGATCCGGTAGTTTGCGTCGAACAGGGTCAAGCCCGTCATCATTGCCATCACTGGCTTGCATCCTATACATTTGATCGACCGGCACTGCTGGTCGAGGCATGCAACACAGAAATACTTGATCTCCCGTGGAATCAGATCGACGAATCTCTCTTTTGAGTTTCGGCAACGAAATGTACTCAATCTCCATATCGCTGCACTCCTCGTCGGTGATACCATCGTCCGTTTCGGACTCATCGTACATGTCAGTACCGCGCTGAACGTGTGTCGACGAGTGTAGGTCAGGGTGTTCGTTGGCATGTGGGGTAGGATTCCCAACCGGACTCGCTTTCGAGGAACTGGATGAAAGTATCGAAAGAAGGTCCAGCTTCGAAGCTGCTTGAAACTGCAGCTGGGTGGAATGTCTTGATTCGCCAAAAGACAACCGGTACAAAATCGAACCATGTTGGATGTCGGCGTATCGCTCCTTCCAGTTGACAGTTGGATTGTAGCTTCGAAGCCATGGTAATCCAAGCACTACATCCGGCAAAATCTCCGGGACCTTGAAGTGATGACGAAATACAAGCTCTCCAACTCGAACATAAGCTCGCGTGTAGTACCGTACTTCGACTTGGACACCTCCGGCTGTCAGGACATGTCCAGGGTTTCTCAGTGTCTCAGTCTATAGAGGGGAAGTGGTGCCCACTTTGCTGTTTGCATCGACATAAAGTCGCTGGTCGCTCCACAGCCGACCAACAGTTCCACGCTGGAGTCAAAGGAGTCTTCACGACATGCGCAAATGCGCCCTCGAACCGTGAACAGAGACGCATGCTCAGGTTCGGTTCCTTCGACAGTGACACCTCCAAGCGTCGAATTCTCTTCGGGTTTATTGGTGCTGGTGGTGGTGTTCAGCTCTTCTCGAGGACGTCCCCCACCAGGTCTTCGGAATTGTTTTCTAGGCCGTTGTAGGCCTTTCTCTGCTCTTGGAGCAGGATCGAAACCGTCCCTTGCTGTCTCGACTTTGATCTCGTTTTGGTGTGTTCGACCGTGATTCCCGACGTTCTCGTCCTCAGGATGGCGGTCGACCTTTTGGACAGTCACGGGCCAAGTGTCCTTGTTCGCCACAATTGTAGCAACGTCTGCTTTCTCGACCATCTTGGCGTCCGCCATGTTGACGTCCGAACCGTTCACCAATGTAGGCATGTAACTCTTCTCGGAGCTTGGCAATTGCATGGAGATTCATCGGCTCTGCCACGGTCGAAGCCGTGGGCGCCGCAGCTGGGGTCGGCATTGGGGTGACGTGTGGCGTTGGCATAGGGTTGGATGGAAACGTGGAAGTCGAAGTAGGTGGGACCATCATAGGCAGGGGTCTCGACACTGCAGGACCCAGGGTGTGATCTGATGTTGTTCTCGATGCGATCTGTACCTCTTCCAGTTGATACCCAGCCGCAATGTAGGCTTCCGCGATGGTCTCTACCAAGGTATCGAATCACAATCGATTATCAGAACGCCATCTCGAACGGACTTCAACGATGTACTGCCGACGCACAGCGTCATTCGACAAACCTTCAACAAATCGAGAGCTGACGAGGAAACCCATCTGGAGTTCACTGGTGTTTACGTTCGACTTGATAACGCATGTACAAAATTCTCGAACGTAATCTGCATGTCGGGGGAACTCGCTCTCTTTCAAGCTCACCATTTTCGACAAATACACTGGCTCATGGGATATGCAGTCGAAACGCTGGCCTAACACACACATGAGCTCGAACCAGTCATCCTGTACAACTTTCGTCAGGCTATGATAGTACTCAGCGGCATCACCATTGAGGAGAAATGATATCGTTGCTGCCTGATCGACGGGTGAGGTGATGTCCGACAAAGTGAAGGCTCGTAGTAAATCTTCTTTTCATGTTCATCCAGGTTCACCCGTGAACCTCTTGACCAGTTTGTTCAGGCGCTCGACGCGGCGTCCCAAAATCTCCTGCGAAGGAGCACGTTGAACTACGAACTGGGGTAGTGGTTCGAAGGTAGGCCGCTGTGGGAGTGGTTGTTGTGGAGGGTGAGGTTGGTTCGAATTCGAAGAAGACGGTGGTTGCGGTTGTGGAAACTGGATGTTGTTCGGATGTTGGTGGACTCAAAGTTCGTATAAATTCGTTGAGAAGAGCGTAACATTGTGACAATTCATGTTCTACGCGTCGAAGTTCATTTGCAGCAGCTTGAGTTGCATTCTCCGTCGAGGACTGCAAGGTATCGATGCGCTGGCCGATTGCTGCTGTAGCACTTGCTGCTGTTGCCTGCAATACATCGATGCGTTGTTCCAATTCGATAACTTTGGCTTGAGTATCTGCAAGCTTCCGCGAACAGCTGTGAAGATCACGAGAGAGAGATGGAAACCACTCGCTTTCTCGACTAGCGATGCGCTCTGCGATGAACTTCTCTAACGAAGTCAAAAATTCGTGATGCAAGGGTGAATCACTTCGAAACAAACTGTCTCTGGCGAGATGCAGCATAGCTGCGTCGTCGAAGGGCCGTTTCATTGTAGATCGAAGTCCAAATCAAGTTGACGGCGTTGCGGCGTCGAAGATTGATCTGGAAGATTGATCCTCCCCGCCACCTAGCTGGGTACCACTTGTTGTGGTTTGTTTCTTGGGAACTCGACTGTGCCTCTTGTTTCTCGAAAATCCCAAAATACGACAAACCTCTTCTGCGCAGGATCTTTAGACGGGGCACCAATAATAACACAATCTCGAAGACATAAACCCTGTTCAAAGATCGAAGTATCTTACAGCGCTCATTCACAGTTGGCATTCGATGCTTCTTTATTATTCACAGGCTGTCAGCGCGATTGCGACTGCGACTTGCGACTTGCGCGCTGCTGCGCTGCTGCTGTTCGAAGCCATAACAGACGTGCCGCGTCCGCCCCAGGCAGAAGGGCCTTTGGGGGGAACGGCTTGGGGGGGCTGGTGTGGGCGTGGGTGGGTTGGTTTGGGCGCAGTACTTCGCTCCCTCCCTGCCCACTGCTGCTGCTGCGGCGGCCGCCGGCGAGGCGCCCGTGGCCAGTGCGGGGTCCGTCTGCCGCTTTTGTGGCGTGCTGGGGGCGGCGGCGTGGCCGGCCGAGGCGGTGGCGCGGCTCGCCGAGGCCGCGGTCGCAACCCCTCGCGCACCCTTCCCGCTTCCCTCTGCGGCTGCGGCAGCCCTTGGCGATGCGCCCGGTTCCTGCGCCAGGGCTACCCCCCATGTCGGCGGCATGCCGGGGGCCGCGGTCGGGGCGACGGCGTGGCTTGCTGGGGCTGCAGTCTCCGCCCCCCGCGCGTCTGGGGCCCCCTCCCGGGGCGGAGCGGCAGGGCTTGCTGCTTGGGCGGCGGGGGCGGTCACCTTGGCCGGCTCAGGCTCCTGGGTCACCAGCCCGGTGTCGGCGGAGGCCGCCCGGGGCTGTCCAGCCCCCTGCCCGACTGGCACCGCCGCCTCCGCCAGCCTCCGCTCCTCGCGCTCTGCGGGGGTCATCCCCGCGCACTCCGGGGAGACAGGGGAGGCGGGAGCGGGACTGGCGGTGGTGGCGGTCGTCCCGCTGGGGGGAGCCATCGGAGTCCGACATCACTGTTCTCCTGGTAGGCATGCGTGGTGGCAGGTGCGCCCTTCCCACTACCTGCTGGTGCATCAGTGTCGTGCCGTAGGCAGTGCTGTGCAGTGCTCCGCGGGGGGGAGGGGGGGAGGGGGTGGGGGGCCGGCTGTGGCGTCAGCCCCGTACGGGCGGGGGCCGGTGGCCATCAATCGGCATTGGGTGCGGTGGCGGGGGAGCCATGCGGCCCAGGCGTCGCGCCACAGCTCCCAGTCTGGGGCGGGGCTCAGGGCCCTGGGCCGCCGGGGGTCGTCGGGTGGTGCCGGGGGGAGCCGCACTAGGTGGACCCCCGTAACGGCGGTGACCCCCTGTGTTTGCAGGAAGGTGTGTACCTCGTCCGGCGCCGCGGGCGCCGGGAGGGGGGGGCGGGGTACGGGTGCTGCCCCGTAGAGGTGGGTGGGGTCGATCCCAAGGACCCCTTCCGGGTCCCCGCGGGTCGCGACGACGAGGAGGAGCAGGGGGGTGCCGGGGCTCTCTTGCCAGAGGACCTGCCCCCTGTGGTCGGCACGCCTGGTCCTGGAGAGGGGGGGGGACAGGTCTGGGTTTGCCCAGCCGCGGGGCGCGTGCGTCGCCGGCGGGAGGGCGGGGCACCAGGTGGGCACCCCCGGGAACGCCTCGCACAGGACGGCGTACGAGGGGGTCGGCCTGGTGCCGTCATACACCGGGTTGGTCGGCCGGGGGCGGGCGGGCGCCTCGTCCGCGTCTTCCACGAACACGGTGATTTCACCCACCTCCAGGTCCTCTTCCGGTGGGTGTAGAAGGTGGAGCGCCGCGTCCAGCTCGGACACTCCCCCCGGGTATGTGGCCCGCGCCTGGTTCAGGCACGGTGCCATGTCCCCGGGGTAGCGCGTCCTGAGGGCGTGCAGCAGGGCTGGGGCGCTGCTGCGGAGGGACATGGCAGACCCCGCTCCCGTCAGCCGCAGGGTGTCCCCCACGGACAGGGGCCGGCCTGACCGGTTGGACTCGCGCCACTTTATCCAGTGCCCTTAGAGGGCCGCCCCCGGGCTGATGAGCCCCGGCTGGAGGGCGTTTACAATCGGGTGCATCCCTGGGAGTAGCGTAGGGGCCCCTGCTCCGTTCAGCAGGGTTGATACAATACAGTGACACAGTGACACTCACAGCACGCGCCGACACTCACGTGACACTCACAGCACGCGCAAACACTCAAGTGACACTCACAGCACGCGCCCACACTCAAATCACACTGACAACAGGCGCCGACACGCAAATGACACTCACAGCACGCGGGAACACTCAAATGACATACATAGCAAGCAACAGCCGCAGCAGCAGCAAGCAGTGGCACCAGCAAGCAGCACCACCAGGGAGCAGTAGCAGCGCTTGCAGCAAGCAGCAGCAGATCCAGCAGCACGGTCGCAGCAGCAGCTTCAGCAGCAGTAGCGGCACTCAAATGACACGCACAGCACGCGCCAACACTCTACGACATTCACAGCACGCGCGAACACTGAAGTGACACTGACAGCACCTTCTTCCTCTTGTGCTCCTTCTTCGTCTTCTTTGTCTTCACCCCTCAGTCTTCTTCTCTTCTGCAGATTCTCGATCTTCTTCTCTCCTCTTCTTAACGTCTTTTTGATCTCCTTCGCCTCTTCCGCTCCTTCTTCTGTTCTTTCTCTCTGCATATTCTTCCCTCCTGTTCTTCTTCTCCTTCTGCTTCACTTGCTTCTTGTGTCGCCCTGCACACGCAGAAGAAGCAGAAAAATTCAACCACCAATCGTAATCAAACGAAATTCAAATCAAATTCATTGCAAATTCTATAAAATACCTTACTTTTGCACCGTTAATCCTTGGCAACGTTTGTTTGCTCTGCGGCGGCACGCGCGTCTGGCGCCAGTCGGCGGCCACCCCAGAAGACACGTACTGTATTATATTCTCGCGATACAGTACGCGTATATATACATTACGCGTATATATACGCCGTCTTTTCCAACCCTGCCGGTCAGGGCGCGGAGGGCCGGAGGGCGGTCTCGTTGAGGAAAGCCCTCGCACTGCCGGTCGGGTCACGTCGTGCGGCAGCGTGCGCCTCATGCGCCTCCTCCACCGCGTCCGCTACCAGGCCCAGGACGGTCGCCTCCTGCGCTTGGCGGCGGGCCCTGGCGTGTCCCGGCCCATCCCCCCGTCGGCGAGGCATGGTACTGCGGGCTCTGCAAAGGGTGGCGGCGGGTGGGGGTCAGGGTGCGAACACGTGCGACAGGTGCGCAACGGACGTGGGGTCCCGCAGGTGCACGTGGATCCACAGGAGGGCAGCTCCCGCGGGGCCCGCGCGTTCGTGGGAGGGGGCGTGTGCCCCCTCGATGCGCCGGTGCAAGGCCTCCTCCTCCGTGCACCTGCGCGGGCCCGCAGGAGGTTCGGGCCAGGTGCACGCGGCCACCTGGGTGCACCGCGCGCACCTGTTGGCGCCTGTGGGCGCTGCGGAGGACATCGTGTCGCATTCCCCGCAGAGTCGGCAGGTGTGTTGGAGGTGGGGGGGCGGCGACCAAGGGCCGATATGGCAGAGCCAGAGGTCGTCCCACCTCTGTCGGAGGGGGTCCCGGATCTGCAGCAGCGGGCGCGGACGCGGCGCCGGTAGTCCCTGCGGAGCGTCTTCCGCTGGACCTCCCGCCACGTGTCGTCAGCGAGAATACCGTGTTTGTGGAAGGCGGCGATGAGGTCGTCCCACGCCGGGCGGGGGTGCCCGTGGAGGGGGGATGCCATATACACGTGGCGCCCGGTGAGGTGGGATGCCAGCATATCCCACTGGCACCCGTCTGCGGCGTCCCGGTGGAGGAGGGTTAGTAGGTTGCCGTCCGCAACTGCCTCCCGGCCCACTCGCAGCCCGTCGCAGCTGTCCAGCACCTGGCGCAGCGCGGCTGCAAGGTCGGTAGGGAGCATGAGCAGTAAGGGCCCCCGGGTGTCGCCCAGCCGGGACAGGGCGTCGTCGTATACTGGCCCACGAGTTTTGAAGTGTGCCACGGCGAGCCGGGCGGCCCCGTCCTCCGGGGGGTGCCATCAGATGGTGGCCGTGCCGTGTCCCCATTTGCGTATCTCCGTAGCCCGGAGCACGTTGGCGGCGTGAAGGACGATGCGGGGGGGGACGGGCGTCCTGATGAGTGAGCACACATCCCCAGTCCATCCCGTTTGCGGCCCCGGGGCCGCTTGCAGCCATTCCTCCGTCGCCGCGTCCCACGGGTGGTCAGGTCCCGCCCCGCGGATCATGGTGGGTCTCGGCCGGGTGTGTGGCCCCCACCCCTCGAGCGGGATGGCGGCGTATCGTTGCGCAGGGGTCTCCGGGGCGCGCGTGGCGGCGCACCACCGGCCCCACTCGCGTGCCAAGTCCTCACCCACAGGAAGATGTCCTTGATTAATGCCCTAGATATTTTGATGAAATCCTGCAGGTTTTGAAGTTGAAAACCCAAACCAAAGCAGCAAGTAGAGCAAGAACAGGATGTGGATCGAATCAATGATTGGTTTTGGAATCCAGTGTAACACAGAAGGGCTGCAGATAGACAATGCAGGTTTATACACAAAGATTCAATCACAAATGGATAATACAAAAGATTTTATATGAAAATTGGACTGACTCAGGCCTCCAAGATAGCATTAGGCACTTCATGTGCACTCTATTGGGTGAAATGGTGCCGGTTGGGAATGTGGGGCATAGATGTCAGGCCAACACAGAAGATGACTTGGCCAAGCAACTGATTTCAGAAACAGTTAAACAGTAGGACCATAATAAGTGGTAGAAACAATTGAGTATAGGGGTCTTGGGGTGGGAGACCACTAGGCTTAACCTCCAAGGCCTAAAGCACGAAATGCCTATTTTATTTCGGTATATCCTCCATGAAGGAAGGTACCTCCGCTCAGCTGAGTGGTAGGGGTGAACTTCATGGGGGGCTAGGGTTACGACCCTAGTAACTTTGAGAAAGTGTACCAAAAGCTTCAAAAGAGTGGTAAAAATACTTAAGTTAGTCTTAGCATCAACAAAAGGGATTTAAGGGGGGCTTGGCCTGGATCAAGCCCTCCAAGAAAGACATGGCAGTGACCTTTTCTTACCCCCCCCTGGAGTACTTGTTAGCTAAGCTAGTAGGACCAAGGAAAAAGGCTCAAATATTCCCAAAATTACCTCAGAAAATGCATTAAACTTACCAAAAACATCCTCATCAGTTCATAGAAGCCTGTCACACTGTGGGTACCCTCGAAAAACAATGTGGTGTACCGTGAATGATGTCCCTTCGATGGGGCATTCCTCAAAAGTTGCCGGCGTGCAACGAAAACGTTTGGAACAAATATGGGGGCAGTGGGGTTTGAACCCAGGATTCCCTCCCTAGAACACATATGCTTGCCCACTAGGGTACAGTCGACTGCTCTGATGCGGACGGCAATCGCTGTATAAACAGCGTTTTAGTAAACGTCCTGACCAAGGGCCAGGGCGGAGCAATACTCCCAACGGAGGACAAAAATCTCCAGGAGCTGGGGAAAATAGAAAATGTAACCAACAGGGAGTGATTCCTGCGGTGTAGCGGAAGGGGTTGCGATTTGGCAAGTCAAACCGCTAAAAATTGACGAAATCACGCGGGAAATCGTCATCTTTACACATAACTCAAAGTCGCAGACAAGCGCAAAGGAAGCGGACTTCAAAAAAAAGGTTGCGCAGGCGTAAACGGCTTTTGAAAAAGAAGGTATGACCCGTAGTTTTTAAAGTTCTAAGGGAAATTTTTGCACAGTTGCATCACAATGTTTATAAACTTTAGTGAAAAGTATTGAAACTCAACCCAAAGCACAGAGCCGGCGGACAACCCACCTCTCAGGTATGCCAGCGTCATCTCACACGCATGCATTGCTTTCGTGTTGGTTGCTTCGTTAAAACGTTAGGGTTGTCAACGCTGTGTCCGTTGGGGGTTCGGGTGCTCATCTCTTCTGCTCTACACAAGTCAAAACAGGAATGAAAGGCATGTCATGCGAATGGAGCGCGCAGCACGCACGTAGGGTTAGAATATGCGCTGTGCTCGCGATGCATGTGTCTAATTGAGGCATTCACACGCTGTGACGCTTTCCCTGTACCCCATTTCATCCTTGATTTCTCTTCACAGGTAAGGAAAGGAAAGTGTTTGCTCGTGTGTAGCCGTAGCGTTAAAGTAGGGTTGCTCAAAACGCTTAGGCTTGTTTAAAACTCGCAATAGGGTTGCTTTGCGTTCGCTTCACTTCGGCATTCACACAATGCATTGTGAGTAAGGTAGGTTAGCCCAGGAGGAGCTCACCTCCTGGTTGAGTCAGTGTTTATGGTTCCGCCTCCCTTCCCTACATGCGTGCACACGATGCATTAAAGGGTAGGCGACACGCGAAATGCGCACAGTAAACCTTGTTTAGGTTACCCAGGGGCTCCTCGGTACATTCTTTAAGAGAACCTGAGGAGTCTCTTAACGCTTGCTTGCTTGACAGGGTGTGTTTTAGGACAGTGTATTATAGGTCACACTGAGAAGCGTATAATACGTGGAGTGTGGCTTGGTTCCTCAGCCGCAAACACCCCTTCATGCGCCTCTGTTGTACAGGTGGAAGAGGTTCAGGGTGATTGGTGCACGCAGCAGCTGCCTTCGGCGGCTACCCATTTTTCTGCCCCAGCCAAACAGGGGCGCTGATCACACAATCAATTGACTGCGCCTCAGCCAGGAGTGGCGTGGGCAGTTCGACTCCATCGACATCCGCGCTGTGCACGCAACAAGAGCACCCCTTCCCTCCAAGCCCTAGCAGGGAAACGTGTTGTGACGTCCCTGTTAGGCCACAGTTGCTTAGCAGCGCTGTGTTCTCTTGTCTTCTTCACAGGAGGGTCATTAGGACCCGAGACATCTTTGACAGCAACACCAAGTAGCGTGTGTAGGGGTTAGGGTCAGCAGGCCTGGCAGGAGTTGAGTGCAAGTGATGAGTGCTCACCCTGCCTTCGAAGGCCGGTGCTGGCGTTAGTGCGTGTGGTGTAGTGGTGTCTCCTGTCCCGCGTGCTTTTCCTCGTGGGCATGGGAGTGCGTTAGCTTTTGGCCCTTAGCAAATATGGGCGTTTTGTATGCCCTTAGCACACTTGGCCACCCCTCCCCTCTAGTAGGTAGGGCTTTTGCCGTCTTCCCCCAAGGATAGGCGCCAGCACAGAAATTGGGCGCCATAGGAGTGGTAATAGTACCTGATTAGGACCTTCGGTCCGACGTCAGCGAAGCCCGGTCTCCAGGAGCCACGCCGGGGAGAGAAGCGAGACACACACAGACATACGTAGCACACTTAAGGGTATTATAAACCCTGTAAGGAAGGGTAGAACCCCATGGATCTGGACCAGTCAGGGGTCCTAACTGTGGGCTCGCTTGTCCCCAAGGAATGAAGGCACACCTTGCCTCATAACACCTTGCTTGTCATCCCCCCCTGGTGTAGTAAGCCACCGTTCTTCGTTGACACCCCAAGGTCATTACATTAGGGCAGTCCCCATGCAACACATGGTCAACAAGGCATACACTCGCGGGGTGGCTGCAATCCTGATAAGCGGCCACCTGGCTCACGCTGGAAACCATAGGCATGGGTCTGCAGGGAACAGACAGGGTCAGTGCAGTGCTCAGCACCTGTCAGTAGACTGACACAGGGAAATTAGTTTCGCTTTCTACGCTGGGACACCGTCTCAGCACGGGCTAGGAGCTGCCCCTCGTTGTTCTCAACGAGGTAGGTGCGGAAGATGGGGTTGATACTCCCGTCTGGTTGTATGAAGGCTGACATAGGTTCCCAGGTCGCCTCAGATAACCCATAGCCATCCCACAGGGTTGGGAATTTCCAGCCCTGTTTATACTCGTGGCGAGCAATACCTGCAACCACGTAGTAACCATCGACTGCCATCTCATCGGCAGTCATCTCTTCGAGTTCGTCTGCCTCCTCTGGACTGGCAGCGTTCTCTACGTCTATACGCTCGACCTCACTTTTTTTTTGAATGTTCTTAACCGCATCAACTTGTTCTGGGGCTGACGTCCCCCAATGAAAGTATTTACATCAACATATAAAGATATGTACACGGCTGCTCTGATGGTTAGGTTAGATGAACGCTGATTCACCCTGTGGGAAAGGGGGGGGGTTCCGGAACTAGGTGCCCAGGCCCGTCTGCCCCAGCCCCCCCCCACTCCAACGCCTCCCGGGACATCCGGAATTTTTTCCGCCCATCCAGCGAACTTCTGTCTCCTCCTCTCGACCCCTTCTACGCTCGACCTCACTGTCGCTGAGGCGCCACTCATCCCAAGACACGTCGTCAGGGGAGTGATAGTGCCTCAACTGTTTAGGTGCACACAGCAGTTCACCACCTAGATGTGGACTGCACCTGACATGGATCCTGGATCCATCTATCCTGATGATACGATAGGGTCCAAAATAAGGGTCCTGTAGGCAGTTACCTGGCCAGGAGGGTAGGCGTGAATGGTGTACCAAAACAAGGTCACCAACCTTGAAGCTGGCAGGTCGCCGTAGGCGATTCCATCGGCTCAGTTCACGGTCACGAATGTGTCTCAGGTTAGTCCCAGCTTGGTTAGCCAGAGACTGCTTGTGGTCCAGCCAATCCCCCACAGGGCTCTTGAAGTCCTCAGGAAAGCAGGTTTTGAGGAACCAAGCAGGTCCTCCTCCATGGAACAGTTCGTGGGGGGTGAAACCCGTAGAAGAGCTCCGCTGTGAGTTCATGGTCAGCACTGCCCAGGGCACCAGGCGTACCCAGTCCTTGGTACGCTCCTGTTTCATCAGGATTCTTAAGTTTTGCTCCACCACACAGTTCTGTCTCCCACAGAGAGGGTTAGACGTGTGGGTACAGGGCACACCTGTGGTTACCTCCACGTTGAGGGCATTTAGCACTCGTTTGTACCACCCAGTGTCACTGCGGATGCGTACATCCTCATCAGAGTGCACCTGCTTAGGTGCACCATAGGGTTCGAACCATTGTTCGACCAACATTTTCACAGTCTGCTCACCTGTGATTTTCTTATTGCAAGGGAACACACGGGTGAAGCGAGATAGGCCACATGTGACCACTAGGCAACTATCATAGCCGCCGAAGCGTGGTAGGCCGTGGATGAAGTCCACGTAGAGAAGAGAGTTAGCACAATAGGGTATGGGTAAGCTGGAGATCAGGCCCCTATCCCTACTGTTGCTCTGCTTGCTGGCATGACAGCCACAAGCATCCACAATGCTCTGCATACGCGACCTCAGTTCAGTCAGGGTTAGACTAGAGTAGAAACACTCACGGAAGAAGTCCACTGAGCGATTAGCGCCAGTGTGACCAGAACTGAGATTGGACCACTGTAGACACCCATCCAGTCGTGCCTCAGGCACCACAATTCGGTCCTCGTAGAAGAGGTACTGATTGTTTTTCTACCACTGGTGCCCGTCAAATATACGGGGTTTGAGACCAGTGGTGAGGGTTTGGAGAATTTCTTCATACTCTGACTGATAGTCGGTTAGACTCCAACCCTCCAGGATTCCAGCAGTGCGCATGGACAGGTCAAGCTGGACATCCATACGCTGGAAAGCCTCTCTGGCGAGCGCCTCAGAGCTCTCACCAATAAGCGCATCGAAGTTGTTGCGCGATATATAGTCAGACAGTTCATTCTTTATGCCGGGGATATGATGCACTGTCAGCCTGAACTGGCTCAGGTAAGTCCACCACCGCTTGAGCTTAGCTTTCTCTGGTGGTGGGCCCTTCTGAAAAGACTTCACAGGCTCCTGGTCACACAGCCAGACAATAGGGTTAGATCCAAGAAGTCAGGATTGTGACGAAAGCACCAACATACCGGCCAGGAGTTCCTGGTCATAGGTGCTGTAATTGGAACGCGCTTGGTTCCATTTCCAATTCCAGTGTCCCAGTGGCACCAGTCGCCACTCACTGGTGGGATAGTCATGTTCCAATGAACCATCTCAGTTCAGTCCACTAGTACGAGAAATGGCAGTGGGTTAGTTCAGCGGGGTTAAGCTCCTGCCATTGGTAGATCGTACCACCCCCCTCTACATCACTGGCATCAGTGATCAGGACTATCTCGCCCCCAGGGCGGGGTACTCGCAGGCAGTTGGAGGAGGCAATCTTCTTCTTCAACTCCTGTAAACACTCTCCCTCTCTGGCGGTCCACCTCCAGGGAGTAGTTTTCTTGATTAGGTCAGTGAGGGGGGCAGAAGAGTGGATAAAATTGTGGATGTGACGCCGATAGAAATTACAGGCGCCCACAAAACTCCTCACATCGTGTAGACCTTTCTTAGGGTCATCGCGAATCTGCATGTCCTGTAGGGGCTGCATCTTAGATGCGGCTGGTTTCCACCAACCATACCCCACGTCGAAACCCAAATACTCCATCTCCTCTTTCATGAACTCACATTTTTCGAGTTTGATTCGGAGATGGTTTTCTTGACAGACAATGAAAAATTCACGGAGGAGGAGGACATGGTCCTCTTTGGTATTAGTACCCAAACTCACGTCGTCGATGTGAGCCTTCATTTCTGCACCCCGAGAAATCAACTCCTGTACTAGAGGCCTGCGCCTCAGTATGTACAAAATTTTGTTCATAAGCTCCTGGAAGACCGC
Organism: Eutreptiella sp. 'Long Island Sound 2002'; assembly: GCA_964036045.1. Classification (NCBI taxonomy): domain Eukaryota; phylum Euglenozoa; class Euglenophyceae; order Eutreptiales; family Eutreptiaceae; genus Eutreptiella; species Eutreptiella sp. 'Long Island Sound 2002'. The sequence continues at coordinate 1,383,030 of OZ038385.1, forward strand.
TGGGGCATTAGCCACCCGGAAAGGCATAACCTTCCACTTAAAGACACGGCCCTTAGGGGTTATAAAAGCCAGCAGCTCCTGAGATGCGGCCGTTAGGTCCACTTGCCAGAAACCAGAGTGTTTGTCCATTTTGGTCTTATACCTGCATTTGGCAATACGCTCCAGGGTATTTTCCATGTTAGGAATACTCCCTGAGTGGTTCTGGGTTTTCTTGTTGACCTCACCATAGTCTACAACCAGTCGTAGGGCAGTCGACCCTGGTTTGGCAACCAGGAAACGGGGACTGCAGTGATGGGGGTAGTCCCCCTGTTTATATTCTTCCACGAGGCTAGCATCAATACATGGCGCTCGATTTCTTCAACCTGTTCCTGTGGAGCGGGATAGGGACGACGCCTCACTCGCGTCTTTTCAAATTCAAGTTTCAATTTCAGGTCCATCTGGACCAGCTTTTTACAAGAGAGGGGAGGCGGCAAGGCGCCGAAAACCTCCTCATAGGTTATCAGCAGTTTCTTCAGGCGGGGGTCAAGGTTGAGACTCTCGAGTTTCTGAAGGAAATCCTCCACAGCATGGAGGTTGCTCTTTCCATGTTCTTTCTTTTTCTGCCGATCAGCAGTTTCGGCAGGCACAGAACCATCGTCCCACTCAGGGGGACATTGCTGCCCATAGTGCAGAGAATACACTAGCGGTATCTCAGGATCAGGCAGCGTATAGGAATCATCGTCCTCCTCAGACCAGATGTAGGATTTCCAGACCTGTCTGAGGTATTGCAGCCGCCCTTGGCGCTCAATACCTTCGGCCTTCAGGTACAACAGCCGCCGGAGTTCCTGAGTGGCATGCTCAGACAATGGCCTGTTATTAGCAGCAGGCCGCGCGTGAGCATCAGGACTCCGGGCCACGGGTTCACCTGTGGGCATAGGCTGCATGTGCAGCACTGGCTTTCCAACAGGGGAAGCGGGTTCAGAGGTTGACTCTAGATCTACCTCCTCTAGCAACAGCTGGGCTAGGAGTGCACTATGTTTTAGGTCAACACAGCTGGGATCAACAGGAGGAATAGTGCTGGCAATCTCAGACAGTTGGTCGTCAGCATCCTCCTTTACAGCTGCAGGTTCCAGATAGTCATCGGGAGACTCACCCCCTGTAAGTGTGGCAGATAGGTGCTCAGGAGATGGATTTTTGAGATCAAAAAGGGTCAGGCCACGATTTTTGGCCATGACCTCTTTCAGTAGCACCTGGTCTAGGTCACACAGGGGTACAGGATTGAGAGATCCATCGACGATGGATAGGAAACTAGCCCACTCAGGGGCCTGCATAGCTGTGTCTGAGTCCTCAGGCACATAGATGGGGCCGTCAGGGAGTTGCACTCTTCCCACGGTCATTCGATCTAGCATACGGCGCCAGTAAGCATGTTCACCAGAGCAGCCCCAGTCAGGGGTGCACATGACAACCCTTCCTCCCTCATAAGCGATTTTTGTTAGAACCTTCGCGAGCAGAGAGAAGGGAGGGTTAGCATACGCTAGGCCCATTGCTTTCCAGAAGAAACAGAAAACATTGTTCAGTTGTTTCGAGCGGTACAACTGCATGATGTGCTGTTGTTGGCTCGCAAACAATTCCACCTGGATGTCATCCAGGTTTACCTGAAGGGCGGCCAGTCCATTTTCAAGAACGTGACGGGCCAATTGGTAGTTTTCAGTACGATAGTTAGTCTTGGATGCGTAGCGCAGCCCAGACCCTTTTCCGTCCTGACAGCTCCAAAGGTACGGAGAATAGCCCACTGCCAAAGTCACAGTGCAAAGAATAGGGGCGCTGGAGAGACAGCATTTTTAGCTGGGGGTTGCTTCGTAGAAGGTCGGTACCAATGACGATGTCAAATGCGTCGGTGTCCAGCACTCTGCAGTGTTGGGTCACGGTTTTGTTGCCCAGGCATATAGTCACATCGACCCCCCCCCAAGGAATGGATGGTACGCCCATCCCCTACTCTTATGGCAACGGTCTTAGTTTTCTTGAAGGTCTTTAGCAGGTGCCGGGCCACTATGGAACGTGTTGCACCGGTGTCAAGCACCGCTCGAAAAACTTGATCCCCGATTTTTACGAGGATCCAGAAAACCAAGTCCTCCTCTTCGGAGCCGCCCCCCTACTCCTCATCAGGGAACTTGACATCCACCCCTGCAGCAATCAGGGACCTGGCCATCCAGGCCAAGCGCCTCTTCTTGGAGTTATTCCCCTCAGTGGTAGCGTTATCCCTCTGAGGGTGCTTCTTAGGATCACCTGCGGCAGGAGCGGGTGTAGCAGCAGGAGTGGGTGTAGCAACGGGCGCTGATGAGCGCCTCTGGGGGTTAGGGGGTCCATTTTTGCCACCCCCCTTGCCACCTCCTTTACCACCTTTATCCCCATTCCGGGGATTTCTGGTGGGTGTTTTAATCTTCTGGCGTTTGGCCTCCTGACGCTTGAGTTTATCACTCTCGCGTTTCTTTATGTGGCATTCGTCCTCGTAGTGACGACGTTTGCCCCAATAGCCACAGATGATGGTACACCTGAAATGGTCCTGATGGGTCCCAGGCTTCTCATTCTTGGAGTGCTGCTGTTGTTTCATCTGCAGCATACAGCTACTGCGGTGATCGCAGTCAGAGGCATGACAGGGCCCCCCCTTGTCATTGACAGGTTTGCAGTATATCAGAGGGGGTGTACCTGCATCAGGCTTAACCTCATTCATGGCACGTAGGTTACCCCTCCCTTTACCACCTCCCTGGTTGGGGTTAGTGGGATTTTTAGGCCCTTTCCCTTCGCCACGTTCGGGGGTAGGGGTACCACCTCGACCCAAGTGCTTCTTGAGGAAATTCCCCATGTGGGAGTCATTCTCCCTCTCAAGAGCCAGCTCAATCAAGAGGTCCACCAGTTCATCGTACGAGTGGGTCCGACTCTTCCTCTCAGAGGTAGAGCGGCAATCATCCCACGTACGTTGGGGGATCTTACTCATGAGCCACAGGTGGGGCTCAGTGGCTCCTTAGAAGCCCACGTTCATCCTCGAAAACAGGTACTCCAAGTCGCACACATATTCAGAAATTCGCGCAGCTGATAGAAACTCAGGGAGCATAGGTAGCTCGTCTATCTGTGTGCGCACACTGAGGTCAGTCGCATAGACTGGGAATGTTTTCTCCAACCTCAGGAGTACCTCTGCCGAGGTGGAACAGGTTTTCACAATCTGTTTCACCTGTTTTTGCAAAAATTTCTTTTTGCATGAGCGTTTCAGCAGTGAACATTTGGTGGCCACATCCACATGGGATTGGCCAGTCAGCAAAAGAAACTCAGCAAATTCTTCTGCCCATTCGGGCAGATTTTTTCGGGTCGAACTCTGGCAGTTCCAGCTGGATGTTCGCCTGGGCAATAGGTCTGCCCGTCTTCCCACCCCCCGGAGTTAGGCCTGAAGGCGATACGCCGGCAAGAGGTGCCAAGGCTGACAGGCCTCTTTTCTCCGTCTCTGTGACAGGCAAGTCCTGTAGTTCAGCCATGGGCACTGTTCGGGCACAGGGGTGAAAGGGGCTGGGGCAGGTGACCTTAGGCAACAGCCTTGAGACCCTTGATCTCTTAAGATCTTCGGCCAGGGTACTCAGCCCGGGAGAGGGTGAAGCCGGTTCGGACCCCCGTGGCCATCTTTGGGTCACTTGGGGTGTGTATGTATGTGCCGGCAAGCCGCCATTGGCTGATATCATACTCTCCCATCCACCTGACCTAACCTGATGTGATAGTGTGATAGGTTTGGCCATTCCGGCTATGAGCGGCCATATTCAGTACCGAGGCGCCGCCAGCGGAGATTTATACATCGGAATATCAGGAATCAACAGGGTTTTATTATCATAATGTTTCCGTAATTTTTCAGCCTTTCGTTCTGAGGGTCAATGTATCGGCGACCGTCAGTTGGCTCGCGATTTTGTGTCAACCGATTGGTTAACTGTTATTTCCAGATATTTTGGCGGAAATCCCGATGAAGGGTCAGATCTCATCAGTAAAGGGTTCGTTGCTTCCGCAATTTTCTAAATATGCACTCGAAATTTCATTCTGAATTTTTCGCGATGTCGAAATCTGATTTTCGACTTCGACATCGCCGCACTTGATTTTGTCTTCTTCGAGTGGTCATACTCTTTTCCCTATGCCCGAATCAGGTTTCCCTTATACTTGCCACCCATTTGACTTGGAGATACCAGGGAAACAAAAGTGAATCGTGGGACCACTTTGAAGGGCCATATCTACGAGCGAGTGTGGAGAGAGAGAATAAGGAAGGTTGGGGTGCAAGCGCCTTGGTCTCAAATTATATTAGGAAGCATCAAACGCCTTTGGTGTGTACACATGCCCGGTGTGGCAAGGGATAATGGTCAAGGGGGTATAAAGTGATATATAACTCTTGGACCGTGCAACCGAATATTTTAATGCGACTTTCGAGTGTACCGCATGAGTGTTGGGGTTGCATAGATACTTTTCTTTGGGTTCCTACACATTTTTAACGTGAAGTTATGTCCATGGAGGGACATGGCATATCATGGTGGGAGCCACTTTTGAGGGTATGTTTTATATGCATGGTATATGTCTTGATATGCTCACACCCATGTTATCTATCTTCGTGTGGCCGAAGAGATGGGGAGCCACACGTGACAAGGGCTTTGCCCATGTCCCAATTGTGGGATTCAAAGCGCTAGACTAAGTCTACCGCATATGTATTGCTCATGGTATGTTTGGCAAAGAGATCCATGAGTGCACTCCCATTTTCATGGGGCATGTAGATACGAGTGGCGAAGGTATCTCCATGCGCCCGATTGGGGATCCAAGTGGGGGAATTGTTCGCATATGGTTCCAATCATTTGTGTATTGAACCATGAGTGGATATCATGGGTGAGCATAGAGATATATTATCATGACAACTTTGTATTTGGTCATATCTTCATGCTTTTGACCTCATTTTATGCTCATTTTTGCGTTTTGTGTACTTACCTGGTCGGCAAACAGCAAGAAGCCTATGGAGAGTCGAACCATGGTATGTTGTTCATATGTTGGCATATGCTTTGGAGTTGGACACCACCATATGCCGGATCGCGTACTTCATTTGGCTTGGCACACGAAGGATTACAGGAATTGGTCTCAAGATCATGGGCTGACTTGGGCAGTGCGTGGCGCCCATATCCGAAGGGGTTTCGGGGGTAAAGTGGGATGTACATGGGCATTGACCTTTGGTCTATATCCTCCATGAATATTAGACTTCGCTTCCATGCATGCTTTGAGCCTTCGGATAGGTGGTAACTTCAATTTTGAGCATGTATGTGATATATGGCCAATATGGTGTGTATTGGCAGTTTTTTGGCAGGTTATGAGTTCAAACTCATAGGTCATTTCTCTAAGCCCATTCGATTCCAAGTCCAACCAAGGTTATGTCAGGGTAGGGCATGGTCCTGAGTGCCACTCTAGGCCATGACATGCCACCTCCCCTATTGGGCTAGGATTTGGAGGCTTGGGAGTGAACACATTTTTGGGGTTTGTGTAATGACTTGTGACACATGGCATTCAGCCATCTCATTTGACCTGGTTCAGGGCAATATGTTGGTGAGTCGAGGGAAGGTCTTGAGTCCAGGGAATGAGGGGTTTATGGCTGTGAATGTGTATGTTTACCTCTTTCCCCAACTTTGCTTTATTTGTGTTCATATGCCAATTTCAGGGCTTTCTTCCTTGGTGCAATTCTTGTACATGCCCGCCATCGTGAGACCATCGATGTGCTGAACGAAAGCCCGCCATTTGGATTGGATTGTGGATTGGGTTATTGCTGTATTTGTGGGATCTGGTTGCTGTTCAGGGTTGAAGGAGGACTGTATTTTCTATTTTCTATATTTTTGGATTTGGATCCTGATATTTGAGGAATGCAATCCTTGATCCGGAGTAAATCAGCAGGGGTTACAGGCGGAAGGGGCACAGCGGGGGCCGGTCCTGGTAGGGACCTTCTTTATGGTAGCAGAGGCTTACCTGCTGCCCCTACCAACCGCCGACCCGGGGACTTGGGCCCTTATGAGCCCTGCCCAAGTACGCCCCGGGACGGTGGAGACCACGCCGGAGATTGGAGCCATAGAAGAACCGAGACGTTTAAGAGCATGGCGAACTCCGGAACTTGAAGCCCGAAGAGAAGTACGACATTCGGGAAGAGGAGGACGTGACATGGAGGACCTGGTCTCCATGTGTGAGCGTCGCTGCCGAAAGGCATGCAACCTCCGCTCCGCCGCGGAGGACTCTGATGAGGCTTGCCATTCAGGCAGCAGTGGAGGACGGGCCCGGCGCTACCGGAAGCGCGGGTCACCCAAGTCCGCGGCAAGGGACGGCGGGGCTATGGACACGGACCCCAGCCCGGTCAGGCTGTGGGAATCCGAGGGGCACTCCGAGGGCTATCGGACAGCCTACGAGCCACCTTCGGAGCCGGAGATGTCCGCGCCGATCGCCAGGGCGCATACAGCCCCCGAGCCCGCCCTGAAGCACGACGCCGAGGGCTTGGAGAGGCCGGCCAGGGCCCGGACGGCACTTGTGCCCCGGCACACGGGACCAGAGACGGACGCCATAGGCGATACGCCCATGGGCGATGAGTCTGAGGTGCCGGGAACCGCGGGATGTGCTGAATCCGGCGGAAAGCACGCTGCGTGCCACTGCGAGCACCTGTCCTTCCTCATGGGCAAGTACCCGAAGATGGGGATGGACGCCATCGTGCATCGTCTTGACCGCCTCGACAACGCCAAAGATGGTCTAGAGGAGGACGTCGCGGGGATCCTGGACGACCAGTCGGCCGCAGAGAAAGACATGGAGGAGCTGCGAGCGGAACGGGACCGGTACCGGGAGAATCTGGAGCTGGCCCTGGAGAAGCAGCAGCGAGTGGTGGACAGCCTCCTCCACCTTGTGGAGGACATGTCGGGACGCCTGAAAAGGCTAGAGGAGGTACAGCCCCTCGCCTCGGGTCCGGAGCTCCCGGCAAAGCCGGCCGCAGTAGAGCTGGTGGAGCGGGTTAAGACCCTCAGGAGCGCCATGGAGAAACCCATGGGCGGCCCTGCAGAGGCACCATACGCGCCTCCGCGTGTTGACCCGGGTGCGCTGCCGTTTGTTCCCATGTTCAGCGAATCCACAATGCTCGGGGAACACACGGCACTGGCTGGGTCCATGCGGGAAGGGCACGTAACCACGGACCCGAGGAGCCTGACGGTACAGATGTCCCATGCCGCCCAGGATGTACCGATCACGACGAATATGGTAGTTTATGCGGAAGAGAAGATCGAGAGCCAGACCATGCAGGGGCAAACCATGGGAAGCGCCGACCGACATGGTCGAGGCCATCCAAGCGGAAACCTGTGGGCGAAAGATCCCAATACGGGGAGATGGACGGCCGATGGAGCAAGTCCTTCCCGCATTCCAAACCCCATGGGTTCAGGCCCAGCTGGAACGCACTCCATGGAGGAGAGGGATGTACGGGGAGTGTACTCACACCCCCCGGACACAGGTGGCATCCGTCTCGGTGGAGTGGTGGCTGGGGACGTCGGAGACGCCATCAGGATTGACGACCTCAGGGGAATCAAAATCCCCTACTACGATGGCAACCCCTCCAACCTGGATGACTTCATCCTGGATTGGGAGGACTTCGCCGAGGAGGTCGTGGGCGAGATGCGGGGAGCGCCGCGGGACAAGTGGGTATGCCGGACATTCCCACACCGGCTGGCGCAGGACCTGAAGGAGGAGCTGCGGGATCAGATCCGGGAAGGATTGATCCGTACGGAGCAGGCCTGCCTCCGGTGGTTGGAGGATGAGGAGCGGGTGGACGCTCCGAACCAGAAGCTGGAGGACCTGTGGTCCATCCCGCTGCCGCTGGACCGCGGTGAGTTGCGGGTCCCGGAGTGGAACCGGTATCTGCGGAAGTACCGCAGATGCCTTAAGCTGGTGGAGGACTGGAACGAGGCCAGTGAGATCCGCCACTTGCTGAAGGACGTCCTCCCCGGAAACTGGAAGAGACGAGTGGAGGACGAGGAGAAGAAGCGCGCCAAGAAGCGGGTGGCGGTGAGGATCATGGCGGCGGAAGATACCCATGCGGGTATCATGGAGTTCTTCGGGAGGAACCTGGGCGAACCAAACCGGATGTTGGGGCTGAAGAACGCCGTGTACGTGGAGGTGTCTGGAGACTCCATGGGGCAAAGGTTGCTGCGCCTCAACAACGTGGAGTGGAGGCGCGGGGAGCCGCTGAGGATGCAAGTCATCTTCGCCCGCATGAGCCTTGACGAGATCGTGAAGTACATCACGGTGGAGTTGAAGCTCAATGCGAAGAACGAGGCCCACGTGCAGGATCGACATGGTCATGGACAACGAGGCCACCGAGAAGACCGCCATCATCGGGAGATCCAGGAGGACACGGCCAACTCCGCGGAGGATGGTAGTGGAAGTGGCCAAGACCACTGGACCGGGTCCCGGGAGGATCATAAGGAGGCCCACTTCTTCGCGTTTGTGGCGCACAACGTGAGAGAACATGGGCAGGATAGGTCCAGATGGAGCCAGGTGGGACCCAATAAGAGCAGAGCGCCAAGGAGGATCGGGAACCCACCGCTCTTGTTCCGGGAGTACAGGTCTCAGCACGACGGGTGCTGGGTCTGTTATGGCAAGGGAAACAACCATGCACACGACCACCGTCAGTGCAAGGTGTATGAGGCGGACAAGAAGGCCTACTTCGCCGACCACCCCGAGAAGAAGCCCAAGGAGCAGCGGATTTCCGATTGGAAGGCGAAGGGCGGAGACGGGGGAAAAGGCCAAGGCAAAGGCCAAGGGAAAGGCAGAGGGAGAGGCTATGGTGGTGGACCTGGCCAAGATTGACGGGTGAGGTCGATCGAGGAGGTTGCTGAGGACATGTTGAGGACATTGCAGGAACTCAAAGCCCAACAACGTGGTGGACAAAGTCCCGGCAGATCGCAGCCGGAAGGGGCTGCGGGAAGCCAAATCTAGAGGAGCCCCCACGGGAGTGGGACCTCGGAGGTCTCTCCTCCGAAAATCAGTGGAATCCCAGAGAAAGCGAAGGCACATCGGGTGCCGAAGAAGGCTCCAGAAGAGCCAAAACCACTGAGTTTCGCCACTCCTAACCCCTGGAGCGCCCTGCCAAGGGAAGTACATGTGGGTACGGGACATGGCAAGAAGGAAAGAGCGACCACGGAGAGCCCCGTGGACGGGCAGGACCAACCCAAGATCTACACCATCCGTGACCATACCCTTGAAGTCCTGATGCACCCGGACGTGCTAGAGTTGCATGCCGTGAGAGTCGTCCATACACCTCATGGCGACGAGCGGCAGTTGCACTTGAAAGTGCGAGTACGGTGTGGACGAGAGGAGAAGGTGGTGGATGTGTTAGTGGATACGGGTGCCCAGGTGAGCCTGGTCCGGAGAGGGTTGTTCAAGGAGGAACTCCTGCAGCCCAGCCGGAGACCGGTCCGCCTGAAGGTCGCCGACGGAGAGATCATGGGTGGCGGCACCCATGAGGCCACCATCAGTATGGAATTCTGGGAGCATGAGCGCTTGAACCGCCCTGATCAGGCGAAGAGAAGCACTCTATCCGGGAACTTCTATGTGGCCGACATTACCGATTGGGATATGATCATGGGGTATGACTTCATGGTGGCAAATGCCATTGGAGCCCTTCCCCATCGTGCAACGCTGGTCCGGGAGGATGATGAATGCCCAACATGGCTGTCCACGGACTATGCATGCGGATCATCCCAATGGAATGCTGAGGAAGAGGATCGGATCGTCCGAGCGGTGCAAGCTGTGGCTGCCAAGTCCAGAGGAGACCGCGGAGTTCAGCTCACGGAGTATGGAATGGCGCCACAGGGGTATGACAGGATGATCCAGACGCTGGGAGCCGAAGCGCCCGAGACGGACGTCTTCGCTTCCCGGGATGCCCCGCTTCTGCGGAAGTGTAGGAGGCATTGGCATCGAGGAGACTCAGCCTGGCACAGGCATTGGGGCTTGAAGGAGTGGGGGCCCATGTATTGGCATGGCTCCCTGGACAATACCAGACGTACGGTGGAGACGATCATCGCGGATAGGGCGAAGGGGATCCTGGTCATAACCGGCATAGGATCCACGCCATGTCCGCTCGAGGGTCTCAAGTCGACGCTGGACTCCATCACCCTGAACGAGATGTCATTCGGGCCAGAGGAGGAGTTGTTCATCGACGCCAAGGGTGTATCAATGCCCTCCCCGGGTCAAGCGTGGGGTACCAAGGCTTTCCTGGTGGATGGGGCGCAAGCCCAGCACACGGGTGATGAAGCATTCATCCGTAGGGTGGAGGCGGTGCCCATGAAGGTCATGTTTGAGCCGAAGGAGGGGACGGATCAGCCTATGGATGGCATTGAGGTCCTGTCCCACGCCGAGATCGACGACGTCGTCAACTACATGCGGATGGGGATGCACGACCGTGTGGCAGCCAAGAAGAGGCGGGCCATGGTCACATCTCCGCATTGGTGGGATGACAAGATGTTGGTCACCGGCAAGTACGAGAAGGACGAGTTCGTGGCGAGGGTCATGGATCACATCGCGGACCAATACGATGGTCCGGTTGGGTCGGACCCACCAACATAGGATTTTCCAAGAATGGGTGCCGATAGCGACAGTCACGAGCCCGAGGCCGCAAATTTCCGAAGATTATCGGTGGGAAGAGCTCGCCACGACGATGATGACGGCATATCGGACGAGGAGAAGTCGGAATCGGACCCAGAAGAGGCCTACACCGCAGTGCGGTCGGTTGTATCGATACCGAAGCAAGCGGCTGAAGAGGCCCAGGAGAACCCGAAGGTCGCCGAGCTGAAGGAGAGGCTGATCAAGGCCTATCCGCGGCTATTCAGTGGCGTCGCCAACAAGAACCCTCCAGATCGTGGTAGGTTTGGCACAGCGAAGATCAAGCTGAAGCCAAACCCCAAGATCTATCGTCATCGGGAGTACCAACTTCAGGGCGATCGGGCCGAGGCCATGAAGAAGCTGTTGGCCGAGTTCATTGAGCGGGGATGGATCGAACCCTCCGACAGTGAATGGGCCAGCCCAGCCTTCATCGTGCCCAAGAAGGAGAAGGGCGAGTGGAGGTTGGTGGTTGAATACAGAGGTTTGAACGAGCAGACCGAGCACGACTCGTACTCGCTTCCCCTGATCGACTCCATCCTCCAAAAACAACAGAAAAAGCGGATTTTCACGGTGTTAGACCTGAAACACGGTTATCACCAGATGCCGCTTCACCCGGACTCCAGGCCCTGCACGGCGATGTCGACGCCACTGGGGCCCATGCAGTGGAAAGTGGTGCCTATGGGCGCCAAGAATGGCAACGCTGCTTTCCAGCGCATGATGGAGGACCTACTCGGTCCTGTCCGGGACTGTGCCGATCCCTTCGTGGATGACATCATCATCGGGTCCGGCACGGAGAGCATGACTGAGGACGAGCTCATCGACGCGCATGAGAAGGATCTGCGCCGAGTGCTCAGCGAGTTGGACAAGCACAACATGGTGTGCAAGCCCACCAAAGCCTCACTCTTCGTGAAGGAAGTGGAGTTCGCGGGTCACGTGGTGGGTCACGGGCAACGCCGTCCCATGCCTGGGAAGCTGGCGTCCCTGCACCACTGGGAGAAGCCCCAAACCATCAGCGAACTCCGGTCCTTCATGGGGTTCTGCAACTACTATTCGGGCTATGTCCGGATGTATGCAGAACTGTCGGGGCCGCTGCACAAGATGTTGCGGGTGGGCAAATTCGATGGCCGGAAGGGGAGCAAGAAGAAGCTTGCCTGGACCCCTGAGGCTGAGGATGCGTTCAACCGCCTGAAGGAGCGACTCCTGGGGCAGTTGGGGCTGTTCCTGGTGGACCCGGACAAGGGATTCGTGCTACGGACAGACGCCTCGGATTATGCCGTGGGGGCAGTCCTCGAGCAAGTCCGGGACGACGGGTCACACGTACCCGTAGCGTTTTGGAGCAGGATCCTGGCCGAGGGCCAACGCCGAAAATGGACCGCGAGGGAGAAGGAGACATACGCCATTGTATGTGCGCTCAGGAAATGGTCTGGCCACATCGGACTGCAGCCGGTGGTGGTTTGCACGGACCACCAGTCCCTACAGAGCTGGCACAAGGAGCATGTCGACACCCCCTCAGGACCAGCGGCTAGGAGGGCCAGACAGCACGAGACGTTCGCCAAGTTCGACCTCAGCGTCGTGTACGTCCCAGGGAAGGACAACACTGTGGCAGATTGCCTCAGTCGCTGGGCCTACCCCGGGGGCAAGGCGTGGATGGACATATCCAGCCATGGCGGCGCCGAGGATACCGAGGAGGCCAAGCGCATCATCGAGATGGAGAAGGTCATGGAGCAAGAGGGGGTCAAGTGCTTTGTGGTGATGGCAAACCGTACGGACCTGGCCAAGTTCCGGGGTGCCCGCGTCCGAGCTATTCGAGAGGAAACCCTCGAGCAATGGATGGTGGCCCCTGTAGAGCTAGTCAGGTCGGTGCTCACAGAGGACTGGTCTGATGACTACGCGGCATCTGAGCACTGGAGCAAGTACTGGATTGCCGTGAGCGCCCCGTCGGACGACGATTGGCCCGAGGGCTTGACCGAGGATGGGGACAAGTTGTTCCTCAAGGACAAGCTGCTGGTGCCCGAGAACCGAGTGGAGGAGCTCATTGACCATTGGCACAACGCCCAGCTCATGTATCCTGGCCGAGACAAGATGCAGCAGGACCTGGAGTGGCGTTTCAAGTTCCCTCCGGGGTACTACGCCATCCTGGATAGGTACTGCAGCGACTGTGCCGTGTGTCGGGCCACGAAGAGCCCTAATCACTCCACACCGGGCAACCCGGTGTATACGGCTATACCAGAGGCCCCCATGCGGTCTGTGGCCATGGATGTATTCGCCATGCCTGAGGTCACCGTGGAAGGAGAGACCTACGACTGTGTCATCCTGGCGGTGGACAGGCACAGTGGGTATATCGTGGCGGTCCCTGGCAAGAAGTCCAAGAAGAAGGACAAGAAGGACAAGCATGGAGTGGGGCTGCAGGCCAAGACCGTCGCTAATGCCATGATCAGGCATTGGCTGACGATTTTTGATGTCCCGGCTGTCATCTGCAGCGATCGGGGCAGTCAATTCGTGGGGACGTGGTTCAAGACGATGTGCAAGCACATGGGAATTCGACACGCCAAGACCGTGGCATACCACAGCCGGTCGAATGGCCGGGCTGAGGTGGCCGGGCGGCAGATGTTCGAGAAGTTCTGCCAGCTGCACATCAACGAGCCGGGCTGGAATTGGTACAATTCGCTGTGGAGGGTACTCCAAGCGTATCACGACCTTCCGGGGCCCACTGGACTGTCGCCCCATCGCATCCTGTTCCTACGGGATCGAGTGTCACGCACTCTCCTGTGGATGAACCATGGCAAAGTGGCCCGGGATGCGACTGTTATGATGGCTGAGGCGGACGACACGGCGGCCAAGGTGTGCAGGGCACTTCAGGACGAGCATGACAAGAGGGCCAAGTACTTCAAGCAGGGAAAGGTCCAGAAGTATGCTCTCCAAGACACCGTGTGGGTGGAGCGGCACCACAAGGATGTCCTGTCCAGGCATCGGCAGGCATCTTGGTATGTGTCGGGGGTAATCGTGCGGAAGGTCGGGCAGGACGTGTATGCGGTTCGTGTGGACGATAACAAGATCCTGGACCGCGACCATACCCAGCTTCGTCCTCGAGCACCGGACCCCAGCGGACGTCCCGTCACCTTCGAGTTCACGGCCGGCGATGTGGACTCGGAGGACGAGGGTGAGGACGACGACTTCACTGCTGAGAAGATCCTGGCGGACAAGCCGGACCCGGGGACGCCTGGAGGTAGGCTTTATAAAGTCCGCTGGAAGGGATTCGCCGCATCCAGGCATTCGTGGGAGCCTCCGAGCAGTTTTGTGCCGAGGTACACCACGGTCTGGATGGACTACCTGAAGAAAAAGAATATTTCTTTGGATGTCAAGGACGTGTTGGTCCATTTGGTTGCTGCTGTAGCACCGTAATGGATCCCCCCTTGGCATTTTGTTTGTTTCTGTGCTTGGAGAGACGGGTGAGGGCGTTCATCTGCGGATTTTTTGGCCTTGATAGGCCATATACCCCCTTCACTCGATCTCCACATATATACTTCATTGTGGTATACTTATTTAGGTCGACCGACGACGTTTTTCTATCTTTGATCCCCTTGGTCCATGTTGTAGATCAAGAGGAGACCGGATAAGGCGTAGGGCGCTGAGTATCAGTGTCCTCACCCCTCCCTTGGGGCGTGGGGGACGCCTACGACGTGTGTGGGGTCTCCATGTGTCCTTGGGACATTGTGGGGGGGGGTTGGAGCCCATTGGGGTCCTCCTGTCCTCTCTTCAATGACTTCCGAGCGGTAACAATGCTCTGAGAAGGGGGGTGAAGCCGGTTCGGACCCCCGTGGCCATCTTTGGGTCACTTGGGGTGTGTATCTATGTGCCGGCAAGCCGCCATTGGCTGATATCATACTCTCCCATCCACCTGACCTAACCTGATGTGATAGTGTGATAGGTTTGGCCATTCCGGCTATGAGCGGCCATATTCAGTACCGAGGCGCCGCCAGCGGAGATTTATACATCGGAATATCAGGAATCAACAGGGTTTTATTATCATAATGTTTCCGTAATTTTTCAGCCTTTCGTTCTGATGGTCAATGTATCGGCGACCGTCAGTTGGCTCGCGATTTTGTGTTAACCGATTGGTTAACTGTTATTTCCAGATATTTTGGCAGAAACCCCGATGAAGGGTCAGATTTCATCAGTAAAGGGTTCGTTGCTTCCGCAATTTTCTAAATATGCACTCGAAATTTTATTCTGAATTTTTCGCGATGTCGAAATCGGATTTTCGACTTCGACATCGCCGCACTTGATTTTGTCTTCTTCGAGTGGTCATACTCTTTTCCCTATGCCCGAATCAGGTTTCCCTTATACTTGCCACGCATTTGACTTGGAGATACCAGGGAAACAAAAGTGAATCGTGGGACCACTTTGAAGGGCCATATCTACGAGCGAGTGTGAGGAAAGAGAATAAGGAAGGTTGCGTTGCAAGCGCCCTGGTCTCAAATGATTTGAGGAAGCATCAAACGCCTTTGGTGTGTACACAGGCTCGGTGTAGCAAGGGATAATGGTCAAGAGGGTATAAAGTGATATATAACTCTTGGACCGTGCAACCGAACATTTTAATGCGACTTTCGAGTGTACCGCATGAGTGTTGGGGTTGCATAGATACTTTTCTTTGGGTTCCTACGCATTTTTAACGTGAAGTTATGTCCATGGAGGGACATGGCATATTATGGTGGGAGCCACTTTTGAGGGTATGTTTTATATGCATGGTATATGTCTTGATATGCTCACACCCATGTTATCTATCTTCGTGTGGCCGAGGAGATGGGGAGCCACACGTGACAAGGGCTTTGCCCATGTCCCAATTGTGGGATTCAAAGCGCTAGACTAAGTCTACCGCATATGTATTGCTCATGGTATGTTTGGCAAAGAGATCCATGAGTGCACTCCCATTTTCATGGGGCATGTAGATACGAGTGGCGAAGGTATCTCCATGCGCCCGATTGGGGATCCAAGTGGGGGAATTGTTCGCATATGGTTCCAATCATTTGTGTATTGAACCATGAGTGGATATCATGGGTGAGCATAGAGATATATTATCATGACAACTTTGTATTTGGTCATATTTTCATGCTTTTGACCTCATTTTATGCTCATTTTTGCGTTTTGTGTACTTATCTGGTCGGCAAACAGCAAGAAGCCTATGGGGAGTCGAACCATGGTATGTTGTCCATATGTTGGCATATGCTTTGGAGTTGAACACCACCATATGCCGGATTGCGTACTCCATTTGGCTTGGCGCACGAAGGATTACAAGAATTGGTCTCAAGATCATGGGCTGACTTGGGCAGTGTGTGGCGCCCATCTCTGAAGAGGTTTCGAGGGTAAAGTGGGATGTACATGGGCATTGACATTTGGTCTATATCCTCCATGAATATTAGACTTCACTTCCATGCATGCTTTGAGCCTTCGGATAGGTGGTAACTTCAATTTTGAGCATATATGTGATATATGGCCAATATGGTGTGAATTGGCAGTTTTTTGGCAGGTTCTGAGTTCAAACTCATAGGTCATTTCTCTAAGCCCATTGGATTCCAAGTCCAACCAAGGTTATGTCAGGGTAGGGCATGGTCCTGAGTGCCATCCTAGGCCATGACATACCGCCCCCCCCATTGGGCTAGGATTTAGAGGCTTGGGAGTGAACACATTTTTGGGGTTTGTGTAATGACTTGTGACACATGGCATTCAGCCATCTCATTTGACCTGGTTCAGGGCAATATGTTGGTGAGTCAAGGGAAGGTCTTGAGTCCAGGGAATGAGGGGTTTATGGCTGTGAAGGTGTATGTTTACCTCTTTCCCCAACTTTGCTTTATTTGTGTTCATATGCCAATTTCAGGGCTTTCTTCCTTGGTGCAATTCTTGTACATGCCCGCCATCGTGAGACCATCGATGTGCTGAACGAAAGCCCGCCATTTGGATTGGATTGTGGATTGGGTTATTGCTGTATTTGTGGGATCTGGTTGCTGTTCAGGGTTGAAGGAGGATTGTATTTTCTTTTTTCTATATTTTTGGATTTGGATCCTGATATTTGAGGAATGCAATCGTTGATCCGGAGTAAATCAGCAGGGGTTACAGGCGGAAGGGGCACAGCGGGGGCCGGTCCTGGTAGGGACCTTTTTTAAGGGGGAGGACAACTCTGGCTTGGGTAAGGGTTCTGCAATACCCAGTTTCGCCTTAATGGCCTCCGATAGGGCCGTCAGATCTGGATCTTCTGATCCAGACAGAAGTTCTGGCCAGCAGTTCGGCCGTATGATCCAGGGCACCGTAGGTTGGCCTTGGATGATGTTGTTCCTCAGCTCCAGTCAGGCCCACTTCGGGAGCCCTTGGGGTTGGACAACATGCTCTTGGATACTCAGGTCTCGGTCGTCTTGGCAGGGATGCTGTCTTCGCTCTGTCGGACGGCGGGCCAGAGCGCGTGTAGGACCCTAGGTCTGTACGTGGTCTGGATCCATGTACTGCCAATGGCTCCTCTCCATCTTCTCCACGAATGGATTTGTAGTACTCCTCATGGAGGATGTATTCATCCATTTTCTTCCTCAGTTCCTCATACTCCTCAGGGCCTTCAATCGCTGTTGAGGATGAAGCCGGACAGGCGGATCGTGAGACTGAGGCTGCTACACGCCTGTGGAGATGACCAAGGCTGTCTCCACCGTGGGCCGCTAAGGCCTCGGTGGTAAGGACTGTATTCTCTTCCGCCCTTCTGCGTTCTTGATCTCCTTGGGACCCAGATGCACCACTGAGATGTTGTGGAGCTCGGTAAGGTGGTTCACTCATAGGGTGGGCCATGCTGCCCATTTGTACTTGGACAGTTCTTATGGGCCAGCTCCTGACGCTTGGCGTGGACATGATGAACTTGTTGTTGAGCTTTGTGTGCTGCACTTCTTCTCAGGGTCGGTTCAAAAGGTCACAAGGGACTGTCTCTGCTACCGGAAAGATGTCCTTGATTAATGCCCTAGATATTTTGATGAAATCCTGCAGGTTTTGAAGTTGAACACCCAAACCAAAGCAGCAAGTAGAGCAAGAACAGGATGTGGATCGAATCAATGATTGGTTTTGGAATCCAGTGTAACACAGAAGGGCTGCAGATAGACAATGCAGGTTTATACACAAAGATTCAGTCACAAATGGATAATACAAAAGGTTTTATATGAAAATTGGTCAGACTCTAGCCTCAGAGGTTGCAATAGGCACTTCATGTGCACTCTTTTGGGTGAAATGGTGCTGGTTAGGACTGAGGGGCATAGATGTCAGGACCACACAGAAAATGACTTGGCCAAGAAACGGAATTCAGAAACAGTTACAAAGTAGGACCACAATAAGTGGTAGAAACAATTGAGTATAGGGGTCTTGGGGTGGGAGACCACTTAGGCTTAACCTCCAAGCCCAACAAGCATGAAATGCCTGAATTTTGTTTGGTATGTCCTCCATGAAGGAAGGTACCTCCGCTCAGTTGAGTGGTAGGGGTGAACTTCATGGGGGGGCTAGGGTCACAACCCTAGTTACTTTGAGAAAGTGTACTTTAGGCAACAAAAGAGAGATAAAAACACTTAAGTTTGTCTTAGCATCAACAAAGGGTCTTGAGGGGGGCTTAGCCTGGATCAAGCCCTCCAAGAAAGACATGGCAGTGACTTTTTCTTACTCCCCCCTGGAGTACTAGGTCATGAAGCTAGTAGGACCAAGGAAAAAGGCTGAAATATTCCCAAAATTACCCCAGAAAAATGCATTAAACCTACCAAAAACATCCTCCTCACTTCATAGAAGCCTATCACACTGTAGGTACCCTTGAAAAACAGTGTAATGTACCGTGAATGATGTCCCTTCGAAGGAGCATTCCTCAAAAGTCGCCGGCGTGCGACGAAAACTTTTGGGAAAAGTTTGGGGGTAGTGGGAATTGAATCCAGGACTCCCTCCCTAGAGCCAATGTGCTTGCCCACTAGGGTACAGTCGAACGCTCTAATGCGGACGGCTATCGCCGTATAAACAGCGTTTTAGTATACGTCCTGACCAAGGGGCAGGGCGGAGCAATACTCCCAATGGAGGACACAAACCCCCAGGAGCTGGAAAAAATAGAAAATGGAACCAGCAGGGAGTGATTCCTGCGGTTTAGCGGAAGGGGTTGCGATTTAGCAAGTAAAATCGTTAAAAATCGACGAAACCACGCGGGAAATCGTCATTTTTACACATAACTCAAAGTCGCAGACAAGCGCAAAAGAAGGGGACTCCAAGAAGAGGGTTGCGCAAGCGTAAACAGCTTTTAGAAAAGAAGGTATGGACCGCAGTTTTCAAAGTTTTAAAGAAAGATTTTGCACAGTTGCATCAAAATTTTTATAAACTTCAGACTCAAGTATTCAAATTCAGCCCGCACCACAGAGCAGGTCAACAACCCATCTCTCAGGTATGTCAGTGTCATCTCACACTCACGCATTGCGTTCGTGTTGGTTGTTTCGTCGAAAAGCTAGGGTTGTCAACGCTGTGCTCGTTGAGGGGTCGGGTGTTCTTCTCTCGTGCTCTGCACAGGTAAAAGCAGGAATGAAAGGTATGTGATGCGAATGGAGCGCGCAGCGCGCACGTAGGGTTAGAATATGCGCTGTGCTCGCGATGCATGTGCCTAATCGAGGCATCCACACGCTGTGACGCTTTACCTGTATCCGAAATTCACCCTTGTTTTTCCTCCTCACAGGTAAGGACAGAAAGCGTTTGCTCGTGTGCGGCCGTGGCGTTAAAGTTGAGTTGCTTAAAACGCTTAGGTTTGTTTTGTGTTCGTTTTCAGTTCGGCATTCACACGATGCATGGTGAGTAAGGTAGGTTAGCCCAGGAGGAGCTCACCTCCATGGTTGAGTCTGTGGTTCTGCCTCCCTTCCCTGCGTGCACATGATGCATTAAAGGGTAGGCCACGCGAATTGCGCACGGTAAACCTTGCCACTCGGTACGTTCTTTAAGAGAACCCGAGGAGTTTCTTAAAGGTTGCTTGCTTGACAGGGGTAGCTGATCCGTCAGCGTGTTTGCGAACAGTGTATTATAGGTCACACTGAGAAGGGTATAATACCTGGAGTGTGGCTTGGTTCCTCCGTCGCAAATACCCCTTCATTTGCCTCTTTTGTACAGGTGGGAGAGGTTAAGGGTGATTTGTGCACGCAGCAGCTGCCTTCGGCGGCTACCATTTTTCTGCCCCAGCAAAACAGGGGCGCTGATCACAAATCAAATCACTGCGCCTCAGCCAGTACTGGCGAGGGCAGTTCCACCTCAACGACATCTGCGCTGTGCACGCAACGAGAGCACCCCTTCCCTCCAAGCCCTAGCAGGGGAAACGCGTTGTGGCGTCCCCTGTTAGGCCACAGCTGCTTAGGGGCGCTGTGGTCTCTTGTCTTCTTCACAGGAGGGCCATTAGGGCCTGAGTGAACTTCGACAGCAACACCCAGTAGCGTGTGTAGGGGTTAGGGTCAGCAGGCCTGGCAGGAGGTGAGTGCAAGTGATGAGTGCTCACCCTGCCTTCGAAGGCCGGTGCTGGCGTTAGTGAGTGTAGGGTAGTGGTGTCTCCTGTCCCGCGTGCTTTTCCTCGTTGGCAGGGGAGTGCGTTAGCTTTTGGCCTGTAGCAAAAATGGGCGTTTTGTATGCCCTTAGCACACTTGGCCACCCCTCCCCTCTTAGTAGGTAGGGCTTTTGCCGTTCTACCCCAAGGATAGGCGCCAGCACAGAAATTGGGCGCCATAGGAGTGGTAATAGTACCTGATTAGGACCTTCGGTCCGACGTCAGCGAAGCCCGGTCTCCGGGAGCCACGCTGGGGAGAGAAGTGAGACACATACAGACATACGTAGCACACTTAGGGGTATGGTAAACCCTGTAAGGAAGGGTAGAACCCCATGGGTCTGGACCAGTCAGGCGTCCTAACTGTGGGCTCGCTTGTCCTCAAGGAGGGAGGACACACCTTGCCTCATAACACCTTGCTTGTCATTCCCCCCTGGTGTAGGAAGCCACCGTTCTTCGTTGGCTCACCAAGGTCATTACATTAGGGCAGTACCCATGCAACACATGGTCAACAAGGCACACACTCGCTGGGTGGCTGCAATCATGATAAGCGGCCACCTGGCTCACGCCGGAAACCATAGGCATGGGTCTGCAGGGCACAGACAGGGTCAGTGCAGTGCTCAGTATGCAGTAGTCTGTGAAAAACCAATGGCCTTCGGCCAGGGACTGGTTGTCACGGGGGGCTAACGGTCCTGTCCTGCGATGCAATGCGGGGCAACTGTGACAACCGCTCTTACAGCCATACACAGGCACGTCTGCAGAAGAGTGCTCACTGCACCTGTCAGTAGACTGACACAGGGTAATTAGTTTCGCTTCTTACGCTGGGACATAGTCTCAGCACGGGTTAGGAGCTGCCCCTCGTTGTTCTCAACGAGGTAAGTGCGGAAGATGGGGTTGATACTCCCATCTGGTTGTATGAAGGCTGACATAGGTTCCCAGGTCGCCTCAGACAACCCAAAGCCATCCCACAGGGTAGGGAATTTCCAGCCCTGTTTATACTCGTGGCGAGCAATACCTGCAACCACGTAGTAACCATCGACTGCCATCTCATCGGCAGTCATCTCTTCGAGTTCGTCTGCCTCCTCTGGACTGGCAGCGTTCTCTAGGTCTATACGTTCAATCTCACTGTCGCTGAGGCGCCACTCATCCCAAGACAAGTCGTCAGGGGAGTGATAGTGCCTCAACTGCTTAGGAGCACATAGCAGTTCACCACCTAGACGTGGACTGCACCTGACATGGATCCTGGATCCATCTATCCTGATGATACGATAGGGTCCAAAGTAAGGGTCCTGTAGGCAGTTACGTGGCCAGGAGGGTAGGCGTGAATGGTGTACCAAAACAAGGTCACCAACCTTGAAGCTGGCAGGTCGCCGTAGGCGGTTCCGTCGGCTCCGTTCACGGTCACGAATGTGCCTCAGGTTGGTACCAGCCTGGTTAGCCAGAGACTGCTTGTGTTCCAGCCAATCTCCCACAGGGCTCTTGAAGTCCTCAGGGAAAGGGGTTTTGAAGAACCATGCAGGTCGTCCTCCATGGAACAGTTCGTGGGGGGTGAAACCCGTAGAAGAGCTCCGCTGTGAGTTCATGGACAGAACCGCCCAGGGCACTAGGCGTACCCAGTCCTTGGTGCGTTCCTGTTTCATCAGGATTCTTAAGTTTTGCTCCACCACACGGTTCTGTCTCTCACAGAGAGGGTTAGATGTGTGAGTATAGGGCACACCTGTGGTTACCTCCACGTTGAGAGCATTTAGCACTCCTTTGTACCACCCAGTGTCACTGCGGATGCGTACATCTTCATCAGAGTGCACCTGTTTAGGTGCTCCATAGGGTTCGAACAATTGTTCGACCAACATTTTTACAGTCTGCTCACCTGTGATTTTCTTATTGCAAGGGAACACACGGGTGAAGCGAGATGGACCACAGGTGACCACGAGGCAACTATCATAGCCGCCAAAGCGTGGTAGGCCGTGGATGTAATCCACGTAGAGAAGAGAGTTAGCACAATAGGGTATGGGTAAGCTGGAGATCAGGCCCCTATCCCTACTGTCGCTCTGCTTGCTGGCATGACAGCCACAAGCATCCACAATGGTCTGCATACGCGACCTCAGTTCAGTCAGGGTTAGACTAGGGTAGAAACACTCACGGAAGAAGTCCACTGAGCGATTAGCGCCAGTGTGACCAGAACTGAGATGGGACCACTGTAGGCACCCATCCAGTCGTGCCTCAGGCACCACAATTCGGTCCTCGTAGAAGAGGTACTGATTGTTTTTATACCACTGGTGCCCGTCAATGACACGGGGTTCGAGACCAGTGCTGAGGGTTTGCAGAATTTCTTCATACTCTGACTGATAGTCGGTTAGACTCCAACCCTCCAGGATTCCAGCAGTGCGCATGGACAGGTCAAGCTGGACATCCATACGCTGGAAAGCCTCTTTGGCGAGCGCCTCAGAGCTCTCACCAATAAGCGCATCGAAGTTGTTGCGCGATATGTAGTCAGACAGTTCATTCTTAATCCCGGGGATATGATGCACTGTCAGCCTGAACTGGCTCAGGTAAGTCCACCACCGTTTTAGCTTCGCTTTCTCTGCAGGTGGGCCCTTCTGAAAAGACCTCACAGGCTCCTGGTCACACAGCCAGACAATAGGGTTAGACCCCAGGAATCAGGACTGTGACGATAGCACCAACATACCAGCCAGGAGTTCCTGGTCATAGGTGCTGTAGTTGGAACGCGCTTGGTTCCATTTCCAATTCCAGTGTCCCAGTGGCACCCGTCGCCACTCACTGGTAGGATAGTCATGTTTCAACGAACCATCACGGTTCAGTCCAGTAGTACGATAATGGCAGTGGGTTAGTTCAGCGGGGTTAAGCTCCTGCCATTGATAGATCGTACCTCCCCCCCCTACATCACTGGCATCAGTGATCAGGACTATCTCGCCCTCAGGGCGGGGCACTCACAGGCAGTTGGAGGAGGCAATCTTCTTCCTCAACTCCTGGAAACACTCTTCCTCTCTGGAGGTCCACCTCCAGGGAGTAGTTTTCTTGATCAGGTCAGTGAGGGGTGCAGAGGAGTAAGTAAAATTGTGGATGTGACGCCGATAGAAATTACAGGCGCCCACGAAACTCCTCACATCGTGTAGACCCTTCTTAGGATCATCGCGAATCTGCATGTCCTGTAGGGGCTGCATCTTAGACGCGGCTGGTTTCCACCAGCCATACCCCACGTCGAAACCCAAATACTCCATCTCCTCTTTCATAAACTCACATTTTTCGAGTTTGATTCGGAGATGGTTTTCTTGACAGACAGTGAAAAATTCACGGAGGAGGAGGACATGGTCCTCTTTGGTATTAGTACCCAAACTCACGTCGTCGATGTGAGCCTCCATTTCTGCACCCCGAGAAATCAACTCTTGTACCAGAGGCCTGCGCCTCAATATGTACAAAAATTTGTGCATAAGCTCCTGGAAGAGCGCTGGGGCATTAGCCACCCCGAAAGGCATAACCTTCCACTTGAAGACACGACCCTTAGGGGTTATAAAGGCAAGCAGCTCCTGAGCTGCGGCGGTTAGGTCAACCTGCCAGAAACCAGAGCGTTTGTCCATTTCGGTCTTATACCTGCATTTGGCAATACGCTCCAGGGTGTTTTCCATGTTAGGAATACTCCCTGAGCGGTTCTGGGTCTTCTTGTTGACCTCACCATAGTCTACAACAAGACGTAGGGCAGTCGACCCTGGTTTCGCAACAAGGAAACAGGGACTGCAGTGATGGGGATAGTCCCCGTGTTTATACTCTTCAACGAGGCCAGCATCAATGCATTCTTGAATCTGGCGCTCGATTTCTTCGACCTGTTCCTGTGGAGCGGGATAAGGACGACGCCTCACTCGCGTCTTTTCAAATTCTGGTTTCAATTTCAGGTCCATCTGGACCAGTTTCTTACAAGAAAGGGGAGGCGGCAAGGCGCCGAACACCTCCTCATAGGTCATCAGCAGTTTCTTCAGGCGGGGGTCAAGGTTAAGACTCTCGAGTTTCTGAAGGAAATCCTCCTCAGCATGGAGGTTGCTTTTTCCATGTTCTTTCTTTTTATGCCGATCAGCAGTTTCGGCAGGTACAGTACCATCGTCCCACTCAGGGGGGGATAGCTGCCCATAGTGTAGAGAATACACTAGAGGTATCTCAGGATCAGGCAGCGTATCGGACTCATCGTCCTCCTCAGACCAGATGGAGTATTTCCAGGTCTGTCTGAGGTATTGCAGCCGCTCTTGGCGGTCAATACCTTCGGCCTTCAGGTACAACAGCCGTCGGAGTTCCTGAGTGTCATGCTCAGACAATGGCATGTTATTAGCAGCAGGCCGTGCCAGAGCATCAGTACTCCGGGCCACGGGTTCACCTGTGTGCACAGGCTGCATGTGTAGCACTGGTTTCCCAACAGAGAAAGCGGGTTCAGAGGTTGACTCTAGATCTACCTCCTCTAGTAACAGCTGGGCCAGGAAAACACTATGTTTTAGGGCAACACAGCTGGGATCAACAGAGGGAATAGTGCTGGCGATCTCAGACAGTTGGTCGTCAGCATCCTCTTTTACAGCTGCAGGTTCCAGATAGTCATCAGGAGACTCACACCCTGTAAGTGTGGCAGATAGGTGCTCAGGAGATCGAATTTCGAGATCATAAAGGGTCAGGCCACGATTTTCGGCCATGACCTCTTTTAGTAGCACCTGGTCCAGGTCACACAGGGGTACAGGATTGAGAGATCCATCGATGATGGACATGAGACTGGCCCACTCAGGGGCCTGCATAGCTGTGTCTGAGTCCTCAGGCACATAGATGGGGCCGTCGGGGAGTTGCACTTTTCCCACGGTCATTGGGTCTAGCATACGGCGCCGGTGAGCGTGTTCACCAGAGCAACCCCAGTCAGGGGTGCACATAACAACCCTTCCTCCCTCATAAGCGATCTTGGTTAGAACCTTCGCGAGCAGGGAGAAGGGAGGGTTAGCATACGCTAGGCCCATTGCTTTCCAGAAGAAACGGAAAGCATTGTTCATTTGTTTCGAGCAGTACAACTGCATGATGTGCTGTTGTTGGCTCGCAAACAATTCCACCTGGATCTCATCCAGGTTTACCTGAAGGGCCGCCAGTCCATTTTCGAGAACATGACGGGCCAGTTGGTAGTTTTCAGTACGATAATTCGTCTTGGCTGCGTAGCGCAGCCCAGACTCTTTTCGTCCTGACAGCTCCAAAGGAACGGAGAATAGCCGGCTGCCAAAGTCGCAGTGCAAAGAGTAAGGACGCTGTAGGGACAGCATTTTAACCTGGGGGTTTCTTCTTAGAAAGTCGGTGCCAATGACGATGTCAAAGGCGTCAGTGTCCAACACTCTGCAGTGTTGGGTCACGGTTTCGTTGCCCAGACATATGGTCACATCGACCCCCCCCAGGGAATGGATGGTACGCCCATCCCCTACTCTTATGGCCACGGTCTTAGTTTTCCTGAAAGTTTTAAGCAGGCGCCGGGCCACTATGGGAAGTGTTGCACCGGTATCAAGCACCGCTCGAAAAACCTGATCCCCGATTTTCACGAGGATCCAGAAAACCAAGTCCTCCTCTTCGGAGCCGCCCCCCTATTCCTCATCAGGGAATTTCACATCCACCCCTGCAGCCATGAGGGACTTGGCCATCCAGGCCAAGCGCCTCTTCTTGGAATTGTTCCCCTCAGGGGTAGCGTTATCCCCTTGGGGGCGCTTCTGAGGGACACCTGCGGCAGGAGCGGGTGTTGCAGCAGGAGTGGGAGTAGCAACAGGCGCTGATGAGCGCCTCTGGGGGTAAGGGGGTCCAGTTTTGCCACCCCCCTTGCCACCTCCTTTACCTTTATCCCCATTCGGGGGATTTCTGGCGGGCGTCTGAGTCTTCTGGCGCTCCGCCTCCGGACGCTTGAGTTTGTCACTCTCCCGTTTCTTGATGTGGCATTCGTCCTCGTAGTGACGACGTTTGCCACAGTAACCACAGGTGATGGTACACCTGAAATGGTCCTGAAGGGTCACCTGTTTCCCATCTTTGGTGTGCTGCTGACGTTTCATCTGCAGCATGCAGCCACTGCGGAGATCGCAGTCAGAGGCATGACAAGGTCCCCCCTTCTCATTGACAGGTCGGCAGTGGAACAGGGGGGGTGTGCCTGCATCAGGTTGAACCTCGTTCATGGCAAGTAGGTTGCCCCTCCCTTTACCACCTCCCTGGTTGGTGTTAGTGGGACCTTTATGCCCCTTCCCTTCGCCACGTTCGGGGGTAGGGGTACCACCTCGTCCCAAATGCTTCTTGAGGAATGTCCCCATGTGGGAGTCATTCTCTCTCTCAAGAGCTAGCTCAATCAAGAGATCCACCAGTGTATCGTACGAGTGGGTCCTGCTCTTCCTCTCAGAGGTGGAGCGGCAATCATCCCACGTACGCTGGGGGATCTTACTCATGAGCCACAGGTGGGGCTCAGTGGCTCCGTAGGAGCCCACATTCATCCTCGAAAATAAGTACTCCAAGTCGCACACATACTCAGAAATTCGCGCAGCGGATGGAAACTCCGGGAGCATAGGTAGCTCCTCGATCTGTGTGCGTACGCTGAGGTCAGTCTCATAGACTGGAAATGGTTTTTCTAACCTCAGGAGTACCTCTGCCCAGGTAGAACAGGTTTTCACAATGTGTTTGACCTGTTTTTGCAAAAATTTCTTTTTGCATGAGGGTTTTAGCAGTGAACATTTGGTGGCCACATCCACATGGGATTGGCCAGTCAACAAAAGGAACTCTGCAAATTCTTCTGCCCATTCAGGCAGATTTTTGGGGTCGAACTCCGGCAATTCCAGCTGGATGTTCGCCTGGGCAATTGGTCTGCCCGTCTTCCCACCCCCCGGAGTTAGGCCTGAAGGCGACACGCCGGCAAGAGGGGCCAGGGCTGACAGCCCTCTTCTCTCACTCTCTGTGACAGGCACGTCCTGTAGATCCGCCATAGGCACAGTCCTGGCACGGGGGTGAAAGCAGCTGGGGCAGGTAACCTTAGGCAACAGCCTTGAGACCCTCGATCTCTTGAGATCTTCGGCCAGGGTACTGAGCCCTGGAGAGAGAGAGAGCAACTCAGGCTTGGGTAAGGGTTCTGCAATACCCAGTTTAGCCTTAATGGCCTCCGATAAGGCCGTCACATCTGGATCTTCTGATCCAAACAGGAATTTGGCCAGCAGCTCGGCCGTTTGATCCAGGGCACCGTAGGTTGGCCTTGGATGTTGTTGTTCTTCGACTCGTGTTGGGCCCACTTCGGCAGCCCTTGGGGTTGGATACTCAGGTCTTAGTCGTCTTGGCAGGGATGCAGTGGACGGAGGACCAGAGTGTGCGTAGGACCCTAGATCTGTACGTGGTCTGGATCCATGTACAGCCAATGGCTCCTCTCCATCTTCCCCATGGATGGATTTATAGTACTCCTCATGCATGATGTACTCATCCATCTTCATCTTCAGCTTCTCATACTCCTCAGGTCCTTCAATGGCAGTTGAGGATGAAGCTGGACAATTGGACCTTGATACTGAAGCAGCCACACGTCTGTGGAGGTGACTGAAGCTGTCTCCACCGTGTGCTGCTAAGGCCTCGGTGGTAAGGCCTTTATTCTCTTCCGCCCTTCTGCGTTCTGGATCTCCTTGGGACCCAGATGCGCCACTGAGATGATGTGGAGCTCGGTGAGGTGGTTCACTCATTGGGTGGGCCATGCTGCCCATTTGTACTTGGACAGTTCGGATAGGCCAGGTCCTGACGCTTGGCGTGGACATGATGAACTTGTTGTTGAGCTTTTGGTCTGCAAATCTTCTCAGGGTCGGTTTAAAAGGTCACAAGGGACTGTCTCTGCTACCGGAAAGATGTCCTTGAATTGTGCCCTAGGTCTTTTGATGCATTCCTGCAGGTTTTGTAGTTGAAAACCCCAAACCAAAGCAGCAAGTAGAGCAAGGACTGAATGTGGATCGGATCAATGATTGGTTTTGGAATCCAGTGTAACACAGAAGGGCTGCAGATAGACAAAGCAGGTTTATGCACATAGATTCCATCACAAAAGGATAATACAAAAGGTTTCCTATGAAAATTGGTCAGACTCTAGCCTCAGAGGTTGCAATAGGCACTTCATGTGCACTCTTTTGGGTGAAATGGTGCTGGTTAGGACTGAGGGGCATAGATGTCAGGACCACACAGAAAATGACTTTGCCAAGCAACTGAATTCAGAAACAGTTACAAAGTAGGACCACAATAAGTGGTAGAAACAATTGAGTATAGGGGTCTTGGGGTGGGAGACCACTTAGGCTTAACCTCCAAGGCCAACAAGCATGAAATGCCTGATTTATTTTCGTATGTCCTCCATGAAGGAAGGTACCTCCGCTCAGTTGAGTGGTGGGGGTGAACTTCATGGGGGGGGCTAGGGTCACAACCCTAGTTACTTTGAGAAAGTGTACTTTAGGCAACAAAAGAGAGATAAAAACACTTAAGTTTGTCTTAGCATCAACAAAGGGTTTTAAGGGGGGCTTAGCCTGGATCAAGCCCTCCAAGAAAGACATGGCAGTGACCTTTTCTTACTCAATACGTGGTAGAAACAATTGAGTATATGGCTCTTGGGGTGGGAGACCACTAGGCCTAATCTCCAAGGCCTAAAGCATGAAATGCCTATTTTATTTCGGTATATCCTCCATGAAGGAAGGTACACTCCGCTCAGTTGAGTGGTAGGGGTGAACTTCATGGGGGGCTAGGGTTACAAACCTAGTAACGTTGAGAAAGTGTACCAAAAGCTTCAAAAGAGTGGCAAAAATACTGAAGTTAGTCTTAGCATCAACAAAAGGGTTTTAAGGGGGGCTTGGCCTGGATCAAGCCCTCCAAGAAAGACATGGCAGTGACTTTTTCTCACTCCCACTATGCGTGCCTCCCACGCGGTCATGGAGCCGCGCCCCATGATCCACGGTGGGAAGAGAGCGTCTTGCAGGTGCCTCGAAAAACCCCCCGGCAGGTCCCGGTACGGGTGGGGGCCCTCTTGTGGCTGGCACTCCAGAGTGTCATTCAGGACACAGAGGGAGGCTGCGAAGTCCTTGTCAGGGCGCGGGGGAGGGGGGGGGCAGTCGCCCTCCGCCGCGGTGAGCCATCGGTGCACCCGGGCCGCCGCGCTTAGGGGCTCGCGGAGGAGTTGCTCCATCGGGTGGTTGCGAGGCTCCCATGCGAAGTCTCCTAGCCGGAGCATGTGGTGGAGGAAATCGTCCACAGAGGTCCCTCCCGGCGGGTCGTAGCGGGCTATGGCGCAGGGCTGCGCCTCTGCTTCCTCGGGCCCCTGCGCAGAGCAGAAGACTTCCGTCCATGTGGCGCCCGCGGAGCGCCACGAGGCCACCCACAGGGCTTTGTCCCCGGCTGGGAGGTGGCGGGCCGCCTCGTGCACCGCCTGGCGGTAGTGGGGCCAGAGGAGCCGTGAGTGGGCGCACCCCACGTGCATGTGCACCGGGGTCTCCTCCGGGCCGCCGCATAGGAGGCACGGTTGTGGGAGGACGGCGACGCCGGGGAGCCGCTCCTTACGGACGCAGAGCCTTCGCTGCACCGGCGTGTGGCCGTCTCTGGCCCGGAGCGCCCGGTGGTTGGTGGCCGTCGCGGTGAGGTCCCGGGCGTGGACATAGGCTGTGGCTTGGGCCGCGCCCAGAGGTGTGTGTCCTCGGTGCGTCAGCGCATGGTCCGTCTGCGCTCGCTGCGCGACCTCGCCGAGCGTCGGCATCGTGGGGGGCCGTAGGTCGAGGTGGCCGTCATGACCAGCGACAATGAGTTAGGCGTGGCTAAGGCCCGGGGGCGTGTTCTGCAGGACGGTGTCCTGGGACACCGCCCAGTCCACCTTGTGCAGTAGGGCGTCACTGTGGTGCGAGGTGGCTCGGACATACCAGAACGGGTGCCCGGCGTGTCGCCCTCGCGCGCGCAGGCCGCCCCGGAGCCACCGTAGGGGCGTCTGGTTGACCCCCTTTGCCGCGCCCGCGGGGACCCCCGTAGACTGCTTGCGATCCTGGTGTCGCAGGAGGTGGAGGATTACCTTGGCGTCCACCATATGGACCCATGGTCGGTGGGCGCCGTATTGCAGGGTGAGGGAGGCAGCCACCCCCTCCCGGTCGGGCACTGTGCCGGAGCTCGCCACCGCCCACGTGCGGGTGAGGTTGGCGGCGAGAGTGACGCTGGTGGCGTGTTTGCAGGGTCCGCCCCCTGACGCATCAGAAGAGGTGTGGCCCCAGGCCTCCGGGATCCAGTAGTTTCTGGTGGGGCTGAGCCACCCCGCGTTGAGGTCGGCAGAGTGCCACCGGGCGTCGGGCTGGCTGGGGGTCAGTTGGTCCACGCTCAGCGCCCTGGTGTCGCCGGGGCGGATTGCCGGGTGGTCGTGCAGCCAAATTTCCGCTCTGGCGATCGTGCTTGCCCAGGACCGGAGTGCCGTCACATGTTCCTTGAGCCACGCCGGGCCTCCGCGCTGGTGCACCACCAGGTGTCCTGTGTCCTCCGGCTGGTCCTCCAGCGCGTGCACTGCCATGTGTGGGTCGTGCGGCACCTCCGTAGCTACCAGCAGGGCGGTGCCACGGGGGAGTCCACGGGGCCTGGGCTGGCCTGCTGCCACCTGCACCATCACCCACTCGGTCTGGAGCTGCGCTTGCCCCGCCGCTCGGGTGCATTGGTCGTCCGTGGTCACCAACCACATCCGCGTTAGGCTCTCGCTGCTCGCTTTCCGCGAGTACGTCGTTGAGGATGTACATGAGG
This sequence comes from Eutreptiella sp. 'Long Island Sound 2002', assembly GCA_964036045.1. Taxonomy (NCBI): domain Eukaryota; phylum Euglenozoa; class Euglenophyceae; order Eutreptiales; family Eutreptiaceae; genus Eutreptiella; species Eutreptiella sp. 'Long Island Sound 2002'. Next base: position 1,414,018 of record OZ038385.1, read on the forward strand.
GCCGCCGGCGGGTGGTATGCCGCCCCCCGCGTGGGGGAGTATAGGCCGCCCCGGCGGCAGTAGCCCCCGACGTGAAGGTGCAGGCCGTCCGGGGTCACCCGTGGGCCAGTGTGGGCGTCCTGCTTAGCCCTCGTGGGGTAGACGAGTCTCAGGCGGGGGTCCCGCGTGCCGGTGGTGTGGAAGATGAGGACCAAGGCGTCGCGCCACCCGGGCGGGTTGGTGGGCTCTTGCTCGCGGCGGCAATATTGGAGGTGTTCATCGGCGCATTTGTTGAGGCATTCCCGCACCGCCGTCGTCCATAGGTCGTCGTTGTCGGGGAAGGGGTGGTGTGGCCTGTGGTGCCAATGCCACGGCGTTGTGTGCGGCACCGTCAGGCGGCACGTGTCGCGCTGTTGCAGCTTGGCGGTGCGCAGCGTGACAATGTTGCCCGGCGGGGACTGTAGTTGGATGTGGGCCGCCCTTGGGCACGGGATGGGGTTGTAGAGCCCCACGCCCAGGGCGGCCAGGGCCCGGAGTATGCGGTGGACCTAGTCTCCTCCTGCTAGGGTTGCGAACTCCGGGACGGGGTAGTGCACCTCGGGGCATATTAAGTGCGCGCCGGCTATTTCGCAGAACATCTTGGTGATCTCGGCGCGCACGAAGGTTGAGCGGTGGTGGACGAGTGTACCCAAAGGGCCACCGCTGCCTGCTGGCACCGCGTTGGTACCCGTGTGAGCCCCAGGGTCTGGTCATCCTGCAGGCTGTCCCGCGAGGCGTCGAAGGCGTACCGCGCCCTGTCCTTCGCGATCTGGACCGTGATGTGGTCCAGGTGGCGCGCAGTGTCGGAGTTCTCGGCGATGAAAGGGGCGACGTACTGTGTCACCCCCCCGCCAGGAAGACGTCCTGCACCACTTTCGGTGGCGCAAGGGTGTTGAGGCACCAGTGGTGCACCGCTGCCAGGCGCAGCCGGTGCTTGCGCTGCAGGGAGAACTCCCCGTCCGGCTGCAGCTGGAGTCCCAGGTAGGGGACGGAGTCCGCCGCTGGTACCCAGTGCCATGGGTTTTCCAGGTGGGGACGGAGGAGCAGCTGCAGGCCCAGGACCCCCTCCGTGGTGGCCATGGCGCACTTGCGGGGGTTGAGCTGCATGCCCATCATCCCCAGGTACGCGGCCACCGCCTCCACGACGTCGACGAAATGCTGCAACGTGTGGGCCACTACCAGCAGGTCGTCAATGCAGGCCTGAAGGGGGCCCTGTTCGGCCTCTCCCGGCGGGCGCAGGCGGTGCCCCTGCGCCCTGAGCAGGGGCTCCAGGAGGAGCGCGTACAGCAGGGGGCTCTCGGGGTTGCCCTGCCGGACGCCGCGCAGCATGTGGACGGGCAGCGGTGGCCCGTCTGCGGTGACAATGCGCAGCCTGGCGCATGTGTGGAGGAGAAGCAGCAGGCCGATGACCTCCGGCGGCACGAAGAGGTGGAGCAGGATGAGGTGGAGGGCTCCGTGCGGGGCGGTGTTGAAGTCCTTGCGGGCGTCGAAGGAGAAAACGTAGTTGGGCGTTCCCCGCTGGAGCTGCCGCTGCGCCATGAACAGTGGGGGGCCTGTGTTGGAGCCAGGAAGGGCCCCTTGCTGCCAGTCGATGACCACTCCGTGCCGTGTAAGCACTTCCATGATGCGCTGGGTGAGGGGGCCCGTGAGCAGCTTCATGTCCAGCTGGCCCAGGGCTTTGGGCCTGTAGTCGTCCAGTCGGGCGGAGCCCGGTACCTTGGGGCTGAGCCAGATGTGCGCGTCCCTCCAGTGCATCGGTGGCGGGGCGCCGTGGAGGATGGCCCGGTAGGAGTGGACCAGGAGCCACTGGACAGGTGCCGGGAAGGCCTTGATGAAACGGTCCTCCACGTGGTTGGGACCTGAGGCCTTGCCATTGGCCTTGTCCAGGGCGGACTGGAGGTAGTAAGAAAAATCACTACCATGTCTTTCTTGGGGTACTTGATCCAGGCTACAGCCCCCTTTTTCTGCCTAAGGAAGTGCTGAGACTAACACTTAAACATTTTTTGTTCTCTTATGAAGCTTTAAGTAAACGTTCTCAGCAACTAGGGTTAAAGCCCTAGCTCCCCCATGAAGTTCACCCCTACCACTCAAAGGAGCGGAGGTATCATCCCTCATGGAGGTTATACCGAAATAAAGTAGGCACTCCTTGCCTTGGGGCTTGTAGGGTAAGCCTAGTGGTCTCCCACCTCAGGACCCCTAGACTCAAAAGTTTCTACTACTTATTGTGGTTCCAGATTGTAACTGTTTCTGAATTCAGTTGCTTGGCCAAGTCATTTCCTGTGTCTGACCTAACTCCTATGCACGAGATTCCTAACCAGCTTCATTTCATCCAAAAGAGTGCACATGAAGTACTTGGTGCTATCTTGGAGGCCTGAGTCATGCCAGTTTGTACATAAAATCATTTGTTTTGTTTATAAAACCATTTGAGTTGCATATTTGATTCCTCATTTGTCTATATGCAGCCCCTCTTTGCTTACAATGCTTTGATTTGGAAGAATACTATCACAATTCTGACTTTGATCCTGTTTGTGGTGTTGCTTGTTCGTGGACTTTACCTTTCTTCAGTTTTGCGGAAATATCTTTTGAAAAGCAATCAAGGTTTTCAATATCAACAACAAGCAAGGGACATCAGAAACTCTTTCTGAGGTCCTGCATGGAGAACTGCTGCACCTGTGTCCAGGGCCCGTAAGGGACCCGGGGGACATGGCGGCCGAGGACCGCCTGGAAGCCTGGGAGGTCCACCGGGCGTTTGTCATACAGTTCCCGCCAGATGGCACGAACTGCAAACATCACGTCGTGGGCCTCCGTGAGGAGCGTTTGGGTGTTGGGGACCCGCACCTTCCAGAGGCCTGACAAGCCCGGGGCCTCTACCTCCATGGCTCCCTGCATGGCTCTCCACCGCTGGGCGATGTCGGGGGCGTGGCGGCGCGAGAATTCCTTGATGGCGCGCTTGCGGTCGGCTGCCAGGAGTGCGCGGAGTTGGCAGATGTCCTCTTCGAGGGCGGCTGCTTGCCTCTCCAGCTCCTCCTGTAGCTGGCCCTGTGTGGTCGGGCGGAACCCGGGCGACGCACCCCGCAGCTCCTCCGCGAGCCGGAGCGCCGCCTCAGACCGGATGCCATGCCGTGCCGCGTGCGCCTGGTACGCCGCCGGCGCGCACGCTGCCACGTTGTCATAGCGGAGGACCGCCGCCTGGAGCCGCTTCCCGCTCTCCAGGGGGTCCCCCCCCGCCGGGTCCGTCCCCGCCGGGGACGGCTGCCGGCGTCCCACCACACGTGCTAGGGCGTCATGCGCCGCCCGGAGGTGTTCGAACACCTTGTCCACCGCGGCCGCGGGCATGGACACGTAGGCGTGCTGCTCTGCGGGACCCAGCCAGGGCGCCAGGGAGGGTTCATCCTGCGCGGCGATGACCGCCGCCCACAGGCAGTGTTGGACAGGCGCGGCCTCGGCGTCGTACGGGAGAAGGCGGATCTCCGTGCGGATCTCCGTGCGGATCTCCAGGGCCGCGGCCTTCCTGGGGACGATTTCTGTGAAACTGAGCACCTCGTGCTCTGCCACGTACTTGCTGCTGACCGCGGTGAGGAGGCCTCCCCCTCTCGAGGTGGAAGTGGCTCCCGTCTCCGCCAGCCGGCTGCTGAAGAAGGGAATGTACCCCTTGTCCCGGAGCGCCGCTGCCAAGTGCATCTCCTGCGCCCGGGTGGCGATCCCTGTTTCCTGAAGCATGATGGCAAAGCCCCCCTCCTAGGGTAGCATGCCGGTGATGAGGTGCTCCTTGTCAGTACAGGCCGCCGGCCCCCGGCGCCGCCCGAGCGTGTCCCGGAGGGACCGGTCTGGCGGGACGAGGCCCTTGCGCAGGTTCCACGAGAGGAGCCATAGGGCGTCGTCCGCCGTGTCCTCCTGGAGTCAGCCGTCCCGCATCGGCATCGCCGCTGGGTCTGCTGGAACAGCCAGGGCCCCCGGGTGCGCCGGGGCGATGGGGAGCGGGGAGCCCGTTCCCAGCGGGGCCCACCGGGGGGCCAGGGGGGCCAGCCCCGCGGGGATGGACCCTTGTTGGGCCACACCGCCGGTCCCCGGGGCCGCTCCGGGTGCCTCCTCATCGCCGTCTGCGTGGTCGGCCGCCTGGGGCGGGGGGCGCCGGGCGTACGGGGCGTGCCACGGGGACCTCCGTGCCCTCCCTTGTAGGATGTTGGAGGCCGCCTCCTTGTCATCCACCGGGGCTGCAGCGTGCACTGCGTGCCACGCCAGGTGTTCCAGCATTGCCCCGCTTGTGTAGTACTTGTCTGCACACAGGAGGCATTTCGTTGGTCCCGTGGCCACTCGCAGCGGGGGGAGCGGCACCGACTTTTGGATGGCGCCCTCCGTCCCTGGTTTGAAGGGCAGGTTGGCCAGTGAAACCGTGTGTGGCAGCAACGCGCGGCCCGGGGCCGCCGCATCAAGGGCTCGTGTCGCGGGCGCAGGCCCGAGACTCCGGACGGCATCGCGCTGCGCGTCTGCCTGCAGCCACGCTTGCCAGTGCTTGGAGCCGATTTGGCGGTCAGGTTTGCCCCTCTATCGCAGGTCGTGGAAGGCTTGTAGCCAGTGGTACACTGTGGTCGGGACCGACAGCAGGAGCTCTAGGTCGGCGCGGTGCGCCGCTGCCGGCCACACCCCCGGCCTCGCTGCCCGGGCGTTGTCCTTCAGCCGGACCTGGAGCAGGAGGGCGTGGTGTTTGCCCTCCTGTAGCGCTTTGACGATCACGCGGGTACAGTCTGCCACGCGGAGCACGGCTTCGGGCCCCGGCAGGCGCTCGGGGTTGCAGACGACGATGTGCGCGTCCGCCGGGCTCAACATGCAGACCACCCACTGCGGGTTTTGCTGTCCCCGTTGGGCCACCGCTGGGGTAGCCGCAGGGCGGGCGTGCGTGATTGGCCCCGCGTGGAGGTCCGGGACGTCCGTGGCCCTGATGGTGTCTCCCTGCCACGCGGCCCGTAGATGCTCCTCCTGGTCTGGGCTCCAGACCAGTCCGGGGGGGTTGACCCATCCCGGTTCTTGCCTCTTGAAGCGTTTTTGTGACCCTCATGCAAAGCACCGCAATTTCTGCAAGAGTCGAACATTTCGTGAGTCGGTTTAAGTTGCTTAAACTGTTCTAAGGCGTTAGCCACAGGCCTTCGAATCTACATAGATGCCTGTGAAGACACGGAAAAACAGTGTAATCTCGCGAATAATTACAAAATGGGGCACAACAGCATAAATTTATTATAAAAAACTGCTATTTTAACATAAAAAACGGCAATCCTCGCTATTGCTCTGTAGCTTTCGTAATCCCATTTTACGTCATAAACTGCGCTATTCAGCGCACGTGCGAGCCATAGCGGGTAGCGGTAGGGAGACCCTGCCGCTACCGCTTCACCCCCCTACTTGAAGGTTTGTTTATCCCCCAAGGGGAAAAACAAACCCCAGAAGTAGCCTCTTCCTAGGTGTCCGGTGGGGATCACCAATACTACCCTCAGGCAAAAACCTGCTTTGCCACACTAGGAAAAGATTAAGAAAAAGGGCCCTGGGTGGCCTGCCCCGTTTGTTTTGAAAACCGGGCAAAAATTTTCAGTTTCCCGAAAACCTCCATGCTTTCAAAAACAAAACAAAAGGACAGGCACGCACACAGCACTGCAACTCAGCATCAAATCCATGTTGCTGTGTCAGTTCGTGCCTTACCCAGGCACCGTGCACTGTACTGTACAAATGCGGGTGCGTGTGCCAGGGGCTGATCTGCCCCATATATACATGGGTTTAAGACCCACATATATACCCGGTTGGTGGAGCCTGACAAGACTGGGCTCTCACCAGGGCAAGTCTGACAAGACTGGACTTGCCCACAGGTGTTCCAACAAACGTAATTTTAAATTATCACCGTCTCCAGCGACGGCTGCCACTGCCAGGCGTCTGCGTCGCACTGTCTTGGTTGGTCGCTCCGCTGGTCGTGGAGGTCTTTTTCGGCGTCTGGAAGTCCTCCACGACTTCCACCTTCTTCTTCGCTTCGCCCGTAGCGGACTTCGTCTTGGACGTCTTCTCCAGGCGACGGACTCGCTCTTGCAGACTCTCCTGCTCCGACTTCAGGGTCCGGATCTCCGCTGCTGCATTCCTCGCCCACGCTGCCATCTCTGCGGCCCAGGCCTTCAACTCCACTGTCTCGGTTGGTAGGATGGCAATCTCAGAGCTTAACCAGCTGGGACTGGGGTTGCGTGGATTTCCGGTGAACGCTCCTCCACGTTGGGGTACTGGTCGGTACTCCGGCGCTTTCTGGGGCGCAGGTTGGCGCTCCCTCGACCCTTGACCACGGTCTACGTGACCACGGCTTGGACCTTGTCTTCGGTGGAGCGCTGATTGGCACTCCGGCGTTCTCCAGGACGCTGGTTGGCGATCCCACGCTGCTTGACGATGGTCCGGCTTGCGAAAGAGCTCTCTTTCGACGGCTGGGTGGCCGTCACGGTAATCCGGATTGCGGCTGGTACTGCCGCTCTTGAGACGGCCGATGCTGCCGCCGTGCTGGTTCCCACGGCCAAAAAGTTTATGGCTGGAAGGGCCATACCTCTGTTGCTCGAACGCGGGACTGCGGCTCGAACTTGGCCTTGGACTGGGACTCCAGTCTGACGCGTCGCTCATGCTGTCCAGGTTGTAGCCGCCATTTTGCGGTCCCCACGTCCTGACGCCGCTGCTGTCGCTGCTGCTCATCCGGGACGCTGCGGAGGCACTTGCTGCCTCTCCTCTGGCCGCTTGCTGCGGCTGACAGCCACGTTGCGGTGCTGACTGGCGCTGCGCCCAGAGCCTTCTGGCTTCAGCGCGTGTTGGCGCTGCTCCTTGGCGCTGCAATGCGCTGCGGCCGGCGGCTGTCCCTGTTCAGGGTTGTTAGAACAGTTTTGAAGCGTTTTCGTGACCCTCATGCAAAGCACCGCAATTTCTGCAAGAATCGAACATTTCGTGAGTCGGTTTAAGTTGCTTAAACTGTTCTAAGGCGTTAGCCACAGGCCTTCGAATCTACATAGATGCCTGTGAAAACACGGAAAAACAGTGTAATCTCGCAAATATTTCCAAAATGGGCCACAACAGCATGAATTTATTATAAAAAACTGCTATTTTAACAGAAAAAACGGCAATCCTCGCTATTGCTCTGTAGCTTTCGTAATCCCATTTTACGTCATAAATTGCGCTATTCAGCGCACGTGCGAGCCATAGCGGGTAGCGGTAGGGAGACCCTGCCGCTACCAATTCAGTTGGGGGCGCCGACGGTGTTCAGCAGGACTGCTAGCGGCCAGGGGTCCGCCGACATATAGTAGGCCTGGGTGGGCCCCTGCTGCCAGTCGACATGGGGCAGGGGCGGGAACGCCCCTTGCCTGGCGGTGCTGTGCCAGACAGTCCAGCGGCCCCCGGCCAGGACGTGCGACCGGTACCCTCCGGCGTAGCCGTGTAGGAAGGCCTGGTAGCCTGCCGTCTGCAGCACCAGTGCCTCCCCCTGCTGAGGCCCAGGAGGGGGTGTGCCGCCGCCTGTATCCCAGACGCGGGTGCGCCCGCGGAGTGTGGAGTGCCACGGGTGGGGTGCATCGCGCTGCGGCCCTTGTATGCTTCCCGCGGTCTGCGCCGGGCCGTGGTGGTGGACGAAGCTCTCCCCGCCGTCTGCCAGCAGCGCCGCCCCGACGACCTATAGCTGCTCCGCCGAGGAGGGCGCCGTCGGCGCGTGTGTTGCGGCCGGCTGGCGGGGCTGCGTGTGGCGGCAGGGGACGTGCGGCAGCAGTTGCGCCAGCCACGCCGCCACGGGACCCACGGTGACGGGCGCGACCGCGGACGTAGGCGCCGTGCGGTCTGCTGGCCCATACTGCCCCAGCCCCGTGGTATCTCGGGCGAGGTGCCTGCAGTCTGGTTCGGCCCCATCCGCTCCGTTGCTTCCCCTTTGCTGTACCGTGGTGGCCGTGTCGAGCATCGGGCCCCGCTGCAGCGCCTCCGGGCCCTGCCCTGGCAAGAGGGCGGGCGGGACCGGCTGCGGGAAGCTCTGCGCGCCTCGGCGCTCCGGGTGCGTGTGGTACGGGTTTTGCCAGCGGTGCTCCGGGGCCGCCCGGGGTGGGAAGAGGAGTCGGTGTAGGTACCAGTGGCCTTGTGCGGCGGACAGGTTGCGGAGCTTTAGCCACTGTTCCACCACGCCCCCCCCGGTGCGCGGCCTCGTCCAGAAATGCTGAGCAGTTTGCTGCCATTGACTCCAGCACGATTCACACCTGAACAGGGCTTGAGCGAAGGACTGAATGGGGTCCAAACCCCAGAGAGCAGTCACCCAGAGTCCCCATCCGATGAATGGGGCTATGCTACAGCATATCTGTCCTGCTCGCCCCGTCCGGGAGTATAGCCAACCAGGCTGGGATTTGAGAGAGTTCCAGTGGGTGGATTGAATAAGATACTCCCCCTGCTTCGATGCCAGCAAAGGGCGACCAACAGCTCGTGGACGCCCTATGCATTATGACGTCCCTCTTGGCTGGATTGTGCTGTCAGGTGAAGGCACCCCAGTCTGCACAGCCAGAAAAGCCTGAAGTGCCAACGACCGGTGAGCCCTGTCCCTGCAGCGTACGGGTCCTGGCAGCTGTGACAGACTGTGACCGGACCAAGGAGGTGATGGTCGACGACATCCCCTCCTTCCTTTTTCCTTTCCCCTTTCGTATCCAGCCAGAGCCGTCCAATGAAGGTCCTGCCGCCCAGTTGCAAGTCTCTGGGGACTTGACCAAGATGATCGCGGCCTGCGCCAGGATCGGCTGTCCCTGAGCAGGATTTCGAGTCTTGCTCGGGTGATGAGGGCATGAGCGTGGTGCCATGAATGTCAGTGTTATGGACCTTAGGGTTCCTCAGGACGATGTCCTGCCTTCCATCTTAGCCACAACCGGGGCCTCTTAGGAGACCACGGCGAAACGCCCCATCAGTCCGCTGGAACACCGCGGAATGTGTGAGTTGGTGAGTGGAGTGCGTCTGAGGAGTGTGCTTGGCAGCACGGGGTGAACAATGTCCTCCAGTAGGGGCCCACCAGATCCAGCAAGGTCTATTCTTCCCGGCCAGACGGACAATCTACCTTATGGATGCACTCACGCATCGTCAAAGAGTGCCACAACAGCCTTGTGGTTACCCTGCGAGGGTCTGGAGGACCTGCACTCAGTGGGAACCCCAAGTCAACCTTAGGGGAATCCCTGGTCTGGGGTAGTCTTCTTACAGCGCCCCCAAGTGTAGGCTGTATGTGGACCGTTGATGCCTACCTGCCTGCCTGAGCCAAGTGGGTACTGCTTTCGGGTGTAGTAGTGATGTGTTGACTGTGATCTGAAGTGTCCTGACATCTCACTGTGGGCGCTGCCTACCCACAGTACCAAACCAGACCGCCCAGTTGCAAGTCTCTGGGGATCTGGGAACCAGACCGGCCAGTTGCAAGTCTCTGGGGCTCGGGGGAACGTGTAGGCCTTCTCCGTTCCCTTTTATGTGCATATGTATGTCATGTCTTCTGTACCCCCTTGCCCTGCAGGCAGAGGTGGGTACACCAATAGTAGATACATTCAACGGGATGTATTTCAGGATCCAAGGGGAGCCGTTAAGCCAAAGTAGTCCATGAGACCATCAGGGTCGGACTTGAGGCGGTACGACCTCCATGTCCTGGGTCCATACGCCTACACTAATCTCTCTTCCTCTACCACAGAAGATGGGCTCTCAACCCATCTCCCACTGATACATATACAGTCATAATTGCTGTCCGTATGGAGCTGACACGCCCAGGCCACCAACTTGGGCGGATAGGACCCAGACTGGCAGCATCACAGGGTAGTGTCCAGCCTATGTGTGCCTGAAACTGGCTCCCAAACTGCAGCAGTCCCCTTGTTTGGGGTCGCCAACACCCAAACACAACTAAAAGGGCAAATCAAATAAGAAACTGGTTGTTGGACTGCAAACAGTGGGACCCGCTGGGTAGTGCAGTCAAGTGCAGGCCCCCATATGCCGAGCACCCACCATATACGTGTACTTAGGCAGCACATTTAGTGTCGGAGTGGAGTCCAGACCCCAGTACGTACAGTGCGTAGGTTGCAGCCACTGGGGCTGTGGACACCCCCGACACATGAGCTGTTAAGAGGACGCTTCTGGCCTTCTGATGCAGCACCAACACCCAGAGGCCCTGAAGAGTCTGTTCTACACTGCAGCAGTGTAATGTCTTTGAGTCAGACCGGTCCAGAAGATCCACTGATGACCAAGACGGGTCAGTTCTTGTACAATCCCATGGCTGGGTAACCAGGGATAGGGTCATGAGGGGAAATGGCCATGTGAACCCAGGTATCGGCCAGAGACCTGGCAGCTGCAGGGGGTTGACACTGGACCAGTCTGAGGTGCATAAAAAGTCGCAGCAACTTCCTGAATAAGTCCACAGAGCCGCCATGGCTAAGGGGGCACCTCAAAGCTTCCCCCTAATGTAAGCTCTTGTGGAGGCTATGGCTGTAAACAGCACTGCTTGTGGTATGAGTACAGCAACTTTTGGTGTCCCTGAGTGAAACTCAAGTAAGGTATGCTGAGTATTCTGATTGAAATTTGTATGCTGCAAGTAGTCTGACTGAATCCAGGCACTGCAGGCGCTGGCATAGCCTCTGCAGTACCTCTATCCCGAGTCCTGACTGATCCTGGATGATCAGTAGCAATCTGTACATTGTTCTTCTCTGCATTGCTGGGGTTGATGGCATCCAACGCCCACTGAGGGTATGGGTCCCAACCCACTGAATGGACTGTCATCTGTTCGTATTTTTTCACCCACTGTTGGCACGTGGGCCCTTCCTTCATGGAAGTGGGCAGCCATTGTCTTGATAGATCATTCAGTCTTCAATCTGGATAGGTGCTTGACGGAGGATAATGATGGCATGCCTGAACCATTTCCTCCTGTCACAGCATACCTTGAGTTTTAACTGATTGACTTTCTGTGTTGTTTGTTTTTCATTTGAATGTGTAGAACTGCAGTAGGTTGTTGTGCTAACCTGATAGTTCAGCCCAACAGAAGCACTGATGGGCAGAGGGACACCACGGGGCTAAAATCATTTTTCCGTGTCAGTTTTTGCCAGCACGATTGCTGGGCTGGGGAGGGGAGTGTAAAAAGATTTGAGCCGTAGGTGAAGTTTTACACCCACCCATCCCATCCCTGTTTTCTTCTGGTTCTGGGTCACGACGTCACCACCTTTGTTTTTTCCGCTTCAACGGTGTCGTTGAGCTAGGGAGGGGAGTGTTTGGTTTCCGTCATGCCCTGCGCCCCCCGGTCCCCCCTGTGGGGCCTGATCCCCGGTTATGGAGACACATACTCCTTGTGCTGACCCCCGTCATCCCTTTGTGTAGCCTATTTAAGGCCCACACTATGGGATTGGATAGGGGATATCATTAGCCTTCATCCCCCCTTAACCTTTCCTTTCATTGTACTTTTGACTTGAGCCTCCAGGAGAGATATCAGGGATCTTGGCGTGTTTTTCCGCCGCTTTTGTATCAGTCATTAGGGAATTCATTGCCCTGCTGATACCTATGCGAATTCGCCTTAGATTCGCATAGGTACAGAAGTTAGATATTGGCAGCGGCCTGGTGGTGAACCGGCGTCGCGCCAATTTGCAGGCGAACTGCCAGTTGGGATCTGGCGACCTAAATCGAGAGACCATGAACTGGCCTTTACGGCAACTTCATCCTGTTGACCTGAATTAATTCTGACTGCACGGTTGTAATAGTCAATACTTAGTTTATGATAGGGAATTAAAAGTTCAGGTTCCGGTGCCACTATTTTCAAAAACCCCTTAACGTCATGGTGCCCAGCCATTTGAAGTATAGGGATAGCTCAGGCATCATTGCCGGCACCTTACGGTGCCTTTTTCTTTTACCCCCCAGTGTTAGTTTACACATGGCATGCATATCTTATGCATTTCATGTGCTCACTTCTGCCTAACCGTAAATTGAGATTTTCCATCGATTTCTCTTGAGGAGAGATGCAATGGAATGGCATGACTCTCCTCTACCATGGTATGTTTGTGTGAGTTGCAAGCCAGTTTAGAGATATGTCTTTATTATTAGGATTGAATTGAGTTTTGGTTGTGGTAAGAAAACCATGGTGAGTCTCAAGCCAAAGTTGATTTCATTGATTCCAGGTTGATCTCAACATTGGTAATCAGTTTGGTTTGCCTTTCCTTCCCTTTGCAATCACGAGATATGGTCGTGGTGGGTCACCACAATCCATGGTGGGAGCCACTTTCATGCATAAATAGTGCATTTTTGTTGTGTTCATGTTGCCACTTTTTCGAGTCAGTGTGTTGTGCCATTGTCGATTTTTGTCGTGATGTATTTCGGAGCTCGTAGCGATGAGTCTCTAGTTTTTTTATCGCTTTGATTTGAGTTCATCTGAGCCATTGGTGATTTTTGGTGTCAATTTTAGTTCTCGAAATTTTTGGCACTTTGTTTTCATGTGCTCAAAGTTCGCCACTATATCTCCAAGATATAGTGGCGACGGAAAATAAGTAAGAGCTCATTTTGTTCGTACTCGATGAGTACAAACAATATATGTTCACGTTTTTGTTGCGTTTCGACGCTTTTGACATTTTTCAGTTCGAAGTTATCAACTTTTTTGAGCTCATTTTGGTATAGTCATTTTATGCCAAAATCACTCATTTTTGGCCTGTCATGGGCCTACTTTTTGAGCTTGGATCTCCAAGCTCGTATCAAGTTTGAGCTTAATTGTTGTTTGTGCGTGTTGTGGCATGTATCTACGTCTGACAATGCACTTTTGTTCGGCTGTGATTCATTGTACATAGGGCCACACATTAATTTTAGTGATTGTGTCTTGAATTTTATATTTTTCATGTGTTCACTTGTGGTGACCATGGAGATCCACTACTATTGAGTTTTTGGTCCAACATTAGATGAATCGTGGTCTCCATGGCTACTACTATTCATATATGGTCTTATCAGGTTGTTGTCGATTTTAGTCCTTATGCTACGACCAATTTTCTATGTGCCACTTTGGCCTATTTCTGCTTATAGTAAATTTGGTCATTAGGTTTGAGGTTTGAGGTTTGATTTTGCGGGTACTAGACGCCTTTCGGTTCCGGGGGGCCACCTGGTCGGGCCAGGTGATATCCTCCCCACCGGGTCCTAGTGGGGGGCCCTCCAAGACGCACCTCCTGTCTGGTGGCGGAGCCCCCCGGGTTCACAGGGCTCGGAGCCCCGTCCCTCCCCGGCTTCCCCGTTTCGCCCCTCCTGGGTCAGTACATTAATTCGCAGCCGTGGCTGCGGGCGCTTACCCACCGCGTCGCCCCCCTAATGCGTGGTCGCCCGGGGCGCCGGCGCCGCCGGGCCCGTGCCACTGGCTTGTCGCCAGTGAGACCCCCTTGGGCTGGCGCGAAGGCTGCCTTGCCCAGGGGTTGGGGCGTGGCGCAGTGCGCCACTACTGCCTTGGCGGGTGCAGTGCCCCGTCCGTGTGTGCGCGGCGCTCGCGGCCGGTTCGGGGGGCTCGGGCCGGTACCTGGTGTTGTGTCTCTCCCGTTTCCCCCTTCCCGCCCCGCGTGTCCTGCGCTGCGTGTGGCGGGGCGTCCCATCCGAATGTCCCTTACCCTCGCTCGCTGCTACGCCATTGCACGCGGTCTGTGCGTTCTGCGAGCTTGGTCCGGTTGCTTTTCTGGTAGTCCCGGCGTGCCCCTTGCGTGTGTGTGCGCTCGCGCTCCCGCGGCGTCCGCTCCCCCCCCCCCCCCCTGGGTGGTGTGGCGTGCGCACCTCGCGCGGTCCCGGCACTGAGCGCTGGTAGGGCCGTTCCACGTGGTCCGTGCCCCTCCGCGTGTCCTGCCCCGGTCCCTTGCTCCATCTGGCGTGCTTGGGGGGGGGAAGGTCCGGTCCCGGTTCCTCCATACCTGGTTAGGCCTGCACGCCCTGTGGGGGCTGCGTGCCGTGGGGGTGGTGGGGGGCCGTCCCCGGGGGATGGTGGCCTGCCACTGTTGTGAGGGGCGTCTGTTGTCAGGCGCTGTCCCTCCCCCGACCGCCCGTCCTCTGGGGCAGGCAGCCGGGGTACCGCGACCCGTGTGTTCCGGGTGCGGTGGGTGCGGGCGTGGGGACCCAGCACCGGTTCCACAGCGTGCGCCCTTGCGGGCCGGCTTTGCTCGCTGCTGGGGTGGCGGAAGGGCGTCCCCGGGGGGGGTGCCTTCCACTATTGTGAGGGGCGTCTGAGGTCAGGCGCTGTCCCTCCCCCGACTGCCCGCCCACTGGGCTGGCTGCTGGGTTCCGCCACCCACGTGCTGTGGGCGCGGGCGTGTGGGTGTGGGGGCCCATCACTGCCCCTTTGGCCTGCATGCCCTGTGGGGGCTGTGTGCCGCGGGGTTGGCGGGGGGCCGTCCCCGGGGGGGGGTCGCCTGCCACCGTTGTGAGGGGCGTCTGGTGTCAGGCGCTGTCCCTCCCCCGGCCGCCCGTCCTCTGGAGCGGGCGGCCGGGGTTCCGCGACCCGTGTGTCCCGGGTGCGGTCAGTGCGGGCGTGGGGACCCAGCACCAGCCCCACAGCGTGCGCCCTTGCGGGCCGGTGTTGCTCGCTGTGGGGGTGGCGGAAGGGCGTCCCCGGGGGGGGTGCCTTCCACCGTTGCGAGGGGCGTCTGAGGTCAGGCGCTCCCCCTCCCCTGACTGCCCGCCCTCTGGGCGAGCTGTCGGGGTCCGCCACCCACGTGCTGTGGGCGTGGCTGTGTGGGTGTAGGGGCCCAACACTGTCCCCTTGGCCTGCATGCCCTGTGGGGGCTGTGTGCCGCGGGGGTGGTGGGGGGCCGCCCCCGGGGAGGGTGGCCTGCCACCGTTGTGAGGGGCGTCTGGTGTCAGGCGCTGTCCCTCCCCCGGCCGCCCGTCCTCTGGAGCGGGCAGCCGGGGCTCCGCGACCCGTGTGTCCCGGGTGCGGTCGGTGCGGGCGTGGGGACCCAGCCCCGGCCCCGCAGCGTGCGCCCTTGCGGGCCGGCGTAGCTCGCTGTGGGGGTGGCGGAAGGGCGTCCCCGGGGGGGGGTGCCTTCCGCCGTTGTGAGGGGCGTCTGTTGTCAGGCGCTCCCCCTCCCCTGACTGCCCGCCCTCTGGGCGTGCTGTTGGGGTCCATCACCCACATGCCCTGGGTGCGGGTGTGTGGGTTGTGGGGGCCCAACACTGTCCCCTTGGCCTGCATGCCCTGTGGGGGTTGCGTGCCGCGGAGGTGGTGGGGGGCCGTCCTC
Source organism: Eutreptiella sp. 'Long Island Sound 2002' (assembly GCA_964036045.1). Taxonomy (NCBI): domain Eukaryota; phylum Euglenozoa; class Euglenophyceae; order Eutreptiales; family Eutreptiaceae; genus Eutreptiella; species Eutreptiella sp. 'Long Island Sound 2002'. The sequence goes on from OZ038385.1 coordinate 1,429,257, forward strand.
GGGGGGGGTGGCCTGCCACCGTTGTGAGGGGCGTCTGATGTCAGGCGCTGTCCCTCCCCTGGCCGCCCGTCCTCTGGAGCGGGCCGCCAGGGTTCCGCGACCCGTGTGTCCCGGGTGCGGTTGGTGTGGGCGTGGGGACCCAGCACCGGCCCCACAGCGCGCGCCCTTGCGGGCCGGCATTGCGCGCCGTGGGGGTGGCGGATGGGCGTCCCCGGGGGGGGTGCCGTTCGCCGTTGTGAGGGGCGTCTGGGGTCAGGTGCTCCCCCTCCCCTGGCTGCCCGCCCTCTGGGCGGGCTGCTGGGGTCCGGTACCCACGTGCTGTGGGCGCGGGTGTGCGGGCGTGAGGGCGCTGCACCGGCTCTGTGGCCCGCGTGCCCCGTGGGGGGCTGCGCGCCACGGGGGTGGCGGGGGGCGTCTAGGTTCAGGCGCCCCCTCTTCCCTGCTGCCCGCCCTCTGGGCGGGCTGCTGGGGCCCGCTGGTCGCGTGCCGTGGGTGCGGGTGTGGGAGTGTGCGGTGTGTGTGGTACCTGTGCGGTGCGTGCTGTGGTGCTGGGTGTTGCCCTTCGCCTGTCCCTCTGGTGCCCCCCTCCCTGGTGCTTTGTTGCGGTGTTGCGCTCCCTGTGTGCTTGCCGTGCCCCCTTCCCTGCGCGCGTCCCTTGCTCGTCCGCTGGCTACCTCCCGTTTCTTTCGTAGCTTCGTCGTTCTTTACCCTTTCCTCTGCCCTCCGTTGGCTCGCCCTCCTCCCTGGCATGCACGTTTTCCCTGCCTCCGCCCCGGTGTGTGTCTCGGTCTTTCCCCTTGCCTGCTTCCTTGGCCCAGGCTCTCGGGCCCTCTTCCTTCTCTCCTGTACGGTCCTGTGAGACAGAGGGAGGATTGGGGCGTGTGGGCCTACTAGGTAACTAGGCTACTAGGTAACATACTTGCGCTTGTCTCTTTACCCATGCTGGCGCCATTATTGTTGCGTTCTCCGCCGCGTGGCACATAACATACCTGTGTTTGCATTTGTGTTCATACCATGGTGCCTGTTCGTGGCGGTGGCGGTCGTGTGGCTCGTGCTGGCGGGCCTGCTTGTTGTGTTATGCTTCCTCCCGCGTTGGTGGCCTACAGAGAGAGGGAGGAGGGTGTGTTTCTTGGCGGTTTACCGGTCGGCGGGTGCGCTGGCGTGGTGGCGTTGTTTACGTCGTTCTCTTTGTCCATCCTGGGTCCTTCCATCCCCGTGGTGTTCGCGGCGGCGGGTTCGGGCTTGCGCTCGCTCGCCATACCTTGCTCGTGCATGCGTGCGTGTGTGGGCATACCACTTGCTCTTTTTGTGCCCTCGGGCTTGTGGTTTGTGCGTTTGGTGGCGGTGTCGTCCTCTCTGGTGGCGTGTGGCTCCCGTCCCTCGGTTTCGCGGGGCTGGGCGCCCTTCATACCATCGCTTCTTCCTGTTAGGTATTCCCTCATACCACTCATGTTCCGTTCCTCGGTGTCTGCGGCTTCTTATTCTTCGCGTGTTCCTTGGCGGCGTCCACATTTTCTCCGGCGTTGGCGGCTTCCTCCCGCGTTGATGGCCTATAGAGGGAGGCTGGGGGGTGGTTTCAATGGCATTTCCTCGGTCGGCGTTGTGTACGTCGTGCTCGTAGTCCGTCCTTGGTCCTTCTATCCCCGTGGCGATTGCTGCGGCGGGCTCGGGCTCGTGCTCCTTTGCCATACCTTGTTTGTGTTTGCTTGCGCGCGTGGGCATACTACTCTTGCCCTTTTTGTGCCCTCGGGTCTGCGGTTTGTGTGTTTGGTGGCGGTTCTGTGCTCTCCGGCGGCGTCTGGCTCCCTTCCCTCGGTTTCGCGGGAGTTCCCTTCATACCATCACTTCTTTCAGCGTGGGCTGCCCACTAGGTATGCCCTCATACCATCCTTATTCCGTTCCGCGGTGTTGGTGGCCTCTTGTTCTTCGTGTGTTCTTTGGCGGTGTCCACATTTTCTTCGGCGGTGGCGGCCTATAGGGTGTGCATGTTCGGGAAAGGAGAAAGGGTGGCGCGTTCTTTGGTTGCTGGGCGCGTTGGCGTTGCATGTGTCTCCATCCGCGGTGGCCCTTGTTGTGTACATCCATACCTTTTGTTGTTTGCGGCGGCATATATGTGCGCGGGCATAGGTCTTGCTCTTCTTGTGTCCCTGGGTGCTTGTGGTACGTGTGTTTTGTGGCCGTGGTGCGCCCTCCGGTGGCGTGTGGTTCCCTCCGTTTGGTTACATACGGGTGTCCCTCATACCATGCTTCTTTCCTCCGTGCGAACGGCCTAGAGTGTAGAGAGCATAGAATGCGTACGTGAGTGGTTGGGCGGCGGCGTGGTGCTCGTGGCGGTGGTTTGCTCGGTGGTGGGTACGTCTCCTTGTTTATACCTTGTCGTGCATGCGGCGGCTCCAACGGCGTGTGCGTGCATGGACATACCTCATGGCTTGGCGTCCGCGGGCACTTTTGCATGTGTTTCATGGTGTGGTGTGCCTTTCTTTATTTTTCCGTGTGGCGCTTTGCGCTTGGGTAGTCTTTTCGCCTTGTCACTCTCACACACCTTGCTTGTCCCATGGCTTCCTTGTCCTATGCGTGCGGGGGATAGTAGCGGGTGTGCTCTTTTGTTGGTGGTGGCGTGGCGGTTGCGCCCTCTCCCTCGTGCGTTGACCTCGGCTCCCTTTTCGTCGTGTGGCTCCGTGGCGTATCGTGTAACATACTTGGTTCGGCAGCCGGCGTGTTCTCGTGGCGTCTACCCTATGTTGTCTTGTTGTTTTGCTTTACTTGTTGGTGTTGGGGCGTGCACAAGTCCCCTACTCCTATTGCATGCACTTTGCTAAGTGATTTGGGGCACGCAAAGTTCCGCTTTCCCGTCTTGGCGGCTCTTTTGTGCTACAAAAAGGGTGGTTGGTGTGTAAGAGCGGTTGTCATGGTTGCCCCGCATTGCATCGCAGGACAGAACCGTTAGCCCCCCATGACAACCACTCCCTGGCCGAACGCCATCGTTTTTGCCCTAATCTCGCCTCTAATCATCTTCTTTGTTGTTGGAGCGCGCACAAGTCCCTAGCGCCTAGGACACGCACTTTGCTAGGTGTTTTGGGGCAAGCAACGCTCAACTTCGTCGCCGTTGCGACTCTGTTGTTCTTCGTTTTCTGTGAGTGTCCTAATTTTTGCGACCTCGCCAAACAGCGGCGTAAATTTTTGTGGGGGGTTTCTGAGGTCGGAAAAATCGATTTTGCGCTTTTTTTTTTCTGGTTGTGCGTCTTTTTCTTGGTTTTTTTTTCTTCTGCTATTTTTCTTCTAAATTTGGTCATGAGCACATTGCCCAAATTTACTCAGTCCATGTGTTGACTTTTCGAACTCATATGTTCATGTACATGTTGAGTTAGAACCGGGGTGTTGATTCCAAAACAAGAGCATGCTTTCCACTCTACGTGAATGCCTTTTCCTGGTCCTAACTCACTTTGGGCTTACCACACCATTGCAATCTCTCAAACGTTTTGAAGATTCCAACTTTTGTGTGTTCACTTCATTCACTTGGTTCATTGGGGTCTTTGGGCCACATCTCCTTGTTTCTTGACCCTAGACCTCCCCAATGTTTTCACCTCCGGTATTTGAACTTGTTTTGGTATGTGCTATCACTTACCCAATCCATTGGAACCAAGTCTGCCAAGTGTATAGGATAGTGGTTTCACATGGTCCCAGAGATGTACATTATGGACCCTGAAAACCACCCTGTCATCTAGTCACTTGGCGGGTAAACAGTAAAGAACCCATGAGGAGTTGGACCTGGGGGTCTTTCCCTATGTTTTAATGGTGCTCTCTACGTTGTATTGAGCATTTGTTCGAAGGTTACTGGTAGATAGGTTCACTGTTTTGAATTTTCCCTGGAATTTTGTTGAAAATTCCAAATTTCATGAGGTCACTTCTGGGCCATGGGAAGGTTAGGCCATCTACTCGATTCGGGCCAATATATTACCCATCGCCTCTCATCAGTGTCTATTCCTCATATTTGGGAGTTTGGGCTATGGCCTACTCTTATGAGATCGGACCAAACCCATATGTCACCTCAATTTTGACTCAATTCTGACTCAGGAATGTGTGCATAAGCCCTCTTTGAGGTCCCCAAAAATGGCCTCAAAAAGTGGGTATTGGAGTTTGTTGCCTTGCTCCAACCTGAGGGGGAGGTTGGGCCGGCCCCTTTCGGACAGTTAACCCCTCTCCTGATCCTTTGTGCATGCACGTCCCTGGACCTTAGGCTGACCCTATGCGGGAGTTATTTGCATTCTTTTCTCCCTTGTTTTTCACTTAAGGGGAATTTCACCAAAGTGCGCAGCTTACCAGACTTGTGACAGTGACACGGTATCAGGGAAATAGACTCGGATATCTGGTGGGCACAATGTTTGACTGATCCCCTTTGGATGTGCCCACATGGAATCCTTCGAATCTCCTTTACCCTGGCAGGAGAGTGTGTTGAACAGGGTAACCTCTGATTTTCTGTGTTGCCTGTTTTTGTGCCCTGCTTCCCATACTAGGTCTCGAAGCCCGTGTGGAGTTGGGTCCCGCCCCTCTACGTGTGTCAGGGTGAAGGCTTTGGCTACCCCCAACCACCCTTGTTATATCTTGGGATGTGGGATCGTGAGGTGGTATGGGCGATTTACCACTTTACCCCCTTTTCCACAGCATTTCTGGGGCCTAAGTCTTATAGGCACCCAGGACCACCACCCCCCCTACGGTGGTGTGGTGGGGCTATCTCCTGCTGCAAGGGGACTTGAGTTAAGACATTTGGGGAGTGTGGAGGGTGAGTGTGTGTAGGCACTAAACCCCTGCCTCTGGGGTCCTGTAGTGCCGGGAGTGGAGAGTGACAACCCTCCCACTAGGGTAGGCTTTGACAGCCAATGGGCCTCACCCATGTCTTGTTGTTTTTGCATGTTTTGTTCTTCCTCCTTGCGGATCCTGAATCAGGCTACCCAGGATGTGCTGAGTGGGAGAGTGGGCTCCCTTTGTCCCCCCCTGTCCTGCCTTGATGCCTCTTCCTTTGTGATTTCCACTGATTATTGCACCTTACCCTAACCGAGACATGGTTTGGAGGTTTTACTTGTTTTTATGCCCTTTTGTACACGCTTTCTTTCCTGTGTTGTTTAGACCTCAAAGAGATCGCTTCGATTCCGCAATCCCGATGGATGCTCACTGAGTATGAGTGGATGTGAGTGGTCTTCTGCTTGTGCTACGCTTACGTGCAAGGGAGGAGGCCGCATGGGCTTGGAGGGGGTCGACCCGGGGACGGTAGCCCCGGGCAATTTGAGCCGTAGGTGAAGTTTTGCAATGTCCACACAACTGTCTTCCCGGACCTGGCCGATCAGAAGTGTACAAGTACAACTTGGCAGTGTAGTTCACCCAAAGAGTGAACCGCGGCGATCTTTTGGAAAATAAATGCCTTTGGCTGAAATACCCCCTATGGTTCAGGAAGAAGCCTCAAGACCTCAATTCACACCCACAGGTAGCAATACAAGCCCACAAGAAGCAATGCAATGCGATCACGGAATCCTGGATAAGCGGCGTCCCCAACAGTACGCGTTTCGACTTAAATTAAGCCCTCATCAGCTGAAGACAAACAAAAATCAATCCGGCAGGCCCAAAAAAATAGACAAATCAACAAATAGCGCCAAAACATATAGCCAAAGGAGAAGGCACACGCGTCATGACCCAATGGGCTGCTGGAGCGCGCGCAAGGCCCAGCGCCTGAACAAGCGCTTAATGTTCGGCAGAGGGGGAAGAATAGCAAAGAGCTTGAGGCCGGGGATGAAGGGTAGTTTGGATTTCACACCATGCACGACGCTGGACAACCGAAGGGGTAGCGCTGACTGGTGTACCACCCTTAGAACATGCACAATGGGGCCTATAGTTGAGTGTGGATTTTGCCCGACTTGGCTCAAAGAGACAATGTGTGAATCTACTGCATCCCTCCCACCACCACTAGCAGCAGAGTCACGGCGGAGTGTAGTGTATTTATGCCTATCATCCCAATCAATAGCTTGTGCCTCGATAGCGTGTTCGGGGTAATTGAGAAACAACAAGTCTCAGATAAGTCGTTGGCAACACAATCTGTAAAAAGAGCAAGAAGAGCAAATTCTAATATAGCGAATGAACTCCCCCCTCACCCACGCGATTCCAATGTGCCTAGGCACATTCGCATCCCAGCGGATGTAGGAGCACGTATGTGTGGGCTTCCAATACACGGAGGTTTTAAGGGGGCAAAGCGCCAAGATGTGCACATTGTAATACGAGTGTCCTTATTTCACGGTGCTTCACAATACTCTGTTCATGCCATTTCACAATTCATATTCACTAGCACCAAACCTTTCACGTCGGAAACCACAGAACAGCACGCAGAAGAAGAAATCCCTGATGTTATTGAACTCTGTCCATCGTTGCGATCTCATTCAAAGAGCAGCAGTAGCTGGTTCAGCAAATACTCTGTTCATTACCTAAACAAAGGTAGATGAACAGATCATGCATTTACGCATACAGAATAAACAATAGCATGCAGTGCTCTTTTAACATTAAATAAATTAAAAAGAAAAGAAAATCTTTGACTGCCAAAAGTTATTATGCAATCTGCGCAAAGCGCGATATCTGCGGCACTCGCATCGCGGTGTCTGATCCTGCCAAAACAATACAAAGATAGATAAACAGTAGCAAAATGCTCTGCCCCATTACACCCCCTTCCTAGGCTTCAACACATCTCTCAAAAAAGAGAGAGGTGTTGACAAAGTCGAAAAAAAATACAAATGGGGTTGAGGCTTTTGCTACCCCCTTCCTAAGGGGTTGCACAGTAAAAACAGTGTGCTGCTGCCAACTTATTAAACATAGGTGGATTCTGGCCTACAAAATAGACACTCAGAATTTTTGACCACCAAGGGGTGCACATACAAACATCTACCTTCATTCGCATAGACAGGTACCCTGTTTGTAGTTGCTTTCTCATAAAACCCCTGCTGTTGGTTTCAACCACAAAAAGTTTAGACAAACACTGCAAGTAGAAGAATCCTGCACTGTTTCCAAAACCTCTGCAGTTTACCACAAAACAGCATGCAGGTCACACCAGGGCAAAGACAAAGCAAAGAAATAAAATGTTGCTGTGTCCTGTACCCAATTCAGGTGATGTTGCATCAGGCATTCTCAACCGCGCAGCAATTGCTGCCATGCACACTACCGTACAATAGTGCTGCACTGTAAATGGACCGGCCCGATCGCAATGGCCACAGTCACCTCAAAAAGGCAACCAACTGCGCAAAAGTAATTGCACAAAACAAAGAACATAAAAACTTACGGTATGAAAGTAAATTGCTGGAAACAACGTACATGCAGATCTTCAAGATGTGCGTCGACAATACGCACTGCTCATTTAGTCAATGTATTTAATGGCATCCCTTGTCGTACTCGACAGCGCTAATGCTCAACTCCAACCTTGTCTTCCTCAACACTGCAAGCCACAATTTGAATAGGCATCCCACCTCCTTCTAGGAGCGCGCCACCAGTACACGAGCGTGCGTTGTATGTAGTAGGAAATTTTTTCGAATTCACAATCACGTTTGCGGCCCACGACACCACTGCAGTCCCCGAAGGGAACTGCGAGACAACAATTGCAGCGAGCTCCGGGCGAGCACTTGCGAGCCTTGAAGGCCCTGCAAGACCCTGCACACACAGCGCCGACTCAGTCTGTCGTGTCAGCCTTTTTGGAGCCACCACGTCTGCGTGGCCTCTCACACCTCTTTCTCTTTGGCTTTGTAATAATCTCTTGCACCGGTGTAGCTTGCGTGGGCTCTGTATTCCTTGCAAGGGCTTGTAACGTCTCAACGATAAGGTCCATTCTGGGATCACTTTGGATACCACTCTCAGGCGAAGTCGCTGTGCTCTGTCGCACTTCCGCTGGCGTCCTCTGCACAGTTGGTATACCCAAGTTGAACCCAATCCTGTGACACCCTCTCTGAGGGCGCAGCTCCTTGACAGTACTCCACTGGATGTCTTCCTCACGCTGGATTCTGCGGCGTTGCTGCATCTGCTGCACCCAAAGGCTCTTACAATCCAGCGTGGGCCCCTGCCGTCGTTTTGTACGACGTGCCTTTCTCTCACTCGCTACTCCTCGGATGTCCTTCCACAGCTCCTCCTCTAAGTGCTCATCATAGCTGTCGTAGTCAACTTGTTCCTGCTTCGGCAGCATACTGTACATCCACACATCTTCATCCTCTGCCTTCGCTACAACGCACAGCACTGGGCTCTTTGGCCTTCGATGGGCGCCCTTTCGCCCACTCTTCTGGCCAGCACGCTACAATGCGACCATCTCTGTCTTGCTGTCCCGTGTATCGCATCTCTGCCCACGCACAAGGCCCACTGTTGTCCTCCGCGTCTGACAGCGCTTGCACAGACAGCGCTGCCACTGATATGCGGTTGACCTTGTGACGTGGACAACAATAGATGTGGTCCACGACCAGTTGTCGCCCTGACGGAAAGCGTACAAGACAGTCATTGCACGTGAGATCCATAAGTCTTTGTGAGGCGCGACGCACTGAACACGTCGCTGGTCTACGGCACCGCACGTTGATTGCAGATTGATTGCAGTGGCAACGCTGCAGAACAGCACCAGCCAAAGGGACTGCCGCATCAGTAGCACACTACTCCACTTCAGCCTTGGCGCCGTAAATGCGTATCTGCATTGCTCAGCGCAGCGCAAGAGAACGGGAGAAAACCGTTGACCACTCAATGTCGGAATGCCATGTCGCAATGTTCGCAACGATCTGGGCAGCGCCGCACGCAAAGTACGGCGTCTTCTTGTTGTGGCATATTCTGTAGGAACCTGATTTGCTGAACTGTAATAGGAGTGTCCCTATTTCACGGTGCTTCACAATACTCTGTTCATGCCATTTCAGAATTCATATTCACTAGCACCAGAACCTTTCACGTCGGAAACCACAGAACAGCACGCAAAAGAAGAACTCCCAGATGTTATTGAACTCTGTCCATCGTTGCGATCTCATTCAAAGACCAGCACTAGCTGGTTCAGCAAATACTCTGTTCATTACCTAAACAAAGGTAGATGAACAGATCATGCATTTACGCATACAGAATAAACAATAGCATGCAGTGCTCTTTTAACATTAAAAAAATCAAAAAGAAAAGGAAATCTTTGACTGCCAAAAGCTATTATGTAATCTGCGCAATGCGCGATATCTGCGGCACGCGCATCGCGGTGCCTGATCCTGCCAAAGGTAGGTAGGTAGGTGCACTCGGTCGTGGAGAGGCGCCCCATGGTTCCCCCTGGCGTCGCCCCTGTGACGAACAGGAAGAGGCTTCGCGCGTGAAGAGGGGAGGCGGCTTACTTCCCGCTAGACCTGACTGTTGGCCCCCAACAAAGCGGTCCCGGGCTTCGCCGGGAGGGCTGATCGCCGCCAGCGTGACATGCTTGTCTCGCCGGGAGGGCGTGCCCCCGTGGTTGCGCACGTCCCCTCCTTTGGGCGGAACGCTAGGGGTTCACCGGACTTCCTGGCGTATCCCGTTCCCAAGGCGTGCATGCACGTTCTTGGTACTAGGGTTCCGAGGCGCTTGGGTGTCGCACGCTCCGCCTCGAGTCACAAAGCAGCGCAGGCCTTAGGATGCAGCCTTACCCCCGGGCTCCGGATCTCGTTTGGCCGGGTCACCTGCATGGCACGGGCTGCCTCAGTGCCCGGGCTGTGGGCACTGGGTTTCCTACTGTTGTGTGGCGTTTGTGTTTGGGTCCGGTTGGCGGTTGGGTGCGGGTTTTGTTAACCCCGCTAGTCATGGCTGGGGTCTTGGGTGGGTGTGTTTGGGCACGGTTTGTGGTGTTGTCCCTCTAGTGTCGGCTGTTTGTGGTGTTCGTGGTTGGGCTTCGGTTTCGGCCTGCTTTTGGGTCGTGTGTGGTTTCGTGGGCGCCCTGCTTGCCCCCCGCCGTTACCGCTTCCGGCGCGCGGTGTGGGCGTGTGTGCTGGGCCGGGGTCTCGCCTGTGCCCAGCCCTTCTTGGCTGGGTTGTCGGGGTGTGTTTTTTTTTCTTTTGCGCTTTGGTTTTTTCTTTTCTTTTCATTTTTTTTTTTTCCCGGCTTTGTGGTCCCTGTCCCTCCATCTCCTTTCTTTCGGGCTGGGCTGGTGGCTCTCTTTTTTCTTTTTTTTTCCGTGTCCCTTTTCCCCGTGGTCCGCTGTTACTGGCTTGGTGTTGCCGGTCTTGGGTGGGGTGTCCCCCTGTGCCTCTGTGGGGGTCCTTTTTTTTTTTTTTTTGCCTTCTCGGGGGGGGCTTGGCCGCATGTGGTGGTGTTGGCGGGCGGTTTGGCGGCTGTGGACTGTTTTCGTGCCTTTTCCCCTTCCCCCCTCCTTTTTTTTTTTTTTTTTCGGGGGGGGGGGCTTGCCTGTTCCTCCCTCTGCCTTCCCTGGGCTGGCGCACGCACTGGCCTGCATTCAGTGTTGTCTTCCGGGCTGCTGTCTTCAGTTGCGTTCTGTGTGGCCACGTTCCGGCCCCATCGGTCGGGTGGGCTTTGTACATGGTGGGCTCGGCGCCCCTTCTTGCTGGGTTAGGTCCTGGCTCTGCCGGCTGGGCGGCTGCGCCAGGCGGCTGCTTGTGGTTTTGGGTTAGGGGGCTGGGGTTGTTCGTGTCCTTACCCCTCTGCGGTGCCGGCTGTAATCTTCTGGGTGGTCCGTCACCGTTGTCGCCTGGCGCGCTGTGGCCCCGTGTGTGGCCTGCGGTGCTGGTGTGTGGCGTGGTGGCGCGGCGCCTTCCAGGGTGTGCGGTGGCTGGCTTCGGTTAGTCCCTCAGGTTAGGGTCAGTTGTGTCGTGCTGTGCCGCTCTGTGCCGCGTCGCGTCGCGTCGTGCTGTGGTGCGTTGCTCTGTGGCGTGCTGTGGTGCGGTGTGCCGTGGTCTCGCGTGGTGCTGCGGTGGGTCAGTGGAGGTCAGCCTGGCCTGTGTGGGTCGGGTAGGTCTTCGGGAAATTCTGCTGAATGATCACGGTGTCCTTGGGGTGTAGGAAAGGCGTTCCTTCTCCAAGGCAGACAAACAGGAGTCGGACGGTGGAGGTGGCTTCCGAACGCTGTTTGAGTGGCGAAAGGCTTGCACTGCAGCTCGGCTGCGCTGGCAGGGACATGAGGGTCCGGGTCGGTGCCGCCGGCAGGGATGAGCTCATACTTCAGGGTCAGGGGGATGTCCATATCTCCGGTGCTGAACTGCAGGGGTCCGGGGCACCGGTAGTAATCTTGGCACTTCCAGTCTTCACGGCGCTCGGAGATGGCCTTGAAGGGGGCACCGTCCAGCAGCACCAAGGCCTTCGCGATCGATCACAGCCTTTCACTTCCCCTTGCGGCGCTCGAAATTCATCATGGACGGGATCGGCGTGCCGCCGCAGTGCCATTCCTCCACTGGACGCAACAGGTTGGTGACGGACGCCCTCACGGACGTGAGACCAGCTGAGATCAAGCCCCCGGCCGTCAATCCAAGTGCATAGCAATACTCTGCGTCAAGCCGCGACGGTAACGCAGCCCGGCCCTTATAGCCCATGGTGTGGTCGCGTAACGGTCCGTGGGGTTGCCCTCCCTGGGGGCCTGTGCCTTGGTCCCGTGTCCCCTGGGGGTTTCGGTCCGTAGTCGTGGGTGCCGCGGCCTGCTTTCGTCCTCTTCCGGTGCCTGTGAGGTGGCCTTTGTGGTGGTCGGGGTCGTCGCCTGGCGGTGAGGGCGTGGTGGTGCGCCGTGCGGCGGCGTTCCCTGCGGCTTCCTCTGTGGGTGTGGCCCGTCCTCCCCGTGTAGTTGTGCCCTCCGTTCTCCGTGTGGTTTCCGGTGGCCGGTGGGCGTGCGCTGGTGTGATCCGTATGGCGTCCGATGTTTGCTTCGGTGGTGTGTGTTGGGGTGTTTGGTGGGGCTGGGGCGGCGCTGGTCTCCCCGTCGTGGTGTGCCCTTCCTGGGTGTGGGTCGTGGTGCCTGCCGTGGTGCCCTTTTCCTCCGTGTCTTGGTCCCCGTTCCCGCCCCTTCCTGGTTCTTGGGTGGTTTCCTGCCCCCATGTGGTGTCGCTTCCGGCGCCCTGTCCCTGTGTGTGCCTGCCCTCACTTGGGGCCCTTCCGTGCCCTCTTGCCCGTGTGCTCCTTGGTGCCCCTTGCCCTTCCCTTGCCCTTGTCCTGCCCCTTCCTGGTGTGGTGGTGGCGGGAGGGGCGGGGTGGGGAGGGGGCGCCGGTGGCCCAGGCTTGGGGGTGGGTGGCCTGGAGCCACTGGCGGAGGGCTTGGGGGGTGTAGGGGGGGCGGAGGCCCTGGACCGCATCGCGGAGGAGGGCCTCCCATGCCGCTTGCGGCATGATGGCCTCCGGGGCGGCCTCGTTGGGGTTTGCGGGGGTGCGGGTGCGCACCTCCTCGAAGGTATGCACCATGTGCACCCCTTCGTGCCTTCCCGCTCCTCCGGCCCATTTCACCCAGCGGCGGAGCTCCTGCAGAGCGGGGGGAGACCACCAGGCGAGGTAGGCGGGGGCCCGGGGGGGGGAGGGGTCCGTGTCCGGCGTCCTGGAGCGGCGGGGGGAAGACGTGGACCTGCGGTGGTGGCGGGGGTGGCGGTGCCTGGGGGAGCGGGAGCGGCGGCGGCGGGGGCTGGGGGTGGAGGACGGGTACGGGCGGAGGGGGGAGCGGGAGGGGGAGGTGGACATGGGGCGGCGGTGGCGCGCTCGATGGCGTCCGGGGGAGCGGGAGTGGTGGTGGCGGGGGCTGGGGGTGGTGGATGGGTACGGGTGGCGGGGGGAACGGGGAGCCCGGCGGGGCGTGTGGGGGGAGGGGGAGGTGGACGTGGGGCGGCAGTGGCGTGCCTGGCTGCGTCGGGGGGAGCGGGAGTGGTGGTGGCGGGGGCTGGGTTGCCGGTGGGGGGAGGGGGAGGGGGACATGGGGCGGCGGTGGCGCTCGTGGTGGTGCCCGGGGGAGCGGGAGCGACGGGAGCGGGGTCCCTGGGGGTCCTGGTGGTACCTGGGGGAGCGGGAGCGGCGCGAGTGGGTGGTTGAGGCGCGGTGGGAGTGTGGGCGCCGTGGGCGAGTGTGCCGTGCGGGGGGGGAGCGGGAGCGCCGCCGTTTGCGGGACCGGCCCCCGTCGCTCGAGTCGGGCCAGTCCGGAAGCGTCGGCGGCCCCTGGGGGGCCTCGCGCCGTGCCGCTTGGGGGGGGAGGTCCCCCGTCGTCCATGGGGCCCCTTCGGCCATCGGATGGTGGCCGGGGGGGTACGGGGCCTCGCGCGGTGCCGCCTGGGGGGGGAGGTCCCCCGTCGTCCATGGGGCCCCTTCGGCCATCGGATGGTGGCCGCGGGGGTACGGCTGGTACGGGGGTGGTGGCTGGTACGGGGGGGGTGGCTCCTGGCGGTCGGTGGGGTATGCGGGTGGGGCGCTCGGTGGCTGCCATCCCGTCCGCTGGTGCTGTTCATGTACGGGGGGTTTTGGCCCGGTGGGGTAGGGCGGTGGGCAGTGGTAGTGGTGGGGGTGGTGTTGGTAGTGGTGGTGGTGGGGCCGCTGGTGATGGTGGTGTTGGTAGTGGTGGGGTTGGTGTTGCGGGTATGGCCCATGGAGTCCTTGTGGGTTTTCCGGTCCCCCTTGTGGGGGTGGGGGGTTGGGCATCGTGGGCAGTCCCCGGGGCTGCACTATGTGGTGGGCATGGGGGAAGGGTTGGGGGCCGGGCTTGACGGTGACGGTGGTTGAGGGGTCCCACGTCCCTGGGTCGGTTTGGCCGGCGGTGGTGGTGGTTTGTGGGGGATGGATGACGGGGCGCTTGGTGACGGGGATGTGGACGAGGGCCTGGACGGGGTCGTGCTGGGTGGCCGTCTCCGCGGTGGTGGTGGGTGCCGGCGGGAGGGGGGTGCGGGTTGCGGTGGGTGGGGGGTCCTGGCTTGGGCGAGGGCCCGGGCGGGGGTTGTGTCGGGTGGGTTTGTGTCGTTGTGTATGCGGTGTTGTGTGTGCTCGCGTGGGCGCCGGCTTGGGTTTGGGGTCGGGTTTGGGGTTGGGGTCCGGTTTGGGTTTGGGGTCGGGTTTGGGGTTGGGGTCCGGTTCCAGGTTGAGGAGTACCTCTGTCCGGAGGTGTGAGGGCGCCGATGTCGGGTCGGGGGTCGTCCTGGTGGGTTGCCGGGATGCCTGAGTCGCCTGTGTGGCGGTTGGGGGGTCGGTGCGTGCGGCCGCGGCTTTGGCTTTCGCCGTGGCCTTGAGGATGAGTTTGGCGGGGAGGGGGGGGTCGGAAGATGAGGTGGAGGAGGTGGACGAGGCTGAGGACGAGGAGGAGGTGGTGGACGCGGGTTGGGCTGTGATGCGGGCGGGCTTGCGGGCGGCGGCTTCTGCTGCGGCCACGGCGGGGAGGATGGAGGGCATGTCCCCGGGTTGTAGGTTGGGGGCGGGCGGCTGAAGGGGCCCGGTCGTGACCTGGCGGCCCGGCGGGCCGATTTGGTCGGCAGCGGCGGGGGAGGGAGGCGCGGGGCTGCGGCCTTCTCTTTCTGGGCTCGCCTCGGCCCGGGTCCTGCAATGTGCGAGGTCGTGTGGGGTGGTGTCCGCGGGGGGGAACAGTTCGCGTGGGCTGCATTCAGGGGCCGGGGGGGGTGGGCCTGGGTCCTCTGGGGTGTGTGTGGGGGGCGTGGGCGGGCCACTGGGTGGGATGGGCGTGCCGCGGGGCGCGGGGCTCCCCTTGGCGGGTGTGTGTGGGTTGTCGAGTGTGGGGCGCGGTGAAGGGTGGCCGGTGGGTGGCTGTGTGGCGGGCGTGTGCTGGTGTTCGGGCGGGTGGGAGAGGCCCGTGTCGCGGGGCCCGGGGGTGCGCGCGATGGTGGGCGTGTGTGGGTCTCTGGTTGAGCAGCGAGAGGGGGGCGGCA